>CM061034.1:22552000-23800000 GCA_030763125.1 Hippophae gyantsensis | reverse complement strand
AATGAACTAGCTTTCGACCACCACCTATGCTTGTAATTGGCAATAAATATCGTTGCTCTACTATTTGGTTAATGACCAAAGATTGAACTTCAATTGGAATATCTAACTGAGAAAAAATGTTTGTTAAATCAGTTGTTGATGTGATGTCGTCTATACATCTTTCATATTGTCTTAGAAATATTGTTGGTTCTTCGTGATGATCATGAGTATTATCTTCTTCATCATCCAAATTAGACTCCTCATCCATCATTGTCAATTCGACTTCAATATGGAGTAAAAACTTTAACCAGCTTGCTGATGAAGAATTATTAGAAGAATATTGATGATCTTCTTCTTCTGATATATCTTCAACATTCTGAATCCAAACGGCAGAGTAAGGATCGCCTAATACTTGAATGTTCATGTCGTAATTTAACCAGATCATATACAACAATTATGACTCCTTTGGTAATAAAGAGGGAATATATATATATAAAGGAGAAGAAGTCGGAAGAGGGTCAATGTCTAATTAGTTTAGGAGAATTAAGCATTTGGGAAGATTCACACTTCTTATTTTTATATATTGCACATTTTTTTAAAATTTATTAATTTTAAAAAATCTAATTAAGTATTTGAGAAGACTCACATTTTTTTATATTTATATATTTTACTTTTTTTTTAAATTTAATAATTTTTTTAAATCAAATTATAATTAATGTTGATATTTATGGTCTAATAAGTTTTCATTCTCACCATCATAAATTTAAATTTAAATCTTATTTATATAATATATTTTTTATTTAATTAAAAAAATGAGATTTAAAATTTTTTTTAAAATTAAAAAAATTGAAAAAATGTGTCTTTACTATTTACCAAACCGTTGAAAATGGGATTATATAATAAGAGAGTTCAAATCATATCAAAATTGATCATTGCCGTGTAAATAGAGATTTTGTACCATAATTATCTAAAAGGAAAAACAAATAATAAAAATGGAAATTACTTGCTTCCAATGAAAATCCTAACTAGTTTCAGTTGACATGATTATAGGTTAATGACTTATATTTCCAAGTAATTGCAAACGAGTACGTGGATTTTACTATTAGTGTAAAAACCGTCCGTTAAAACAATAAAAATAATAATATTTAATATTTATGATTATAAAAATAATATTATTTATGATAAAATAAATTGATATTATTTATGTTTATGTCATAATTTTATTATTAAAAGAAAATCTAGTAAGTGATTATTAAAAGAAAGTTTAGTATGTGATTTCATATTCTCAGACTTTTAATTAAACATCATTTTAATTAAATTATTATTATTTAAATTAATTTAATATTAAATATTATTTAATCAAATTCTCGTCAATAATATTAAATATTATTTTTATTTTCATTAACTTTAAATATATTATTCCAATAATTTTTCAAACTAATTTTACCGTTAATAAAATGTTTACCTTATCCGAAAAGAATATTATTTTAGAAAATTAAACATAATAAAATACTCAAAAATTACTGTCACAAAAAAAAAAACTCTGAACAGTTTCGTCGTGACCAAGAAAAATAGGATGATATTAAGTTATATAAAAAAAGTAATTTAATATTTTATTATTTTTTATAATAATTTAATCTTTTTTTATTTATAAAAATATAATATAAGAATAAATAATTGATTTTTATTTTATTTTTATTTATTTCTCATATTTTTTTCAACTATTGATGATGCATTAATTTTATAAATTATTTTTAACAATAGATAATAATAACTAAAAAATTGATAAAAAAATAAAATAAAAATAATTTTTTTATAATTTAATCATTTATTTTTGTGTTGTCACTTTTTCATAACAAAAAACTTAAACTATTACAAAATATAACAAATGCATTAAAATACTCTAATAAACGTAACTAAAAAACCCGATTCAAGAAAAATATACTCAACAACTTCAATCCCATTTCATTATTTTTTTACAACTTTAGAGTTGAATAAAGGATTTAATATAGTGAATATTTACATCTAATAGTAATAAAGAACAAAAATAATATGTTTAATAATAAAAAGATATATTTTTTAAAAAAATAAAAATGTACATATATTGTAAGTTTCGTTGTTCTTGTGTCTATTTATTGGTTTTTCATGTACAAAATATAGTGTATGTTTTATTCTACTCAATATTCTATCATCTTCTATGTAAGATTGGTTATTACAGATCAATAATATACACACCCATATAATTAGGTATATTTTATATGTGAACATGTTTATACATACCATGGGGTTGATTTTCATAGTGTGTATCCTAGGTTGAGAATGTTAGTTTTTGACGAGAGAGCTTGCAAGCAAGCAAACATTGTCACTTGTGTTTGGATCATTTAAAGTACATTTATTTATGGAGTCTACTCGACAATTTTTGAAAACAAAAAAAATATGACATTTTACAACCTCACCACCAAGCTCGCCAAAGACTTCACCATAGATGGTGGCAAGGTTGCAATTTCAAGATCTATAAATACCTAATTTTCTTCTTGTTTTGTATCCAGAAAATGTAGCGAAGTTCAATCAAATTGACATCTCATTTTTTTTGTTTTTGGATCACTAATACCTCGAGTGTTGTTTGATATCTGTGATTTCTGATTGTGTGACCAAAATCATACTTATGAGTGTTGAGTACTTGAGACAGTGTTTGCAAGTGGATTGTATATGAGCCGTGCGTTGGCTAATAGTTGGTTAGTTGCAACTATTTATTTGTGAGAACCTCATTGTGAGAGTGAGCTAAGTTAAATGCTTTAAGTACTATTATCTCTTATTGTGTGCAATAAGAGATATGTTGTTTGAGTTTAAAGATGGTCCTCAAGATTAGAAGTAGTTACACTTCTAGTTACTGATCTGTAGTCACTAATCAAATATTTATGTGGTAACATCCTCAAGATTAGGTGGTGTGGGTTTTAGAGGAGAGTTGGGTTCGTGTGTCAAATTAGATTGTTGTGAAAATAGCAAATAAGAGCAACAATAAATAGTTACGACAGAGTTCCCAGTTGATAGAGATAATGGTGATTTTATTTTTCTCAAAGTGTAACTGTTTTATTGTTTGCTACTGAGTAGTTATCTTAAACAACTTGAGGATGTTACCACATAAATATGATTTCTATATGAGTTTATCTCGTTACATTTGTTGTTATGCATGATCTGCTTTTGTGTTAGTATAATCTGAGTTTCTATTGTGTATGTTCCATCATACTAAATTTAGACTCTAATTAGAAAGCTTATTTATTTTGCGTAATTACATGTTTTCTTTCCTTTCCTTGTAGCATACCTATAGCTTTCTAATTATTACTTATACTTTTTGATCATACATTTTTAGTATGAGTCTCTAAAGAGTCTGTATCTCCTTACCCTAGTAATGTATCAAATGTTGGACTCTTTATTATGATTTATTATGTAATGTATGATTACATGTTGTGAAAGTACAATCATCATTTATCAAATATATTTCCACATATGAGGTCTTGAAGAGATTAGAAATCCCTTATAGCTTTCAGTATGTATGATTGTCTTGCATGATGTGTGATGTTTGCTATGTTTATGCATGATGCTAGCATGGACAGGATCTTATGAGGCACACTGCCACTAGTGTGTTTACTGCAATTTCTTCTTTCTTATTATAGGTTGTTTTTGTTGTGTATTGAATTGCTTAATTCATGCTACGAGGCCTACTTGGTTGAATTGATATAAAGTTCGTGAAAATATTTTATGGGTTAACATTTTCACCCTATATTTAGGTCTTGATTACCTATTTAAGTCAAAAGAATAATTAATCTTTGTATAATTATTCATACGTATATTACTCAATCTTTATATACATTAAAAATACTAAGATAACCTTACATATAGTCTTCACTCATATTATCATCAAACCTCTAGTGACTACCATTGGTGGCTTAGTTGGAGGACCAACAACGACCTTGCCAGAGGTCCAATGACCACCATCGGTGATATTTTGTATGGCAATATTAGGTTTTTTAATATATATTTTCATTTTCTATATGCTTTATACAATTTTTCTCAAATTTTATACTATTTATTTTAGAAAAATATGTACAAATCTTTTGTAAGATTTAATATATTTTCAATTTCTATATGTTGTACATAATTTTGTTAAATTATGTACTATTTATATTAGATAAATATGTATGAAATTTATGTGTACTTCAAAAAAATTTATACATATTTTATAGATTTTACGAACTGAATTCAATAATGAGTTCTCAAATTAAAAAATATTGCTTATTATAAACATTTTGATGTTCTAGGTTATTTTACATGAGGTACATAAATTGTGCATAAATCTTGGGCTTTATATAAATGTTATTTTGTAAGCTATATATAAATTTTACATAATTTTATAGTATATATATATATTAAATTTATATTGATTTACATGAAAAAAATTTAATTATCACGTTAAATTAGAAATAAATTGTGGAATAAATAAGTTTCAAATTATATATATTACTTTAACATAAATAATTTTATATTTTAGAGTTATTTCGTAAAATGTACATAAAGTGTATATAATTATGTAAGTATATAAATGAATTTTAGGATAGATGAGTTTTGAATTAAAAATACTACTATGCAGTAGCATTTTCATGTTTTATAATTATTCTATAAATTGTACGCAAATAGTACATAATTTTATATGCATTATAGAAATATTATACAAGTGTACTCACAGAATCTGAAGAAAAATTTATAAGCCTTATAAATTTGACGACAATGGTCGACGAACCTCCTATAAAGTCATCAACAGTGATCGTGGGACCTTCAATAGTTGTTGGGGGTTTAATGGTGATATGGGTAAAGATTAGATGTATTATTTTTGTTTTTTTAATGCATATATATTTGTATTTTTTTAGACTGTTTTTTAATTACCAAACATATTGTTTTTGTCCTCACTACAAGAATTTAGGCAATATACGACTGTCACAATTATAAATTGAGAAAAAAATAGGACGATCATGATCTACACGAATTATGTGTAATGAGTACATAAATATATATATCACAAATAAGTAATATAATGATTAGAAAATATCGTTCTTACATATATTATATTATTAGAAATTAATTTCAAAACTAACAAGTAAATATTACTTTTTTTGTATTTTGAAAAAGCAAAATTAAAAGAACTAAAAATAAATAATAATAATTAATTAACTCAAAATTAGCAATTAAGAATATATATGAGAAAATATATAGAATACTTAATTACTCAATTTTCTAAACATATGAATCGCTAAAATCTCTCTAATATAATTACCAATCAATTACATGATCAATTGAATCTAACCTAACATGTATTTCTCTCTCAAATTAATTACACACCATATACTAATTAACTTAACCACTCTTCCATATCAACTAAAATACATAACTCATTAAATTTATCAATTATGGATCACATATATAAAAATCATATATATATATATGTCTAAAAACTATGCATGGTATTTAATCAAAACAAACAATTAAATAATTCTCTCAAATATATTTAATTGTCTCTATAGATCAATTGTTAGCCAAATAATTAATAATATAAAAAATAGATTAGATAATATATTTTTGAATTGAAATCATAATCGAGGTAAAAATATTAAATCATTACATGTAGAAAATTGGGTTCATAAGACATCTAGATTAATAAACTAGCTAGACATAATTATTTTCATAAAGTTCATATTTTTCATAAAGAAAAACAAAAAAATTAATAAAGAAGGGAGAAGAAGAATAAATACAATCAATTTTCTTAAATTGTAGTACTAATCTCCTCTTGAATTTCCACCAAATTGTATCTCATTTTAAACTCTTTTTTTTTTGTATTTTTCTCTCTTTTTGGCACCAAAAACAAATAAAACAATTTATAAAATCGACTATAAAGGTTTTTAGTTCAATTAGGGGATTAAATTAGGCTTAGATGGTATCTGGACCATTAGATCAAAGGTTGAGATGGAAAAAAGAGAATTACATAATGCTTACCAATGGGATCGTGATACATGGCATAAGAGAAACACTAAACGAATCAGCACGCGATGCATGACGAGGCTGACTAGTAGTGGTCAATGCGTGTTGTATCAGTGACATGTGGTGCTCGCTTAATCTCTGTTCCAAATTGTGTGGCACCTTGGTGGAAAGTGCAGGCGAATCCTATTACGATGCATGGCAAGCTCATTGACTGCGCGGTAAAACTCAAAATAAATGCCCTGCTAACATATGGAAATTTTTGCATCACCTGGTACAAGTGATGCATTTCGACTAGCTCCACTTTACTTGTATGGTTTCCACGTTGCAATGACTAGTCAACTGTACAAACAACGTGTTTCGACTAGCTCTCCTTATTTTATGGCACCTACGTGTCCTATTATGATTAGTTCTGCATAAAAAAATTATAAAAATCCATTAAAATACCAAAATATTCCTGAAAAATATATTTTCATCCTTTTTCACTAGAAAGTTCATCTTTTAATATTTTTACACCAAAAGTATTACTTATTGAATAAAATGAAAAAATATTAAGTAAATATACATTGATGAATCTATTTTCATAAAGTTATCACACTCTACTAATATAAATATGCACTTAGTTAAAAATCAATAAGGGTTTTATATTCTTGTAATGTAAGGCCTAGGTAGGGGTTGATAAATGAAGAAATTTAGGATTTTTCCATACCTTAGTTTTCTTTTTATTCATCATGCACTTTTTAATTATAATTGAGCTTTTACTTGATATTTCAGTGCATCCTATCTTTTCATTCTTTTCATATTCTTTACTTCCCTATTTTTTTTGTAACTTCACAACACCCTTAAACTTATTTTAAATTTTATTTTATTTTTCTTTAGAGGGATAATTATGTTATGAGTGGTAAGACCGTTGAAATACTCAATCTTGTTATGCCATTGTTCTCCAAATTTATTCACTTACAAAATAAAAAAATAAAAATATAAGTTATATAACTTTGGGTTGCCTTCCAACCAATGTCACGCTTAACTTCCTTGACTAGACTATCATATCAACTCTAAAGGTGCACCCACCAAGGTTATCACAGTGTTTCATTTGATAATTGATCTACATGATAATGTTTCACTCTATGTCCATTAACCATGAACCGTTCTTTATTTTTGTTTTCTTATTCAATGGCTCTATGGCTGGTTATCTTAGTGATGATGAATAGACTTGACTATCTACCTTTTTAGTTTACCCTAAAATAATTTGAGTCTTGAGTTGTACAGTAACACTTTTTATCCCAATTCAAAGATATAGTGCACAATTTTCTTAGCATGTCATCTTTTTTTCTTTTCTTTGTAATATAGAACATTACATGTACACATGCCAATTACATAAGGATTATACATGACAGCGTGTCAAGGAGGTATATTAGTAAAAACATAAACTAACTTAGGCTTGATCACATTAATAGATCGGGCTGATGGTCGCTCTTTTAATACTTCAGAATTTTTTAGATAGGTGAGGACACCCTAAAATTATCATTTAAGGTGCAATCATATCTTATTATCACTGGCTCTAGTTTTTCAAGGGTGGGGCTCTAGGTAGAGCCTTATGTTCAAATATCAAGTTCCTTTACTCTTTTAGTTTGATTCCTCAATATGGGTGGAATAGTAGAAAACTGGCCAATAAAAACAACTGGGAATACATAACATTTTAATGTGCCCTAATAAATACTTGTCGATTGATTGGAGAGAGAAAATTTGAAAAACTATTTAAGAAGGGTTAAGGTATTATCACTTTCATTATTTTGAGGATATCAAAACAAAATCTCAACGAGAACGCTCTATTTTTTTAGCTTGTACTTTGTATTTTCTTTGCTTGAGTGGTAAGATATGTAGCTCAAGATTGTACTTTTTTGCGTGAACTTTAAAGATTTATTCTTGTACCTAACCATTTTCTAAATTATTTTGAGGTAAGTTCTTAATTTCACTCATCATCCTTTTCTTTCAAAAAACTTGACTTTTAGGTAAAAAAAATTCATTAAGCCTTATTATCTTTTTTTTTTATAAATTTTTGTAACGATAATGTATAAAGAAGTATCATCAAGGGCGACCGATAAAGTAGTTTTACCTTCATGTTCCTCAGACTCATCCTCTTAGAAGAATCCTTAATATCCAAACTATCAGGACAAGAGGAGAGTGAAATGGCCTCTTTCTCTGAAGAAAGCACCTCATATGATGAAGAGATGCTTGAGATTCTAACTATTTCATCCCAACCTCAAAATATTCCTACAATAAGGTTGAGCATACCACAAACAGAAATATTTGTCCCTAGGTCACGAAGAAAGAAGTTCAAAAAGAATAGGACTGGGGAGCCCACTGGTTGAAGTAAAGGTTGGAATGCTAAGGTTGAAACAAGTGGCTTAGTTCCAAAGGATGAGGTGAGACTTAGACGTGTGTTCAACATCCCCTCATTAGTCCAGATAATGATTCCAGATCTAGGTGTACTGCATAGTGTGACCCCACCAATAGGTTGGACAATCTTTCATAAGAAGGCACGCAAGGACAACTGATGCCTAATAGGTGGAGGTATCTGCTTTATCTTACTATAAAATGTAGAGAACTCACGATAGAACTAGAGATGCTTAAGTTCAATGATGCATTTTTTTAAACTAAGCCCTACAGAATCTAAGAGGGTTTACATGTGAGCCAAATAAGACTAGGGTATAAACATGATCCTTCTAGAAAATGAAAAAATTTAAAAACAATACCTTTTTTATGTTTCTGGCCGATGGGAGATAGTTAAAAGCGATGGAAGGCTAATAAGGAGCTCCTGGGCACATACAAAGCTTGTGATAAGAAACATGACCTCCTATATTATCACTTTAAGCTCAAAATCAAAGCAAAGACTTGCTAACATACAAGACTATATGCCTGAGCCCACTCCTTAGTGTGATTTATTGAATACACCTCACTTTATGGCCTATGGATTGATGAAATTGAGCTCATTAAAGCTTCTAGAAAGGACAATCTGTAAGTACCAAGAACTAACTCAACACAAGACCTCACCCAATGACTTTAGGGGTAGATTTGTAGTTGTGCCTGATGATGGTAATAAATGGGCTTGAGCTTTCATTGATGAATAGTTTAATCTTGAATATACTAACTCTATATTTCTTGTTTTTGTAGCCATGGAGTTTGACACTGATGCCTTGTTAGCTCAATTAAAGAACAAACTGCACCAATAAAGCAGAGGCTTAAAAAAGGTGGTGGATCCAACATAAGGTTTGGTGTCCTCTAAAGGAAAATATAGGAGCAAGAGTTTGACAAAAGAGATTGTTTCTTCCTAAGGCAAAAAGAGACATATAAGCACCGAGTAGGTTGTCCCTATACCAATCTCTACCATTCGACCTTTTGAATGGGTGGAAAATCCTCCTATAACTACTCCAAGCCATTAGACACCTACTTGCATGGCCTCGAGCCAACTGACACCTCACTCTACCACACAATACTTGAGGAGAGAAAAAAGTGTTATTAAAGACTTGACTATTGAGGTTGAGAGCATGACTTTCTATAGAGGTATGGCTCCCAAGAGGGTGGACTATTATATTGCAAATCTTCCATATATGGATCATGAGAAGTAGCTCGATGCTATATGTGAGGATGTGGATTCCATAATAGTAGTGATTAGGCTAATCTTCCAAGTAAGTGGTAACTCGAATCTTTATTTTGCTCTATTCATTTTTTCATATTCATTTGTATCTTACCTTCATCTCTCCTTTTTAGGTGTATTGAGTAGAGCTCAAGGTGTTGAGAAGTTAAAGAATGAGCTTGAGATTGAAAAGGAGAGCCATGCCTTAACTCGACACAAGAGCGTTATTTTACTTGCCAAGGCCAACAAATGGTAGAGCAAAGCCATTGACAAAGAGGAAAGGCTATATTATGGGCATAAGCAAACCGAACTCAAATGTGAGGAAGTTTGAGGTGGCAAAGGTAACTGAGAGCAACCTTGTGTCTAAGGTTGAAGCCTATAGGTAAGAGCTTGAAATGGTTTAAGCCAAATATGAGGAGTCAATAAGCGACCAAGAGCAGGTGAAACGTGACCTTAATGCTATAGTCGAGCAACTTTTGACTAGTGTTGAGATTGGTTACAATTTGGCCATGGACTCCTTCGAAAAAGAGGCAAACAAGAGGGGCTTTGGTGAGTACTATTACAAAATTTTAAACATTCTAGTTATTCCTATTCACCTACTCAAACTCAAAATAAGGGTTAAGCGAAGGTGTTTGAAGGTCATGAAGAAGACACCAAGGTGGGAGATGAACCTTTACAAGTTGAAAATGTTTAATTTGCAATTAGCTTAGACCAAACTTATTTTTGTAATGGCTCGACCCTCTTTTTTGATATATGTAACCCTTTTTTAAGGACATTATTCATCTAATGAAAGTGATTTTAACAAAAGATTTATAGTTTTGCGCTAAAAGTAGATTATGCATGTATTGTACATACATTTGTACATTTACAACATATTTATTGATGTAGATCTACCTCATGGCTTTTAGAACATTTGTCCTGTTACTCATCCCAATGGTTTGCCTTATAAAAGGCACTAGGGTTACTTGCTATTTAGATGTCATTTCTACATCATTTCTACTTTGAGAATTTAGCATGTTTTACTCCATATTTTTTATTCGAGCTTTATGGCCTCTGATTGGGCAAATAGACGTTCAAATTAAACCTTAAAATAAGAGAATGCTAGGCTTACCACCAAGGTGTCCAAATTAAAGATCGTGCTAGCTCATAACAAGAATAAGGTTTATCTTTGTGAAGAGCTCAAGTGTGAGCTCGAGTCTTATAAAGAGTAGTTATTTCAAACTCTAGCACGTCAAAGAAGAACTATAACCATGATGGTTACCCCAATCGATAAGGAATCTCATTGGGCAAGTTTTTACATGAAGAGGTCTGAAGGAATTTTCCTTAAAATATTGAGTGTTATTGAGGAATTAGAAAATTTAACTACCAACTCAAGCTTGGCTTCAACCAAGGTAGGAAGAGATATTTGCAAAAAAGTAACCAAGATTCAGGCCGAGCTTCTACCTTAGTGGAAGAAACTAATGACCAGAACACTGGTTGCGCACCCAAATGCCTCAAAAAAATTTAAGAATGACTCTATGTCATCAGGCTTTATATCAAAAAACTTGTATTTTTAAGCTTAGATTTATAAGCTTAATTAATGTAACATATTTTTATAATAAAGTTCTCTCTTCATGAAATTGGCTCAACTTTCAGTTGAAAACTCAACAATTTTTAGTGAGAGCATTCTACTTAGATCCTAACCAAGATATTAGCTCATGACATGAAACTTTATGCGATAGTGCTCTACTTGGTCTATGATCAAGGTGATCAACTCTTTATAGCATCTTTCAGAGTGCTCTACCTGGTTTCTTACTAAGGTGTTCAACTTACGACATGAAATTTTAAGCCAGAGTGCTCTACTTGATCTATGATTGGAGTGATCAAATATTTATAACATTTATCAGAGTGCTCTACCTAGTTCCTGATTGAGGCAATCAGCTCATGATATGAAATTTTAAGCAAAAGCGTTCTACCTGGTCTATAATTGAATTGATCAACTCTTGATACATCTGCAGAGCACTCTAACTGGTTCCTAATTGAGGTGATCATTGCGTGACATGAATTTTTTAGTGAGAGCTCTCTATCTAGTCTATGACTGAGGTGATCAACTCTTGATACATCTGTCATAGCGCTCTACCTAGTTCTTGACCGAAAGGATTAGCTCGTGACATGCAATTTTTAGTAAAAGTACTCTACCTAGTATATTACTGAGGTGATTAGCTTGTGACATGCAATATTTAATGAGAGTGCTCTACATGGTCTATGACCGAGGTGATATACTCTTTATACATCTATCAGAGGGCTCTACATTATTCATAACTAAGGTAATTAGCTCATGACATGAAATTTTTAGCAAGAGCATCTAGGCATTAAAAGTTATTATATACATGGGGTAATACATTGAAATTGAATCATAAATGGAAATATATTAAAAGTGGTTCTTTTTTAGGTGCCATGCATTCCAACTCATGTTATTTTCAAATCCTTCGATTCTTTTTAACAAGTAAGCTCTACCTGATGTTACTGCACTTATTTGATATGGACCCTCCCAGTTTGCATACATCTTTCCAACCATCCACTCAATATTAGGGAAGACCTTGTTGACAACCCAATCACCGAGAGTGAATGATTTAAAGCGTACAATTATGTTGTAATAATCTATCACATTATTCTTTTTGTTGAATCATTCTTCTCAAGGCTTTATTCCTTTTTTTTTCTCTGCTAGAACCAAATCAATTGCTCTATTTGAAGTGTTATAGCCTTCAATTAGAACTAACTTCATAGTTGGAACTTTTATCTCTGTTGGTATTATAACTTTAATCTCATACACTAGTAAGAAGGGTCTCTCGTTAGTGCTACCTCTAGGACTAGTTTTGATGAAAATAAAGTGCCAGGTATTTCTTCAACCCATATTCCTTTAGCATTTTCTAACTTCATCTTTAACAAATTTAGTACCAATTTGTTTGAAGACTTTGCATGACCGTTAGCTCATGGGTAGTATGGAGTCATTTTGATATTGTACTTGGTAGTGAACTCTTTAATGTTACGGGATGTGAATTGCATCCCATTATCAATGACAAGCTCTTTAGGAAAGTCGAAGTGACAAACTATGAACCTCCAAATGAATCAAATTATCTCTTATTTTCTTATTCTACCAAAGGGCTCTACTTTAATCCATTTTAAGAAATAATATGTGACGAATAATAAGAACTTTTAACCCATTGCTTGTGGTAGAGGTTCTACTATATCCAACCCCCACTTATAGGAAGGCCATGGAGTAATTATCCATGTCATCGTTGTTGGTGGCACATTGGATAATGGGGCTAATATTTGACATTTATCATATGCCTAGGTGTACCTTGTGGAATTTGCTAACATTTTTAATAACCTTATTTCATAATTCATTGTAACAGTTTTCTTCCTCTTAAATAGGAACCACCTTCTTTTTCATGAGGTTCAAACATGATTCTTTCTAAGCATTCTCTGGATATGCACAGTAGTCCAAGTCCAAGGGTTGTTTTCCTATATAATTTTGTTTTCTTTCACTTGTTTTTGGAGCCAATAGCATTATCTAACACAATTGTTTTTGATCACTCATTTTTTATCTTTGAACAAATTAACTATAGGTGTGAACCATGGACTAATGACTTCACCAATATTTCCAACAATTTTTTCTGCTTCTTCTCTGCAAGAATTGTTGTAGAAATTACTCTATTGCAATTAGCTTCATGTACAACAATTAGAGTGGCCAAAGCATCAACATAGCCATTCTCATTTCTTGATATTTATTTTATCTTAAAGTTGGCGAATTTCAAGCATTCTTTTTTTAGTCACTCTATATATCTTCTCATCTTATTGTCTTTAGCTTTAAACATGCTCAAGTATTAATTGACCACAAATCGTGGGTCACTATGCTACATAATACTATTGGATCCAAGTTTCTTTGAAGTCATTGGACCAAAGATAGCTACCTCATATTTTGCAATATTGTTGGTTACTTGGAAGTCCATTCTTATAGCATATTCAAAACATTTTTTTCCATGGTCTATTATAACAACTCCTAGCCCTGTACCTTTGAAATTTTGAGCATCATCGACAAATACTTTCTAGGTTGGAATTTCCTTCACATTCATGCCACATACTTCACCCTTTTACTTCATCAGTGGTGATTTTTGGTGATTCACCAAATTCGGTAACAAAATCTACTAGTGCTTGAGCTTTTATGGAAGTCCTAGACATATACTTGATATCAAAAAAGAAGGTCATTGACATAGTTGGTAATGAATAACTTAGAAAATTGAGAGAAGGAGGTTATGGTACGGGACACCAAGTTATTAAATCATTTTTGAGTGCCATCACATAGGGTGGCTACAAAAAGTTTGTACATTATATCATCCCTTTTGTTTCGGGTGAGGCTCACAAGGGCTATGGATGTTTTGAAATGTAGGGCATAAATCATAAAATCCTTCACTCCTTGGTTGTTTGGACACTTGAGAGCATTGAGTTTGGTTGGTGGTTCACTATTCTCTATTTCGTCATAGAAACGGGAGACACATAGTTATTCACAATTTCTATCCACATCATAGTCCAATTTACCTTTATCTTGCCTCCTGTTAGTTTCTTTGAAAGCCTTATCTTGTTTTCTATTTGTTTCTTTTAAGGTTTTGAAGTGTGCTTCCCACATCCTTCGTTCCTATAATATTAGCTCATTGTCAATCATGGTTGCATTTTGTCTTTGGACTGGTTATGCCTCAATTCTAGCATTACGTTGTGGGATACCATCTACTATATTATCAGCTCAAGTACGCTTGTTTCTCATAAAAGTTGGTTCAATTTCTTCAATAAGGTTATTAGCTCAACCTAAGAGGGCATTGAATCTACTTAAGTGCGTAATTATTTTCTTGTCTAGTCTCCCCGAGCTCTTTTCTCAACTCGAGAAGTTGCTGAGCCAACTCTTGGTGAGGATCGACCTTAGCTTATACTTCAGCTCGTGGTTCAACTCGAGTTTCTTCGCGGGTTGGTAAGGTTTTATCTTGTGATGCCATTTAATTCGCTAGCCTCAATCTTTCCTCAACTTGCGTTCTAACCACAATGAACGTGGTTCTTAAAGAGCGTGAGGTGAAGTGTTTGTTCATAAGGTCTCTCTCTCAAAACTCAGGGTGAATCCCTCAGAATACGGGGTTAGAAACAAAAGCTCGACCTTTAAATCCTAAGCTTTATGGTATGTACCAAAATGTTGAGATGATCCAATTTTAGAGAGATAAACTAAAAAGAATTTAGAGAATTAGAGTAAAAATTGTGTGGATATCATATTATGTTCATATAATATAGAACATTATATGTACATGTGTCAATTACATAAGAAGTACATGTCACAACGTGTCGTAGGTACATTAGTTAAAACATAAATTAACTTAAGTTCGATCACATTGATAGATCAGATTGATAGTGGGTCTTTTAATACTTCATAATGTTTTGGATAGGTGAGGATATCCAAAGATTATCACTTTAAGCGCGAGAATATCTCGTAGTTTCAAGCAAGGTATATAATGGATTAGAATGTTCAAAGTTAGGCTCCAAGTTTAAACTTATGTTCAAACAATGGTAAAAAGTAGGGGGAAAATATGAAAAATTTTAAATACTTCAAAAACTTTTGAATTGAGAGCAGAGGCAAATCCGGATTGTTTTTGGCTAAAGTATTTTTATGATACCTCATCTACTATATTTGTACTAAAAATTGCTATTTTATGTTTTGAATGGATTACATCATAATCATATTACAAGAACAACGAGCAAAAGAAAATAGAATTTTATTGAATTACTAGTCTTTAAGCTTAATTTTTACAACAAATTTCAGCTACCTGTTACCGAACATACTAAAACTAGAATTCCACCCGACCAAAAGACTATACTAACAGCAAGACGAGGAAAGCTACGTTGCATTGGGAATCCACTACAAGAGAGGTTAAAAGTGCATGTATGTAGTAGCATTATAAGACTTTGGTATTTTGAGAAAAGAAAACAGGCAAGATATGTAAGAACATTAAGGTTGTTCATCATCTGAAGCATATGAATAAGCAAAGTGCCCTGTAACCTGAATGTTGTAGAGACGATTTTGAATTAACTCCCAGCCAATATTTTATATTTCCAATGTTATGCCATCCTTCATCATATGATGAAAACACCAAATCAGTTCCTTCAGGGCTTCTGTACTAACACGGCTTTACAGGATGGGTGATGCAATGAGAATAAAAGGCATTATCAGAATAATTTGCCAATTATGCAATGAGACAACTGAATTTTGCTCATTTGATTGGGAACGATCTGCTATAATATCTCCACTAAACAGAAGATTATAAGGAAAATTATATAAAATTAATAACAAAAATAATATTTTAATAATATTAAATAGAATTAAATTACATAGAATTTAACAATTCAAATAACTATAATTGAGTTAAATGTGTTGGGAAAAAATAGTACCGGTTGTAAAGAAATAAATTTCACACACCCAGGATAATTTCCCAAATCAAAATAGAATAAAAATAACACCAAGAATTTAGCGTGGAAAAACCTTTCAAAATGAAAGTAACAACTGACGACAGAAGCCACTTAAACTTCCACTATAATAAGATGGGATTACACACTTCACCTTCAGGTGGATCTCTCATAAAAATACAACAAATATGTATCTTCAATTTGTGGATAAAACTTCACAAATTGGCTCTCTTAATTTTTCTCTCTCAAAAATCTTTCAGAAACTCTCTCTCTCTCTCTGTTGATTTCTCCGCTTGATCTGTTTGAGATTGAAGCTAAGGTTTTATATAGCCAAAAACTTCATCCTTCTCTCCAGGATTACGGAGAGATTTTTGACTTTTTTTTTCCTTTTTTTTCTTTTCTTCTTTTCTTCTTTTCTTCTTTTCTTCTTTTCTTTCTATTACCATAGACTTTCTTTTCTTCTTCCTTTTTTTTCTTTGTGGATGGCCCATATTAATTGGACCAACAAATCTCCTCCACCTTATTGGGACATGGCTCTTCCATACACTGCAATCTTTCTACTGAGATAACAAGTTTTTCTCTAGTCACGGTCTTTGTCATCATATCTCACTGGTGCTATCATTGGTATGAACCTTTCAACTTCTCAAGAGTTTATGTTCCAACCACATCACTAATCCAATGATACCTTACGTCGACGTGTTTGGACTCGAGTGGAAGGTCAAGTTCTTGCTAAGATGAATTGCACTCGACCGTCGTAATAAAGAACATAATTTTCTTGGTTACGATGCAATTCTTGTAGGAACTTTTTCATCCACAGGATCTCCTTACAACCTCTCAAATTGATTGCAATGTACTACCTTCTATGGTACTTAAAGCAATACACTTTGTAATCGTGATTGCCATGAAATGACTCCCTCCAAATGTTATTAGGTACCGGGATATAGATTTCCTCGTATTCACGTCACCAACCATATCTGAATCTGTATATCCTTCTAATACAAGTTTATTATTACCAAAGCATAAACAATGATTGGAGGTTCCTCTAAGATACCTGAGTATCCATTTGACAGCTGCCCAATGCTCCTTTCCAAAATTTGATAGGAATTGGCTCACAATGCCAACAGTATGTGCAATGTCTGGTCTGGCGTATACCATAGCGTACATTAGACTACCATTGCCGATGCATACAAGGCACCTTGCTCATCTCTAATTTATCCTCCTCACTTGAGGGACATTGACTCACATTAAGTTTGGAAATGGCTTGCAAGTGGACAACTAATGTGTTTAGCTTTGCTCATGTTGAATCTTTCAAGAACTTTTTCAACATACCGCTGGGAAAGCCATATCTTTTGCTTTTGCCTATCATGGATAATCGCCATGCCAAGAATCGCAAGCGTGTCCTAAGTCCTTCATTGCAAAGGACTTGCTCAACTCCTTCTTTAACTTGTTAATCTTGTCAATATTTTGACCCACAATTAACATATCATCAATATAAAGCAAAAGAATAATAAAGTTACCATCAGAGAATTTCTTAACGAAGACGCAATGATCAGCCGTCGTTCTGTTGTATTCATTTTTCTCTATGAGTGAGTCGAACTTTTTGTACCTTCCGCTTTCGGTGCTTGCCTGACCATACAAGCTTTTCTTTAGTCTCGCATACCAACGTTTCTTTGCTTTTGACTTGGAAACCTTGAGTGCGCTCCATATAGATTTCTTCATCAAGATCACCATGTAAGAATGATCTTTACATCAAGTTGTTCAACTTCCGTATTAAGACTAGCTACCAAACCAAGAACAACTCGGATTGAAGACATTTTAACCACTGAGAATATTTCATCGAAGTCAACGCCTTTCTTTTCGAATCCTTTCACAACCAATCTTGCTTTATAGCGTGGTTTACAAGTTGCCTCTTCACTTTTGATTCTCGTACACCCACTTGTTTCGAGAGCTTTCTTCCTGTGGTAGTTTCATCGAGGTCAAATGTGTGGGTTCTCATGCAGAGATTTCATTTCTTCTGCACGGCTTTAAGCCACTCAGTCTTATGTTGATCGTGATAACTTCGTCATAAGTCTCTCGTTCTCCTTCGGTGAGCATCACATACTCGTTAGGAGAATATATACGACTAGGTTGTCGTACTCGCAGATCTCCTTGTCTTCTACAGTTGGACTTGTTCGGGGAGACTTGTTTCTGCTCCGAAGTTACAGCTGGTGGATTGATATCATCAGTATCTGGTGTGACTCCCCCGTCATTAGGATTTATTGGTGGAGAGACTGGGTCCAGATTAAGTGGAATTTCATCGTGTGGTTTCTGATTTCTCAAAGTCTCGATTGTTCTGGTCTTCAAGAAATACCACGTCTCTACTTCGACAATCCTTTTGTTAATAGGATCCCAAAGTTCAGCCAAATTCTTCATGGCGTATCCCATAAAGATACATTGTTTCGCTTTTCCATCCAACTTGGACCGCTGCATCTTGGGATGTGAGCAAATGCTTCTGTTAGAATACTTTCAAGTGTTTGTAAGAAACGTCTCTCCAGTCCAAACTCTTTCCAGACGTGTCGATTCTAGGGAACCGATGGAGAAAGGTTGATTAAATCGACCGTGTCCGCATTGCCTCCCAAAAGGTGTTGCTCGCGCTTTGCATTTGAGAGCATACATCGACTCTTTCACGGATGGTTCTGTTCATTCTCTCTCGCGACAGATTGTGTTGAGGTGTCTTTGGTCTTGATTTTTCGACGATGCCAAAACTTCTGCAATACTCTTCGAATGGTCCCACGATACTCACCACCATTATACGTGACGTACACTTTAGACGTGCGCGCTTTCTCTCTCCACTTTTACATGGAACCGCTGGCAGAAAACTTCATGACTTGATCTTTAGGATTTTCAAAGCAAAAGTCCATACTTTTCTTGAATGGTCATCAATAAAGGTCACAAAATAGTGAGCACCTCCTAATGACTTACAACTCATTCAGACAAACATCAGGTGTATTAAATCTAGAATATTTTCCTTTCTAGATGGTGCGAGACTACGAAATGCAACTCTATGTTGTTTCCATAATCGCTTCAACACAAGTTTGTGTGTGTACCTTTCATTCTGGCAAGACCTCATTTTTAGAAAGAATTACGAGACCTTTTTCACTCACGTGGTCGAGTCGCTATGCCATAGCTCTGCAGGGAACTTCTTTCCTTGTGGCATTTACTTCTCCTACACACCGCTTCGATGTAGAAGTGATGTATCTTTCTTGCCTTTAGCTATTATCGATTACCTTTGGTAGCTTCCACTTTCCTTCACCAAAATAATTATTGTATCCATCATCATCAAGTATACCAGTAGAGATCAAATTGAGGCGGATATCAGGAACATGCCTCACATCTTTCAGAAGTAATCTGCATCCAAGATTAGTCTCTAGATAAATATTGCCAATACCAACAATTTTGATGCATCATCATTTCCCATCCTCACACGGCCCAAGATCACCTTGAGTGTAGGTTGAGAAGAATTCCCGTCGGCAGGTGACATGATAGGAAGCGGAGTCAACTACCCAGTAGTGTCTTGGCATGCAAGATTGACATAATCGGCATCTCGAACGATGACAACTTCTTCGATGGTGACGGTTGTGGTGTCATTTGTTCGGGTTTCGCTCGATTCTGGATTGTTCCGCCTTTAACCTTACACATTCTCGAATGAAGTGTCCAGGCTTATCGCAATGACACTTCATGTCATACCTGATCTAGACTTTGGCCCTTCTTTGTTGACTTTGGTTACGGGATTTTACTTTTACTTCTCCTGGCCATTCTTGTCATTTGTTTTCGCATGACAACGCTTCAAAGGTCGTGAGTATATCCTTCTATCTTTCGTCGAGACTCTTCGCTTAACATTCTGTCTTTTACCATATCCACGTAAGCTTCTCATCAGGAGTAGTTGCTAACTAACACAACTAGAGTATCCCAACTTTTGGTAGAGAACTCAACATCAACAACGCCAAGTCATCTACAAATATCTTCATGTAGAGTTGAGTTGATCTACAATGCCTTGGAACTCACTCATGTTTCCGTGATACGCCTGCTTAGTCTTTATACTTCAAATTGACTAATCGTCATCAGATTTGCTTTATTCTGCGGTTGTCCTGATACATTTTCTCCAACTTTTGCCAAAGAACGTAAGCATCGTGTTCATTAGCAAAATTTTGAAAAATGCTTTATTCGATCCATTGTCGATTTGAAGAAGACACTTTCGGCTCGTAATCTACCGATTCAATGTCTCCATGGCTTTCTTTCTCCTTTGGCATTATAATTGGCTTCCATAGATCTTTAATGTATAAAAGATCCTCCATCTTCTATTTCCAAATTACATAATTAAATGCGGTTAATTTTATCATATTACACATGGCTTTCCTCCATTTAATTAAATCGGTCGCCAGGTTTCGAACTGATACTTTTCTGACAATGAATAGTATCCTCCAAATAGTATCTTCCGAATAGTACTATGTGAATAGTATCCGTGAATAGTATCCGTGAATAGTACAATACAGTATATATGAATAATCTTATATATGTATAATCTCTTACTAAAATAACTTGGCTTTGATACCACTTCTTGTTGGAAAAAAAAATATTCTATTGTAAAGAAATAAATTTACACACCCAGGATAATTTCAAATCAAAATAGAATAAAAATAACACCAGAATTTAGCGTGGAAAAACCTTTCAAAATGAAAGTAATAACCATTTTAATTCGTAGGCCACTCTTAAACTTCCACTATAATAAGATGGGATTACACACTTCATTGTGGATGATCTCTCATAAAAATACAACAAATATGTCTTCAATTGTGGATAAAACTTCACAAATTAGCTCTCTTAATTTTTCTCTATAAAAATCTTTCAGAAACTCTCTCTCTCTCTGTTGATTTCTCCGCTTCGATCTCTGTTTGAGATTGAAGTTGGCTTTATATAGCCAAAACTTTCATCCTTCTCTCTGATTAGGAGAGATTTTTGATTTTTTTTCTTTTCTTCTTTTCTTCTTTTCTTCTTTTCTTTCGGCGCCATAGACTTTCTTTTCTTCTTCCTTTTTTTTTTCTTTGTGGATGGCCCACATTAATTGGACCAACAAAATGATATCTAATTGAACGAAAAATAATAAATTTATATTTTTTAAAATAATAAAAATATATAAGATAAGTAAAATTATTTTTATTATTATAAGTTTTAAAAGTTTTAATTTTTATTATTTTGTCAAAATAAAACTGAATCTAAACTTCTAAAACAATGTCTACCCTAAACTCTCACTAACCAGATAACAATAAATCAAGAACAACCATAGGTAGGGGATATAAGAATTGCAAAATAACGTGTCATGAATCTAGACAGTGATGAACATCCATCACATAAACAAACAAAAGAAGCTGAATACCCACATTGAACAAAAAATCAGAAAAATCAAGAACCCTTATTGTAAAAATAAAAAAATAAATAAAAAAACCAAGAAAGAAAACGCTAAATACCCAGATAATAAAGACAATCAAAGAACCAAGATGATAAGAACTAAGAGAGGTCAAATTAGATAAACCCGAAATACAAAATCTGAAATGTAAAAGAGAACTCCAAGATTATAAATTAAATATTTTTTAATTAGATAATAATTAAGTAATGATATTATCATTTTTGTTATTATTATAATAATAATATATAAATTATTTATTATATCTTACTATTATTATAATAAGACAATAACAAATGTAATTGTGTTATGATTACTCATTTAATTTCATGATACATTCAAAATAATGAATATGCTTTACAAGATTAATATATCATTTAATATCACTTACCATAAATTTAATTATTTAAAATTTAATGAAATATAATCAATATCTATAAATCTATTCATTTAATTTAATTGAATTTGGTGCACTAACCATGTCATATAAAACTACTTAACGAACCGTCAAATATTTGTAGGCATACCAATTACAAAAATACGCGAAATTATATGTAAAATTTATGTAATTTAGTGTTTTATATAGTTTCCGACCCAAAAAAAATTTTGTCAGTTCATGAAAGAAAGACCCATCCAGATTCGAAAGCCCAGGTCAAATCGATTTACCCTATTTCATCCTATCCTCTCGCACCAACGCTTCCGGTCAAGAACCATATGCTATTTTGCAGTTGTCCAAGTTTCATTGGCCTCATTAACTAAGACAATAGTCTCTTATTTTACCACTCTTTCCGTTCGCCGGTCTCCATCTTTATCCCCTTTTGTAATATGTAAGCTACCTCTCTCAGAATGTTTGTGACTCAAATTTGAGTTACTTGCTGCTCTTTGGAAATTATTATTTTTCTCATTAGGTGTCATGATTATTGAGAATCAAAGAAAACCTCTCTTAGTCTCATTTAGATTAACGTTAGATTTGGTTCACTGGTTTGTTGTTCTTATATTCTGCTTAGTTTGATTTTTCTCTTTTAGTAATAGCTAATTTATGTAAACGGTCTTCGTTGTATCATGAAGCTTTTAATTTAATGGTTTCAGTCTTATTCCATATGCTTAGATTTTTCGACTTTCTATTTGTATGATACTATGATATTAGTTTATTGATCATATGTGCCTCTGAATTATTCAAAACTGTTTTATGAACATAGTCATAAATTTCAATTTTTTTTCTGGATTTGTTGTATGATTGAAATCAAACTTCATGAATTTTTGAAAACATAAAGTTTCTCATTTTAATTTCCCCCTTACTTTTTTTTAAAGGCTTAAGTGCCAAAAACTTGGAATGCACAGGTAATAACAATAAAATTTCTTGCAGTAATTTAATTAGAAAATTAATAGTTATAATTAATTACTAATTCCATAATTATTTATCCAAAAGCAAAGGTATTATAGTATTTTCATCATCATAGCGGCATTGGTACTTTTATATGGTGTTTTTTTATCATTTAAATTTAGATTATACAGACTATAATAATTTTTATTCTTATTTTTAATATAATTTAATAATTATTTTTAGTAATCTTTAAACTAATTAATCAAGGACTCATTTTTAATTGTGGCTTAGGGCCTCAAACACTCTTGAGCCACCCCTGCCAGCGAGGGAAGCAATAATCCACGCATTGAAGGCTTTGCGGAAGCGGCATTTGCTTGAAGAAGGTGCTCATGCTCCCGCTTTTATTGCTCTAACAAAGCCAATCACATTTCAGGTTCTCTCTCTATTACGGTTGATGATTTTGATTTTTGCAACTTCTTAAATTGACTGGTTCCTTGAAAAATATGTTGTGAAACATGTATGTAGTCTAATGCTAAAATGCCTGTTCAGTTCATCTTGTGGAATATCATTTTCAGATAATGTGTCATAAAAAAAATACTATTTTCTAATTTAGTAGGCCTATCAATTCTGCAGTTAGAAACAGTATAATTTACCATGCATCCATGCATATGAATGTGCATGGAAGGATAGAGACGGTTATTTTAATAACTATAATCATTCTGTACCATTTTTTAATATATTCGATTAATAATCATTAGTTATAATTCTATAGCAGTTTCTTCACACTTAAACCACATTTATTATTTTTTAATATTTATTCAAAAATATATTTAATTTTAAAAAAATTAAATATTAAATTAGTTCTTATTTTACTATATTATTTAAAATATTGATATTAATTTTAATTTTTTAACTATTATTTAGCACATGTTTTTAAGTAAAGTAAAAACTGTCTCTTTGTTGGATCGTGATTTGGCTTTCCTAGTTTGTGGTGAAATTATTATGGCTGATAGTATGAATGCATTATTTCATGTTGGGCTGGTGTGTTCTACTTGTTGGCTCTGCAAGTAAATATAAGGATGTGTTTGATAACATAGAAAACAAGGTGTATGAAAGAGGAAAAAATTTAGTTATTAGTAGAGGGAAAGGAAAATCCAATTGTGCTTTGGATTTCATAATTGAAGCATCTTATGAACTATTTGTAATAGATTTTTGGAAGGCAATTAGTTGGACAATTAATGCTTTACTTGCAGTTTTTATGATTTTTCATGCATTGATGGAAGGTCTCCAAGCAAAACAAGGTTTATTGGAAGTGGTGAAAAAAGTTAATATGACGTGTGATTACATTATGCTCAATCAACTTCATTTCAAAAATTCATATTTGATAGATAGGAAATTAATTGTGTTCTTGTGCAACGGAGACTAAAATAAATCCTTAGGAATGTACAGTACTATTTCTTTTTCTTTGTCCTGCTTCTTGTGCAGTGGATTAGAGGAGAATTTTTTGGATTTTCTAAATTATTTGGAACATTTGCTTGTACGTATAGTTGTTTTCGTATAATTCATGTGGACGTAGACAATGTAGATAAGTTTTTGATCTTGTACTTTGGTTTTTAAGTAAATAAATTCCACTTTTGATTAAAAAAACCACTATGCATTCCTTGAACATTTTGGCTTTCTTGTTTCATTTCCTTTGAAATTTTATTTTAATCGGTGGCCTGTGAAATAGTAAAGTTCCTGGAGTTGGTTCTGCTTTCTTTTTACAGGTATTGGTCATGTCTACATCGAGTATAATTACCCTTTTGGTGTTGTTTATGATAATGTAATGTTTCTTATTCTTGATTCTTGATCTTAATGTCAATTTTCATTTAATTGCTTTAAACATAGTGATTAAGTTACCTGTGAATGTTCTGAAGGGATCAGAATGGAAAGATAAAGCCGAAAATCAAGAGGTGGAGCTTCAGCAATGTTACAAAGCTCAGTCTCGATTGTCTGAGCAACTTGTGGTTGAGGTGGCGGAATCCAGAGCTTCAAAAGCTTTACTTCAGGAGAAAGACGCTATGATATCTGATCTGCAAGAGAAGTTGACTCAAGCGAGGTTTATTAATTTTTCTATGGAAATTACTTTTGAGATCCAAAGTTTTTCAGTTGATACCAAAAACTAGGTGTTTATTGCAGGGATGAAGGCTCTCAGTTAAATTCAGACTTGGATGAGAAAATTAAAGCTTTGGAATTGATCATGGGCGAGAATAAAGAAATTAGAGCACAACTGGGAGAGATGACCGTTAAGGCCAAGAATGCAGAGGCTGAAAATAAGATGTTAATTGATCGCTGGATGTTGGAAAAGATGAAGGATGCTGAACGCCTTAATGAGGTACTTCAAATGGTTTAAAAAGGGAATTCAACGTAGGTCCCCAATAAATTTATTAGCAATTTCATGATTCACACAGAAAATTAAACTTCTTGTTGAGTCATTCATGAAGGTATAGCACTCTTCCATTTAGCCAGCTGCACTTTGGAGTATTTAGTTGTCAAGTATGATACTGGTCATTTGAATTACTTTGTGCTAGAGGAGATACAGTTTTGTTTTAACTTCTGTGACTTAATTAATACGTTGATGATTCATTTTTGTTTTACATACTAGTTAAATGCACTTTATGAAGACATGGCTGATCGGATCAAGTCCAGTGATTTAGAAAAGCTTGCTCGACAGCAGGTAGATGGTGTGGTCCGTCAATGTGAAGAAGGTGCAGAATATTTTGTGGAGTCATCTGTTCCTTCTGCATGCAAGCACAGGATCCATGCCCATGAAGGTGGCTGTGCCGCCATCTTGTTTGAAAACAATTCTGGGAGGTTGATTACTGGTGGGCAAGACCGGTACATCAAAATGTGGGATACAAATACAGGATCATTGAGTAATACACTTTATGGTTGCCTCGGTTCTGTACTTGATCTTGCCATTTCCCACGATAATAAATCAGTAATTGCAGCTAGTAGTTCAAACAACTTGTTTGTGTGGGATGTCAACTCAGGGAGGGTTCGTCATACTCTTGCTGGGCACACGGACAAAGTATGTGCTGTCGATGTTAGCAAGATCTCCAGTCGTCATGTTGTGAGTGCAGCTCATGACCGTACTATAAAAATTTGGGATTTGCAAAATGGTTACTGCATCAACACAATCATGTTTCCCAAAATTTGTAATACCATATGCTTCAGCACTGATGGACTGACAATTTGTTCGGGACACATTGATGGGAATCTTCGTTTGTGGGATATTCAGACGGGAAAGCTGCTTAGCGAAGTAGCTGCACACTCAAATGCTATCACATCTGTGTCTCTGTCTCGGAATGGTAATACACTACTAACCAGTGGGAGGGACAACATACATAACTTATTTGATATGCGGTCACTGGAAGCGTGTGGCACCTTAAGAGCCACAGGAAACAGAGTAGCATCGAATTGGAGTAGGTCCTGTCTCAGTCCAGATGACAACTACGTTGCCTCTGGCTATGCTGATGGATCTGTTTACATATGGTCATTATCTAAAGCTGATAAAGTGAGCACCTTGAGGGAACACCATACATCGGTTCTGTGTTGCGCGTGGAGTGGGCTTGGAAAACCTCTAGCTTCTGCTGACAAGAATGGGATCATTTTTACCTGGACGTGATGGCTGAATTCTGGTGCTCCTTTATTATATAAATGTCTGCCTACCTTAGCCATTTTAATTAAGTTTCTATATTCATAGACACGATAACACGATGTATATAAGTTACATTTTAGGCACTTTGTAGATAATGATTTATCTCAAATTGTAAAATATTTATAGCCCTTCCTCCCCCTAGCTATGAAATAAAAATTATCCATTCTTTAAACCGTCTAATAAAGCGTTGAAGAATGTGGTTGCACTTGAAAGGAAAAAAAAGGTATGTTCGTTGACTAATGACTGTATTTTGTCTAATTAGTGGTGTCAATCGAGTACTTTTGACTTTTCGTGAGCCTATTTATCAATATATTTTTTGTCAAAAAACAATTAACATGAAAAAACATATTAATGTAATATTTTTTCTTCTTATTTTTCAAAAATATATAATAAAAATAATATTTATTTACTTTTCTTTTATGGTCTATCTTGATTAATTATGTGACAATTGTAATCGGTTTAAAATGATTGGACTCCCGTGGTAGGATTTAACCCCTTAGAAGAGAGTAGACCTAACAAAGACCAGAAAAGGCAGAGAAGAGAAAGGTCTGAAGAGGATGGTGAAGGTAGCAGCTTTTATAAATTAAATTTTTTTATTATTATTAAATAAATAAAATATTATACAGATAAGATTTTAATTTAAATATATGATGATGGTTGAGTAGTTATACCACTGAAGAGAAAGAGGATGGTGAAGGTAGTAACTTTTATAAATTAAGTTTTTATTATTATTATTAAATAAATGAAACATTATACAATTAAGATTTCGACTTGAATACACGATGATAAGTGAGTAGTCATACCATTTGGACCATAAACCAATTCTAATGATATAGTAGCAACCTATTTTGCCATGACATTGGGAGCTTTTGTGTTCTGGCAGCACATGGACAGAGTTCATGTTTGGATCGCTCTGCGTCAATATTAGAAGGTAATTTATGAGTTCTTCACCAACCACATGCTTTATTTTGTGTTAACATTGTCATTTTGCAATTATGTTTAGTTCTTTTGTCTTCCTTATGGATCAGTGAAAGGTTACGTAGCTCTTTTAAAAAAAACGAGTGTAATAAAATTTTAATATATATTTGAGTGTCAAATATACCAATTCTTTTTTTTTTTTAATTTCGATCAATTTAGAATGTCTACAATAGTTCTATGAAAATGAAGAATCCATCAGATGGAAATATAAAGTTAAGAACTTCCAATTCTGAAAACCTACTGGAAGGCAATTGGGTTAGAGGGACTTGAAACCTAACATGTGGAAGGAAGAGGTTGATGTTTAATACCTACTATACTTTACAGCCATAGATTTTTTTCTGTTTTTCCTGATACAAGTGTTCTTTTTCTTAAAGAGATGGATGGTGACGATGCAGGTGATAGTACCAGCTGATGTTTAATACCTCCCTTGCATATGAGATAGCTCTATGGTTATTGTAATCAATATAACTATTTTAATTTTAAATTTTAAATTTTTTAGAAAAAAAGTTGGTTTATAATCAATTTTTAATTTTTTTAAACTTAAAATTCAATTTTAAATTTATTTTTGATAATTTATTAAATTTTAACTTTTTCATCATTTTAAGTATTTTAAGTAAGGTTGACCATGATTAAGTAGGATTGGTATACTAATTTCTTAATGAAATAAAAAATAAAAATTTAATTTTAAAATTATTTTATTTTAAAAAAAATCAATTTACCATAAATTTATAATAAATCACAAATAATATAGCATAATATTATTGATATATATAATAACACTCACGTAATTATATTAAGTTAAAAATATCACATCTTGTATATCACGATATAATTGTGATATATAAAAATATTCTTTTTAATTTTAAATTTAATCAAATATCACAATTGAATTTCACAATTTAGAAAATAGAAATTAAAAATGAGTTAACAAATCAGGTTAATTTTAAAAATTTTAAAGTTAAAAAATTAAAAATCAAAATAGCAATCAAATTATCATTCTTTCAAACTATCATCATTTATGAATTTAGAGTTCCTTGATAACACATGAGTTTATACATAATTAAATTAACTTCAAAATAATTTATTATATCATACGTATTTAATTTATCTACATTTTGTATATATCTATGTATATATTATATAATCACATTTTGTCTCTAGGTTGGTTTTATTCACACATTGGGAGACCTTTTAAGAACAAATTTATGGATAACTAAAAATTGAAGTTTTGTCACTTGTAAATCATCTTCACATTCAAAAATATACTTTGATTAGGAGTGTTAATATGTGAGAGCTTAATTTAGGTTGATTTAAATTAATTAAATTTTAACTTAAATTAATTTTAATTCATATTATAAATTATTAATCCTGATTCAAATAAAAAAATTGAGTTTACTCGAATTAATTTAAATTGACTTTTATATATTAATTATTTTTTTTAACTTCATTGACTCGATATTAATTTAAAATATTGTAAATTTTATTATAATTTTTAATTTAATTAAAATGATAAATTTTTAAACCAAATTTAATGCACTCTAACAATGTTTAACATACATATAACAATTTTATTACAAGTTTTTACAAAAATAAAAAATAAAAAATTTCAAAGTCACAAATATATTATAAAACAACTCAAACAATTACTATATAAAATTTAAGTAAATGAATATTTTATACTTAACATCATCTAATTATGATCAATGACAATATAATATATTTATAAAAATATCTATAAATTAATTTGATATACATACGAATAAATTAATAAACTCATCATAAGTATTTTATATAAAATAATTTATAAATTTAAAAAAAATATTAAATATCTCATTTTTAAATAAAATTCATAAATATTCATATAAATAATAAAAAATAATAATTTTTCATGCATTCAACGTATAAAATATAATAATAATAATAATAATAATAATAATAATATATAAAAATAATTATAATTATTTTTTATTTTTCCATCCTTGGGTCCTCACCCAATTATTACTCCATCCTTGACTCGTATTTAGTTCATATTTTTAGATTCTTATTTGATTTTGAGAATCAGAATGCAGCACATATTCCCAATCCTAACTTTAACCAAAATTTTAATTGCTGGTGAAGTGTACGTACGAAAAGTTTACAATATTTTGAAGCTAATTTCCAGTGATCTTAGTCGATTAAGTTGATGAAGTTTCCTATATCTTACTTTCGCTTATCTTTCTATACCTGCAAAATTCTAATGATAAATCAATGGTTGCTTTTGATTTGTACTTCCATATCCAAGAGTGATAATTTCAAATTTGGGTACAGATCTTTTAACATCTATAATTTTAAAATAAATAATTATAATTTTCTAATCCTTTAAAATTTCATCAATTCCAAGTGGTATTTTTAGAATAACCTCAAAATTTTGGCAATAAAGCACAAAAAGTTAGAAAAAATAAAAAATATAATTCATATTTGAATGAAAAAAAATCCCTAATTTTTTAACTACTGAAGTCTAAAAAATTAGAAATTTTTTAAAAACAAAAAATGTAAAAAAAAAAAAATTAAAAACACAAAATAAAAATCTACATAGATTTTGATTTTGATTTTGATTTTTTTATTCCAATATAAATTGAAAACATTTTTTAACTTATGTTTTATTTTGCTTTGTATTTTTTTTAAATTGATTTTAAGTTAATTTCATTTTTTTTTACTTTTTTTTTTTCAAAATTCAAATTTATTAGAAAAAAATTTCCAAAAAGAATATTTTGAGTTGATAAAAACTTTTAAAAAATTAGATGTACCTTAGTATATCTCTTAAAAATAGAATATTAAAATATATATTTTGATAAATCACAATAATTATAGAGACTTTAACTCTATAATTTTTCCTTTAAATGAGAATTTGCTTGAGCAAGTTATCTTATTGATTTTTTTTTTTTTTTTTGGGAAATATATAATAACACTGAAGAAGTAAAAAAACATTACAATGATCTAGATATAGCCTGCGCGGCCTGATCTAATTGTGCCCCGTTTTGGAGGGTAGACCTGGCAGCAAAAGCAGCCGAAGTTTAAGTAAAAAAACAATTGATTCATTTAATTACATGTTTCACTTTTACGAAAGGTTTAACCAGCTGTAAAACATAGTTAGAAAAAATTACTTATAAGTATTTAATTTATTTTTATATTTTTATAATTTAAAATAAATAATTTTATAATTCAAAATTCAAAAAAATTAAATTAAATATTCTTTACAATTTAAAACTATATTTCTTTACCCTACAAAATTTCTATATAATCGAACTATATTTATATAGTAAGATATATAATCCCTTAAGAATATATATGTATTTATGTTATGATATGTTATAAAAAAAACATATAATTTTTTCTTCTTAAAATGATAAAAATAAAAATTTATTATGCAATAATACATTAAAAAAAAGTAATAGAGTATATTTTACTTAAATTAAACTTAACCACAAGTCGTTTAAGCAAATCCAATTCTCTTTTAATATGTTACTTAAAAAATCTGATTCCTGTTGATTCTTACCCCTCTAAAGAAAAGATATCGATGGAATTGTCATAGTTTTAGTCTAAATACTAAAGATTAATACACCATAACATCCTACCTCATTTAAATATACATTCTTCGTCTGATATATTTCTTAGCTAATAATCTTACTTAACCAAACCTTACTCTTTTAAATCATATGTTTAAATCATATGTTTAAATGATACTTATAATCATATATTTAAATAATAATAAGTATTATTTGATATATAAAAAATATGAAATTATACAAAAATAATATATCTAAAATTTATAACAATAAAAACAAAATTTTAATAATTTTAAATATAATCTAATTGAACACATTTCAACATTAACACAATAATTCAACTATAATAACATCAAATTTGTCAAAGTTTAATATACAAAAATAGGGTAGAAATTTCTTAAATAAAATATATAAATTAGATATAAAAAATATGTTATAACTTCTCTAGTTTCATTTTTAATATTCTCCAAATAGTGTATTTATTTTATTTTTCGTATAACATAAACATATATATTTTTAAAATATCAATACATATGTTTTTATAACAAATAAATATTTATGTTCTTTTTAAAGTGATTAAAAATAAAATCATATAAAAATATAGGTCATATTTTTATTATTTTTTATTCAAATAATTAAGGGCTCCCGTAAAGTATCAACCTAAGGTAACGGGCCAAAGTGGGGTTGAGGATCCTTTCCTCATTTTTCATTCTTGATTTATAATTTATTTTTCATCGTCATTTAAAATCTTTATAAAAAATTCTCAGTACTGAATTGAAATAAAAAAAAAGTGTTCACTTTTTAGAGAGCAAAAGAATTTAAATAGTAAAATCAATATTTGTATCTTACAGAAAAATTATCTTAATACGATAAGAAATAGTATATGAACAAAAAAAATTAAGAATAAAAATGTATTATTCTAAGAAAAAATATATAAATTATAAATATAAAATTTAAATAAAATAATATATAAAAAGTATAAAAATGACTATAACTTTTAAAAAATTATCTTAATAATATATAAGAGTACGAAAAAGTAAAGTTTGTCTTTGTTATTCGTAACTCTGCTTAGAAACAAAAACTACATTGATCTTTAGGGTCTTTTAGCAATGCTAAATAGAATGGTCTCAAACTCAAACTTTGATATGACTTTCGATTACAGTGGAATGGGTAAAAAACATTCAGGTTCTAGGGATGTCCGAACCGTCGATTTAGTTTTTATTTGATAAATTTTAAAAATAATTACGATTTTAAATATTAATTGAACATAAAATAATAATTAAAATTCGAATATAATTATACTGATAACAGTACCCGTTCGATAAATTATATTTATTAAATTAAATTATATATTTGTCATTTAAGGTTTTCGGTTCTCGCACAAATAAAGAATTTGAGATTTAAAAATTCTTTCACTTTCTAGGTTTATCGTCCTGATTTTCTTGTCTACGTCTATCGTATACCCTTTGCATCTACCGTCAACCTGTCTGGTTTTTTTTTATTTTCTCTTTTAAGACGTCATGCCTACATTTACCGTCTACATCACCATCTGTCGTCTGGATCTCTTTTATTTTTCATGTTAAGAATGTGTTTTTTTCCATTTCTTCTTACTTCTTTCTCTTCCGAATAAATGGTTTAAAAAAATGGTTTTTTTCAGATGTTTTTTAATAATAGCCTCGAATCATTATCCGTGAGTAAAAAATCATTCTCAAATCGTAACGATATTTAGATAATTTCGATTACAGATTTTATAATTCGATTCGGGGACAGTTATATCAAAAAACATCCCGTCTATATCCATGACCATCACTAGTCATGATACTTGAACCCAATATTGACGTGGGAATTTATAAATGTAAATATAACAACAAAGGAAACAACACATATAGATGGGTGAATCAAAGGGATGATCTGTGTGAATCAAAGAATTGAAGGTGCTTTTTATGCAGGGTTAGTTTTAGTGTTCTTAATGGGATATGAAAATTCCATTGCAATTCCACACGTTCCCTCTTTTGAGAAATGCATCTTTGCATTCTGATATAGCCTTTCTCTCCCCATTGAGGTCCCCAAGAATTCCTCACTATCCAATATTTAGTTACATCTAGTGTTGTTCCGTAACCCACAATAGCAACTGTATGGTCTAGGTCTGTGCAACATTTTCTAAAAAAAATTCTGTGTGTGTTAAAACCAGGCAACAGAAAATTCATAAGCTTAAAGTACTATTGATCATTTTCTGTTCTCTTTTATTATAGGCATAATGATTATTACTGCAACAGATTTGTTGCAAAGTTTATCCCTGAATATAATTCGAAATCAAAACTAGATTCAATGACCATAGAGACAGGTTGGTTGGCAAAAGCTTTGAGCAATGCTTCCTCATCAGTTTTGGGTACTTTTTCGTAGCCATAGATCGACATTGCTGGTGAGTTTACTTACAAAATCAAAAGTTTAAACTTGATCATTCATAGGTAAATAACATAACTTTGGGAGAGCTGTTATTGCAGCATATATTGTTTACCTTTAAAGCATCACAAACTTCTATCTTTCCCTATATAAGGTTAGTTAGATTCTGTTGTAACGCCTCCCTTGTTGTTTATGGACTCAAATGCATATTCCACTAATTCTCCATTGCATCATTCGTTTTTTCAGCGTCATTAACTATATTTATCTTAATATAGTTAATACCCTCCACAGCTAAAATGGCTGAGAATGCCCAACAACTACTTGTAATATATCATTATTAAGGCTGTTATTGCAACTACTTGAAAATTTGGGCGGGTATAATTTTTATAAAAAATTTGGGCCGATTTACTTAAATCGGTGAAATTTAAAAAAGAAAATTAGATCGATTTTTAAAAAAATTGGGCCAAATTTTCCAAAACCCAGAAAATATTTGGGTCAATTTTCTTAAAACTGGCAAATTTCAATTTTTTTTCCCATTTTTAATAAACCGACAAAAAATAAGTGAAGAAACAAGACAATTTTTGTAGTAATAATATCGACAGTAAAAGGACTCAAATTTCCACGGTTTGACAACTATATGCGATAAAATAAAATAATCATTTAAGAGAACAAAAAGAGATGCAGAATTCAAAAAGGAAAAAGAGTAACTATCTATTATATATAGTCGAAAGGTGATAGGTTAGTAGTGGTGTAAAATGGGCCAACCCAACCCATTAAAAAAATATCCATTATGTTACGTGACAGAGGCTAAGTACATCTCATTTAACATATGAACTGGATCAGTCCACTCTGTTTGGATGTAGACTGACCCAATATCTTTTCTTCTTCTCTTCTTCTCTTCTTCCTCAAGTATGGATCATTTTTAGAAATCCCATTTAAAATTTGCGTCATATCCCACGAACCCAATCTCTCTGACTTATAATCGTTGCTTTTCTTCCTTTCAAGCACTTGGTGGGCACAGTGCTAGTCACAAAGAAACCAAAGGTGAACCCAAATGGGAATAATAACAAAAAAAAAAGAAGTTTAGTCTTTTATTGAACAAGAGAATATTATTGGTCAACAAGCTGATGCAGCTTATCAATGATTCCCAATTCCAATCACGTGAAGTTATCTTGCAAGCCTCCCAGACCAGCTTCTAAATTCTCAATTTGCTCTTTTTTTGTTGTCATTTATTCTAATTTTGATACCAATTGATAGTCTCAATCATATAAGAATAAATGGATTGTAAGAAGGGTGTTTTTGGTTATAATTCGTTATATTTCTTTTTTTATCTCCTTCTGTTTTTAAATACCCAAGAGAAGTACAAAACATACAGCAACTCTTATGGATATAAAACATGAAGCAAGATGCATAGACACAAAACATGCAGAAAGACGCAAGGACACAAAACAACATCACACTTATCAACACACATATGATATCATGACACTTGGCATAACATGGAAACATAAGCAGCAGCCAACAAGACAACTTGTAGGGTGGAGATGCAAGACACATGGATACAAAAAAAACATCACACTTGTCAACACGCATATGATATCATGACACTTGACATAACATGGAATTCTTAATGTACTTCAGCATAAGCAATAGCCAACAAGATAGCTTGTAGTGTGGAGAATATGCATGCTTATGATATCATGACACTTGGCATAACATGTCTTTATAATTCCTTTGGCCCATTTTATTTGTGTGCTCTATCTATAAGTATATGTGAAGACACTATTTAGGAAGAGGGAAAAAACTAAGATAAGTTTTATTTTTTATGTTCTCATTCTAAAATTCTAGAGTTAGGCTTCTTTTCAATATATTTTAGAAATTTGATAGTTCATTATAGTAACAAATTGTGGTATAAATTTGTTTATTATTTATCATTGTATCTTAGAAGATAAATTTTTAAAATTTTCATATACTTACAGTAATTAAAAAAACTATCTTAAGCACACTATAATCATTTTTTTAGATGAAATAATGTTTGAGTGTGATTTGAACTTGTGACTTAAATGAGAGAGGAATAAGTCTTACTATCAAACTAAAGGTCATTTAAATTTGTGTATTTACAATTACTTGTATTTATATTATTGTAATTCTAATTTAGAAGTTTATAATATTTATTTTTAATTTATTTCTTCATGTTATAATTCCTACAATATAGTGGCAGCCAATTTTGTTAATTTCATAATAAACTACTTGTAAATAAAAGTGATTTTAAGAAGAAAAAAATACTAAGATGTTCTAGTTACACTTATGAAACTTCCAAAGGTAGAGAAATATTTTTATAAGTGAAGAGAGTTGTTATAATTTTAGGTAAAATATCAGTATATTTTAACACGAAGAATAGTGATAGTCATTTTTTTCGTTTAGTAGTGTAATATAGAAATAATTTTTTTTATCTTCTTATGAGAAAATAGTGGAAGAATAACACAATCAATTTTTAAACGTTTGTTTAATTAAAATTATCATGTAATACTTAACTTGCACATGATTGATAGAGGCTACAATTGTTTCTTTAATTATTATTTTGCGGTTTAAAAATAATCTCAATACTTTAGTATATCATTTTCTCTTAGTCTTATTTTTTTAATTTTAATCTTTGTTTTGTTTTCACCTAAATAATATTATTTTAATAATATGTGACTAACAATAATATTTTATTGTAGATTTCACTAAAATTTGACCTTTTGTCCTTGTATGATAATTTTCAATAACAACACGATAAAAAATATAATTTATATTCTTAAGGACTAATACTCACTTAAGGTATCTTTATCATTTTTTTAATTTAATATTAAAAATGTGTAATTTAGTACTATATATTTGTCTAAAATATGTACTGTTGATGTTGATTTTTATCAACATCAATGATTGGTGCATATCTTGCTTCGTGTGGACTTGAGAATAGAAAACATATTGTTAAGATCTTGGACCAACACATGATGTGGTGGCCTTTGACACTCAAATATTTAAGTAAGTTCGAGTAATGAAGAGAAGTAAGAGACTAGTGTCTTTCCTTGTGATGTAGAGAGATGCAAATATTAAGGGAAAAGAGAGAGAGAGAGATCTTAGTGTCTATGATTGAGAGAAGATGAAGTTGTGTTTGTCAAGTTCTTCGGTTGTTAAGTTGTGATTAATGGTGAATGAGTGTTGAATATTTATAGGGAAATAATATACCTACTGATGACTCTTATCGTAAAGATAAACTTACTTTCGAATATTGGAGATTTATCTTCTTGACTATCTCATTGTTGGATAATTAAGGGTTTCAATGCTAATTGTTTATCGGTTAGATATTTGACTAATGTTGAAACTCTTTTAATGACTTAACGCTAACTCGGCTAACTTGTGAGTCATATTACCGATTATGACCTTTCATAGTACGCCATATGGCATGAGTTATTTTACACCTAACACCACCCTCTTAGACTTGTTATGCTTTGGTACATGGGTTATGAGGTCTACTTTGCAATTTCATTACCATCTAGGTTCACTATTTTTGGAACCTCACTAGTGATGTCAAACCCATTCTTGCATGGTCAATACTCTCAAGTATAACAAATCTTTGTTTTCCCCAGGCACTCACATTGTTCACGATGATGTCCTATTACTAGTAGCTTTTACAGATTCTCAATCAGACCCCTAATTAGAGTGTTATGTCGATGCCAAAACCACTCATCAATAAGTTCATTCTGTTATTGGTGAAGAAAGGACATGGATCCAAGTATGTAAGCTTTTGAGCTTATAGGCTATCCAATTAGGACTCTTGGATGGGTCTTTTGATGAATGGATGAGATCTCATCTTATCCCTTATATAAAGAAAGCACCCATTTTTATTACTTTTCATTCCACTTTTTAAAGTACACACTTGAGAGAGAGAGAAAGAGAAAGGTATAAGCTTGCTTCAAGGTTTAGTTAGTCTATTTTTTTTCTTTTTTCTTCCATATTCTTCTTATTCTTTTTTGTATTTATTTTCCAAGCTCCTTATAGAAATTGTAGAATTATTATTTTTCTGCTATCTAAACACCTCACACCCCATGACACTTACACCCATCCTTCTTTACATAGGTAGTGATAAAGGATAGGATGATTGATAGACATGATCGATCTTAGTTATCGTAGGGATGAGCACGCAGGATTTGGGATAGGTCGTGTGAGGTAGTCGTCGAGTGGAGGACTAATGGAAGAGGTAGAGGCCTATGTCCAGTTAGCCATAGTGTGTCCAACCATAGGGTCTGACCATGGTTTAGCCATCCAAGAGGTGTTAGGTCATGGGCGGGGCACCCATGGTGTGTTTGGCCATAGTCCAACCACCTATGGTGTCTCTGGTCATGGTTTGACCATACAATGGGTTTCTGACCATGGTCTATCAAGCCATGAGGTGTACAACCATAGTGGTGGCTCGAGTCCAAGTGGTAATGGTTTAGGCCTAAATGACAATAATTACGGGAATTTTGAGTCAGGAAATGATTTTGAATCATCCTAACAATGTGGTTTTATCTATAAGGCTCGTTTGAATGTTTTTTACCCTTCTTATTAAAGAATTGGATTTTATTTCTATCGACATTCCTAATTACCAATTGGGTCATGATGATGAAGACCTTGTTTTCTTTTCCATGAACAAGGTCCATTCTAAGATGACGAATCTTCTATTGGACAAAGTAAGAGAGATTTTTAACATACCAAATTTAATAAGGCTAATACCCAAGTTCATGTATAAGTTGAAGCAATCTTATTTTAGGTAGAGTCACTTTACTTACTTATCACCTCTTCATTAGACCGAGGCTACCCTTTTTGCTTATAGTGGAACAATTCTTATCTTTTGTTGGCGCTGCATCATCATATTAATTTTATTATATATGGATTGTGAACTGATTGTTATATATATATTTTAATTTTATTGTACTTAAAATATTTATATATATTAATTAATATATTTTTAATTTTCAAAAATTCTAATAACTAAACTTAATTATGTGTATGTAAAATAAACATTTTTGGAGGAAGAAATAAACATGTTTTAGCAAAAAAAATAGCAATTTTGCATGATGTTTATTTTCCATTTGTTTGTAAATTCTAACCATTTTGACAATCTTTATTACTATACTCCAGTCCATATTAATTTGAGATATAGTGCATATTTTAAAGTATTTATTAGACAATTTTAAATTTTAATAAAATTAAACAATTCTAAATAACAACATATAGAGAAGATATATCATTTTAGGAATTCTTCTTAATTCTATGTTATACTTGTATTGCTAAAATAACTGTTCTTAAATCGACATTATAGATAGAGGTGTGCGTAGTTCTATTTTAATCGATTTTTGCTTAAAATGTAACCGAATAGACATATATTGATTTGTTAATTCAAAAATAAAATCGATTTATAAAGTCAGTTAGAGAAAATTAAACTAATGTTTGATAAGTTTGATTTATAGTTTAATCATACTTATTTTTAATTTAATTAAATTATTTTGATTTTATGTTAATGTTAAATTAATAAATAAGATTAATTATTTAATAATAATTTAATAAAAAATTATATATTACTATCTAAATTATAATTTTACATTAAGTATATAAGAATTATTAAAAATGATTAAATTATTGATAATTAAAAATAATAATTTAATTTTTTTATTAATTATAGTAAATTATTTTTAAAATGAACATAAAAAATAATAGTATAAGTTATTTAATTTTTTTAATTAATATAAAAGTTTAATTAATATTATATTATTATAAATATATAAATATAAATGATGTATGTATTATAAATGTATAAAATTAAAAAATAAATATATGTGTTAATAATATATAGGTCAATTTTATTATATATTAAATTTTAAAATTTTAATCGTATAAGTTATTTTTTATATTTTTAAAATTAAAAAAAAAATATAAAATTCATAAGTGGAATTGATTGGGGTAGATTATTGTTGGATAGATTGATTTTATTAGTTATTATAGGTCATATTTTTAATAGGTTTCTGAAAGTTTATAGATTTACTCAAATTTTTTTTAAAAAATTTCAACCGTAAATATAAAGTTGCCTTTTGAAGGATTCAAATAACCGACCAAACTCCTACTACTCAAATCGACAGTTCTCATTAAATTGTAGTCTCGACAAGAAATAAATACGGGAAAACAGCTTTTTCTGAAAAGCTCCTTTTTTAACGTGAGATTTACAATTACTTATTTACTTTCCAAGTAGATGTTGAGTGGAAAATTCTAATACTTTATGCTGCATTAGTGCTTTACAATATGATGACCTCTGTTTTGTGTTTGAGAATTCGGAGTCTACACTGAATCATTATAGATAGGGACAATCTATAATTCACTTTTAATTTTTTTGCTGGAGATCGTATAAGCTGGCATCACGTTATATTAATCTACTTGCCCCTTATGTTCCACATGTTATCTTTTATTTTATTGTTTTACAAATATGCTCTACATTTTGAATATTAAAGGATTATTTTTCCACCAAGTCTATGATTATTACTTTAAACAACTTCTTTTAAGAACATTAATAAAAGTCAATTAGGTGTGAGAAAAAGAGAGAATCTACGATACACAAAAGTGAATCTGAAGTTATGAGATGTATTTCTTGATAGTCCTTGAATATTTAAAAAACATATACCAAAAAAAAAAATCACCTACGCTTATAAAGTTCCATCATATTCAAGTTTCTTTTTATATACCATTATATTCATGTCTTTAATTTATATATCATCTTATTCAAGTTAATTCGATAAAAGTATAAATTAATTGATCTAAATCTAAAATAAATAAACTAAAAAGATCGAAAATAAATAAAATAAAAATTTTATATCTAATAATTAAAATTATTATTAAAGCTCAAAACAAGATCAAAATTGATTTGCTATTTATGTTAAGAATTTTTAAGCTCTTAACATCATTCAAATAGATGGTATATTACACAAGAATTGTATATTAAGTTTAGGAAATATAATACCCCTTTTATAGTCATGTTTCCTATCAAAACATCAGCACATTTATCAGATCCAGCTATAACCAATGAGCTATTCAATGATAGAAATATTCGAATCATTAAATAATTTGTTAAAAAAAACAAAAATAAAAATTGGAGAGTTTTAACAAATGATCAGTTATATTCTCTCACTTGGTCCAAACGTTCAAGTTAATCACATTGATTATCTTTCTTAAGAGAAATAAACACATGAATCATGACGATAGGTCCTCTAATAGCAAGCATTATTTTTCATGTATTACAATGTATTTAGTTTCTCAAGTATTATAATTTATGTGGTAACAAAACTTAAGGAATAAATCCTATATTTATTCTTGGTCTTATATAAAATATATTTTCTCAAATAACTTAAGGTACACAAGAATATGAGAAAATATTATAATATATAAGAGTTTTAATAGTAAATTGGATATATACTTTACAAAATGGAACCAATTTCTATTTTTTCTACATGATCCTTAAATTTCAATGGTGACATGTCTTTAGTCAAAGGATCGGCAATCATCAACCCATTGCTAACGTGCTTAATGATCACTTTCTTTTCCTTAACACATTCTCTTATGGTTGAATATTTAATGTCAATGTACTTAATACGACTACCACTTTTATTATTCTTAGCCATAAACACAACAAATGAGTTGTCACAATACAATCTTAATGGCCTATAAATAAAGTCAACAACTTTAAGCCAAAAAGTGAAGCTCTTCAACCATACACCATGTGATACAACCTTAAAACATGACATGAACTCAGCTTACATAGTGGAAGTAGCAATCAAGGACTACTTTGCACTCCTCCAAGACACGACTCCACCGACAAGCATGAAAATATAACCAAATTTTGATTTGCGTGAATCAACACAACCAATGAAATACGCATTAGAGTAGCCAATTACTTCCATATCATTTATTCTTCTATACATTAGCATATAGTCTTTGATTCCTTGAAGGTACAATATTACTTTCTTTATAGCTCACTATTGGTCCAAACATAGATTACTCTGATATCGTCTCAATATTCCAACAGCAAATGTAATGTCAGGCCTTGTGCAAACTTGAGCATACATCAGGCTTCCGACAACAAAAACATATGGAATGTTCTTCATTTTTTCTCTTTCAAAATCATTCTTTAGGCATTGGTCTAAATTGAACTTATTACCCTTTACAATGAGACCAATATTGGTGAACAATCTTTCATCCAAAATCTCTCTAAAACTTTATTGGTATAGGTTTCTTAAGATAAACCCAAGATGCTTCGAAATCTGTCTCTATTGATCTTAATGCCAATGACATAAGATGCCTCAACCATATCTTTCATATCAAAATTTTTAGAGAGGAATTTTTTACCTCGTGTACCAAACCCTTATCATTGGCTGCAAGCAAAATATCATCCACATATAACACCAAAAAATAAATCTTACTCATACTAACCTTCTAGTAAATACATTGATCCATGACGTTCTCTTCAAAACCAAATGAAGTGATGATGTTATGAAATTTTAAATACCATTGACGGGAAGCTTGTTTTAATCCATATATGGATTTATTAAGCTTACAAATCAAATGCTCACCATCACTAAAGAAGAATCCTTCAGATTGTTTCATATAAATCTCTTCCTCTAGGTTACTATTAAGGAAATCTGTTTTCACATCCATTTGATGCAAATCCAAATCAAAATGGGCAACCAATGTCATGATCATACGAAGTGAATCTTTCTTGGATACATGAGAGAATGTCTCTTTGTAGTCGATTCCCTCCCTTTGAATGAATCCTTGGGCAACGAGTCTTTCCTTATGTCTCTCAATATTTCCTTGTGAGTCTTTCTTTGTCTTAAAGACCCATTTACATCCAATGACTTTTACCCCATCAGGCAACTTGACGAGATCCCAAACTCAATTAGATGTCATAGAATCCATCCCTACTTTCATGGCATTGTACTTTAAGTTTGAAACCTTAGAACTCATGGCCTGTGAAAATGTTTCAGAATAATTTTTGGCTCCAACATTATAGTCACTCTCTTATAGATACACAACATAATCACTAGGAATCATCGATTTCTTTACTCTAGTAGATCTTCTAAATGTTGCTCCGAAATTCTCTTGAAGAGCAGGATCATGTTGTTCAACTGGTTGTTCAACAACTTCAGACATCTGTTGAACTTAATCATGTATTGAATCATGATCAATAGTATATGGTACTTCCAAGACTAGTTCTTCAACACACATTTGTACTCGAGGTGCGTTATTAACAATAACAATCAATCTATTACTTGAAGTGGCACACAGAGTATCTAAATGATCTTTCTTAAGACTAATGCCTTAGGATCAATGGCTCTCACTAATCACATCATGCTTTACCAATATAAATCATGAAAACTATGAATCTAGTGATATAAAACTTGTGTGTGGTCTAAAGTTTTAATTCAATTAGATTCATCTTAACTTTATGATAAAACTATCAAAGTTGTTCCTTTTTCTATTTCCTATAGGTAAATTAGAAAAATATAATTTGATATTTTATCCTAATTAATCATACTAAATATAATAAAAATTCCTGTGAGATAAGATTTATTATATGACATATGATTAATCATAATTAATATTAATATTTATAAATAGAGTCATAAATAAACCTTATTATAGTTTTAATTAATTAAAGATACTATACTTACTCCTTAATTAATTAAATTATATAAATCACTTAAACATTAGCTAAATTCTTAGGCTCAATTATTGCATAAAACCATAAGTAATATTAATTTAATTCAAAATATACAATTATTATCTATCTTAAGATTGCATCTATAAATAAATGACAATAAATTATAAAAGCAAAATAAATAATATATGTACAAATTAAATTCATAAAAAGCCATTAACAATTAACTCCATTATGCATAAATTATTTAACCAAATTTCATATGTATAGTTTATACATATAACTACAAAAACAAATAATTTAAGCATAATGTATTTAATCATAAATAAATTTTAATATACTAAAATTATTTAAATAAATATCACATGTATAATAAATATTTTACACATGACAAACCTAAGTTACATAAATTAATCACATTAAAATTACAGTTTTTAACTCAATAAATAAATAAAAAAGCATATATATAATACTTTAGTATATAAAATTATCGCAAAAATTGATATAGTCCAATGGCTAGGACACTTGCATCTCTCCTAGGAGACCTAGAAATAGAAAAAAAAATCTTCTGACTTCATCTTCAACCTCCAACTGGTCAACTCGATCTGGTTACGAAACGAATGGATACCGAGTCGTATCTCGCGATTCTGGTGACGAAAAATGACATTATTTTTGTCAAAATTCTCAAAATTGAATTTCTAAGTGATTCATGGTCCCAGTTTGAATAAAAACGTTATTTTAAAAAAAATTAATTAATACATTCCAATGAAAAGATAACGTCAAATTGGAAAGATTTTTTTCATGGTTTTTCACATTTCAATTCACAAAATCATTGAAAAATTAATAATAAAATCATTTATAATTTTCATATGTATCAAAACTGAACCTTTCAAAAAACTCAATTTCAAGGTACTTGATGAAATAAAGCAAAACAAAGATCATTATAAACTAATCAAGACAGAGATAATATGTGCTCTCATACCAAATGGAAGCATAAATTAATCAATCCAAATCCAGAATAAACAAACTAAAAGGATCGAAAACAAGTAAAGCAAGAATCTTACCTCCAACCATTAAAATTATTCTTAAAGCTCCAAACTAGTAAAAAATGATTTGTTATATGTGTTAAGAATTTCTAAGCTCTTAACATCACTCAAATAGATGGTATATTGCATTGGAATTGTATATTGAGCTTAACGACCATAACATCTTTTTTATAATCATGCTTTCCAACAAAAGCATTAGCATAGTTATCAACTCCTGTCATAACTGACGAGTTTTTCAATGATAAAAACGTTTGAATCATTAAATGATCCGTTAAAGAAAAAAAAATGAAAATTGGAGAGTTTAAATGGATGATCAGTTACATTGTGTACAACAACTTAAAAAAAGTACAATATTCATTTTTAATCCTAGTTCAATTATTTTCATTTTTAACATACTAGTTAATTTATAGTTAAAAATAGATTCTCTATCTAAATGATACCATATTTTACCTTTAGTATCTTTTTTACTCAGAGATAGTATTTTAATGGTATAACTATTTAAAAAAAGATATTAATTTAATATAATTTATTATTTAATTAAACATTTTTATATATGTATTAATATATGTGCAATTAAAGAATATTTTTAAATAAATAAATAATTAGTTAATTTAAAATATCCTTTAAATATCATTTACTTAATTTATTATTTAAAAATATCACTTTTACTCGTATTTATGAGATAGTATTTTAATGGTATAACTATTTAAAAAAAGATATTAATTTAATATAATTTATTATTTAATTAAATATTTTTATATATGTATTAATATACGTGCAATTAAAGAGCATTTTTAAATAAATAATTAATTAATTAATTCAAAATATTATTTATTTAATTTATTATTAAAAAATATCGTATACTTATTGTTATACTTGAAATTTTTTTAATTAAATGACAAAAATATTACTAAAAATAAGATCATAGTATGAGTAACAAACCTTGTAAAAATGATAATATATTCATAATTAAATTTATTTAAACATATGTTTAAAAGTGTTTTTCATAGTTCAAAGCTTTTTCATTAATTATGATTGATTTACTTTGTATTATATTTCTATTTCCTCGGTGAAAATTAATACTCTAAGAGTTCTTTGGGATAGGCATCATCACGTATGAGCATGACATGCTTAGTGAGCCACTAGCAGACCAAAAATCCATAAGAATCGAGCATTAATTGTGTCACAACTTCACGACAATGCCTTTTTAAAAAGGAAAAACTTTTACTTTATAAGATATAATATGGTTTGTCAATTATTCGTCAAAGCTTCCAGAGTCATGACCTTTGGACTTTTGAAAATTTACATGAACATGTGTTAATTCTTTGTAGTTCATAACTTTTATCTACACTAGATGCTCAAAAAAAATCATCCAATGATCCAATAACTCTTTTCGTAACCAATCAGCCAACGACCCAATCGAATGATTACGTTGTTAATTTGATTACATGTATTAAAAAAGAAAAAAAAAACCTTAACATATGTTAATGATATTGTAAAAATTATATAAAAAAAAAATATATTTTTTATTATTAATTATATATTAATATTATTTTTATTAATAAATTATTATGATTTTAATAATAAAATATATTGTAATTAATAATATCACAAATTTCATTATAATACGATGATTTTAAAGGATGGATGTCATCTCACCCAATTCTATTTTTTTTTAATAAAAAATGTAAAAATTATCACATTTTTATAATTAATATGATAATTAATCATAAATTAAAAAAATTAATTTTATTATTTTAATAAATAATTATTTTTTTCTTATCATTTTTTATATCATACAGACTTGCTCTAAAAATTAGGTATATATATATATATGTTGTGTACAACTGTCGAGATAGAAAGCATGGTCTAAGAATTCGTCAGCAACGAATTAAATCATTGACCACGTGCCAAAGAAAAAACATGAGCAGGTAGTGACTTTAATTTGTGAGAGAATTTTTACGCACTAAACAATCCCTGCTCGTACGTTCAAATGCTAAACAGTTTGGGAATTCGACAAAATCCTCATTTTAGTTGTTTATATTTATATAATATATACCACTAATTACGTAATTTATGTACTGAAATGACAGATATATTTACATGCAATATTAGTGGCAATTCACAGTTTTAAGATTTGAAAGATGAAAAAGCAGATTACAAGTTTGTACATAATTAGTAAGGAGCTTCAATTTATCAAAATCAAAAACCTTATCCTGCTTCATCTCCATTCCATATATAAGCTATTCTACAAACTCTAATAAAATTGTGTCTATGATCACACTAATGATCAACAAATAACCCACTTCCCTGATTAACTGAACCTAAAACGAATTATAGTGATCATTATAACCTGAAGCTTCTAAAATCATGGTTGCTCATAGTCTCTCTTGATTCTACTTCTCTCTTTATTCTCTTAGGAAGGGACAAGGAAGATATGGTTTTGGCAGATACCACCTTCTTCACAAGTAGCTTCCACCTTGCGTCATCTTTCTTTTTCTCTTGTTGCATTTTTAACTTGAATTGCCTGTAGAATTCCCAAAATAAACTTTAATTAATATGCTCCAATGGCAGGGACTACACTTCATTTTTACAAGTAACAAAGCAAACAAGAAAAATGAAACATTAAAGACAATTAGCAATAATCTTGAATGAACGTACCCCTCCGATTTGATGGGCAGCCTTAACACCCACATCCATGATATTTTATATGAGAATACTTTTTATCACAATTTAAATTTAAAATTAAATCCAACATTTACATATTATTTGATGAATATAACGTAAATCTATTTTATAACACGAAGTAAAAATCTATGTAATTTTGTGCTTATTCATGGAAGAAGATTTGTTACCTGCAAAGAGGAACTTTGCAAGAATCAGATTGATCACATATAGATGAATGAAGGCGTAGAAGCTGCCACATCCTTTTACAGCGCAAGCATCCTCCATTGACCCTCTTATCACACGTAACAAAATGCCTGATCAAGAGTTGTAGCCCTTGACACGTAGAGAATTTGCCACAAGGGTTCTTCTTATTAGGCTTCATATCATAAGGCCCAACACTTGTACACCCTTCTGTACAAATGTGCTCCAAACACTCCATAGCCTCGCTTAGCTGTAAATACAAAATCTGCTCCTCCCTATGCTTCCTTGTCCTTTTCTTTCTCTGCATCCAGACAATTTAATATTTAAACAAATTTTGAGCTCGTCTATTTAAAAAAAAGTCAATAAATTTTCCATCAACACAGACATAGACATTGAATTAAAGGAAGTCCACTAAATTTCTTATAATTATTCAATTTATGTAATTTAATCCGTAATTATTGTATTAGATATTAAAAATTCAATTTTTTTAAAAGAAATTACAAAAATCTCGTTATTATATATAAATAAATATTTTATTCTCATAATTTAATTTAACAATTACACTAATGTTATTTATAAAAGTTAAAAACATTTTTAAGTATTCCCTAGCTTTTAATAATTTTAATAAACTAAAAATGATCATTTTAATAAATTATACCACTAAAATATTTATTTTTTATAATAACATAAATAATAATACTTAAATCATAAATTATAGATTATTTTGAAAAATATTTAACTCATAATATTTAACCCAATAATTAAACTAATATGAACTTTAAATAAAAGATAAAAGAGTTTAAAATGTCTTATAATTATTAATACGTTAACAATTTAATCTTATAATTATTAAATTATACAATAAACATCTCATAATTTTTCGCAATTTTAGTCACGTGATTAAATACCTCTTCGGTCCAGCGCACACAGCCTAGGCTTCAAATTCTCCGATTTTCAGTATAAAATTCAGTAAAATCGAAAATCCATTTGATTAAATATTCTAACAAGACAAACATCTACAGATTCGTGATGAAAGAGAAAATTTACCGACTCGGATTCGTCCATGAATTGAAGGATTTCAAGCTCAAGCCAAGGATCGTGGTCCTGCAAGAATCTCCAACCTTCAGTTTTCTCTACAGACTTGAAGTTGTTGGCGAGGAGCTTCATGCACTTGAGTTGAAGATCCGGTGCATCGCACAACCTGGCTAATTGAATCACATCCACCACGTTCTCAATTGTCAACCGTTGAATCAACACCTTGGTGCACCGTTGCTTCAGCTGTGGCACCAAATACACGTGTGACAACGCCAGCAAATGTATCCCATACTTTTCTAGAACGTCCTCGGCACAACCGAAACCACCAGCACTGAGGACAGTTTTGTCATTTTACAAATAGGTGAGCAACACTAGAAGATTTTAAAAATATTATTTTTAATAATTAAATTAGTAAATTTATTGTCAAAATTATTATTTTTTTTCTAATTTTTTTGGCTCTTGCACTTGAAAATGGCTTCAGTTCAAGATAAAATATAAACAAGTCTAACCGACCTGGAGGAATAGATGAAGCGAATAAAAGCGACAACGGATTCGCAAGGAACGCCGTGAATCGGAATAATTCGTTCGGAGCTCCGGTGCTTACGTGGTCGCGCTATGATGTTCTCCGACACCGGTGAAGTCGAACTCTACAATTAAACAACCAAAGTAACATAACAAAAATTTCAAATAGATCAATATCTTCATTCTTCATCTACAATCCCAATAAAAAAAGCAATAATAATATTTTGCACGGAAGTAATGGTGTTTGAGAATAGAGAATGATAGCAAGAGAGAATGAAGTACCAGAATGCTGGAATGAGCAGGTATACGAAGTCCACCGGAAGTGAAGATATGGACATCGGGTTCGGCCAATTCTCGTTGATCCGATTTGGTTTCGGATTTTCCGTACACAGCATCTGTGAAACTTGTAGCTTCCATTTGAATAAGTAAATCGTATTGTATAAGATAGTAGAAATTTGTGGATTTCACAAATGGTGTGTTTTTTTTTTTCTTCTTTTTATTGGGGTTTAACGTATGATATATATGAGACGAAGAAAAATGAAGATGTAATGACTTAAGAGGTTGGTTGCCCTTCGCTTTAGACTCTTCTGAGACCAGAGGGAGGGCATAGGTGCTATTTAAAGAAATGCAAGGACTCTGTGTCGGACAATCACACCCACGCGCTTGTCGAGTAAAAATGTTTGGATGTTTTTTTATTTAATTATAAATATAAATAAACATAAATAGAAGAAAAAATTGTAATAAAACGACTTTACTCTCATAAATTTAATATATAAATCACCTTATTTTAATTTAATATATTTTCTCATTTTATTATTATATTTATAAATATTTTAATTATTTTAAACTAATTTTAATCATTTTTTTTTGTTTTTGAGATATTTTTATTTTTAAATATTTATTTACTAATTTCATATTAATAAATTTTAATCTTATCATATTCAAGTTTTTGCCGAAAAAAATTATAAAAAAATGAAATTGGTAAAACATGATAAAAGACTTTAAAATATAATAACGAGGGGATTAAAATATATTAATTTAAAAACAAATACGATAATGTGACGCAACTCTAAATAAATGTGTATCTCGCTTTGGAGAATCAGTAAATAAAATTGGATCAGGATGGGCTGGAATTTTGGTAACTCTTATGGATCTGGATTTATGGGCATTAAATCAAAATCTTTATAAAACAAATTAATTTTTGGATAAGGATAACAAACACAAATGTTTATTTTACGCTGTTAATTAATAATAAGTAACCACTAAATTAGTTTACATATTTGTTAACGTTGATAGTTTCTAGATGGGAATGGTTCTTCACTTTTTCTTTAGTAATGTTTGTTTCTATTAAGGAATTGATAAACTTCTATAATTTTTTTTTGTCTCCCTTTTCTAACGATCGAGTCACGATCGAGTCATGTGGGTGTAGATGATAAACTATATTTATACATATTTATTCTTATCTAGTGCTATCATTTTAATTGTATATTATGCTTGTTTCAATTTTATTTAAGCTCCCTATTTCTTTAATTATGACACTATGTAGTTTTTCATTTTGGCCATTTTTATTTTTTATCCTTAATAAATTTATTCATAATTATTAAAAATAAAGTTTATTTAAAATTACATATGTTCATTGAAAAAAAACATAACATAATTTGTTAATAATATGTTGGTTATGAAGTGATTAGAATTATAGTAATCTTTTTTTTGTTTATGAAAATATTTTAAAGAAGTGTTAAAAGTTGTCAAATTATTTAAAATAAAATTAAGCTTAAAAACTTCTTCGAGTTCGTGTTACAAAAACAAGAAACGTGCACATGCATAGTGATTTTGAAGAAAAACAACTCTATCTTCTATAAAAAGTAATAATTTTAATTGTTCGTATTGGTAGTCATATTTATTTATTTTAGAGAACCTGAGCCTAATTTAATCTCGAAAACGTGCTTACAAGGTGAGAGTTTCCCAAGATTATAAGATGCCTCTCAGCATAGAGCCTGATCAATGTAGGGCTTTAAGAAACCTTAACAGCCTCCCAACACATCGACGAGGTTGGGTCTTAAGATGAGAGCCTAAATTGTTACAAGGAGATCCCATCATAGCCTAAGCACTAACCAAATCACCAACTTCGATACCATGTTAGAGAACCTGAGCCTAACTCAATCAATGTAGATGGGGGCTGTTACGATTTAACGTAAGTCCCACTTCTATCAGGCTCTATGTTAAGAGGCATCTTATAAGCCTGGGCAATCCTCACCATGCAAGCTCGTTTTCGAGGTTGAGTTAGGCTCAGGTTCTCTAACATGGTATCAGAGTTAGTGTCTTGATCGATGCTTAATAAATATATACTTCGTAATAAAAATGGATGTTTAATGACAATATATAGAATTGATATGACAATTAAGACAAACTTTGTTGTCATCCTAACTCTTACTTTTTAGATTTGTTTTATGAAGCTATTTTTTCAATACTTTTTTTGAGATATTATTGGAAATAATGTGAATTTAAATAAAAAAAATAATGAGAATAAGTGTTAAATTTTACTTTCTTAAAATTTAGTTACCATTATTTTGTGATTATTTTCTTTGTGATCGTTATTTTGTGAACATTAACGTTCATATTTTTTCAATTATAAAATAAGGTCATAGCTCTAAGTTTTAAGACAAAATTCAAAAACTGTTCTTCATAGTAAATCCAAGAAAAGAAAATTCAAAATTATTTTTTTAGTTTTATAAGCAACATAAATACTTTAGAGGTGTATCATTTTGGACTTCATCATTACAGTAAAGCTCCGAGATAGAAAAAGATTCTAGAATGTTTTATCTTAGGGACGACAAAGATGTGTTTGCTTGCACAAATTTGGGCAGAGTCACGAAACATCTTAAAAAGAGCGACTTAGTTCGCAACTCAACCCAAGTAGTATATTTCAGTATATTGGTAATATTATTCTTATCTTGTTCTTACAAACCTAAAACAACAATTTTAAGATGTTTTCTATCTTCCACGTCTACTGAAATGTTAACTGTTGATTTCAATAAATAGTTTCGTTTCGAGGGACTACACTTTAAAAGATGGAGACAACAAATGTTATTTTTCTTAACCATGAAAAAGGTCGCTTTTGTTCTTACTACTGAAAAACCAACACTACCTAATCCTTCTAATGAAGCTACAACTAAGGACTTAGACACCTAGCCGGAATATGATTTTCTATACAAATTTTTTATTTTTAATGGTTTACTTGATGATTTATATGATTATTATAATTCTGATAAGTCAGTTAAGGAAATTTGGGATACACTTTAAAAGAAATATGACACTGAAGAAGTTGGAATAAAGAAGTATGTTGTCAATAGATACATGAATTACCAAATGACTAATGACAAATATGTGGAAGCTTAATCACATGAACTGTAGAAGATAGCACATGAAATAACTTCTGAAGGTATGGCTTTAGATGAATAATTTCAAGTTGTTGTTATTATAGATAAATTACCCTCTGTATGGAAAGATTTTAATAATACACTTAGACATAAAACTAAGGAATTATCTTTAGAAAGTCTAATAACCTGTCTAAGAATAGAGAAAAAAGCTGGATAACAAGATCAAAATGATGTAGTATTCGTTGTCTTAAACAAAAGTGTCAATAAGAAATCCTTCTCTGTAATTCAAAAACCTAAAAGAAGAAATATGAAAACTTAGAATCGCAATAATAACTAGTACCATAACAACCAAAATAGAAACAGAAATCCTCCTAGGAATAAACTTTAATCCCCTCAAGAAATAACACATTGAAGTGTTATAGTTGTAATAGACCTGGCTATTTGGCTAAGAACTACCGAAACAGGAATCATCTTGCCCTACAGACGAACCGTACCAAAGATCAACTTATTGCTATGATATGTGAAATCAACTTTGTTGGTGAGTGGACACTAATGCTTCTCTCCAATTTTGCTATGATCATTACATGCTCAAGTCCTATTATGTGTCTACGAATAAGAAAGTGATGTTGGGTGACTCCCACTTCATTAAAGTTTTTGGTTCTGGTAAGGTGGAATTGAAGTTTGCCTTTGGAAAGATTTTCATCTTAAAAGATGTCCTACATACTTTAGAGATGAGAAAGAACTTAGTTTCAAGATACATTCTCAACAAAGTTGGGTTTATTTAAACTACAGGGACTGATTTGTATACAATAACTAAAAATAAAGTTTTGTTTGGGAAAGGGTACGCCACTGATGACATGTTTAAATTGAATATTGAAATTAATAAAGCTTCTTTTCCTACTTATATGTTGAGTTCTTTTAATATTTGGCATGCTAGATTTTGTCATGTTAATAAACACATGATCAAGAACATGAGTACCTTAGATTACTAGGTCTGAAAATGGATTTTCTCTAAATCAATCTAATTACATTGAAAAGATCTTAAAGAAATATAATTACTTTAACTATAAACCTACATATACTCCCTATGATCCTAGTGTAAAGTTGTTCAAGAACACTGGAGACGATGTTAGAAAAACTTAGTATACGAGCATCTTTGGTAGCTTATGTTTTGCTACTAACTACACTAGGCTAGACATAGCTTATGTTGTAGGACTACTATGTAGGTTTACCAGTAGACCTTGTATAGAGTATTGGAATGCAATTGAAAGGGTTATGAGATACCTTAAAAGAACTATGAACCTTGGATTATATTATAAAAAGTTTCTCGCTGTTCTAGAAGGATACAACGATGCTGATTGGAAAACCCTATCAGAAGAATCCAAAGCAACTAGCGGCTATATATTTAGCATTACTTGTGGGGCTGTTTCTTGGAAGTCTAAGAAATAGAAAGTTTTGGTTCAATCTAAGATGGAGTCTAAAATGATAGCACTAGCAACTACTAGTGAAAAAGCATATTGGTTAAGAAGTATGTTAACTAAGATCTCTTTATGGGAAAGACTGATATCAACTGTCCTGATCCATTGTGATAGTACCGTGGCTATTGCAAAGATTTAGAACCATTATTACAACGGTAAGAGATGATAGATACTGGTTTGGTTGATCCTTTGAGGAAAAGATTTGCAAGAAATAAGGTAAGTGATATGAGATGAATCGTACTATTTTGAAGTCCCATTTTATTTTGTTAGAAGCATAACATCCTGAAGTGATTGAAAGGGTGAGTTAATTATTAACTCTTAAAAAGTTCTATACTCTATACGGAGTAGAGTACATAGCTACAGGAGTACTTTTGATAGACTCACCTAGTATATTCTAAAGCATCAATACTATGCAAATGTTCAAGTTGATAGACACTTTTTATTGATGCACAATCTTGTACTTTTAATTGATGGATTGCTTGATAAAAACTATTTTTATATAAAATTTAAATCAGAGATTATTGAAAATAGTGTGAATTTAAATAAAAAATAATGAGAATAAGTGCTAAATTTTACTCTCTTAAAATTTAGTGATCAATATTTTTTTACCATTATTTTGTAACCGCTATTTAATAATCGTTATTTTATGACCGTTTTCTTTGTGACTATTATTTTGTGAATATTGGCATTCATATTTTTTCAGCTATAGCCCTCTTTCATAGCTGAAAAAATATGAATGTCAATCAGTTTTAAAACACAACTCAAAAACTATTCTTCATAGCAAACCCAAGAAAAGAAAATTTAAATTTGTTTTTTCAATTTTTCGAGAACCATAAATATTTTAGAGGTGTAGCATTCTGGACTTCATCATTGCAGTGAAACTCTAAGATAGAAAAAAAGATTCTAAGTTGTTTTATCCTAGAATGATGAGGTTGTATTTGCTTGCATAAATTTGGATAGAGTCACGAAACGTCTTAAAGAGAACGACTTAATCCGTAACTTAACCCAAACAGTATATTTCAATATATTGGTAATATTGTTCTTATCTTGTTCTTACAAACCTGAAACATAGATATGATGACTCTTGTATCAAACAATGTGTTAGAGCTACTATAAATATATGTTCGCATATCACATATATAAATATAAATATAACTATACATATATACCCTAATAAGTTTTGAACAATCATTGATAAGCTTTCTTATGTATTCTATGGATTCTATTCTTTCACACAAACACAATACACACATAGCACACTCACACAAAAATAAGTTAAGAGGCATGAAAAACCATCTCATTGTTGTGTTCACTTGTGCTATGTAAAGTTTTGTATATGGGTCAACTTAATGTCCGTAAGAGGTGAACCTATGGACTTTGTACACAATAAGTCAATATTTGGTTCATCTTATTATGATCATTAAGTTATAAATAATATATGATAAAATTTATTCATTTTATTTGTACTCATTATGAGATATCATGATTCGCTAGTAACAAAAGGCTAAATAAGTTACATAAAAACAATACAGGATATAAGAATTTATACAACTAAACTCCACATAGATATAATACTAAGATATTTTAATATATTAGAAAATGCATAAACATGAATCGTGTTCTGTGAACAACAATATAGATTAAGCAATATATATATATATATATATAACAAACAAACAAACTTGATTTCGTTCTCTCTTACAAAGATCATAGAGTTTTCCCCTACCATGCTTCTTATGCATGTTGCCTCTGATCAAGCTTTTTGATCAAAATTTTCTCATTCTTCCTTGAAGATTCACCAATATTGATAACAGTCTTGGAAACCCAAGAAATGTTTCCAATTCCTCACGCCTTCCTACCACTTTAGTTCTTCTTCACCATGTGGCTTCATATGCAAAGCTTCTTATCTACTCAATGATCAGAAGAAGATTTTAAAATTTGTTCTACTCTGAACTATTTTTCCAAAAGATCTCTCCATTGAGAACATACTGCTGAGCCTTCTTAATGTCTTCTTTGGACAATCTCATCTGTCGCTTTCCTTTTAAATCACGAATTTGTGTTTTAAATACTGGCATAAATTGCTTTGTACATTATCTCGCTCAATATTATAATTGTGTTCTTATTTATTGAATCTTGTTTCTATCTCATTATAGTACATTAAAAAAAATGTTACTACTTCGTCGACCACATATCCTTTTGCTATACACCCTTCTGGCTTGGCTTTGTTGCGAACATAATTCTTCAATTTACTCAAGTATCGTTCAATAGGATACATCCACCTTGAAGAAACTAGTCCAGGTAGTCTTGCTTCACAAGATATATGTACACAAAAATGAACCATTACATCAAAGAAAATAGGGGAAATATTTTCTTCAACTTGAACAATATTAAAACAATTTCTTTCTCCATATCCTCCAAATCATATATACGCAAATTATGTACACACAATTTCTTAAAGCATTTTCCCAGCTCAACCTCAATTTTGGAAATATTATTAGAAATAAAACCTTTTATTCTAATGGGTAATGACCTTTGGATCATTGCATGACAATCATGACTTTTAGTCATGATAATTGACTACTTTAACTATTAGCACACCCTGATGTATTATAGGCATATCCATCTAAAAATTTAACAAACTTAAGGAATCTAAAAAAAGCCTTAGAAGCATCCTCTGACAAGGCATATGATGCTAGTGGTTTGATTATTTTTCCATCTTTTCCTTGTGTCTACAAATCAGGCATTATGTTCCACTTTTAAAGGCCAAGTAAGTATTATTGTATCCTTTGATTTCTTCTTCAAGTTCAAAATATTTCCTAGTAAATTATCATAAACATTCTTCTTTACATGCATGACATCCAAATTATGTCACAATCTTAACTTTGACGAATACTCTAATTCAAACAAAACTCTTTTTTTAATTCGATTTGATTTGTGTCTTTTTACGCTTTCTAGTAAGTTGAGATTTCTTTATTATTTCACTAAGTTGAGCTACTTTTTTTTTCAAAGAGTTCATAATCCATGCTATTAATATGAAGTACCTCTTCTCTAGATTTTATCAATGGAGGATCTCTAGTATCTATATAATTATAGAAACTTCTATATTTGTGCCACTTGTGATTTTTTGGAAGAAAACGTCTATATCCATGGTATGAAATTTTATTAATTAAACCCATGAAGGAGTTATCCTTTAAACAAACTGGGCATCCCTAAAACCTTTTATGCTCCACCTAGAAATACAACCATATACAGGAAAATCATTTATAATCCATATTAAAGATGCATGCATCTTGAATGGTTCTTGCTTGATTGAATCATAAGAGTCAACCCTTTCAACTTACAAGTCTTTCAACTCTTCAATCAAAGGTCTCAAGTACACATAAATATCCCAACTGGGAGATTTTGGGCAAGGTATGAATGTCGATGAAATTACAAGTGGTTACTTCATCATCTTCCATGGTAGAAAATTATAACAAACAAGAACCATTGGCCACACACTGTAATTAGTACTCATGTTCCCAAATGGGTTAAAATCATCAATTGCTAAGCCCAATCACACATTTCTTGAGTTAGCTACAAAAATTGAGTGTATCCTATCAAAGGATTTCTATTCATCCATGTCAATTAGATGTCTTAACACCACCTCTTCTTCCAATCTTACCTCCTTATGCCATCTCATGTCTTTTACAATGTCGCTAGAAATAGAATCATTATAATCTTTATTTTAGTGGGAAGTATCACATAACCTTTTTTGGAATCTTGGATGTTACACGACTTTTCTCCTTGTATTGTGACTCATGATATATTGGACATTGAACCAAGTCTTTATATTCTTTCACATACAAAATGCAATCATTCGAATATGCATGAATATTCTCATAGCCTAATTCAAGCTCTCTTAACAACTTTTTGACTTGTAATGAGATGATGAAATTTCTGATCCCTCAGGCATTATATCAATAAAAAATTTAAGCACCATATTAAAAGACTTATTAGTTCAATTATTTAAAATCTTAATATGCAATAACTTTGCAAGTCCTCTAAAACTTCGTACATTTCATAACTTTCTGTTTTCAATTGTATGTTGATCGACTTTAACATCGTCATTGCTTGTTTCTCTAACTTTAAATGTAGACGGTTCTTCATGCCTATCCCATTGTGTATATAATTTGTAAAAACCAAATTCTACCAAATCTTGTCTAATTTTTCACTTTGGATGCCTCTTTCTAAGACGAAAATGAGTACCCGGATAAATAATATCTATTTCACCCTTTTTCAAGTTATTCTTTGCAAATTCAATGAATTTTAATACACTATTTTGATAATTAGGACATGATCTATCTCTGTCATAAATCTAACTTTTGTCCATCATAACATGGAAACCTTTAATGTATTTAACATTATGAGTCAATGTTGAGAACAACTAAATGAAGTAAAGTGTAAGGACTATGAATAGAGGATATTCACGTTATTCTATCACATGCTCCGTCATAAAAGGTAATGTTCCTAATCCATTGAAGAATGTATTATTATGTAAGAGAAGCAAAGTTCAACTACACATTCATGTCATTGGAAAATTCGACAACATTTCCTTATAAATCTCAAAGTAAATTCTATGTTATTTGGATTCTTGATTTTTTTATAAAGTATCCATGTTTAAGTGACATGACATTAACAAAAATATAAGTACTCAAAAACTTTGATAAATTTTTTTAAAAAAATTGAGAAAAATTTGTGGGATCTAAGTCCAACACCTAGATGTGTATCCAAAAATTTGACTCTTAATGTGATAAAAGAGTTCATGTAACATAGGGTACACTATTTGTATGAGAATAACAGTCGGAGAGTTAGTCATAATTTCTACTAAATAATAATAAATAATTGAAATTTGTTTTCCTTACATAACAATGCATTCTTAAAATGTCTAATTCTTATAGAATTAAAGAAAATGTGAATAACAACATAATGCACATTCCATAGAAGAAAGATTGCTCATGAAATGATATTCAGTGTTATTTACATATTCTCAAATGGCCTAAAGTTTTTGATTCATGCACAAATCACATATTTAAAATACTATGTTCAAATACTTAATAGAAGTAATTAACAATAGAATGAAAACAAAAATGAAGAAAATAATAAATCAATCCGTAAATTCTGACCTCCAACTATGAATCAAGGGGTGTAATTGTTGAAATGTGTAAATACAAATGCTTCTTGTAATTACTTTATGGCTTTTTCAAACCTTTTAAGTGATGCAACTTAGATTGTCTAAAATGCTATATGTATTTTACAAATAATTAAAAAAAAAGTTCAAAAAAACAATAAGGGGTTAATGGAATTTACCAAACAAAAATTATTATTGCCTTGTAACTTTGAATAAATATATTAAGTCATTTTTATATGCTAAGTAATTCTAAAAAAATAGTGAAATAAAAGAACACTAAAAGAATACAATATTTATATGGTAAAAAACTCGTTTTTCTTCCAATAATGGCTACTCAATTGGTGCTAATTAGCGAGATATTAAAAAAAGTTCATACATCTATATATGTTCTACAGAAGTATTATCTTTTATTAATTTCATAATTATAAAATTAGATAATTTATAATTTATAAACAAATAAATTTTTTGAACCACAAAACTTACACTAAAAACTAATTTCTAAAATAAAGTTCCATAACCTCCTTTTAAATCCTCATAAATCTTAAATTAATATCACATGTTCTAGTTTTCCAAAACTATTAAATTAACTAAAGAGTAATAGATACTAATATAATCAATTTACATAAAGATAATTAAGAAAAAAGAATCATTTAATTATTATTCATATTTGTTAAGAAATAAGTTTTTTAGATTTGATATTTTTCTCTAAATAATTAATATATAAAAATAAATTATGAATATCGATAATATAGTGATGAAAATATCAAATTCATATTTATTCATAAATTAAAACTACTATAAATGATATTTTTATATGGATTTTAAAGAATCATTTAACCTAAATATCTTAAAATAATATATTAAAAATAAAAATTTATAAATAAGAAAAAGTAACGAAAATAGCTTTAATTTAATACCTTTAATACTACAAATGATAAATAACAAGTGAATATCAATGAAAAATGGTGTCAAAACCCCGTATGCGTGAGCCTCTAGTTTCGTTTCTTCGCCTTTCCTTTTTTATGGCTCAATGGCCCTTTTTCTTTTTAAACATCAGATGGCAACATGTGGCCCAAGCTGCCACTTTTTTTTTTTCCTAATATAAATAAAAATTATTAATTATATTAAAAATCTTACCAATTGAATTTTAAAATAAATAATTAACATTAATATTATTAGTTTTAAATGAAAGTTTTTAATCTTTTATTATTAATTTAAAAATATTAATATTTAACTATAATTATAAAAAAAACTTAATTAATATATATAATTTATCAAAAACTAGAATCTCATAAATAATTTATAGTGACTTTAGTCATGTTTTCTTATATTTTTTCAAGTTTTTTTCATATCTAAATCTATATATTATATTATTTAGAAAAATTAAATATCAAATTATGTTGAAAATTTATCATATTATTTACAATTTTTATGATAATTTTGATAAGTTGATATATTTTTGATTTTTTGATATTAATGTTAAAAACGTAATTTTATTTTGAATCAATAAAATATTTTTTTCTAAATATATATATATATATATATATATATATATATATATATATATATATATTATATTAGTGTACTTGCTTAATAAAAAAAAAGAGTCAAGTAGAAATAAATTATCTCCAAGTAGAATTCAAGATGAGTTTCCTTTACAAATGTTACTACTAGGTTTAACATGATTTGTATCTATTGTTTACATTAACAAAATAAGTAGAGACATTACAAAAGTTAAACATATGCAGTTTCTTCTTATGATAACACCTACTTTCCATGTCCCATATTTCACAAAAACAAGAGTCTTAAGCTACACAAAACTTAAAGCTAATAATCCAAGTTCACCAATATATACTACACCAAATGCAGCCTTGAGAAACCGCTCCGAAATGAGTTCCTTTCTTCTAAGGTTGATTTAGACAAACTAGCATCCATTTCATGACTTAATATCATATTATTAAGTTTAATAGCAGAAAATCATAAAAGAACTTCACAAAATAGTCTCATCCAAATTCTATCAGACGATGGATGATGATGGATGAGTTGACGATTAATGTGGCACTGAGCCTATTTCGTTAGGTCTAGAGGTACTTGCATCCAAACCCATGGAAGAAGCAAATGGAGCAAACTCTGAAACCCTCCTTTGTGGACTTGAAAGGGACGTTATAAACTCATCATCAATGACCAACGTTCAGCTTTAACCAACTCCTTTGAATCTAATCATTTTTTAAGCTTCTCTTTTTCACACTTATCCTCATCCAACTCCTTTTGAAGGTTCACTTGATGAGGTGCTGATAATGGAATGGATGTAGACTCCTCAACTAATAACTTGGATTTTTGTTGAAATGTTTTGCAAACAATTTAGCTATCGTCATATCTAGGAGTACCATGCCATCTTCACCCAACAAGTCAGTATTTATCTTCTCCTATAAGAAAGTAAAATATAACTATGGATAAAGTGTAAAAGGATTATTCAACATGTTCTATGTCTTAGTTTAAGTACATAAGTTGTTTATAAATATTTGATGCTTTGATGATTACCAAGTGAGCCCAATTAACACAAATTATATTTCTAATTAATACTAAAAAGTAAATAACTAATTTTATCATAATAAACTGAGACCTAAAGTGTTAATTAAATTACAGAGATACAAGAGTAACTAGAAAATATATAGTTCATACCAATACTTCTTTACCATCTTTGAGGAGTGCAAATAATTAAACATGGCTCTTTTATCATTTGGAAGTTCTTTTTTTGCCTTCACATGTTGAAAAAAATATCTTTAGCTAGAGATAACATTATTGTAAACTTTCAAAATTTATCAAATTCTCAATATCAAAGATATTGAACAAAAAATTAAGAAAACCTTAATAGGGGTTATTGATGATCCAAGAAAACAAACAATTATTTGATAATTTCTACTGTATTTTTTCAAAATAAGAATTTAATTAAAATTTAACATAGTTAATAACAATTTTTTGGGAATATAATGCAACAAAAGAAAGATTCTAATTCTCTTGAAAAGGAAAGTCATTTACTCACATAATCATATGCATGTTGGGCAATTGATTTAGAGCTTCCTTTGTGCATATGCTTCAGCTTCATTAGGTTTTTAATATTAGCTATTGATCCTTTCTACAAAGAAAAAAATGAAATTAACTACCCATAACTATTTGCATAATAAGTTACTAATTAATTATCAATAAAAAATTACATGCCTTGTATGTATTATCAATGTAAAAGTAATCACACATCTTCGTCCAAACCTAATCAGTGTGGTGGTCAACATCACAAACATTCTTAATATTAGGCTCATTTTCCTTCTTAAACTGCATAGTCTTCCCACCCATGCTCCTATAATGTATGTTTAGATTTCCCACGTATTTGCAAAAAGACACACCAAGCCTAACACTAATCATATTATCAATATGTGTGTCGTTCAATTGATATTATAACCACCCTACACAAAATAAAAAGTGAACGAATTATATAAGTTTCAAGTATATTAATAAGAATATAACAAGTTAATAATTAAAAAACTTATAGCCAGTAGCTTCTTGCATCCCAATATCTGATCAGCCATTACTTTTGACCATATTTCCTTTAGCAAAAATTCATTATCAACTTGAATTATTAGAGAGTAATCCCTGCCAAAATTTTGAGCATTTTAACCATGCCTCTGTTATGTCCTCGAACATTCCTATTCACTAACATCATAAAAGATAAAATTAAGACAAATAAATTAGAGTTTTTATTAAAAAATAACATTGACACTAACAAAATGGAGGAAGTACTTCAAAATTCTACATGTAGGCTCTTCTAGAACAACAGAATCAGAAATTATAGTTGCTTGTGGAGTTACATCTAATGGAATATATGATCCAATTCTTTCATTAGTGGGTTGAAAATATTGGAAAATTATGCAAATTCTCAATAAGTCAGATTTATGAGAAAGTAAGAATAAAAATAACACACAAATTTGATAACGAAGTTCGACCAATCTTGCTTACGTCTTCTGACCTACTGTAGATCTTTTTACTAAAATGGGAGAAATTATACAAGGTGTTTACAACACTCACAACTCACAACCTAATTACATCCAAGAAAATTACTCTCAATTTTTTCTCAAAAAAGCTTTTCTCTCTAAGTTTTTCTCTCAATTGGAATGAACACTTTGGATGTTTAATTTATCACAATTACACATCTATTTATAGGAAAATTCACTTCTTGAATTAATTCTTAAATTAATGGTTCCTTGAATTGCTCCTTGAATAAAGCTCCTTGTTTTTCTCCATGTTTTACTCCTTGTTTTGCTCCATGTTTTGCTCTTTGTTTTGCTCCATGTTTTGCTCCTTAATTTGCTCCTTAAATTAAGGAGTTTTATAGCAATCTCCAATAATCTCTCACTTGAAGAATGATTTTAATCTATTTTCACAACTTGATCAATGCAGCAGCTTTTTTAGTCTTGTTACTTGTCAATAGTCACCACCTCTGTTAACATATTCGCTGGATTTTTGCTTCCTTGAATCTTCTTCAATATTAACACATCATCTTCTAATAGGGATCTGATGAAGTGATAACGAAGTCCAATATTCTTGGTTCTAGAATAAAATGTTGAATTCTTCGCCAAGTGTATTACACTTTGACTATCACTGTGCAGAACATTCTTCTCCTATGAATCCCAGCTCAGTTAACAAACCTTGAAGCCATATCATCTCTTTACTGGCTTCAATCACTGTTACATACTCAGCCTCTGTATTGGATAGAGTGACAATTTTTTGTATTTGTGACATCCAACTAACAGTTGTAGTTCTAACAATATATAACCGGTGGTGCTTCTTCGATGATCAAATTCACCCCTAAATTCTGGGTCTACATAGCCTTGTACTTTTAACTCTCCTTTACTAAAGTACAAGCACTTTTTTGTGGTACCTCGCAGATACCTCAAAATCCACTTGACTGCTTCCCAATGAGTTTTCCCTAGGTTTGACATAAATCTGCTAACAACTCTCACTGCATGGCCAATGTCTGGTCTCATACAGACCATTGCATACATCAAACTTCCAATGGCTGAGGCATAAGGGACCTTAGCCATGAATTCTTTTTCTTTCTCTGTCTGAGGGGACTGATCCTTGGATAGGCGAAAGTGACTGGCTAAGGGTGTGCTAACTGGCTTGGCGTCGCCCATGTTGAATCTCTACAAAACACGATTGATGTACTCTGCCTAAGATAACTGTAAGGATCCTTTCTTCCTATTTCTTATGATTTGCATTCCAATAATCTTCTTTGTTGGACCCAAGTCTTTCATGTCAAACTCATTTGACAATTGATGCTTCAACCTTCTGATATTATCCATATCTGAACCTGCTATTAACATATCATCAACATAAAGTAGTAAAATGATATAACTGGACCTATATCTCTTAAAGTATAAACAGTGGTCGGCATTGCACTTCTGGAAAACTTCCTTATGCATAAAGATGTCAAACTTTCTATACCATTGTCTCGGGGCTTGTTTCAGGCCATACAAACTCTTCTTAATAAGTTTGCATACCATGTTCTTCTTCCCTCTTTCTAAGAAGCATCTGGTTGGTACATGTATATCTCTTTATCTAAATCTCTGTGAAGGAATGCAATCTTCACATCCAACTGTTCAAGATGAAGATCTCCAATGGCTACAATACTCAACACTGATCTGATAGTATTGAGCTTCACAACGGGAGCGAAAATGTCAGTGTAGTCAATTCCTTCCTTATGTTGAAACCCTTTGACAACTAGGCGGGTTTTGTATCTCTTGAAACCATAATGCTCATCTTTCACCCGATACAACCATTTGTTGTGAAGTGCCTTCTTCCCCATAGGTAACTCAGCTAGTTCCCATGTCTGGTTGGAGATGAGAGATTCATTTCTTCTTTCATGGCAAGCTCCCACTTGCTAGAATCTCGAGTCTGACAAGTTTCATCATAGCATTCTGGATTCCCTCCATCAGTCAGCAACATATAGTTCATGTATCTCATGTTAGGCACATGAGATCGAGAAGATCTTCTCCATACAGGAGCTGGAGTAGGAGGTTGTGGTGTGTCAGAATGTTGTGTATTGCTCTATCCAACAAGTTCCTCTGGTTGAGGACTTGTTACAATTGGTTATGTTGCGGAACTATCTGGGACATCATCTACATCTACAAATACTGACTCATTCTGCTTTGAGTCATTGGCGTCTATTTTATGCATGTCCTTATACATCACTATTTCGTTAAAAATCACATCTCTACTACGGATAACTTTCTTGTTTTCGTCATCCTAAATGCGGTAGCCAAACTCATCCTCACCATAGCCGATGAATGTGTATTTCTTGGATTTGGGATCAAGCTTATTCCTGCCTTGATCACTGATATGCACAAATGCTACACAGCCGAAAACTTTTAGATGTGATAGTTTCACCTCTTGTCCGCTACATACCTCTTCTAGTATTTTATGCTCCAATGGAACAGATGGGCCTCGGTTGATCAAGTAAGCTGCCGTATTGACTACTTTTGCCCAGAACTGCTTCAGTAGACCTGATTGTATACGAATGCTTCTAGCTCTTTCTGTCAACGTTCGGTTCATACGCTCAGCTATACCATTGTGTTGAGGCGTGCCTGGCATAGTTCTTTCCATTCTGATCCCGTGCTCATAGCAGAAATTTTTGAATCTAGTGTCTTCATATTCACCACCATTATTAGTTCTGAGTTTTTTGATCTTTAAACCCATCTCATTTTCCACCATAGCTTTCCATCTTCTGAAAGCCTCAAATACTTCAGACTTATGCTTTAGAAAGTAAACTCATACCTTCTGAGAGTGATCATCGATGAAAGTCACGATGTAGTGTTTCCCACCAATAGATGAGACGGTTGTTAGTCCTTAAACATCAGAGTGAATAAGCTCTAGCCTTTCCTTCTTTGAGGTTCTACAACTTGTTTGAAAGCTGACTCTATTTTGCTTTCCAACTATGCAATCTTTGCACATGTCTATCTCCGCAGACTATAGACCTGGAAGTTTTTCCTTTGAGTGCATAATCTTCATCCCATTCTCACTCATGTGGCCTAGACTCTGGTGCCACAAATTTGATGTTTCATTACTTGCTACAACTACGATTGAACAACGTGCTCCTACAGTCATATAAAGAGTGTCATTCTTCTTGCCTCGAGCAACTGTCATTGTGCCCTTTGAAATCTTCCAATCATCACCATGGAAGATCATAGTATATCCTCCACTGGCCAATTGCCCTACTGAGATTAGGTTCCTTCTTAGGTCGGGAATATGCGTGACATCCTTCAGCTCCCAAACAGACCAGTTCAATTTAATCTTCACTACACCTTTGCCAATAATAGCACATTGTTGGTCATCACTAAGATATACCTTTCCAAGGTTTCTGGGGACATATTTCTCAAAAAATTCTTTCTGTGAAGTAGCATGGAACAATGCTCTAGAGTCTAAAACCTAAGATTCATCCTTGCTCTCCAAAGAGCATATCAATGAATTATCTCCTCCTGAGGTGGAAGTAACATTTACCTTTGCCTTCACTTGTTTGTCCTTCGGTGCACTCTTGCACTGATTTTTGTAGTGCCCGGTTCTTCCACAATTCCAACACTCGATAGTCTTCGAGCAATGGGAATTATTAGGATTCTTAGATTTTGACCTCCTGTCCTTTGATCTACCTCGGTAGTTTGTTCTGCCACGTTTATTCCCTCTGGTTGAATTTATTCCTCTTGACTCTGTATGCAAAACTGAAGAAGTTGACGATTCACCTAACTCTCTAGATCGGTTCTCTTCATTGAGAACCAGATCATGAACATCATCAAATTTCAACTTATTGCTTCCTGATGAGCTACTCACAGCCGTGACAGTAGTATTCTAGCTTTCTGGTAAAGAAGACAAAAGTATCAATGCTCATACTTCTTCATCGAATTCAATTTCCACTTAACTCAATTGAGTTGTAACTGTGTTGAGTCATTGAGATGTTGAGCTACCGATGCGCCTTCCATCATCCGCAAATTGAATAAATGCCTCATCACTTGCACTTTGTTTGAGGCTGATGGCTTCTCATACATATTGGAAAGAGTTGCCATAAGACCCGTCGTGGTCTTTTCCTTTGCTATGTTGAAAGCAACATTACGGGATAGCATCAATCGAATAACTCTGAGGGCTTGTCGGTCTAGAAGATTCCAATCTTCTTCCTTCATAGCCTCTGCCTTCTTCCCTGAGAAAGGTTGATATAGATTTCTTTGATACAGATAATCCTCTATCTGTATTTTCCAAAACCCGAAATCTATGCCATCGAATTTCTCGAGTTTCACCCTTCCTTCATCTACGGCCATTACTCCCACTCAAATCTGACTTCCTCCAGATCGTTTTTGACTATTTCTACAAACCACCGTGTATTAGAAAACCTCCATCGACAAACCAATATTGCCAATAAAATTTTACTATTCACATAATTCACTATTCACGTAAATAGTAACCTTGCAAAAAATTGACATAAATTATCCCTAATAGCTTTGATACCAATTGTTGGAAAATTATGCAAATTCTCGATAAGCCAGATTTATGAGAAAGCAAGAATAAAAATAACACACAAATTTGATAACGAAGTTCGGCCAATCTTGCTTAAGTCTCCGGACCTACTGCAGATCTTTTTACTGAAATGGGAGAAATTACACAAGGTGTTTACAACACTCACAACTCACAACCCAATTACACCCAAGAAAATTACTCTCAATTTTCTCTCACAAAAGTTTTTCTCTCAATTAGAATGAACACTTTGGATGTTTAATTCATCACAATTACACATCTATTTATAGGAAAATTTACTTCTTGAATTACTCCTTAAATTAATGATTTCTTGAATTGCTCCTTGAATTAAATTCCTTGTTTTTCTCCATGTATTACTCCTTGTTTTGCTCCATATTTTACTCAATGTTTTGTTCCATGTTTTGCTCCTTAAATTAAGGAGTTTTATAGCAATCTCTAACATGAAACTCTTCCCACCTTCAATTCTCGACCTTTTTCGCATCTTCTTGCAACCATCTTAACCTATAAAGTACAAATATTTTATTAATGATCCAAAAAAATATTGTATACAAATAAATAGAAACTAGACTTCATAAGACTTCACAATCCTAAACTGATTTACTACCAACATCCAAAAAAAATTGAAGAAATTATAATAATAAATTTCCTTATTGGATTACCAATACGTAAGAAACAATATCAATTAAAGAGGAATGAAATAGACAAATTTAAACTTTGTTAGAATTAGATTCAAGGACCAAGTGCGTTTTCACTTAAAAAAAACTCTGAATATTTTCATCCCAAAATAGTTAGAATTGAACTAGTTATATATTCAACTCATCATAATTCAAATAAAATTATATCTATTTGGATGAATTTCATCCTGATTGGTTGGATCCAAATTGAATACCTTCCAATACAAATGAATTTAAAAAGAATCCAACTAATAATATTTTACTCCTATCGACTCAAGTCAAATTGATTAATTGTCAAATTCAACGACACTTGTCTAATTTAATAAGAATTTTTGCACAATTACTTAATAACAAAATCCCTCGTATAAGCTTAATAAGAAAAGCATGCATAATGAATACATCTAAGATTCCAATACATATATAATCTAACAACATATGATCTATAAAAAAGTACACCGAACAACCATAAATTATATCTATAAGTGCAAACTCAGCCTCAAAATGCGCTTTCAAGGTAAGGGTTGTCTAGACTTATAAGATGTCTCTCGGTATATGAGTCTGATCAATGTGAGACTTAAAAAACCTTAATAGTCTCTACCACATTGACTAGGTTGGGTCTTAAGATGAGAGCCCAGATCGTTATAAGGAGAGCTCACCATGGCCTAAGCACCGACTATGTCACCAGTTCTGATACCATGTTAGAGAACCTAATTTCAACTCAGTCTCGAAAACACGCTTGCAAGGTGAGGGTTGCTCGTGCTTATAAGATGTCTCTCGACATAGTGTTTGGTCGATGTGAGACTTAAGAAACTTTAACTTAAGTCCCACATCGGTCAGGCTCTATGTCGAGAAACATCTTATAATCCTAAATAATATTTCATCTCACAACCTGAGTTTTTAAGGTGGAGTTAAGCTTACGTCAAATTAATAATGATGTGAGGGATTTATTTGGCACATGACTACACATGGATAAATTTGTGTCAATGGTGGATAATATCAAAATAATTTTTCAATCTTAAGCCTTAGTAGAAGAGAAGGGGGTAGGAGGACAATTCGGTGGCAAATCACGGCAAACTAGGTCTTGGACGGATGATGGGATGATGGTGGCTAACAACCCATTATTTGATTCGAATTTGAATGGCACTAAAAATGTCGAACATGCTATCGGGAGGCTATTTCCTAAGATTGTGCAAGATCCTCCAACTGTTGTTATAAATCATGATATGCTTGAATCCTATGTGGTTAATAAAGCTCGTGCAATTCATAAGCCACTATGAAATTATTAACAAAATGCTATTGAGGGATCGGGTGGGAATGATGTGAAAGTGTTTGGTGCTAGCCATATGCGAGGTGGTCTCAAGGGCTGACGAGTTGTGCTGGGTGGTCATAATAATATGAGTCCAACTAATAAAAAATTCTAAATTTTAGATTGTGGTGTGCAGGATTTTAATGCTGTTGTGGATGATGTTGCAAGTGTAGTGCCGCATTCTTTCCAAAATGTTACAGGGTTTGACGAATAGCCTCGTCATAAGCAATGATTTCAATACTTTGCTAGAACTCACGAGGCTCAATAATAAAAGGGTGCTCCATAATTTACAAAGCCTATTGAAGGTATATGTTCCTTATATTTTATTTCTTTCTGAAAAGTCGAAAGAATAAGAAGCAAGTGGGGGGCATGCACACACGTTTGTATTTTCCATGTTGTTATACTTTTGAATGTTCTGAGAATTGTGCTGGAGGATTACTACTGCTTTGGAATAATTTCGTTGTTGATGTAACGATTATTTCAAGCACAAAGGGACATATCGATGCCTGGGTGACTGAAATTGGCGATAAGCAGTGGAGGTCTTGCGGGTTTTTACGGGGATCTCGACGCTGGACAACGGGTTTTCTCATGAGATCTACTTCATATGGTTCTTTCCAAGCCAGTTGTGATATGGGTAGTAGCTAGCAAGTGACTTCAATGAAATTCTGAGCAATGAGGAAACATTGGATGGATAGTTGCAACCTCTACACTTAATGAGAAACTTTCAACAAGCTTTAGATGAGTCTGGGCTCTCTGATTTGAGCTTCATTGGATATCTTTACAATTGTGAGAAAATGGGTCAATCTGACACAAATTGAGACTTGAACGAGGTGTGGCCAATGTCTTATGGCTGGGCTTATTTCCAGATGGCCTTATTTGGTTTGGCAATGCATCTCAAAGGTGTCTTATTCTATTTATGTAAATGGTTCTACTGTTGGGGATGTTGAACCCACTAAGGGGCTCCGGCAAGGTGATCATCTAAGCCCATACTTATTTTTATCGTGTGGAGAGGGGCTTTCCTCGCTACTCTGACAAGAAAAAAATAGGGGTACAATTAAGGGTGTTAAAGCCTCACAGGCTGGACCGGGTGTGTCCCATTTGTTCTTTGTCGATGATTCATTGATCCTCTGTGATGCATGTGGGATACAAGGTTGGGAATTGAAGCGCATCTTAGCTACTTATGAGAGAGCCACATGTCAACAAATTAACTTTGAAAAATCAACACTTTTCTTTAGCTCGAATACTACTCAAAATGATCATGAAGAACTTCTAACCATTTTAGGTGTCAATGAAGTCTCTTGCCATGAAAATGTTGGGTTTTCCTCTTGATTTGGAGGAGCACAAAGGAAGTCCATGTGGCTTAAAAGCCCATGGAGTAAGAAGGGCAATTGTGTCATTTCATTGCTTTAATTAATAAACCCATTTAGGGTTTGTTGTGTGAGTTTTCTGGAGAAAATTGCAGCTTGAAAGAAAGCGAAAAGAGAGTAGTTTTCCCTCTCCAGCCAGTCTTCATCAAGTGCTCCGATCGAACGTCGTTTGTGATCCGATTAAGCTGAAATTTTGCAGGCAGGTTCACGACTCAAGACTCTTTAATCTGTGCGGTGGGATTTGGATTTGGCTCACCGGTTTGAGAAATTCTGAGCAGTGAACATTGACTACGAATTGGGTTAGATTTCTCCATTTTCTTGAAATAATTGTTAGTTTCCAAGAAGTGTATTCTTGATGATGTTGTTGATTTTTTGCCTCTAGTTTTACCTAGAGAGAACTGTTGTACAATTGTTTCTTGATAGTGGAAGTTTTGTAGAGGAGTGCCGTGGTTGTTTCCTTCCTACACCGGGAAGGTTTTTCCACGTAAATTACTTGTGTTGATTTTGTGCATGTTTGATTTTGAGCTCTATTTATTTGTTTCCTAAAAGATTCACACAAAGAAGGAGAATAGGTTTAATTCTGCTGTTTAGAACTTGATTAAGTTCGAATTGAAATTGTGATTCTCCTAACAAAGTGGTATCAGAGCTGTGGTTATTATTGTGGAATTTCTTGTGTTGAATAATGGAAGCAAATTTGAGTAGAATGATTACTTTGAATGGTTCTAATTATCACACTTGGAAAGGAAAAATGGAAGATCTCCTTTATGTCAAACAATTTCATTTACCGGTATTTGCCTCTGAGAAGCCAGAAAAATTATCTGAAGAAGAATGGACTTTGTTACATCGACAAGTCTGTGGGTATCTAAGACAGTGGGTAGATGATAATGTTTTGAACCATATTAGTGGAGAAATACATGCACGGTTATTATGGAATAAACTTGAAGAGTTGTACGCTCGGAAAATAGGAAATAATAAAATGTTTCTTATAAAACAGTTGATGGCTTTAAGGTACCAAGATGGAACTCCGTTGACAGATCACTTGAATACGTTCCAAGGAATAATCAATCAGTTAGCTGGAATGGGTATCAAGTTTGATGATGAGATTCAGGGGTTGTGTTTATTGGGTACGTTACCGGACTCTTGGGAAACATTTAGAATGTCATTAAGTAACTCAGCTCCAAATGGTGTAATCAACATGGATCTGGCTAAGAGTAGTGTTTTGAATGAAGAAATGAGAAGAAAGTCACATGGGTCTTCTCAGTAGTCAGAGATTTTGGTTACAGAAAGAAGAGGGAGAAGTAAAAGCAGAGGTTTCAAGAGCAAAGAAAAAGGAAGAAGCAAGTCCAACAGGTTTTCTAATGTTGAGTGTCATCATTGTGGCATGAAAGGACACATCAAGAAATATTGTAGACAGTTGAAGCGGGATAACAAGAATAAAGACAAAGAACAAGAGGGTGATGTTGGCAAGGAAAATGATCGAGTTGCCACCGCTAGTTCAGAAGACTTTCTCGTTGTTTATAATGAAGATGTTGTCAATGTTGCATGTCACGAGATCAGTTGGGTTATTGATAGTGGAGCCTCCATTCATGCTACGTCTCGAGAGGACTTCTTTACATCCTATACAGCAGGTGACTTTGGGACAGTGAAGTTGGGTAATGATGGCTTGGTTAAAGTCATTGGTATTGGAGATGTGTGTTTGGAGATGAATAATGGCACGAGACTACTTCTTAGAGGGGTAAAGCATATTCCTGAAATTCGTTTGAACTTGATCTCTGCAGGTAAACTTGATGATGAAGGATATTGCAACACCTTTAGTAATGGTCAATGGAAACTTACTAAGGGTGCTATGGTTGTTGCTCGTGGGAACAAGCATTCCAGTTTGTATATACTGCAGGCGAGACTCTTTAAAGGCGTTGTTAATGCTGTGACAGATGAGCTCACATCAGAATTGTGGCATAAGAGACTTGCTCATATGAGTGAGAAAGGCTTGGCAGTATTGACTAAAAAGAATCTTCTTTCTGGAATGAATGATGTTTGTTTAAGAAGATGTACTCATTGTTTGGCAGGGAAGCAAAATAGAGTTTCTTTCAAGAGTTCCCCTCCTTCAAGAAAACAATACATACTTGATTTGGTACATTCAGATGTATGTGGTCCTATGAAGACAAAAACTTTAGGCGGTGCTAGTTATTTTGTGACCTTCATAGATGATTGTTCAAGAAAGTTATGGGTGTACACTTTGAAGAGCAAAGATCAAGTATTAGATGTGTTTAAACAGTTTCAAGCCTTAGTGGAGAGACAGACTGGGAAGAAATTGCGGTGCATCAGAACAGATAATGGGGGAGAGTATTCAGGTCCTTTTGATGAGTACTGTAGGCATCAGGGCATTCAACATCAAAAGACACCTCCCAAGACTTCTCAGTTAAATGGGTTGGCTGAGAGAATGAACAGGACATTGGTTGAAAGAGTAAGATGTCTTCTTTCGCAGGCTCAGTTGCCAAGATCTTTCTGGGGTGAGGCTTTGAATACAGTTGTACATGTTCTTAATCTCACACCATGTGTTCCTCTTCAGTTTGATGTACCAAACAGAGTTTGGACTGGTAAAGATGTTTCTTATGATCATCTTCGCGTTTTTGGTTGCAAGGCATTTGTGCATATACCAAAAGATGAGAGATCTAAGCTCGATGTGAAGACACGATAGTGTATCTTTGTTGGTTATGGTCTGGATGAATTTGGCTACAGATTTTATGATCCAGTTGAGAAGAAACTGGTAAGGAGTCGTGATGTTGTGTTTATAGAAGATCAAACTATACAAGATGTTGAGAAGATAGAAAAAGGAGTCCATCAGTATAGCGATGATTTGATTGACCTAGATCTGGTTCCTTTATCAGTACAGATGGAACAAAATGTTCAAGATGACCAACAGGGTTTAGATGATGTAGATATGCAAGTTGAAACAGATCACCAGACTACTGATCAGTTGCCAGAACCAGAAATTCCACCCAGGAGGTCTACCAGAGACCGACGTCCTTCCACACGGTATGATACAGATGAGTATGTGTTATTGACAGATGAGGGAGAACCTCAATGTTATGCAGAAGCGATGGAAGATGGAAACAGAGCACATTGGGTTGGTGCTATGGAAGATGAGATGCAGTCACTGTATGACAATCACACGTTTGAGTTGGTAAAGTTGCCTAAGGGTAAGAGAGTTTTGAAGAACAAGTGGGTCTACAGGGTGAAGCAAGAAGAACAAAATTCACAACCATGATACAAAGCTAGGCGGTCGTCAAGGGATTGATCGGAGAAAAGGTATTGATTTTGATGATATTTTCTCTCCTGTTGTGAAGATGTCTTCCATACGTGTTGTTCTAGGTCTAGCAGCAAGCTTGGATTTAGAAATTGAGCAAATGGATGTGAAAACTGCCTTTCTTCATGGTGAGTTGGAGGAAGAGATTTATATGGAGCAGCCAGAGGGTTTTGAGGTTAAAGGAAAAGAGGATTACGTATGTCGGTTAAAGAAAAGCCTTTACGGGTTGAAGCAAGCACCTAGACAATGGTATAAGAAGTTTGAGTCAGTTATGGGGGAGCATGGTTACAAGATGACTACTTCTGATCATTGTGTTTTTGTGCAAAAATTCTCTGATGATGACTTTATCATTTTATTGCTCTATGTTGATGACATGTTGATTGTTGGCAGAAATTCTTCAAGAATTGATAATTTGAAGAAGCAGTTAAGTAAGTCTTTTGCCATGAAGGACTTGGGGCCAACAAAACAAATTCTTGGTATTCGAATTTGTCGAGACAAGAAAAGAAAGAAATTGTACATGTCACAGGAACGGTACATCAACAAGGTACTTGAAAGGTTTCATATGGATAAAGCTAAAGTGGTTTCTTCTCCTTTATCTAATCACTTTAAGTTGAGATCGAATCAAGGCCCTTCAACAGATAAAGAGAAGGAAGATATGGAAAAGGTTCCATATGCCTCAGCAGTAGGAAGCTTAATGTATGCAATGGTGTGTACGAGGCCAGACATAGCTCATGCAGTTGGAGTTGTTAGTCGTTTTCTTTCGAATCCAGGAAGAGAACATTGGGATGCAGTAAAGTGGATTATGAGATATCTTCGAGGTACTTCCAAGTTGACACTTAGCTTTGGAAGTGGAAAACCAGTGTTAGTTGGATACACTGATTCAGATTTGGCAAGAGATGAAGATTCTCGTAAGTCTACTTCAGGTTATCTAATTACTTTCTCTGGTGGAGCAGTTTCTTGGCTTAAGATTGCAAAAGTGTGTTGCACTTTCTACAAAGAAAGGCGAGTTTATTGCAGCAACGGAAGCCTGTAAGGAGTTGTTGTGGATGAAACAGTTCTTGAGGGAACTTGGTTTCAAGCAGCAGAAATATGTGTTATTCTGCGATAATCAGAGTTCTATTCACCTAGCGAAGAACTCGGCATTTCACTCAAGATCAAAGCATATTGATGTGAGGTATCATTGGATAAGGGATACTCTTAACAATAAGTTGCTTGAACTTGAGAAAATCCATACTGATGAGAATGGATCTGACATGCTGACAAAAGCAGTGTCAAGAGAAAAACTTGAAGTTTGTTGTTCAATTGCCGGGATGGCGGATCCCTCCATCTAATCGAAAAAGAGGGAGATTTGTTGGGTTTTCCTCTTGATTTGGAGGAGCCCAAAGGAAGCCCATGTGGCTTAAAAGCCCATGGAGTAAGAAGGGCAATTGTGTCATTTCATTGCTTTAATTAATAAACCCATTTAGGGTTTGTTGTGTGAGTTTTCTGAAGAGAATTGCAGAATTGCAGAATTGCAGCAGCAAAGGCAGAAAAGAGAGTAGTTTTCCCTCTCCAGCCAGTCTTCATCAAGTGCTCCGATCGAACGTCGTTTGTGGTCCGATTAAGCTGAAATTTTGCAGGCAGGTTCACGACTCAAGACTCTTTAATCTGTGCGGTGGGATTTGGATTTGGCTCACCGGTTTGAGATATTATGAGCAGTGAACAGTGACTACGAATTGGGTTAGATTTCTCCATTTTCTTGAAATAATTGTTAGTTTCCAAGAAGTTTATTCTTGATGATGTTGTTGATTGTTTGCCTCTAGTTTTACCTAGAGATAACTGTTGTACAATTGTTTCTTGATAGTGGAAGTTTTGGAGAGGAGTGCCGTGGTTGTTTCCTTCCTACACCGGGAAGGTTTTTCCACGTAAATTGCTTGTGTTGATTTTGTGCATGTTTGATTTTGAGCTCTATTTATTTGTTTCCTAAAAGATTCACACAAAGAAGGAGAATAGGTTTAATTCCGCTATTTAGAACTTGATTAAGTTCGAATTGAAATTGTGATTCTCCTAACAGAAAAGTACTTGGAAATTCCAACAAAGCTAAAGTAAGATAAACAAAGTTCTTTTAGTTTGATTTGTGAACGATGTATGCAGAGATTAGGGGGATGGAAGTAGAAAATCTTATCAAAAGCTGGTAAAGAGATTCTATTGAAGTCAGTATATCAATTAATTCCTGTTTACGCTATGGGATTATTCAAACTACCAGTTAGCCTATGTTCAGATAATAGGAAGATGACGGCCTGATATTGGCGGTTTAGTAAAAGGGAAGTTTGAGAAATCCATTGGGTGGCATGCAGTGACATGTGTAAGACGAAAAGGAAGGGTGGAATGGGGTTTCATTCTTTAATATAGTTCAACCAAGTGATGCTTTCCAAGCACATGTGGCGTATTATGCAAAATCCAAGCTCACTTACTAGCCGAGTATTATGTGCAAAGTATGTTACTAATGGTGATATTGTGAAGGTTATTTGTGGTGGGCGTGCAAGCTATGTATGTCGAATATTATGGGGTCATGGGCTTCTGCATTGGGGATGGTCATTCTACTAAAATTTATCAATCACCTTGGCTTCCAAAAAGGGAAATAGTTTCCAAGTCTGATCTCCATAATGCCTTGTCCTAAATGCGTTAGTTTTGTGATATGATACTCCCTAATGGATCATGGATTTTTAAACTAGTAAAGCAAACATTTATGAAAAGTGAGGCTCATCTTATTCTGTATGTATAGCTCCTTTTCACAGGTCTGATAAAATGGTGTGGCATTTTTTCTCAGTGGTAAGTGGTTATCAACTTGCTATGAATTAAAGGAAATCACATTGGGTTGATTGCCAACTACGGGAAAAGGTACACAGGTTATGGGGTTTAAAAATAATGAGAAATGTGAAACACCTACTATGGTGTATCATCCATGGTGTTATACCATGCTTCAAAGCTTTATATACGTGCATGATATGTGGGGTTGGTGTGCAAACAGTGAGTCATGCTATTTAGTGGTGTGAGATTGCAAAAAAGGTTTGGAAAGGGTCTGCATGTACTAACTAAGTTTACAAAAGATGTAAAATAATTGATAAAATTGAGATGGTTTTGTAAATCAAAGTGGTGCAACGTTAGTGAGCCGTGGTAACGGTTCGGTTTCGTCGGAACCGTATGTCGGTTCCAAAACCGAACGAGGTTCTTGATGAAAGAACCTTAATAAAGTATCGGGTTCTCTCACTATTAACTGCATAACAATTCAGATACACCATCAATACGCAAAGAATAAGTGTGAGAAACCAGTGAAAGCATCGAACAGAAAATTCATTGGAATTCCCGTGTAAGTGCTGAAATTTGATCAATGACAAGAGGTATGTTTTCAATCCAATTTTGTTTCCGCTGCATTTAAATTATAAGTTCATATAGTTTTATGAACGTTTCTGGATTGAATTGAGACTCTAACATTTGGTATCAGAGTCATTTGAAAATAACTCTATTTTGCTCTATTGTTTCACGAGAACTGAAATTTTGGGTTTTTTATATTGATTATTTTTGATACATATGGAAATTATAAAGTGTTTCAATATTGATTTTTGAATGATTCTGTAAAATTAAACTTGAAAACCAATGAAGAAAATAAATCCAATTTACCGTGGGTATTTATTTTGTTCATTAATTAACTTTTTATTTAAAATGAAGTTTTTACTTAAAATTAAGATCATGAATCACTCGGAAATTGAATTCTGAGAATTTTGATAAAAAAAACGCTGGATTACGTCACCGGAATAGAAAGATACGACCGGATATTCGTTAAGGTCAAACCGGGTCAAGTTGACCCGACTGAAGGTTGAAGATGAAGTTTTATTAAAAAAAATAAAAAATAAAACATGCAGTATGGGGACTCGAACATGGGTCCTGCGTAAGACTTTAAATCGTCTTATCCAATGGGCTGCAACAAATATTTCAGTTATTATTGTATCAAACTTATATTTATATATATTTACAGTTTGATTTTTAAAACAAAAAAAAAATACTTTAACTGGGAATTGAACACAGACTTCACTGACTGGTATAAGTGATACTTTCCACTGGGATATAACGATTTTTGCATTGTAACTAGTATCCAACTTAATTTTAAATATGATTTTGGAATTTGATTTTAATAAAAATAAAAAAAATAAAAAAATAAATTTCGAATATAATTTTAATTTATGTTTATCATATATATAATATTTATTATACATTTTATATTTATTTAAATAATTTTTGGACACATTAAAATTTTATTTAAATACATTATGCTTAAATTATTTGTTTTTTGTATTTATATGTATAAATTTTGTAATTAATTATACATATAAAATTGAGTTAAATAATTTATGCATAATGAAATTAATTTTTAATGGTTTTTATGGATTTAATTAGTGCTTATATTATTTAATTTTTACTTGTATAATTTATTGTCATATATGTAATTTAAGATAAATAATATTTGCACATTTGAAATTAAATTAATATTGTTTATGATTTTATGCAATAATTGAGCATAAGGATTTAATTAATATTTAAATGATTCATATAGTTTAATTAATTAGGGAGTAGTCACAGTATCTTTAATTAATTAAAACTATAATAAAGTTTATTTAGGATCATATTTAAAAAATAAATATTAATTGTAATTAATCATATGTGATATAATAAATCTTATCCCATAGGAATTTTTTTTTTATTATTTTTTTGTGTGATTAATTAAGATATAATATCAAATTATATTTTCTAATTTACCCACAGGGATTAAAAAAAGGAACATAATTTGATAGTTTTATCGTAAAGTTAGGATGAATTTAATCGAATTAAAACTTTAGCCCACAGGCAAGTTTTATGTCACTAGATTCATATTATTCATGATTTATATTGGTAAAGAATGACTATAGTTTAGGCCTCAAATTTTAATAAGCATATAATCTTTAATTGTAGCTTCTCAACCTATAAATTTTTCTGATATTCGCTGTGATATTCCCGATCTGAAAGGAGATAACTATAAAATATGGAAGAAAAGAATTCTCCTTCAATTAGGGTGGATGGATATTGATTATGCTATTAGGAAAAACAAACCACCTAAAATTACTCAAACCAGTACTCCAGAGAATATCATGCTTTATGAACAATGGGAACGATCTAATCGCCTTAGTATGATGTTCATTAAGACTAAAATCTCTACTGGTATTCGTGGTTCCATTGATGAGTATACCAATGTTCAAGACTTACTAAAGGCCATTGATGATCGATTCGTCACTTCAAATAAGGCTTTAGCAAGCACCCTTATTATGAAGTTCTCTTCTTTAAGGCTCACCAGTGTGAAAGGTGTGCGCGAGCACATTATACAAATGAGGGACATTGCGGCTCAACTTAAGCATCTCGAGGTTGAGATGTAGGAATCCTTCCTGGTGCACTATATCCTTAACACTCTCCCACAACAGTACGGGTCATTCAAAATCTCGTACAATACACATAAAGATAAATGGTCAATCAATGAACTAATGACCATGTGTGTTCAAGAGGAAGGGAGGCTTGTTATGGAATTTGGTGAAAGTGCAATGTTGGCTACAACGTACCAGAAAGGAAAATCTCAATACAAGCATAAAGGAAAAGAGATAATTCCACCTCAAGCTGATATTAAGAAAGAATCCAAGTGTTTCTTTTGTAAAAAGAAGGGACACATGAATAAGGATTGTATCATATTTCAAAAATGGCTTGAGAATAAAGGTAATCCAACCTCGTTTGTTTGTTATGAATCTAATATGGTTAATGTTAATATTAACACCTGGTGGATTGATTCTGGATCTACAATCCATGTTGCAAACTACTTACAGGGTATGCAAAATCTAAGGAAGCCAGTAGGAAGTGAGCAATACATCTTATCCGGTAACAAGATAGGCTCACATGTGGAGGCTGTAGGGACATGTAGTTTGATTTTAAGTAGTGGTTTTATTTTAAAATTAGAAAAGACCTTTTATGTTCCAAGTTTCTCTAGAAACTTGATTTCAATTTCAAGACTTGTACCTTATGGTTATTCCTTTCACTTTTCAGAAACATCTTTCAATTTATTTAATAAATCTGATTGTGCTGGGAATGGTATTTTGTCTGATGGTCTTTACTGCATTAATTTACGAAATAATGCCACTCATAACGCTATGCATGTTCAAGCTGGTACTAAAAGGTGTATTATTGACGATGACTCTTCTACGTTATGGCATAGGAGATTAGGACATATCTCCATAGAAAGAATTAAAAGATTAGTGAAAGATGGGGTACTTAGTACTCTAGATTTTACTGATTTTGAGACATGTGTGGACTGCATTAAGGGAAAGCAGACTAACAAGTCAAAGAAAGGTGCCAATAGGAGTTCAAACATATTAGAATTCATACATATGGATATATGTTGTCCAAACATGGACATTCAAGGTCAGAAATATTTTATCACCTTTATTGATGATTTTTCTCGATATATGTATCTCTATATGCTTCATAATAAGAGCGAAGCATTGGATGCCTTCAAAAGCTTTAAGGTTGAAGTAGAGAAACAATGTGGAAAGCAAATAAAGATCGTGAGATCAGATAGAGGTGGTGAATATTATGGTAGATACACTGAGAATGGACAAGCGCCTGGTCCGTTTGCTAAGTTTCTTCAAGAACATGGGATAGTTGCCCAATACACTATGCCTGGTTCACCAGACCAGAATGGTGTAGCAGAAAGAAGAAACCGAACACTATTGACATGGTGCGGAGTATGCTTAGCAACTCCAATCTTCCTAAATCCTTGTGGATTGAAGCTTTAAAGACGGCTGTGTATATATTAAACCGAGTTCCAACCAAGGTTGTCTCAAAGACACCATTTGAATTATGGAAAGGTTGGAAACCGAGTTTGCAACATATGTACATTTGGGGATGCCCGTCTGAAGTGAGAATTTATAATCCACAAGAGAAAAAGATGGACCCAAGGACCATTAGTGGCTATTTCATTGGATATACTGAACGGTCTAAAGGTTATAAATTTTACTGTCCATCTCACAACACTAGGTTTGTGGAATCAAGAAATACAAAATTTCTTGAGAATTACTTGATTAGTGGGAGCGATCGATCCTAGGGCATTGGTTCTGAGAGAGATCATTCAGATGCTCAATATGCCACTTCAAGTAATGGACTGATCGTTATTGTTAACAACATGCCTCGAGTACAAATGCATGTTGAAGAACCAGTCTTGGAAGTACCACAAGCTATTGATCCTAATCCAGTAGATGTTGAAGTTCAACAGATGCCTACAACTGTTGAACAACCAGTTGAACAACATGATCCTGCTCCTCAGGAGAATGTTGATGCAACATTAAGAAGATCTACTAGAGTAAGGAAATCAGCGATAACTAATGATTATGTTGTGTATCTACAAGAATGTGACTATAATGTTGGAGCCGAAAATGATCCTGAGACGTTTTCACAGGCCATGAGTTCTGAGGTTTCGAACTTATGGTACAATGCCATGAAAGAAGAGATGGATTCTATGGCGTCTAACCGAGTTTGGGATCTCGTCAAGTTTCCTGATGGTGTGAAAGCCATTGGATGTAAATGGGTCTTCAAAACAAAGAAAGACTCACAAGGCAACATTGAGAGACATAAGGCAAGACTTGTTGCCAAAGGATTCACTCAAAAGGAAGGAATTGACTACACGAAGACATTTTCTCCTGTATCTAAGAAAGATTCACTTCGTGTGGTCATGGCATTGATTGCCCATTTTGATTTGGATTTGTAACAAATGGATGTAAAAACGGCTTTTTTTAATGTTAACCTAAAGGAAGAGGTTTATATGAAACAACCTGAAGGATTCTTCTCTAGTGATGGTGAGCATTTGGTTTGTAAGCTTAAAAAATCCATATATGGATTAAAGCAAGCTTCCCGTCAATGGTATTTGAAATTCCATAACGTCATCACTTCATTTGGTTTTGAAGAGAATGTCATGGATCAATGTATATACCAAAAAGTTAGTGGGAGTAAGATTTGTTTCTTGGTACTATATGTGGATGATATTTTGCTTGCAGCCAATGATAGGGGTTTGCTACACGAGGTAAAACAATGCCTCTCTAAAAATTTTGATATGAAGGATATGGGTGAGGCATCTTATGTCATTGGCATTAAGATCCATAGAGATAGACTTCGAGGTGTCTTGGGTTTATCTCAGGAAACCTATATCAATAAAGTTTTAGAGAGATTTCGAATGAAGGATTGTTCACCAAGTGTTGCTCCCATTGTGAAAGGTGATAAGTTCAATTTGGACCAATGCCCAAAGAATGATTTTGAAAGAGAACAAATGAAAACCATTCCATATGCTTCAGCTGTTGGAAGCCTGATGTATGCTCAAGTCTGCACCAGACCTGACATTGCATTTGTTGTTGGGATGCTAGGGAGATATCAGAGTAATCCAGGTATTGACCATTGGAAAGATGCAAAGAAAGTGATGAGGTACCTACAAGGAACCCAGGATTATATGCTCATGTATAGACGAACCGATGAATTGGAAGTAATTGGCTACTCCGATGCGGACTTTGCTAGCTGTATTGATTCACGAAAATCAACATCTGGTTACATTTTCATACTTGTCGGTGGAGCTGTGTCTTGGAGGAGTGTGAAACAGTCCTTGACTGCTTCTTCCACCATGGAGGCCGAGTTCATATCATGTTTTGAGGCCACATCGCATGGTGTATGGTTAAAGAGTTTCATTTCCGGGCTTAGAGTAGTTGACTCTATTTCTAGGCCATTAAGATTATACTGTGACAACTCAGCTGCTGTATTTATGGCTAAGAACAACAAAAGTGGTAGTCATACTAAGCACATCGACATTAAGTACTTGGCCATAAGAGAACGTGTTAAGGAAAAGAAATTGGTCATTGAGCACGTAAGCACTGAGTTGATGATTGCTGATCCTTTGACTAAAGGCATGCCACCAATGAAATTCAAGGATCATGTAGAGAAAATGGGAATTGGTTCCACTTTGTAAATGTATATATACAATTTATTAATGAAACTCTTATATATTGTGATATTTTCTCATATTCATGTGCACCTTAATTTATTTGAGAAAATATATATTTTATTGGACCAAGAATAAATATAGAATTTATTCATTAAGTTTAGTTACCACATAAAGTATAGTACTTGAGAAACTAAATACATTGTAATACATGGAAGATAATACTCGCTCTTAGAGGACCTATCGCTATGATTCATGTGTTTTGTTACTCAAGAGAATTTCGCTTAACGTTTGCACCAAGTGAGAGAATGTAAATCAAAGTGGTGTAACGTTAGTGAGCCGTGGTAACGGTTCGGTTTCGTCGGAACCGTACGTCGGTTTCGAAACCGAACGAGGTTCTTGATGGAAGAACCTTAATAAAGTATCGGGTCCTCTCACTATTAACTGCATAACAATTCAGATACATCATCAATACGCAGAGAATAAGTGTGAGAAACCAGTGAAAACATCGAACAAAAAATCCATTGGAATTCCAGTGTAAGTGCTGAAATTTGATCAATGACAGGAGGTATGTTTTCAATCCAATTTTATTTTCGTTGCATTTAAATTATGAGTTCATATAGTTTTATGAACGTTTCTGGATTGAATCGAGACTCTAACAGGTTTGACTAGAATTAGAGGAATTGGGAGACGTTGATCTATCTAGAGAGTTTTGCAAGCCTATTATATTGGATTTGACAATGTCATTGTTCAGTTGTAGATGAAAGGGTGTAATGGATAGGTAAGGGAGTAAGGTAGAGAGCATTTCAAGCTATCATTCGACCAATGCAGCAAAATGTTCATAGAAGTGTTAGATGGATACCACCACCGGCAAGCTTTTACAAAGTGAATGTGGATGCGGTAGTTAACGTAGCGCATGAAGTGGCTGGGCTAGGATGTGTTATTCGAAACCAAAGGGGTGTGAGGTGTGAGGTGCTATAGCTGACAAAAGAATGATGATCATGTCGCCACGTGTAGCAAAACTTTGACTGTTTGGTATGGTTTAAAATTTAGTCTGGAAATTGGTTTTAATAGGATACTACTGGAACCTGATTGTATGCTAGTGGTCAACATTATCAATAGTACTGAGACATCATCTTTGTTAGCAGAAGGTCATATAGCGGATGATATTCATTCTCTGATTTCTCATACTCAATTTTTTTCATGTAATTTTTTTTCTTCTTCCAAAAAGAGCAAATTGTGTTTATCATAACTAAGAAGTAATTCAAAATCATTAATATTTCATGATTTTGTTGTATTTAAATATGATAGATATATTTGATTATAACATATTTATGTGATAATTTATACAAATATATATGTTCAAAAGTATATATTTTGTTATATTTAAAGTATTTTTAGCTTCAAAATAGATATATTTATCAAACACACGAAGAATAATACTTTAAGTAATTATGAATTGAAAATTGATAAAAAATCTTAATTTATAATTAAATTATATATCTATCTTAAGTTTATTAATTTTTAATTTCAAATACGATTAAAGAAAATTATTAATTAATTAAAGATTATGGTATATATATATATATATATATAAACTTTTCATCATCATACGTGGTTTTATTTAAAAGAAAAAATCATTAAATCTAATTTATATTTACATCATTTAATTTGATGTGTACATAAAGAGTTATAATCATTAAAATCTCTTATACATTCATCATCTTAAATTCAAACTTAATTTAATATACTTTAATTTACTTACATATAGTTTAATTTAAAATTTATTATTGTTTCTATCAAATCGATAAATTGTTACAATGATTTAGATTTATTTTTAACTAAATTAAAAAATATTTTAAATTTTTAAAACCAACACAATTTCTTGAAAGACGATCTTATAAGTTGAATTATCGTTTATTATAAGTGTTCGTACACTTTTAAGTTTTGATAGTATAAAATTTAGTTATTAAATTTTTGTGTATCAAAATTTTGATGTTTTAAATTATTTAATAGCTATTTTAGTTATTTTTTATTATTACTTTTAAAAGTTTTTTAAATATCGGTGGGTTTTCAGTTTAAAATAAAAAAATGAAAAAATAAATTTCAAAAAAATATTTTTCTTTATTTTTACTTTTACTTCTTTTCTATTATTTATTTGTTTTTTGTTGTTTAGTTTCTATTTTATTTATTTTTTGTTTATTCATGTTTATTTTATTTGTTTGTTTTTGTTGTTTATTTTTTATTTTATTTTATGTTTATTTATTTTTTATTTTTATTTTATTTTATTTTTTTAATATTTTATTTTATTTTTCATTTATTTTTGTTTCTTTTGTTATTATTTATTTTATTAAATTTATTATTTATTTGTTATTAAATTTTATTTAGTAATTTTTATTCCTTATTAATGTTATTTTCTGTTCTTTTATTTTTATTATTTATTTACTTTCCTATTTTATTTTAATTATTTATTTTTATTTCTATTATATGACCAATTATTTTGTTTATTTATTTATTTTTTCTTGTTAATTTTTATTTATTTTATTTTTCTTTTTTGTTTATTTCTATTATTTTTTTTATTATTAATGTTCTTTTCTGTTCTTTTATTTTTTTTTCCTTTTAGATGTTTATTTACTTTTCTATTTTATTTTTGTTATTTCTTTTTTATTTCTATTATACGACCAGTTATTTTTTTTGTTTATTTATTTTTCCTGGTTAATTTTTATTTCTTTTATTTTTATTTTTTTGTTTATTTTATTTTATTATTATTTTTGTTATTAATTATTTATTTTTCTTTTTTTTATTAAAATATTATTATTTAAATAGTATTTAAACATAGAATTAAATACATCAAGATGCATGAAATAAAATTAAAATTATTTATGATATTAAATTAATTAAATCATAGTCTATGATTTAAAAAGTTTCATAATCACATTATAAATTTAAATGAATCAATATCATAATCATGGAAACTTAAGAAGGAAAAAAATAATAAAAAAACCTTAAAAATTGTAGATAATGAAGCTAAAACAATCCCACTCTACAATCTTAATCTTTTTTTTGTAAATCTTCTTTAAAGGTTTACCTTATATGTACTCTTGATCTATCTTACTCCTTATTGCAATTATGTGTGATTAATAGGTCTTTTTGTTGTTTATATTGTGTATTTTTAATCTTAATTAGATTATATTGATTAGGATTGATTCAGTGGTTAGGATTAAAAATTATGATAAAAAATCATTTAATTTGTGTGTTTATTGGATCGCTCGAACGATTGAGACCTTTGTTCGATAGATAAACTAATTGCAATTTTCAACTTAAAAACATTCGAACAAAACTTGATTAATCAATTATTTATTTACTTTTCAACTCAAAAATACTCTATCCAGATCGATCGATCAAATCTAATATTTAAGCTTTTAATATATTGTTTTGTTTCTTTTTATTCAGTTTGTTTTCAAGTATTTGTATAACATAAAATAAACACATAGAATATATAAAAAACATTAATTTATTGTAAATATATAAGAATTAATATATAAAATAACACTAATCAACTATAATAAAGTAACATATATAATATTTATTTGTTTGGTATATATTATATTTATGATTAAATAAATTGTTAAAAATCAATATATTGATTTATATTATTTTAATATGAAAAGTAAGGCTGTGATTTTAGCTTTTGTCTTAAGCCTCCAAACTTCATAACCACCTTATTCCATGAAATAAATGTCACATGTGTAAATTTAGAATGAAAATCAATCTGTATCGGATTCGTGGTCCATTTTTTTCTCAGCTAGCCCAAGTCCAATAAAGATCTATTACTATCCATTTGTTAGGCACATGGTTGGATCCACTTTGTACAAAATGTCATAAACACCAAAAGCTAAACAACATCAACCTTCCTTTCATCAATGGGTATTATACGTTTGTAGAATCAATTATGTGCAAAATCTAATCTATCTCTTTAACTTATTCCCTTGCTTGTCAATGATACATAGCAATCTCTCAATTTTTATCTCCAAAAGTCCAAATAACTTAACTTTATTCATGAATGGTTCAGGTTATTTATACTAATTGTATAGTGTTCTTGATTATTATTTTTTAGTTTATTAATGCTATGCTTGTCATTGTATTGGAGTTGATGATCAGTTGGTATTCCCTGCCTTGACTTAAGATAATATGGATATGATTTTTGTCCCACGGTGTTTGCAACTTATTTTATAATTAATTACTATTTAAAAATGAAATTAAATATTTAATTTCTATTAGTATTATATTATTTAGGATTTGATTGTGTTCGTAGTTATTTACTCCTATTTGGATTCAAATTTGAATAATATCTATTTAATAAAAAAATAAGATTTTAATACATATTGTAAAAATAAAAAATTTAATTATTTTTCATACTTTATTCAATTAATAAATTTACATCACCCACTAATTGATTTACCATTATTAACTTTTGTTAGGGATAAAATAAAACTATCATCAAATTTTTTTGGTTTAATAAAATTTATAACTTAACTCTTTGATACGATAAATATTTTATTAATCTCATAATAAGTATAATAAAAATATTATCACCATTACTTAGGTATAAGTTAATGATTTTTTTTTTGTCAAATGAACCCTATGCAACCAACAAAACTACCATAAAATTTTCATGTTTTGTTTAAATGTATGATTTAGATCGATCACATGGGGCTTATAGATAAAATTAAGTTAATTTTCACTACCTAAATAACAAATATGATATTTTTCTAACACTCAAGAGAAAGTTAATAATATATTTATCATACTTAAAATTTATGCTTAAAATTTATGCGTTAAATTTTAACAAATTATAAAAAGTAATTAATAATTTTATCATTTACCCTTTTTTTAATAAAAAAAACACTCATTTATAATATTTTAACTTTAATATTAAAAACACTCATTTATAACTTTAAACTTACTTAAAGAAAACAAAACATTACCACCAAAAGTGCAAACCATGTTTCTAACCCTCAATAAAATCAGGGTAAATTTTATTTTTCTATCTTTACCATAACAATAAAGACCATACAAATTTTTTATATTTATAAAAATTTTATTGATAAATTATTTGGTAAATTATTTTAGCATTAATAATTTTTTCTAAAAAATAGTTTTCTAATAAAAATTTCTTGTCAACCCAGAAATACATTAGAATACATTCTACATAAATAATAAATTGGTCTAAACCCAAGATATGTTTGCAAATAATACACATGGAATGAAGTCGAGAGGATTAACTTATTTCCCTAATAAATATATCATAATCTTAACAAGTATATTTATACACGTACAAAGTTTAAAGTTCAAGTTTAAACCAAAAATATGTACATAAATAATATACATTGAATGAAGTATAAAAGATTGACTTCTTTTACTCATCTAAAACCACACGTAGTTAGAAATATTAACGAGATTAATTGTATAATTTATTAATTTTTAAAACATATATTATCTTATTTAACTTAATTTTTAATCTGAGATGGTAATAAGATGATAGTAATTGAACAATCTTATTTATCTCTAATAGATTTCAACAGACAATTAAGATATAAAACAATAAAAAATATAACATATGATTATTTATAAAATTTAATAAAAAAAACGATATTATTTTGACACCTCTAGCTCAACGGTAGAGACATATTTAAATATCTACGTGAGTTAAAGTTAAAACACACACGCATATCTTAACAAGTGCAAATTATGTTCAAATAGATACAATATTGTTTAAATTTAGATATAAGATTACAATCATAAAATTATATTTAAATAAAATTAGATAACATTATAATACGAAATTATTAAAAATATTAAATGAAATAAGATAATTAATATCATAAAATATCTTTAACGAGAAAGATATTACATAAATAATGAACACAAAATCAATTTAGATATAACTTATATAGTATATCAGAGTTTACATAACAAACCATTATTAGTTCAGTCGCATCAGATTATTTATGAACAAATTTGAAAAATTATGTCACAGAATCAAAAGTGTAAGATACATAGAATTTTTATTTATAAAAAAGAAAAGGGAAATGCGCTGGTGTTTTCATTTGAAATTAGCTGTTTTTAGTGGGGTCAAATATTCATAATTTTACATCTCTGTGGGAAACCAAATAATGCAGAGGACTTATAAGATGGTTGGAGCAGAACTAATTAGGTAAAGTTAATAAGCTTCGAGGGTCTCTAGCTACTCTTTTTCTTTTCTATTTTGGAACTCAAAATTTTGACTTTTTAATCTAATTTAATTATAGGAATAATTTATTTTTTATATTTATTCGCATATCCCATAATTTATTGCCTTAATCACATAGTCTTAAGAAAATATAAAAAAATAACTTAATAAAACTTATAATAATATTAAATAAGATTTTATTAAATAGTATTTAATATTAAATGGATATAAACAACTTTAATTAAATTTAAATTTCATTTTAAAAAAGATGGGATACCAAATAAAATAAAGTGAATAATTTTTTATAATAATAAAAATTATAAATATATTATTTTTATAAGAATTTTATATGTATTATTTGTTGAATGAAAAAGACAGCTCCATCAAAAGAAGACTTTTGAAGGCCTTCCATGTGCTTGTACACTTTAATCCTCCTAATGTATTCATAATTCGCTCTCCCCGTGTTAAATTCAAAGTGGGTCCTATCTATTATCTTTTTCCACACTTTTCTTTTTATATAATATTTTGAAGGAGGGAAGGTGGGAGTTATAAACAGTTTTGCTTTTAGGTCTTCTTGATGTTATTTTCTTTGTAGAATTTAATTTTTGCTTTCAAACCTTTTTTGATTTTGCAACAGTGAAATCTTTCATTCTCAAAAGTAGAATATTACAACCGACTATTTGTCTGTATTTTGGGTTCATTTAATAATTTGTTATTAAAATTTATACATTTAAATCATATATCACGTAAAATTATATATTTTTATTTAAAAAAAACTATTTATCTGTATTTTTTTTTGTTTAAATTGCTAAAGAAAAAAATGACTAGAGCTAGACTTTATAGCTATTAAAAATTAGAAAAAAACTAATAACAATTTTATATGGGATTGAGAATTCAAATCAGTGAATAAGAAAATGTCGAAGCCTTATCAAATAAAGCAGAGGACAGTTGGTGTAAATATATGTCTTAAAAACCTGTGATTTGATCTTTTAAGAAAATGTAACGAGAAAGTGAGAATTTTATCGGTCAAATCAAAAGAAAAGCCAAAAACAATTTAACAATTATATAATAAAATTATATTTATTAATAATATTATTTCAAATCGTTTATTATTTATTACAAAATTATAGTAAATAGATTTTATTTTATTTTATTAGCCTGTTCTCTTAATAATCATCATATTTAAAAATTAAATGATATTAAATATTAAATAATAAATTAAATTTATTTTAATAATAAAATATAAAAATATATTATTTTTATGGTTAAAAAAATTAAGAATTTATACTTATTTTTACTCTAATATTTATTTATTTTATATGAAATTTTAAATAACAAAATGTAAAAGCTGCTGTGTTCAGACTTTAATTTTGTTTCTTTTTTAGCCAGTAACAGATTATAACTGTTATTTTTGGTAGTTGAACCTTCTTCGCTAGCTAACCTCTTGAATTAAATTGCATTGGTGGGATTTGAATTTTGAAGATATCTTTTATCTTTCTTCTCTTATTGTTTACTTTATCATTATGTCATTAAACTCTACTTTAATTTTTCTTATTAATTGTCACGCATTACTCTTTAAGACAGAGAAAGAGACAGATAAGTAAAACTTAAACAGTAATAATTTAGATTAAAACTGATAAAAACTTAAAATTTTCAATAAACAACCAACACTTCTGCACTTGCTTTCTCTTAGCCCACCAAGAGAGTAGCAGGCCGAGGTCGTATACATTTGACACTTGTCAAAAACCCATTAAAGAAAGGAAAGCAAACACAAGCCAAGACAAGAAAGTAAAATCGGCAACAGATTCACTGTGTCCTGTCTCTCAACCCTATAACTAATTTTTGTACTATATATATATTTTTTAATTCTAAAATTGAATTATAATCTAAATTTAACAACATTTTAAGTGAGTAACTTGGTAGAAAATGTTGTTCAATAATAATTTTTTTTATATAATTTATTTATTGATGAGTCACAATCAGCAACGTGAGCCTCTTTTGCAGTTAAGTGAACCAGCACCCATCGTTATCGTACCGACAAGTGAAGATGGTCTTGCACTTAAACTTGAAGCTTTAGCATAACTTGAAGAAGCTCCTGCTCCAGTTGCTGTAAAATATGCACCATTTACCATTAAATCTCCTTCTGATCTCCAATTCCAACCTTTCCAATCACTTTCTGGTGCATCCTCGTGCTTTGTCACCTACATTATTTAATTTTGCTCAGAACACTATATAGTATAAACGGACCCTATCTAAGCTACATGATAGGAATATGGGTATAATGTAAATTATATAAATTTATGACAGTTCGATGTATTAAAAGAATATGCTTATGACTACATACATATGTAAAAGCTAAGGTAAATGACAATATATAAAACCTTGTTCAAAAAAGTTGAATATCAAAAGGGTTTTTATTTTTTAAATTTTTAAATACCTCTTTGCTGAACCTGTCATCTGGAGCCACAAATCTATTGCCTTGGCTATTAATAGTAGGATTAGCACTTCCTCCAATGGCATACATCTCCCAATGTGTATAGTCATTGTTGACTACATGGAAATAACCATGCCTACATCTACACATGCAAGTGAAAAAAAGAAAAGGAAAAAAATTAGAATTAAATATTAACAAATTATTTATTAAAAAAACCCACAAAATTAATTTTACTTTATTTTTTATTTTAGTAACTTTAATTTACCTTGGCATTCTTTGAACAAGACCTTCTCCAAAGTGATTGAAAGCAATAGTGACTTGCATGTTCTTGTCTTGTGTAAAGGAATCACTATGACCCAATAACATGACCTTGTCATGATGTGTCATGTAATTATTTGATAATGTAATAGCAGTCGACCCATAAATAGCATCAATCAAACCATCTTTACAGTTAGATAAAGAACAATGATCTACCCAAATGTGACTTGCACCAAATATTGAAACACCATCACCATCTGATATTGTTCTCCACCCGTAATGTTTTGGGGAGTCCCTCACCATAGCATTCCCTCCTTGTTGACAATCATGTATATTCAAACCATGTATTATAATATTAGTCACAAATTGCACAGTAATACAGGGTCCACCTGCAATATGAACACTAGCTCCTCTACCATCAAGTGTTTTAAAAGAGTTCATAATCAATTCCTCTTTCAATCTAATCACCATATCTCTAGCAAATATGATCCACAACGGTTCATCTTGAATCACAGCGTATCTTAAAGTTCCTGGTTTTGGATTCACAGGATCATTATCACTTGAATCTGTAACCACATAAATCTTTCCATCTCTTCCTCCAATTGCATTTTTACCAAACCCAATTGCACAATCTGCTAAACGTTGTCTGTTATTCTCCCAATTTGGGTCACATCTCCAACAATCATCAATTGGGTTTCCACTTCCACATGAGAGATAGCCCAAGCTCCTTCTAGACATTGAAGCATTGATGCTCCTATACAAAATCAACAATGTAACTTTATACTTACTACTTACAATAAAAAAAATAGATTTTATTTAACACGAAAGTAAAATATTTTTGTAGTGAATATTTTGATATATAAGACAATGAGGGATGATTTTTCTTACCTTTCTACATCTTGTACTACAAGTTCAGGATCTTGAACTGGTGAAGCAGAGGAAATGGTTGATGGGTATAGGAGAGAGAAGAGGAAGATGATGAGAGAGAGTAAAGGGAACATTGTCATTGTTAGTTGTTTCTCTTTTCCACTGAGTAGCAATAGCTAAAGTGTAAGAAGAGGAAAAGAGAAAAAAGAGACTTGTGAGAGATAAAGAATGGGAGAGGAGGGGGTATATAAAGAGATTAAAGCAGGATTAATTGGGGTGATTAAATTAAAAAATATATGGGGGCCAATATGCTTCGTGATTTCTGATTTTACGGGATTCCAATTGGGTAGTTTTGTGAGTTAAGCAAGCCTTGAATTTGGTATTAATTAAACAGTTCTTATAAAGGCAATGACTATATAAAATTTAAAAGACGTTGTCATACCCTTTATTATACTTGTAGACTGTACTGTACTATCATTGAAACAAAGTAGGGTATATTGGTTTTTCGTTGTTTTCAATATCTATCTGTTTTTTTTTATTTTTTATCTAGGGGTCTTTTTTTTCCTTTTCTTTTTCTTTTTTCCATTCCACAACTTTTCAAGGCTGGAATTACGGAAAAAGATAACCATATTGAGAATATTGCAGCTATGCTAATTTTCTAGAAATTGATAAATCAATATTGAGCATATTGCATCTATCTTAATATTTTAGAAATCTTAAAATATAGAAGAGTTATTTTAGAAATTGAAGATTTGATGCGAATTTGAACAGTTTTTTTTTTACACCGGCACAAAAAAAAAACTAATTAAATGCTTGGGACGCAGAGTTTAGTCTAAAATGGTAGTAAATGATGTTGATATTATGCCTATCAAACATAGAATTAATCCTTCGGAAAAAAAAAGGAAGTTTTTTTCTTTTTGAAAAATGCTGGTTTAATCTAATTATCGTAAAATGTATAATTTATTCTTAGAATTATTAAAGAGGTCATATATATGTCATGTAGTTTAATAAAAAATAATCAAATTAACTTAATTAACATAATATAATTGAAATTAGACATTATACATCATAAAAAATATATTCTTTAACCACATGTTGAATTAATTAAGATTAATTTAATAATTTCATATTACAATAAAAAAAATTGTAAAAAAAATTCATATAACAAAAAGATTGGAATCTTTTCTCAAGATATAAAGAAAAAATATGTGATTTGAAGATGACATAATTTAAATATATTATAACTTTATTTACAAAAATAATTAAAATTTATTCAATAATTGTTAAAAAAAATTACTCATATTTACATGTATTCTTCTATATTATTGAAATAATATAAACACAATTTAAATTTGTTTGATTATTTCTTAAAAAATTTAGAACGAATTAACTTCAACCCAAAAATAACATAACTAAATTATTATTTTTGAAAATAATGAAATAATTAGACTCCTCACGTTTTTTATCCCTTAAAATTACTACTAATCTATGTCTCGAAATGATAAAAATGAATTCTTAAAATCACAATTACAAAGTCCAAATTATTTAAAATTGTCCTATTTTTTATTAGATTTTTTTTTACCTGAAGATAAGACTTATCATTATTTTTGTAGGACATTTTCTTATCGTGTTAAACTTTACCACGATTCTGAATGTATTTATAGTAAGACATCTTGGTGTCATAGTAAGTCCTATCACGACATTTGTTGTCTTCTCACGTTGGGTTAATGTCTTCTCATGTTAGAACAATGTTTTCGTACACTTAATGAAAAGTTTGTATAAGACTGATAATGGTTGTCGGAGGCCCATTCATGACTATATATTGTGGATATTTTTTTATTAATATTTAATGTGTAAGATAAAGGGTAAGTAATTCTATTAAAAAATAGATTTACTTACAAAATTTCTATTAGTTTGATAAATCACTCATCATAAGTAATGCTTGGAATATAATTTTAAGATTATGGATACCATTTTATCACTAAACTACTAAGTGATTAAAAAAAAGATAGCCATACATGATGCTCTATCAAAATTATTGAAAGTTTTTATATTACGAATCTAATTAGCTAGAGGTAATGATTAGATAATTAACAAAAATATGTTAAATTAAATTTTTTACACATGATCACACATGCAATCATATGTAAATAAAGTGATACATAAAGATAAATTGACACAATAAATTTTTAGATAGAAACAACATATGTCATAATGATGGCCTACGAGGAAAATCATCGGTTCAACAGACCACCTAATTATCCACTATGAAAATATGTTCGATCAAAAAGCTATGACTTAAATTTTCATCCAAGGTAATTTCCCTAAATAACCTACTTATAAGCATTTTCGTTCTTTTAAAATCTCCACAAGTAAGGTATACGAATCTAGATCAATGTTCCGATAAAAATCACACGAGTTATCGCACCCGTTTAGTTGGCACCTGAAAATTAGCACATAAGACACAAGTGTAATGTGTGTCATAGAGTAGATTAAATAATGAACAACCCTAGCTAGATGATTTAATAGAATAATAAATAAACCAAAATCACTTGCAATCCTAAAAAAGTTAGTTGAGAATAATAACATAAATATTATAGGCTTGTTAATCAATCAAACATAACCATAAAATATTTGATAAATTAACTATTAAAAAAGTCTAGCAGAATAGTTTTTACAAAATAGATTTATAAAGAAAGCATAAGTTGCAAAAATCAATTCAATTGTGGTTAAGAAAACTACATACTTAGATTTGTTTAAATAAAATATATTGAAGTCCTAGGTCAAAGGCATATTAGTATTCTGTTCATAAAATTAGTTTAAAAAGTTTTAAAATATGAGGGCATTATATAATAAAACAATTTGGCTAGAGTAAAAAAAATGTTTAAAGTTGAAACTTTTATCGCTCAATCGATTGAACCACAAAAGTTGATTGATCAAAACCTTTTTTGATTGATCCAAGTAGCGATCAAAATATGATTGATAAATCTAACCAATTTTCAATCGATCTAGTGTATTAGAAAATAAAACTCGAGACCAGATAGATCAATTCTTGATCGATCAAATCCTCGATCGATTGATTATTAAAACTTTGTTAACCTACCTCATTTAAAAATTAATTCAAGGACTTTTTAATCAAGGTAGATCAATTCTAGATCGATCTATTTATCTTGATCAATCCAAGTATTGCTTGATCAATTGGGTAACCTAAATGAAAAATATCATATGCGATTAATATAAAATAATGTACATAAAAATAGAGATATACCTGAGATGTGTTCATTTTTAGCTCGGTAATATATTCAACTTGAATAGTATTCTTGAGGAACTCACTTAGAACTAAATTACATTTAGATGTTTTATTCATAAATATCGTTAATACTTATAAACCTTACAATCTCTCCCTATGGTATAAACCCGTGAAAAAACCTCTCTCTCACCATATAACACTCAGAGAAAAAAATAAAATTTATATAGTAAAACTATTCTATGATCTAGTGAAACCATCTTCACTTGAATCTTAGTAGCTCATATGTATACTAAATATGAAAAAACACAAACAACACATAACTCGTTTCAAAAGACTCATTATTCATTAGATCAGTGTATAAAATACTAGATAAGCGAAGAAATAGTGAGTAATTAGTGGATAGAAAATTATAGATGTTACTTCTCCTATGTGTAATTTCCTTAGCAAAAAATATTTTCAAATTAACTTCCCCTCTAAATTAACTCCCTTTTTCGTAAATTTTCAATTAATTTTTTTACCTTTAAATTAACACTCCTTTTTTTTTATAGATTTTTAATTAATACTCGATAATTTTCTCCCACTTTTTGTCATATAAATAAACAACATAAAGAAAAAGTAATTTAACTCACGGTTGTAGAATGAGGTAAATATTACTACAACAGAACATACAAATGAGAAAAATACTTTTTGTTCAAGGTGTGACTAATTATTAACAATATAAGCATATATAGAATGGACATACAAACATACTAACACATATAATGACATATCAACATTCATCTTAAAATAAATATTGAAACTCCAATAATATGTTAATTAGTTCATTCATGATTAATTATGAAATGTTTAATAAAAAGAGCATCACCTATTATGGAAAAAAATGACAGTTGAATTCATACTGACAACTAATAAAATTTTATTGACAAAAAGATAACTTAATTTATTTTTTTGTATTCACACTCATTGTTTATTATTATTTTAATTTATTTTTTTGTATTCACACTCATTGTTTGTTATGATTTTTATACGAGAGATTGGTTTTTTTTTTTAATAATTACTTATAGTTCTTTTTTTTTGCGTAAGTTATTACTTTTTTATATATCTATTTCCTTTATCATATTATTTTTCCTTTGTAAATTAAATATACACGAACTAATATATCTAGTATGATGATTTTTACACTAGTTATGAAGTAGCCTTATTCGTTAAGTGCGATAGTTTCAAACATTAGAGTAAGTTATTCTATTAAAACTATGTATTTTATATTTTTTCACCATTTATATAAATAAATTGTATATATTTAAATTAATATTTTAATAAACTTAAAGTAACACGAATTATCGAGCCCATTAACTACCACTTAAAAAATTATTTAAATAGGATAACGCGTGCAAGAACAGAATACAATTAAATCGAACTCGTGCAAATACATAATTTATCCTTATTATATAATAACGCATTCGTCACGATTCTAAATTTAGTATTAATTTAATAATTTTATTTAATAGTGTTATCCTACCTACAATATAGTTAGTTGAAAATATGTCAAAAGCTAAGGTAAAAATAAATAAATAAGTAAAGAAGGAGGGAGAATTAATTAAGAGTGCGGGTGCAATTTGTTTTATTATTTGTGTGATTGGTAATTTTGATAAGGCGAGGATGATTTTCATTTCCTTTTTTCCTTGTTTTTATTGATTTTAAATTTTAATAATCTATTTTTTATCAATGGACATGGTAACTTTAAAATGATAAAATGAAAAGTGTTATTTTGAAATTTTTATTTAATATTTAAACTAAGATAAGATAAGTAAAAAAAAAAACTTGTCAAGCAGAAGATTCAAGGTTAGCTAGTGTTCTTTTCCCCTCTCATTTTTGGAGACCACACTGACATTGGTAATTTGAGGTTTTATTTTGTTCTACAAAATACTCAAATTAATAATTTAAAATAAAAATAATTAATATTTTTAAAAATAAGAAAAAAAAACCACAAAAATGTCCCATTAGTTCATATTAAAAACGTTTACCAAAAAATAAAAAAGAAAAAATTAATGTAATCACAAAGATTCTTTCCACAAGTCTAAATAGGCAAGGACTTTCTTAAATTGAAATTTGAAGGGTTTTTTAAGATTGATATCTTAAGATTATTGGTTACCAGACAGGCATTAATCCATCAAGATCATGTGAAAGTAGGACAAGGGTATCTATCTATCTATCTATCACAAATATCTTTGAAGATTGTGGGCAGGCCAATCTCAACGTAAATTGGGATTAAAGCAAAATTTAATATTGGGACTTCAATTTTTTTTTATACCACCGCTAGTAATAATTAAAATATATATTTTAAAAATAATAAAAATATTACATATTCATAAGATATATTAAAATTTTAAACATTAAATGTACCTAAATAAGATTTGAGTAAATTATTTTTAAAGACTTATTTTATAATAATTATATGGTTAATGTGAAAACACCATTAACATGCACCTTTTTCAACCAAATTTGGAAGGTATATGCAATATTATCAAAGTCTAAGTACGGTAGCTCCGAATATGCAATTTTATCAAAAGATTCAAAATCAAAGAAATATGAAACTAGTATCACCGAAAATTTTGAAGATGAACAGTACTTCACAAAGTCGTGTTTGATCCTTCTCAAATAAAGAGCCAATGAACTTTTTTTATTTTATAAAAATATTATTTACTAAACACCATTAATATTTTACTGTAGTACCGTAATTAATTTATATACAAAATACTTGTCAATTCTTTCCTTATCATAAAATATTCAAAAACTTTAATGCATGTGGTAGTTGAAGTATTTTCCACACAAATGTTTTTTTTTTTTACCAAAAAATATTTCTATATATCATTAATGTAATGTATTCGTGTTAGGTTATGTTTAGGTTAGGCTTAAACTTGGAAGAATGGCACATGATAGTGTGGTAAGATCATGTCAATTAAAATTCTTTCAATGTTTTTTCTCTACAGGGAATGGAACATAATATTATTTGATATGAATTTTCTTTATGATATATAAAAACTTAACTTATATATATTTTTTATTCTTTTTAAAAAAGGTAAATGTAATTTTATAAAATTTATTATGATTGACTATAAGACTCATTTCTACTTTATTTATTTGAGCTAAAAATATAATTTTTTTAAGAATAATATGGTTGTACAATATCAATCACTCATCAGCTAAAACTTTTCAAGAAAAAAACTCATCATTTTAAGGTTTAAAGCAAAATCCTTGCATGCTATTTTTAAAATAAGTATTTATCATTTTAACAAAAAAAATAAAATTTTTACATATCTTTCAAATTGAGATAACTAAGTGAATGTTAATTTTTATTCATAAGGAAATAATATGGTAAAATATTTTTTTTTATTAAGTAATTACATAAAATGCAATTAAAATCAAACCATTTAATAATAATAAAGAAACAATTAATATCAATATTATTAATAAAATATTTTCTTTAATTTTTGATAATTTTCATTATCACTATTGTATTGAATTTTTTTTTTTGTGATTGGTATAGTGGTTTGACAATAAGATTTTTCATTTTTCTATTTCAAGTCACATATTCGAATTACATTAAAATATCATTTTATTTAAAAAATAATTTTTTAAAATATATATTTAAATAATTTTATATAAAAATATTATTTATTTTTAATTTTTTTCTTAAATAAAAATTTCACTTTTATCCTTGCATAACTCGCGTTTACTTAATAGTAAAAAATATTTTATAAAAAATCAATAAAATAAAATAAATTTATTTTTAATTGATCCCTTTATTTTAAAAACAATAATTTACAACCTAAATGACTAAACTATATCAATTTTGATATCTAAGAGACTATTACAACCCTTTTTTTTTAATATAGTTATATGATTTTTACTATACTCATTATTAATATCTAATTTGATATCACTATTACAATAATTACATTTGATATGATCTCAAGAGCTTAGCTAATATCTTTGCTTAGGTGACTTGGTGTGGGAGAATTAGTGCTTAGTTTCTAGTTTTTGGGTTTGAGAATAGATATATGTGTATTGCCTTCAATCCTTGTAATCTTTTTGGTGCAATATTATGTTCTAATTAATGAATTATCTCTTTTGACACACACACACAAAAACAATCATTTACCAACTTCAATCACAAGCGGCATCTAATGTTAAAAACGCCTTTTAATTAAGCAAAATGTTGAATATATATCATAACCTATTAATTTCTTCAAACATGCACGTGGCTACTTGGTTAATTTCTATTAAATCTATGAATTTATGAAAGTCAAATATTTTTGATAATGGGATATAAAAGTTATATGTACGTGTATTATATATTGAAATAAAAGTATATGAAACAGTTATAACTAGATAGAGTAGGTAGTGTCGTATTTGAAGTTCCCAATTACAATGAAACAAACAGGAACATCTAGTCTTATATAGATATTAAAAAAAGAAAAAGAAAAAAAAACAAAAATAATAATAATAACAATAAACAGAAACGTCTGAGCTCTGAGTTAATAGAAAATAAACCAAAAAGAAAATAGTGAAATCACAACCCACTCTTTACTTCTCTATTATTATTTTTTCAATTTAACATTATTTGATGTTATTCGAATATGAATTCTTGAATTCAAGCTCAAGACAAATACTAATTTCTAACCACAAGCTAATAGCTTCTCAACAAAAAAAAACTACAAGCTAATAATTATTGAAATTATTTCATTAGACTAATTTGTTTAAATTTCAAATTCATGACATCAAAAAATAATTTGAAGGTAGATGTTCTAAAATATTAAAAACAATGTTACATATATATATATAACATTTTTATATTAAATTTCATGTTGATTTATGCACTTATTATTAATATTTTTTTAATTCAAGTGAAGTACGAATTCAAATCTTACAATAAAAAACTATCAATTATATTACTTGTAATACAATGATATATATTGTATGTTAGGATGTGATTTCAAACCCAATTATTGTATACATACATCTTTAGTGTGAGTATATAAATGCTATATTTTCTTATAAAAAACATTTATATTAAAATATTTATTTTATTTTCTAAACTCAATCCTGATTTATACAATTTCAATTATAAGAAAATAATTTATGATTCGAACTAAAATTTAACCTTAATTTTTATTATTTTGTTGATTAATTTGTTCGAAAGGTTATTTTATTTTTTAAAGATTACATATGACGTAAATAGAATAAGATCTTGCTTATCTAGGTCAATAAACAATCAAGCTCTTGTGAATAACATACAATTCTAATAACTATAACATGTCAACTAAAAAGAGCGAATATATAATCATTGGAGTATTTTATGTATCTAGGATGAAAACATAGTAATGAGACAATATATAAATGATATTAATGACATGTTTAAGATTTAACATACTTTAATATTCAATTTTTTAATTAACTTAAAGATAGGGCGTGGTCTAGAAACATGTCATATGATTATGTTTTTAAAATGTACATCAAGGTAGGGGCATATTAAAATAATATAAACAAAATTTTTACTTTTAATTTTAATAATATATTTAGACATATTTTGTTTTGTAATCACTAATTGAATTTCTTTTTTAAAATATACTAATAACAATAAGTATTTTTAATCAATCAGCAGCAAAAAAAAAACACTTAATGTGCAAAAGTGATTATATAAAAATTAAATTGATAATTAAATATTTTTGTCAAATATTAATTAAATAATTAAATATATTCAATTGGAATTTGTTATAAAGTAATGAATAGCAAGATAATAGGTTAACAAATCTATACATAAGGTATAATATATTTTTAAATCGAATTAAAAATGAGATTTAATAATATATTAATAATTATTTTAAGGATAAATTTTGAACTAAAATAAAAAATTTTAAATAAAATTTGTTATAAAGTAATGAATAGCAAGATAATATGGTTAACAAATCCTATACATAAGGTATAATATACTTTTAAATCGAATTAAAAATGAGATTTGATAATATATTAATAATTATTTTAAGGACAAATTTTGAACTAAAATAAAAGTTTTCAATTGGAATTTGTTATAAAGTAATGAATAACAAGATAATATGGTTAACAAATCCTATACATAAGGTATAATATATTTTTAAATCGAATTAAAAATAAGATTTGATAATATATTAATAATTATTTTAAGGGCAAATTTTGAATTAAAATAAAAGTTTAGATTTTATGCATAATTTGTTTTTTTTAATAAATGTGTATACATATGATAAAATTTAAAAGTTAAATAGATATTTTTAACAAAAATATGAGTTATTATTTTTTACGATCTCAATTATTAAGAAGCAACGAGTAAATAATAAGGAATAACTACGGGAAAAAAATTAATTCCGTTAGATTTGTTAATAAAAGTCTTAAATCGTTAAACGTCTAGTCTTAATTTGTTCCATTAGACTTGGCATCTCTTAAAACTAAAAAAAAAAAAAGACTAAATTTTGAAATTTAATTTTTATTTTTTATTTCTTAAATGAAAAATTAATAATTTAACTATATTCAACCTTTATTAAAATAATTAAATAATTAAATTTGATGAAAATTAATCGAAAATAAGTTTAAAATTAAATTATAATTAAAAATTAAAATTTTAAAACGTATTATCAAACAAACAATCTAATTTAATTTTTATTTTTAAAATTAAAAGTAAAAATAGATTAATAAATAAATTTTATTTTTTATCTCAAAAAATTTAATTTCAAAATAAAAAAATTAAAATTAAAATAAAAAAATTATTAAACATGGTCTAAATTAATTAGACCTGAAATCCCGGTGAACTACAATAGAACCAGTATTTGAAATTTGTGTAGGTACACTATTTTATTCAACCATGTTTAAATTTTCCTACCCGCAAATTTCGTAAAATCTCAAATTACATCAAGAAACAAAAATTAAAAAAAAAAAAAAAAAAAACTACCGAGTCGGTGACGTTTAGTACTAAATCTTATAGCCGATATACGAGACACATGAACCGCAAATAAGGCCGTAGTATCCGTCAATTTGCTAGCTTGCAATTTATAGTAAGAGATACATCCCCTTTTTTATTTTATTTTAGTCATGTCTATGATTTTTTTATTGACTAGTGAGTTATGTTTAAGACTTTAATATTTTTAAAAAATATATAAATTTATATATATTTTTGTACGTGTATTTTTTATGTTATAACAAATACCTATATTATTTAAAAAAATTACTTACAAATATATATCAGCAGATTAAAACTTGAATGTAGTAGCATAATTTATAACCTTAAGATATAACAAGAAAAGAAAATAAATAAAAAATGAGTCATTATTCGTTATCATTCCCTTGTTTATTTTTTTTAAATATAGTAGAAAATTAATAATGTTCCATAAATTTAGAATCATTTTCATTGATCCTTTACATACTTGCTTTGGTGTTAATTTCTTTCCCCAAATTCAAAAGATTTAAACAAAGCTATCCATAATTTTAATATTTTTTATTTTATATTAACTGTTATTACTTTTAAAATGATATTGAGTAAATTAATATCTTTATTTTAATTTATTACAAATTTTTAATAAACACAAAAAAATAAAATAAATTTTACAATTACTTTCTTGATATGATTCATGTTTATTATCATCTTAATTGATTTTCATTACCTATTATAGTACACAAACCATAAATATGACGAGGTTGTGATATACTCTAAGATGATACATTAAAAATTAAATTTTATTTTAATTAAAATTATATCATTGATAATATAATTAAAATAAATGTTCAATTCACGTAATATTGATAACAAATATATTTTAAAAAACTAGTTTATTAGTAAGTTGATTAAATATTACAATGGGAATGTTGGATTAATTGTTTAGAATCTCAACTCTCTTGTTCATATGTTTTACTTGAACTTTTTTATCGATGATAACATAAGTTAGATACTTTTTGGCACTTTTAAGGACAATTATCTACTTCTTCAACTGTTCAATATCATTCTTTTAATCATTTGAGGGATCATAATTGACATATAATAGAGCATTTTTATCATAAATGGAACACTTTAATTGTTCCTCAAGTATCTTAATCTTCTCAAGATTTAATTCAAACTTTTCTTTCAAACCTATATGTCTTTTGAATGACCTTACACTTGTTACTCAGATCATGTTGTTGATTATCAATTAAGGACTTCCTTTCCTCGAGATTTTTCTTCAAAGCACTTATCTTGTGCTTCTTTTCATCCACACTTTGAAAAACCTTTTTTTAGTTTTTTATAATTTGATGTGTTTCAAAAGGATAGCATTGTAGAAATCAAGTGATTCATCTTCCTCATCATCATCAGCTTTAGATTTAACCTCTTGAACATCTGAAGTAGTAGTTGGAAGATCAATAGCATTACTCGAGACAACTAAGGCCATAAAATTTGGGTCATCCTCAACATCACTATTGATAATGTTCAAAATAGTAACCTTAGCTTTCATCGTACGCTTTTATTTTTGAAAATAATTTGCTACAAGACGATCAGACTTCCCACATTCAAAGTATTTGATCTTGATTAAATGTTCTTTGCAAGGTTTCTCAGATTCAATATCTAAATCATCAATAGATTTTACAAATCGTAAGCTTTTAGAGCTTGAATTACCTTTTCCTATACCCCCAAAAGAGGGTTTCTTCTTTTTGAAAAATTTAGTAAATCTCTGAATAAGTAGTCATTTCTTCCTCATCGGGATTAGAATAATCATTACCAATAACTTTAACAAAAGCATCTTCACTTAGACTACTATCCCTTTGATGTCTTGAGAGTTAAGTTTTTTCCCTTCTTAGAAGCCAATTGCTCTCGCCTTGACAATTAGTGATGCAGTTCGAAGACTTATAGGTCACCAACTAATTCATTAATAGTAAGTTCACCAGGCTTGTACATGGATTCAAGCACAATAACTTTAGCATGAAAATGATAGGGTATATTAGCGATGATTTTCTCAATCTGTTTTTCTTCGCTAATAGGTCTACCTAAGTTGTAATAACAGTTGACAATGCTTGAAAAATGTGTATAGAATTTGTCAAAAGTTTCATCCTCTTACATGATATAAAGTTCAAAATCTTTATTCAACTTTAGAATTCTGGATCTTTTTACAACTAAAATGCATTTATGGGTGATCTCCAAAATGTTTCATGCTTGTTCTGAAGAAGTATAACTCTAAATTCTTCGAAATTCATCAGGCAAAATAATCCTGATCATTGCATAGAATCCCTTATTATTCCATTCAGATTCCTTACTCTTATCTTTAGTCCACTCACTCATAGGTTTAGGAATCATAGTTTTTTTAGGTAATGTTTTGGTTGGATACACCCAGCCATTCTCGATAAGGAACCACACTAGGTCTTCTTGGGACCACAAAATGCCCTCATTTGTGATTTCCATTAGGCATAGTTTAGCTCATTACAAAGTGAAGGTCTATTTACATGACATCCTTCTCCTGACTCCATTAGAGAGAATTTGTGTGTAAACATGTGAATTAACATAATCAACCCAGAGCGGTTAAGCATAAAAGATTGCACCTAATCTAATACCAAGTGAAAGAGTCCAAAACCCAGTATATGACATGGGTAAGGAGAAATAGTCTCCTAAAAAACTCGACCCTAACTCGTAAGAAATAGAATAGTATAATACTTATACAGTTCACATAACATAAGCACAGAATCATAAAAAGTATAATATCAAAAGCAGTTAACTATTAATCACATAAATTATAAATTAATAACGGAAAATATGTGAACAACAAAAGCTTTCTAATGAGAGTTTATGTTTCAATATGTTGAGACATATACATACTAAAGTTAGATTATACTAGCTTCATAGGTGATCATGTATAACACTCGATATAACGAGATAAATTCATATAAAAATCGTAACTATATGGTAATATCCTTTAGTTGTTTAAGGTAACCACTCAGCATCAAATGATTCATTAAATAGTAAACAAGTTACAACTTTGATAGACAATAAAACCATTATTACCTTTATTAACGGGGACCTCCATCCTAATTACATATTGTTGCTTTTTACTTGCTACTTCTACAACGATATCGTTCAACACTCGAACCCAACTGTCCTTAACAATCAATACCATCCAATGTGGTGTGATTGGTAACCAAATATTAGTAAATAGAAGTGTATCAACTTATAATCTCACGGGACACATAGTCCACTAATAATATCAAATCACGGGTGGGAGACACATAGTTAAACCACGTACTCATACATAAAATGATTTGACCATAAATCACACTAAACGATCCATACTCAAATATAGTATCACCAAAATGATTTCTAAAATAGATATAAATCTCGGTATGAATTTTGGCAGAGTTTTGACACTAAAAATGTGGATGAAGAAGAGAGAAATAAGTGGGGTATTTATAGGGCTCAATTTTGGCACATCATCTACCATCTCATTGGCCCCTCGCCAACCACCTCGCCAAGGTTTATGGAAAGGGTGGTAGCGAACTTAGTGGCAAAATGCTAAAAAGATATTTTTTTGTTTTCGAAAAAGCAAAGTACTATCCATAAATACTCGCACTCAAAACACACCGAAAATCATAAGTAAAAATGTCAGCTCACTCGCACACTCATTCTCTAAAAGCCAACACGCTCAATCCTATCACGTACACTATGAAAACCAACCTTGTGGTGTGTATAAACATGTTCACATACAAAATATACCTAACTATGTATATGTGTGAATTATTGATCCACAGTAACAAACCTTATACAAAGGAAGATTAAAACACTAAGTAAAATAACAAACATTGTGTTTTGTACACGATAAACCAACACATAAATACGAGTACAATAAGACTTACAATATTGAAACATAAACTCTGATTAGAAAGCATTTATTATTTATATGCTTTTGGTTTGATATATAATATTTGTTGTTATAAGTATCTGCTTTTCGATATTATACTTTTTGTGTTTTCGTTGTGTGAACTGCTTAAGTATTTCTTTTCCTATCTATGCGAGTTAGGACTGAGTCCTTAAGGAGTTTATATCTCTTTATCCTGATAGTATATTGGTCATGGACTCTTTCAAAGACAATAACATTAGGGTCAAATAATTTAGCCAAAAGTGGTTAATCTTATTATCTTAGTCATTTTTCAAGAAATACAATTTGCATTTGCCTTGATAAACTTTAAAAAAAGGTCTAACATCCTATTCTTATTTATTATAATCATAGTAAGATTTCGTAAAATATATAACATCGTTCAAAAATTCAAGCACATAAATTCTTCGATCATTAACTTAGTTATTATACATATAAATTTTTAGCAAAATTATTATAATGTTACCTTCACTTAGGAACAAGGTCAAGATTCTATCAACATTCACCATCATTTTAAACATAATATTATTTAATTAATTTTATCTTGGATGCCAAAAAACAACGAGAGAAACATATTATTAATTCCAAGCCCTAACTATCCTAAAGAATCCAATGAATAACCCTTAAAATTGAAAAAACAAATCTACTTAGAGCATGCAAATCCTAAAACATATTAAATTAAGAAAGCAAAAGAAAATAAATATAAAAACATATTAACCCTCATCTATATTTGGTTCGTATTTTGTGTTTAATGTTTGAAACTAAAATAAATCATAACATTAAATTAATTAAATTTTAAAATAAATTTAGCATTAATAATTATTTATAAGTTTTTTAAAATAAAAATTTTAAGAAATAGAAAGAAAAAAATAAAATTGATTATTTATTTTCATGTGATTTCATTTTTTTAAAACTAATAAATTAAATTACTCTAAAAATTATTAATAAATCTAAGTGATCTTCTAAAAATAATAACTAGTGGCATTTTTCTCATATTTGTACGTATTGCTAAACGATAATAATGTCATAAAAAGTTATTATTATAACTCCAAAACGATTAAAATATTTAATTAGTTTGTGGACCTTCATTACTTGTTGAATATCTATGCTCGTGTGTAGTCTCGTCTATTTGGCTGTTCCTCACAAAATCAGGCTAAAATAAGATTTGTTCTTAAAAAAAAAAAAACTTTCACGTGAAAGAAGATTCAGATAAGACGTTAAGGAAAGAAAGAAAAAAATACAAATAAGACAAAAGTGGTGGGTTCATATAGTAATAGATGGATAAATTAAAACTATTAAGAAAAATAATAAATAAATATAATATTTTTATATTTAATTTTTATATTTTTATTATTAAAAAATTTAACATAATATCATTTAAATTTAACTACTAGTAATAAGATCTATTTAATGTTAAATATAATTAAATTAAATATCGTTTAATTTTATTAAAATATTATTTTTTATTATAAATTTTAGATATTTTTTCATTTTTAATTTTTCAGTTACTAATTTAATCGAAACTTGGCCGAGACAAAAATGCATCAATTTTTTTATTAACAAATGCGATCAGTTTAAAATCTCTAGGAGCATTTTTTTTATTTTTTGCTTGTAAAATCTCTAGCATTTAGAATTAATAAATTTGGTATTTTTAAGTGATAAACGATGATACTAATTTTTTAATCCCTTGATTTTTTAAAGTTAAATACATATAGTTTTATTATTTATAAAAATTAATTATTATAAATTTTTATTTTTTATACTTTCAATTTACTAAAACTTTTTATTTTAATAAATATAAGATTAAAAATACTTAATTTTTTTAATAATAAAACTAATAACGTGTAACTCATAAATTAAAAGATTAAAATATTTATTTTTAAAAAATTATGAGATATTTGTTACTTAATTTAATAATTATAAGATTAATACTTTTATTTGATAATAATTATCTAAAAGAAATTACTTTTGATGTAACATGATATTAAATTTTATAATTATTTTTTATAACAGTTTAATTTTATTATTATATAAAAGGAGACTACACAAGAACAAAGATATTTTTTTATTTTTTAATTAAATTAGATAAATATTATTTTAATTTAAATAAAATATAACTAAAAAATTGAATAAAAAATAAAGAAATAAGTTAAAACATTAAAAAATAATTATTTACTCTCGTGGAGTAACTTTTTCATCACAATAATACTAAATTGTTATAAAAATTAAAAACAAGATCTAAGTAATACTTTTAAAATAAATATAGACATTTACATTCACCTTCCTTAAAAATAATATATGTATACCATAACCGGTGAATATAGGATTTATATATACAATAAAAAATAATATTATTTAACTTATTTTTAATTAAAAAATATGTTTAAATTATTAAATTTTATTGATATATTAAATATTAAAATTAAAAAATTTAATAAAATTTTATTTTATTTTATATATTAATTTATTTAGGAAGATATAAATTTTAAACATATAACTTTCTCGTTGAACAATAAAGTATTACTTAAATCCGTGGACTTTTGTCCAGTATTTAGAAGCTTTAACCAAATTAATTTAGGGTAAAATTGGATTATGTTCGGTTAGGGGATTATGCGATTTGGAATTTTTACAGATCCAATTTGATATTCCAATTTTTTGGTAAAGAAATTTGGCCAAATCTCTCAAAATCTCGTAAACCGTTGATTTAGGAGTTAAGTGATACACACTTAAATTAAAGTTACGGTGCATAATTTGAAAATTATTGATCTAAATCGACCTCTAACAAGCTACAAAATTTCTTAAACTCCTTTTTTTTTTAATTAAAAATATCATTTAATACGTACATATATAATTGTGGGGTCAGAAAAATATCTTTATAAGATCGAAGTATAATTTTATATATATAAAATCGATAATTATATTCAAATATTTAAAAGAAAAATATATATTATAAAGTAGATTAAAAATTATGATGATTTATTCTTAGTTAAAGATAAAAAAAATTATGTTATTTTACAAAATAACTAAAGAGATAAAAATCCAGTACATTATAACTAAAAATAAAAATGATCTAATATAAATAAAAATATAATAATTTAATAAATATTAACGTCATAAAAATAAACGATTTTTTTTTACTAAAATATAAAAAATATGATTTTATTTAAAATTTTATACTTAAAAGTATATTTAAAAAAATATATTTTAATAAATAAAAAAATAAATATATACAAATATTTTTTCTATGATTGTCGCATCTGTTTTTTTAAAATGTCTTTCTAAACTAAAGAAATGAGTCAATTTTATAATAGTAATAAAAATGAATGAAAAACTATCGAAAAATATCAAAAAAATTATATTAAAACATATCAAATAAAATAAAAAATTACTAAAATAAAATGTGAAATAACAAAATATTAAGTAAAATTGAAATTTAGAGTTAAAAAATATGAGAAATTTTGAAGATATGAATAAAAACCTTAAAAGTTTTAATTTTAAATTTATCATGATGTTTCTTTTTTATTTTAATTTTTATAATATTTGATACTAATATTTTATTATCATGAATTAAAGTTAAATATATGAAATATTTTTGTACTATTATAATTCTATGTGTGCAATTAATTAATTTTTGTCAAATGTGTGAATTAAAACACATATATTTAACCTTTTTACTCACGATTCATTTACAAAGAAATTGTCACCCAAAATGTTTCATGAGCGTACTGCTTGTATGAGTGTCATGTCATTTAAAGATATTCTCTTTTTTGGTGAGAGTTATAATTTTAAATGTTTCTTTGATAGATGCTCTTTTAGTTATTCTAGTTTGTGGATATTTTGAATTCATTTTTTGCAAAATTAAAGTTTTGGTTTATTTACACTTTGATTTTGTTATGACTTGATCTCACTAAGGTTTAAAGTTAGACTAGATCAAAATAAGTATGTTAAGATCACATTGTATGAAATTTTTATGCTACACAACCACATCATGATCTATGTCATTGAGTTATATCGATATACGTGACTATTGATGGGTCATGTTACGATAAATGTAACGAAGGTTGCTTTGATCCTATATCGGTATACACACTACTACAAAAATAGGCATTAAAGTCGGTTCGCTGAACCGACTTTAAATTTAGTGACTTAAAGGTAAAGTCGGTTTACCGCGTGAACCGACTTTACGGGTAAAGTCGGTTCACGCGATGAACCGACTTTACATACCGTATTTTTTTTATTTTTATTCTCATTTTTCGTATTATTCAATATATATAGCATAAAAAAACTAAAATTTAAATAATAATTAAAATAATTAAAATTTTAAATATATTTAATTACTTGATAATTAAATTTATTACAAAAACAAATAATGTATATATAATACATATAATTAACTTAAATTACAAATAAAATAATGTCATCAAAGTGTAATTATGCGATCGAGTATAAGCTTGGTTGGCTTAGAATCTTGATTGGCCTTCACAAGCATTATGACAAAAAAACAGCTGATCCATATAACAATTCATATTCCCCTACATACACATGAGCACGTAAAACATCCATCAAACAAACAGTCTAAACTTCAGACATACGAATAAAGAAATTAAATCATTATAAATATTACCATCAAAAAGAGATTACCACATACAGCGACATTCGACGAACTCATATTAGCACTTTATTAATCATTTGTCTATATATATGAAGTTATCTGGAATCTCTGCTAGTATTTTTAAATGATATATATAATGAACTCTAAATATGAAATCAAGTGTAGCTCCGATTTCTTACTTGGCTTGTACGAGTTTTGGGGCCCTTAAACGGAACACGTTCATGGGCACTAAAACTCACACAAGCCAAGTAAGAAATCGGAGTTACACTTGATTTCATATTTAGAGTTCATTATATATATCATTAAAAATACTAGCAGAGATTCCAGATAAATTCATATTTATAAACAAATGATTAATAAAGTGCTAATATGAGTTCGTAAGGAAAGTAGGAAAGAGATATGAGATGTAGTTTGGGCCAAAAATAGGTCCATAAAATAATGCATCCCCCTAAATACATGAGCATATAATCATCAATCAAACAAGTGATTTCGCACACTGTGAATAGATAGAGAAATTGAATCATTAAAAAATTTACTGTCATGTCGTCATATGCTATTCAAGATCATCAGAATCTTCTCCTGATTCTTCTTGTGATGATATAATTTGAATCATGTGTTCTGTCCATTCCTCTCGTAAATCATCAAAAATTTGCTGATCGTAGCCCGTCTTGTTCCAACCAAAGAACTACATGTATTTAAAATCAAAATAAGAATATAATTTCATTTATTTACAAAAATAAACTCAAATATGTTAAAAAAATTATGTATATGGATAAAAGATATTACCACATCATCAATTGGAATTTTGATATTTGTGATGATTTCACTCATAAACTTCATGACATAATAACCACACATAACTCCATTATTTTGTTGTGGAACCTACAAAATTTAAGTGTACATGATTTTTCATATCTTTATTATTCAATTGTAAAATTAATAAAATTATTAATATTGACTTATACATACCATAACTTTTGTCCATATAAGCTTATGAGATTTTTTGAGGATAATGCCTCGAAACTTGTTCCATAACTTCCATGCCCTATCAAGGTTTAAAATGATTAGTTTTTATTAAATATTACAAAAAATTATAGAAGAAACTAATATGTAACTATAACTCTTACATTTCAACAACTGCTGTTGTATCTTTACTCAGTTCTATAGAAGCTGAGTCACAATACCAAGCATGATTATTAAACATATCAATGATGACCAACATCCAATGATCTTGGCCTTGTTCAAACCTTAATGGCCAAGGGATTATCAACTTTTGATTTCTGTTAAGCGTTAATGCTCTATCACATAATTGTTTAGCTCTGATGCTAACATCCTTCTCTTGATATTGATTGACATATGAAGAATCATAGAACATTGCTAAATGTGATGAGTGATTATGTTGAAGTCGATAATAACATGTCCTATATAAAAGATATATATATATAATTAGATAATATAAATATAATTATATATGTTCTACATAAATAAAAGAAAAATAAATAGATTGAGGACTCACCTTGTCCACACTTGAATTATACTTAAATTGATCATTTGATATTCAAATAGTTGCAATAAGCACTCGATCGATATATACGTTTGGCCGAGGTCTACACCAGAAATGTCTATAGGAAGTGGCACAACCCATCCATCATTTATGCTAGATGCCCTCCCAACAATAGTCATCAAAGTGCCAAGATTTCTACTGAATTTTAACGCATAAATATGACTATACTTTTTCCAAGGCTTCTTCTTGAATGACTTGGTACGGGATGATTGGCCACTAGACATAGATTTAGCACGAGATACTTGCTTTGTATCTCTTAAATGTGCCGCATTTAAGAGATCTGGTATAATAGACTAAAAAAAAGTATTATATATGGTTTTGTTAGTAATAACAATATAAGATATAATAAAATAATAGTAGTAAACAAGTGTTATCTTTTAAGTTAAAAAATAGTACCACGTCAAAATTTAGAACAACTTGAATCGACGGCCAAGCCACATACTGTCCAACCGCATCTTGGACTGTGGTAGCATCAGAAGGCACAGGTAATGGACAATCATGAAACAACGATTGGTCAATTACTATTCGCCAATGATTAGGCAAATATTGATTATGAATCATCCGATCATCGCTCAATTGTTGTACCGTTCCAATAGCAACATAGTCCGTTGACGAAGGATGTTTCAACAAACATTTCATATTCTGTAAAAAATTTAAGTGTTAAAAAAATACAACATATAATAAGAATTTAAAAATAATAGATTATATACAACAGAAATTAAAATATTACCACATATGATTCATCAAATAAAAGAGGACTCTCATGTGGGGTAGCTATTGGATGTACATTCTCACCAAGATGTTCATCTTGGTTTGATTTATGGTAAGAATGTGCAGATTGCATCGGAGAAAATGACCCACTACTTGATTGCATATGCATTCCTGGCATATAATGAGGTCCAATAGGATGGATATATCCCATACTGGATGTAGTTTGAGCACAATGAGATTGCATGGGTGGCATGCCTGTCATGTATGGTGGCAAGCCTGTCATGTATGGTGTCATGCTTGGCATGAATTGTGGCATGATTGGCGTGGAAGGTGGTATGCCTGGCATGGATGGTTGCATGCTTGGCCAATATGGCATGCCCTGGTTGTAGCATGATGCCATGGCTGACATTTGTTGTGATTGATGTTCTTTTAGAGTGGCAATCTCACTCATAACTGAAGCCTTAAAGGAGGTGAATTCTTCTTCAATTTTAGTATACTTCTCCTTACTTACCGTCTGAGGCTTTTGTTTTGGAATGTTAAAATACTCCATAGAACCATCATATTGGCTACCTCCCCTAACACGACCAGGATGCTCACGGCCGAATGCATGATATAAAGCATCTCTTCCAAGCTCTTCGATTATTTCACCCCTGGATATTTTTTCTTGAACGACTCTCTACAAATAATAAAGTCATCAAACATATCATTCATTATTATATCAATTATTAAATATCATTAAGACTTTTTATCAACCAAAATTACTAACCAACTTATTTAATTGTTCTTCTCCTCGTTGAGTCATCGGTCTTGAATTCTTCGTTTTGGGGGTCTTTGTTTCTATGTATAATTCAGTTCGGGTAACAGGTCTACCCAATTCAACTTCCTACATAAATTATGAAAATTTTATTAACAATAACATGAAATTAAATTGAAGAAAGTAAATATAAAAATATTTATAAATTAAGACAAATTAATAATACCATTCTATATCTAACTTCAGGATTTGAAGACCTCCTAGTACGGTTAGGAAGAATGTTATGCATTTGTACATTCTGATGATCTTCTCTAATAATTTGAAATTCATCTGTACGTCTATAATTCACAAATTCTTTCCAAACTTGAGGTGTAATCCAGAGGTGTCCTTCAGGAACTTTGTAGATTTTATTCTCATCAAGTGTTTCCAAATATGGAAACACATAATTTCTTGCCAATCTGGAAGTCTTGTATTCCTTCCACGCCTTATTTGCAATTTTATAACACTTGCCCTTCCAATTGTCATCGACTTTGTAACGATTCTGTAAAAACACAGTACAAAAGATTAGATATACCAATCAATATAATATATATATTGATTATAAAATATAAGAGACTTACACAAATGATTATCCATATTTTGAACTTTTCTGCTTCGTCAACCTCAGACCAATCATTTATATTGATTGGTATACTGGACTTTGCAAGTCGACCAATAGAGGATTTCAATTGTTGACCATTTTCCCCTATTGGATTACCAGTAGCATCAAATAGAACAGGTATTCTATCATCTGGGTTAAGTGGAGCATCAGGTATAATCGCCCAACCCCTTCTTTTCAAATACCCCAATGGATCATTTGGATCTACAATCTCTGTTGTTCGAATATCCATGAAATATCTGCAAACAATGAAGAAATATAAATTAATTGATAATTTTAGGAACATACATATATATAAGAGTTATTACAACAATATAAAACATACATTATGTTTAAGTAGGTTGTTGATCATATATATATATTCATTCACAATCATTTCGAGCCCATGACGAAGAATCATCATCATCATCAATTAGATCATCACATACATTAGGCAATTTATTTGAGAAATTACTAATATTGGTTAATGTATCAAGCATAGAGTCATCATCTTCTACAACATCACAATGGTAAAACTCTTTTTGTGGAGGCGTTAACACAACAGACCATCTTGAATCAATCTGATCGCTCACATAAAACACTTGTTTTGCATGAAGTGCTAACGTGAAAGGATCATCAGTGTGACTTATCCTGGATAAATTTACAAGGGTAAATCCAAACTCATCTATTTTATATCCCACATTGATAACATCTTCAACCCAATCACACAAGAAAACTGTTTCATGGAAGACCTCATAATCCAATTCCCAAATCTCTTGTATTATACCATAATATGTTCTATCAGAAAGTACAGGATTAGCATCTTTTGAACTAGCAAATTGCATAGTTTTTGCAACCATCTTCACCCCACTATTTTGATTTACTCGGACTTTGTCCCTAGCTTGAGTCGTAAACCTCGATCCATTTATTGTGAAACTATAAAATGATCTGACATCAAATTTTGGCCCATGTGCAAGCCATTGTAAACTTTCTGATATTTTATGATTGGGTTTCTTGAGTTCATCTCGAATCTATGTATACAAAAACACAAAATGTGTTTAGAGCAAAGTTTTAAAACATTGAATAGATCTAGGAAGATACATGCATGAATTTTTGTTTGTGATACTTACGTGGTTACGAAACCAATTAATAAGCTCTCGCTTATGTTCATCATACAACCATTTTTCTCCTCCTTTTTTTTTATACCGAGGATCGATCTTCAATAAGTTTAAATGCATCCTGTAATGTTATTAAATATATATTAAATTATATATCATCATTAATAGTTAAATAAAAAATGATTTTTGCAATCATGAAACAATGAACATCACTTACTCTATGTACGGTTGTGCCTCATTATTATTTACCAAAATGATTCGGTGTGCTTTTTCCCATCGAGTGCGATCAATAAATAATTTCTTACTTCCACCAAGCATAGGGTTACCTACTTGGATCATGGGACGTTCTAAGAACAACTCGTGTGTAGGATTCCCAATTTCAGTGCAACCACTAAAGTATTCAGAACAAAACTCAATGGCCTCTTCAGCAATGTAGCGTTCCACCATACATCCTTCAGGTCGATTTCTATTATTTACATATCCTTTAAGGACTTGCATATATCTCTCAAAAGGATACATCCACCTTAAGTAAGTAGGACCACACAATTGAACCTCTCGAACTAAATGAACACATAAGTGAATCATTATATCGAAGAAAGAAGGAGGAAAATATTTTTCAATTAGACACAAAGTCTCTACAATTTCTTTCTGTAAAGAATTTGACTCGCCAATTGATATAGATTTCTTGCATATTGTATTGAAGAATGAACAAAGCCGAATTATTGATAATCGAACATGTTTTGGAAGAATTGATCTAATAGCAACTGGTAATAACTGTTGCATTAAGATATGGCAGTCATGTGATTTCAATCCATACAGTCTCTTATCGGTGATAGACACAAAATTTCTTAAGTTGGATGAGTAACCATCAGGAACTTTCACACCCTCCAAACATTTACAAAACACATCCTTCTCTTTTGTTAACATTGTATATGATGCTGGTGGTAAGTATGTTCGATTCTTATCATTTTCCACTCTTGGTTCCAATTCAAGTCGTATGCCTAGTTTTTTTAAATCCAATCTTGCTTTAATTCCATCCTTTGTTTTTCCAGGTATATTAAGTAAAGTACAAATCAAGCTCTCACATACATTCTTCTCAATGTGCATGACATCTAAGATGTGACGAATGTGTAGGTCTTTCCAATAAGGTAATTCCCAAAATATTGATTTTTTTTTCCAACAACCATGGTAAGTCGGTTCAAACTCTTTTTCATTTTCACCCATTTCATTAGTTGACCTCTTTCGTTTCCCTACCTTAGTGATTTTTTTTTTCATCTTTCCATATCGTTTGAATGTCATCCCATTCAATTGCCTTAATATCTCAATACCTCGCAAAGGTCGAGTTGCTTGATCATGATCTTCTTCACCATCGAACGGTTTCTTTTGGTATCTAAACTTGTGTCCAGATGGCAAAAATCTTCTATGTCTTCTATAAGACATCTTTCGTCTGTGAACAAGATAAGTTGCAGAAGTTCCATCACTACATATAGGACATCCCTTGTAACCTTTTGTTGCATGTCCTGATAAGTTTCCATAGGCAGGAAAATCATTAATTGTCCATAAAAAGACCCCCTTCAGGTTAAAGTATTCTTCTTTATATGCATCGTAAACATTTACACCATCATTCCACAACGTCTTTAAATCATCTATCAGAGGCTGCAAATATACATCAATATCAACACCGGGTTGTTTCGGACCTGAGATCAATAATGTTAACATCATGAATTTTCTTTTCATACACAACCAGGGAGGAAGGTTGTATGTTACCATAATTACTGGCCAACAGCTATATCTACTACTGAGGGAACTATGTGGATTAATTCCATCAGCAGCAATAGCAAGACGAAGATTGCGCGGATCAGATGAAAATTGAGGAGATAAATTATCTACTACTTTCCAATTTGGAGAATCACAAGGATGACGTAGCACCCCATCATCAGATCGATTATCTGAATGCCACGTCAACATCTTTGATGTATATTTACTATTGAACAACCTTTGAAAGCGAGGAATCGGAGGAAAGTACCAAAAAACCTTTGCAGCTACGCCTTTCTTATGTGTTGTACTCTCATTTGTACCATGTTTCCATCTCGATTCTTTACACATAGGACAATCATGTAATGTCTCATATTCTTTTCTATAAAGAATGCAATCATTAGGACAAGCGTGAATCTTATGATATTCCATGCCAAATCGACTAAGAGATTTCTTCACTTCATACATTGAAGATGGCAATTCAATACCCTCAGGAAACATATCGACTAGTAGATTTAGTAATTCTGTGAATCCCTTATCAGAAAAACCATGTTTTGCCTTCACATTGTACAAATGAACCAATCCCGACATTTTAGTGTATTTTTTGCATTTTGGATACAACGGTTTTTCGGCATCTTCTATAAGTTTATTAAAGGTTTCAGGATCATCATCTCGTAATTCATCTTCAACATCATGAAACATATTTTCTATCTGTACATTATGATAAGATGTATGTAATCCACTCACATTCTTATTTACCTTTTTTACATGAATATTATCAATATTTTCTCCATGATAATACCAACATTTATAGCTTAATAGAATACCATTACGGATAAGGTGATACTTAACCTCATCAAATTCATGAAATCGCTCATTTTTACATTTAATGCATGGGCAGCGAATCATATTAGTTCCAGTATTACTATTTCTACAAGCAAATTCCATGAAACTTTCAACTCCAGAAATATAGTCTTGCTCAATTCTACACTTTGACATCCAAGATTTGTCCATTTTCTATTAATGACATCAGATAAACATATTACTTAATTATGTATACAATGAATATATTTGAAGTATTATTATATATAAATTTCCTAATTATTAGAATATATATCAAAACATACATAATGCAAAACAATTGTCATTTTAATCATTTTACAAAATTATTTCTATACAAGCAAAATAAAACAAACTGAATATTAATATGTCAAAAATTCTACTTGATAATTATTTATTATCGACGCACAGTAAATATATATAATCCATCAAAACCACAACATTTCAGATATTATTTCCACATAAAATAAGTCAAACAAAATAAAAAACATATCTAGGTCAAAAATTTATACAGAAAAACTGCAAAATTCTACTTGATAATTATTTATTATCCACGCACAGTAAATATATATAATCCATCAAAACCACAACATTTCAGATATTATTACCACATAAAATAAGTCAAACAAAATAAAAAACATATCTTGGTCAAAAATTTATACAGAAAAACTGCAAAATTCTACTTGATAATTATTTATTATCCACACACAGTAAATATGTATAATCCATCAACACCACAACATTTCAGATATTATTTCCACATAAAATAAATCAAACAAAATAAAAAACATACCTAAATCAAAAATTTATATAGAAAAAAACTACAAAATTCTATTATAATTATTTATTATCCACGCAAAATAATTATATATAATCCATCAAAACCACAACATTTCAGATATTATTTCCACATAAAATAAATCAAATAAAATAAAAAACATACCTAAATCAAAAATTTATACAGAAAAAAACTGTAAAATTCTACTATAATTATTTATTATCCACGCAAAATAATTATATACAATCCATCAAAAGCACAACATTTCAGATATTATTTCCACATAAAATAAGTCAAACAAAATAAAAAACATACCTAAATCAAAAATTTATACAGAAAAAAACTGCAAAATTCTACTATAATTATTTATTATCCACGCAAAATAATTATATACAATCCATCAAAACCACAACATTTCAGATATTATTTCCACATAAAATAAGTCAAACAAAATAAAATACATATCTACATCAAAAATTTATACAGAAAATGGGTATAAAAAAATTGTAATATTTCGCTCAAAAAAATAGTAGATCTGAAAGATAATGAGAAGAGAAATATAACTTACAAAATGACGCTACGAATGGTGGTCGGAGGTGGCCGGAAATTTAGAGAGAAGGTGGCGCGCGGTGTAGGAAAATGGAGGAGAGAGAGAGGAAGAAATTGGAGGAGAGAGGAAGAAAAATGGTTTCTGCGTAAAATTTGCCCGAAACCTGATTATATTATGTGGCTAGCGTCGGTTGACGTGGATAGCGTCGGTTTAACAACGAACCGACTTTAAATTCATTATAAGTCGGTTTTTTCCAAAAACCGACTTTACACAGTGACTTAAATACCTCTTTTTGTAGTAGTGACATTTCTATAATGATAGCAAAATTGAGCTTATATGGTTATTTTTACAACACATAGTTATATGGTTACATGTATAGCAAGTGAAAGATAGTTGGATTCTTAATCCAATATTGGGCTTATATGTGAATAATTTTATGTTGTAGACTGTCATATAAAATTAAGCTAATTTAAAAGTAATATGCTAATTTCTTAGTAATTTTGACTTTAATATATCTAATAGAGTATGAACATTTAATGTATAGAGATACAAGATTAATATATATTTTAATGATATGTTAAAATAGAGATTATGTTATTAACTATATATATAGTGATTATGGTCCTCATATCATATGTATCATTATAACATTATATGATATCACATGTCAGAAAGAGTAGAGAGAAAAACTAAAGGATTTTTTAAGAAAAATAGGTAAATTTAAAAAAGTAATCATTCAATTACATAATTAATTGATAGTTATAGATTTAGGTAGGCTTTTATATATTTGATTCTTGGTGATACAACATGAATGTTTCTATATTATTTTTTAGGTGATAGTTTTAACCAAATGCTATTTGTTCTAACAATTCAATCAAGTCATGTCTATCATTTATATAAGATTAACTTATTAGATAGTAAAATATTAATTAAATAAATTCATATGTTTATATTTATCTTATTTATTAAACAAATATGTAATTATTGTTAATATACAGGTAAATCACTCATGTTTATATCGTATTTAGATTTTATTGCTAATAAAATAGTTACTATTATATGTTTATTCATCACTAAAGTAACAAATAACTTAATGATTTTTTAAGAGTACTTTTGCAAACTAATTTATAAAATATTTTAACATCAATTTCAATTATAATCAAGTAACTTCAAAATTTATATTTAAAGACTTATTTTTTCTTTTATTTTATAAGATAAATAATTTAAAACAATAATAATGATTTCTCGATAATTAATATTACTATATATTTATCAAATTTAAATAATTAATATGTACATTTGCATGAATCCTAATAAAGCATGAGAAATGATGAAAATGTGGCCGATATCAACGACATTGTCGTTATTTTGTACTTTTCGACACCAATATGTAAAATCTATATCTTTTTGCTATATTATCATAAAACTATCAAAAATATCAATAAATTATTGCTTAAATTTCGTTATCATTAAATTATAATTTTAATATCTTTTTTAGTTAAAATTTCTTAGATATTATAAATATTATCACTAAAATGTTGTTAAAATATCGACAAAAATTAACAAAATATCAATGAAATTTATTTTTATATTGTCGAGATTTATTTATTTATAATAATTAATATAATTAAATATTCTACTTAATTATTTTAAATATTTTAAATATTTACTCTACATATTTTATAAAGAAGAATATATATTTTATTATACAATATTTTAATTAATTAGATAATTTATTGATTAATATAAATTTTATAAGTATTTAAAAATATATGTATTGAATAAAAATTAATTTAAAATATAAATAATTGATTTTTTTAATATTTTATAAAGTTTTATAAAAAAAATTCTATGTTTTTGTTAGAATTTTTATAATTTTTAAAAATCTTTATTAATAATAATAATATTTTTATAAAAATTATATATCTATATTTTGGCCACTTGATACAATGAACGATTTTTTATCCACCGCATTCTAGACTTAATCATATGTAACAGCATGTTTAATTTCTTAGACTTAGTGGTAGCTTATTCTGCTGGCATATGGACCTTTTTACTCTTTAATCATTGGTACGTATTGGGCATGATTTTAAGATCAAATGTCAACAAATCACCAATAACTATGTTAATCTATCTTATAATTCTTCCGTGACACTTTTTACGGTGAAGCATGTCCTACCATATAGCAAATATTTCAATAAAAATATAAAAAATTATCTAGATTATTTAATTTTTTAAATTAAAAATATTATTATATAATCTATTAACTTTGTATATTATTTTAATAATTTTTTATTAAAATATTATTTTTTATCAAATAATTAAATGCGCTTAAAATACGAATCTTTAATAATAATAAAATCAAAATTAATATGAAAAACTCACAAGATATTTATTTTTTAATATTTATTAATTGACACTATTTTATTTTAATGTTTTATTAATTTTTAATTTTTATTAAAAATTAAAGTCTTATGTCAAATTCATAAAGGATATACTATATAAAAAAAACATACTTGAAGATCATGAAATAATAACCTTGATTGGAGGTTGTAGTGTCATTCTTGATAGAAAACCACCACAAAAATTAAAAGATCTAGGTAGTTTTAACATCACTTGTACTATTGGGAACATCTATTTTGTTAAAGTACTATGTAATTTGGGTTCCAGCATTAACCTCATGTTATTATCAATCTTCAAGAGATTAGGGATTGGTAAAGCCAAACCTACTTCAAGAACATTACAAATAGCATATAGATCAATTAAGAGACCTCGGGGTGTGATAGAAGATGTGTTAGTAAAAGTAAACAAAATCATCTCTTCGAAAGACTTCATTATGCTAGACATGGAGGAGGACCGTAACATTCTTATCATACTTGGTCTTTCATTCTTAGCAACTGGAAGGACACTCATTGATGTACAAAATGATGAACTTATAATGAGAGTACAAGATGAACAAATAAGTTTAAAGTTTTTAATTGTGGGAATAGCTTAAAAGAATCTATTATGTTGCCTACATTTACAACTTTAATACATGATGCTATAAACAAGGACATAAACTCACCAGAAAATAACTTAACTTGTTTTAACTTTGAAAGTATGGAATCAAAGGTTGATATTATGGACTGTGTAAACTTTTTGGAGGACGTGCCTCTCATGTGTGCATCAAAGGCTATTATGAAAATTTTGAGATAAGATCTAAGCTCAAATCATCAATTGAAGGGCCACCAAGTTTAGAATTCACACTTTTACTGTCAGATCTCTAATCAAGTAGGCAAGCGAAAGAGTTCAATAAAGGTGAAAAAGAGGTTGAAAATACATAAATTGGATTAGTTACGGTGGAGTGTTTATAAGAATGTCAAAAAGTTAAAAAAATGGCATAAAAATATAATTGAGTACTGTGTTTGTGAACCAAAACATAAAGTATTATTGAAGGAATCAAGACTCAAGCTATTTCCAGGCAAACTCAAAAGTAAATGGATACAAAGGAATGTGTCTTAGGACTTGATATGACTGTTTAGTCAAGGACGTTAAACGTGATGCTGGTTAGGAGGCAACCTTTTACTTATTTTTCTTTTTTTTGTTTTGTAGGTGAATAAATGTAGAAAGCAATGACGCAACAAGATTAAGCATTTTAGTGACAAATGTAGAGTGCTAAGACTGAGAGAGTTTTCTTTCCTTTTATGTTTTCATAATTATATGTGCATATTATGTTTGTGGGAGAAAACTTCATTCTCTACTTTAGTATTTACCATGTATTTTAAATTTTTTGGGAATTTTTTATTTTTAGGTTGGTTTTAATCATGATTTGGGTAAAAATTGATAAATATATGAAAATTAAATGCACACATGCTTGATATGAAACATATGAACTCAATGATAAAAATTAGTCATCATGGCTAGGATAAGTAACGTAACATATTTATTAAAATATTTACATTAATTATGTGATATGCTTGCTAGTTTTGATTGAATTGATTCAAATTTTTATGCACATGTTCATGATTGATTTTGGTGTTTTTATTGAGAGAAAATTTGTAGTGAGTTATGCGAGTCGATGAGATCTACCAGGTTTTAGAATCTATTTGATCATTCCTTGAGGCAAAATCCTAAATAATATTTAGTAAGAGAAATGATTTAGGCCTTATTTGGATTGATTGAGCCTTTAAACTAACTATTGTTAATATCTTTAGTCACCTATTTGAGCCTTACAAAGAATCATTCATATCTTTAAGCCACATTTTATGCCTAATTAATAAGTATTACCTTTATCCTTGCACCTATAGCTTGTATGAAAAGAAAAAAATGCAATTATGTGTTATGTTATAGAATAAAGTAAAATGTAATGCACCCTAAAAGAAGAAGCAAAACTCATAACATAATTACCCCTCTAAAGAAAAATAAAATAGAATTGAAAATAAGTTTAGAGGTGTTGTGAAGTTACATTAAAAAAATGTGGAATAATAGAATGTGAAAAGAATGATAAGAAATTATGCACTAAAATATCAAGTAAAAGCTCAATTTCAGTTAAAAAATGCATGAACAAAAAGAAAGTTAAGGTGTGAAAAGAGCTTAAATAGTATCTTCATTTATAAACTCCCACCTAAGCCTTACATTACAACCATGTAAAGTCCTTCTTGATCTTTGTCTAAGTGCATATTTATATTAGTAGAGAGGGATGTGAAAAATAGACTTATGAGACTTGTTCAAATATTGAATTGATTAGCATACTTATATAAGTTGATTTCATGAGTTCATTGGATGATATCATGTGCAGTACACACACACGAATCAATTTTCTAAAACCTTTCATATTCTTGTATTGATGTAAAGTTAATTGATGAATATGTGAACCTCCTTATAGAATTGTACAAATTTTAAGAGGGATAGTTTTTGTGAAATATGCATGTACTAATAGAAGCATATTTATGAATATACTATTAATTTTATTTTATGTAGTTATACTTGGCTTTACTTGAGGACAAGCAAAGAGTTAAGTTTGGAGGTGTGATGATTCTATGAGAGTAGAGTCATTACCATATTTTTTTACTTAATATTTACTTGTTTTATTCAATAAATATGTCACGCAAGCATAAGAGTTAAATGAGAAATTCATGAGGACGTCATGCAAGCAGGGAAAACAAATCGTAGATCGCCGCATGTGAGGAGGGAAGTAGTGCATGCCATATGTCAGCACAACGTTTAATCTGAGTTTAGAGCACAATCAAACCTTGACGCCACGTGTCATCATGTGATTGCTTCTTACATTCCACCTGTGCATCACACCATCCATTATTGTGAATCACGTTGCACCGCATGGTGCTAACTCAGTATGCATTGACCCAAATCGGTTTCCCCTACCACACGTCGCACTCTAATTCGCTCAATAAATTCTGTGTGTCATATGTCACATTATGATTGGATAGTATTTTCAATTTGCTTGTTTGGATCTCATCCCTTGGTCTGAAGTTGAATCTGACGATATAGATTGTACCTGAGTTATATTTAAGCCCCTAATCACCCCATAAGCCTTAAGAAGCTACCATTAGCATAATTTTGATAAGTTTTGGAGCTAAGAAAAGATAAAAATTCAAAAAAATTCAAAAGAAAATATAATTTTGATGGAGATTCAAGAGAATATTAGCACTGTAATTTAAAAGCTTGATTGTATTTCTTCTTCAACTCTTTTCTTCATCAATTTTTATGTCTTTCTTTATAAAAAATATGAGTTTTATAGACAAAATTAGGTCTACTTAATTTATTAGACTATGGATCTTATGAACCTAATTTTAACCATGTGGTGATCTAATATTTTACTCAATTATAAATATAATTTATTTATATTATTTAATCTAATTTTTATGCTATTAATTATTTGGCCAAAAATTTATTTATAGAGTCAATTAAATAGATTTGAGAGAATTATTTGTTTTGATTAAATAACATGCATAGTTTCTAGGCAGAGATGTATGATTTTTATGTATATGATCCATAATTGATGAACTTAATGAGTAGTATGTAATTTAATTGGCATGAGAGTGTGATTAAATTAATTACTATATGATGTGTAGTTTACTTAAGAGATGAATACATGCTAGGTTAGATTCAATTAATGATGTAATTAATTGATTGATAATTATATTAAAAAAAATTTAGTGATTCACATATTTAAAAAACTAGAGGATTAAGTATTCCTAGATATTTTCTCATATATCTTTTTAGTTATCAAATCTGATTTAATTAATTATTATTATTTACTTTTAATTATTTTAATTTTGTTTTCTTAAAATATAAAAAAAATTGATTTTTAGTTTTTTATTTTTAAAAATTAATTTTTAATAAAATAATCTATACGGAAACGATATTTTCTTATTATTATATTACTTGTTGTGATATGTATACTTACGTAATTATTACACATTATTTATGTGATGATATACTCTTCTAAATATAAGAAGGATTGTGACAATCAAAGCTAGTACCAGTGAGAAAATACTTTGATTGAAACACAAGTACAAAAGGATTGAGGATTTAAGATAATTCTCAGGCCTTGTTTAACAAGAAGTGCCAAATTAAAAATTTGAAAGTCTCTAAATCCCAATCCCTCGAACGACTTGGGTAAACACATTTCATTCCAAGATAGCCAATTGATAGCCCTTGATTCATTTTTCCCCTCCAATTTTTTTTAAAGATTTGATTAATAGCCTTATAATTTCTTTTGGGAAGCTTAAAATTACTCATTGCGAAGAGAGGGATAGATTGGCATAACTTTTTTAATAAAAATTTCTTTGCCTACACTTGAGATCATCTTTTCTTTCCATCCTTGTATAAGTTAGCAAAGCTTTTCTTCAACATATGAGAAAGCACGAGACTTATTCCTTTTGATGAAGGTTGGCAAGCCTAAGTACTTCTCACGATACCCCTTCAAAGGGAATGGACAAAACAGATTAAATATCATGCTTTCAATGAATTAGTGACATTTGAGCTTAAAAAAAAGGTATAGATTTAACTCTATTAACATTTTGACTTGATGTGTTGATAAAAGTACATTCATCTTTTCCAACATGATGTTACTCTCAGAGAATTGAGAGAATATGATGTGCACTAGGTGTAGAGGTCTTTATAAATAACATGCTATAATTTTCAAAGAAAATACGTGAGATAATCAGACATAGGAGGGAACTCAAAAATCCCAGAATCTCCCTTTTGGCATTTTTTTTTCCTATTTAGAGTAAATAAGCTTTCTTCACAAGATGAGAATATAAAAGGGATATATGATCATCTTCATGAATTCCCTTAGTTAGTGTAAACTAACTAGTAGGAGTTTCATTAATAAACACAGCATAAGAGATAGATTTAACATAGATCATCACAATAACGTGTCAAAACCAAACTTGATCATGATATTTTCAAAGAAATTTTATTCCTTTTTATCATAAAATTTAGTTATGTCAAGTTTAAGAGGCAAAAAAAAAAAACCTTTCTTAACTTTCATTTTACCCCTCATAGAAGGTAAAAGTTTAAGAGCAATAAGCATATTATCACTGATAAGTCGTCCCAGTAACAAATGCACTTTGGCTCCACTAATAACACTGTTCACAACATTTTTAGTCTGCTTGTTATGCACTTAGAAATTATTTTATGCAAAAACATTGCACAAACTGATAGGTTTAAATTGTGAAAAGTTTAAAAGATTATACACTTTAGAAATCAGACTGATATAAATAAATTAAATTTAGAAACCATCACATTATTATTCAAACAATGTAATAAAAATTGACACACATCAAACCAACTACATGCCTATAATTTTTTAAAAAGGAGCCTTGGAGACTAGTAGAATTCATTTGAAACAAGGTTTTTTTTTACCTCCTCAGAATCAAAAGGTTGGAGTAACTCCAATTTTAAATAAGTAAATAGCGAAGTGAAATAATTTATTTACTGCCATAGCCTTAAGTTCTGGTAATGATGAGACCTGGTCTCCCTCCTTAGAAGTGAGACTTAAGATAAAAGTTTTGTTTCTTCCTTTGTGCATCCCTAATGATTTCTTCAAACCCAAAGATCTTAGCCCAAAAAGCCTCAAATCTAAAGAGCTTGTTGGGCCTAGTAAGATGTAATCAAAATGGTCAGACTTTGTATGGGCCAAGTGGAAAAAAGGATTCAGCCTAACCCAACTGGGCAAAGCAACTCACTCCCTTGTGTTGTAGCCTTGCACGAATAGAGCTTGGGTGTGGACTTCAATTCCACTTGGTGAGATTGATCAACAATCTTTGCCGATAAATCATTAAAAAAAGAAAATGATATCCACACCACATTTGACGTGAGAGCTTTGAGTTTTTTTTTTCCTTCAGAATTAAGCAAGGATTTTTTTTTTGTCTCCAAAGTACTTTTTTAGATGAGGAGTTTGTATTGCAATTTCCTACTGCTCTGCTTATAACAATTTTGGGCCAAGTCCGAAAGTGTTTAATGGAGCTTTCATTTTTTCCATTACTAACTATTAACCTTATCAGCTACCCTCTTTTGTGCTTGGAAAATGAAATCATGTGGAGCTGCTTTTGGTAGGTGGGTTGGCTTTTTTTTTTACAACATGATGAAAATATGTCAACTTATTTTATAAATGCCTTAAATATATATTCATTTTTTTGTAATATTTTCAATATATGTTTTTTTTCGTCTCATATTCTCAATATTTATTTAATAATATTTAATAAAAAATAATTTCTAATCTTTATATTTATGAAAACACATTTATATCAAAATTTTAAATTGAAAAAATATGTTATATATGTTAAAAATATGAAAATAACGAATGTATATTGATTTTAGTAGGATTAAAAATAAAATTATTTTACAAAATTAAATATTAAATAGAGTGGTGATATTGTTACAACTTAAATTATTATTGACATATTTTTCATTAATGAAAATTTTATTTAACAATAATAATATTAAAATATAATTAATTATAATATTGAAAAATATATTTCATACACTATTGTTATGATATTAATAAAAATAGTTGTGATAATATTAATAATATAATCTTATATTTCTATTCAAAAAGTAATATTATTAAGAGAAATGTGTCAATCAAATCTATCAGATTAAGTCTTAATATGTATTTGCTACTTTAGATTTTAAAAAGTATTTTCTAGTTTCTTAGTTTTCATAAAATGAATCAATTTAATAATTTTTCTATCAAAACATACTAATTAATCAAAATGTTATTAGAATTTAATCTTTTAATAATAATAAAATGATAGATAATATGAAAATAATTTCACAAAATATTCGTTTTAGTATTTAGTTATTATCCATACTAGAAGAACACCAATATTTAAGTATCAAAGGTGTTTATAGAGCTATTTCAAGCTTTTTATCGAAACAATTTTAATAAAGAAAGATTTGGTGCTTAAAAGTCCTTAACAAGATGAAAATGTTTATTTGGAGAGCCTCTTAATATTGTGTCAATGTTGGTCAACTTGTTTCATAAGAAAATTGTTAATGTTCTCTGGTGTGTTCTTTGGGATGGATGTGCTAATAGTGTTACCAATGTATTTTGGGAATGTAGAGTTACTAAGGAGGTACGAGAATCGTCTATTTTTGTACCCTTATTTCTTAAATTAAATTATTCGTTGTTTGTAGACACGTGAAATTATATTAAGTAGGTTTCTATTAATTTTGAACTTAACCAATTTAGTATATTTTATTAATTTAAGTGAAGAAAAATATATATTTAAATAATTTTATGTTAGAATATCATTTCTTAAAATTTTTTTAAATAATTTTATACTAAATTTCAATTTTATCCTTATTAATGACTCATATTTTATCGTTTTTAATCACTTAACAGTAAAAAATAATATTTTAATAGATAAATCATTAAAATAATATTATTTTTCCTTTAAGTTATCCATTTTCTCAAAGTTAAAAGACTATAAAACATTTTGTAAAATATAATAGAATAAACAATACTAACTTCATAATTTGTAAGATTACTAATGCCACTCTTTCTATTATCAATTGCTTGTGTTGCAATAATAAACGCTCCTCAAAGGCATCGAGAGACTCGCGGTGTGTTTGCACGAGTGTGAGTATAAAGTTTTTATTTAAAAATATTGAACTAGATACATGGTTCATATATATATTTTTATATTATTTTTCTTACTTTTTGTTTTTTATAATTTGGTTCTTTCAAATTTTTTTATTTTTTAAATATTTAGTCTAAAATTTAAGTCAAATTTAAAATTAAATCTCAAAATTATAAAAATAATAATAATAAGGTAACAAAAATTAAGAAGATCAAAGTATAAGGATAAAATCTAAAAAAAATTAAAAAAATAAGAAGAAGATAAAAATGTTAAATATATAGATTATTTATGTATTTTAAAATTAAAAAAAATTAAAATCTTAGTGTCGTTGGGATAGAGGTAGCCGGTGAACATTTAAAGGATATAGCAACCCTTCCAACCAAATAGAGTCAAATGAATTGTGGATAATATTTTTATCATAATTTAGTAGATGTATCATTATGAATATCATAATATAATTAAATATTTTTTAGTAATTGTTGCTTTAATTATTTACACATTTAAAATTATCAATTTAACATTCAAACTAACGTTGATATATACATATAAAATTTTGATGCATATAACGTTTACACATGAATTTTACTCATGATTTTGCTATGGTTTTATAGGTTTACATTTAAATAGAGATAGGTGGGTTTCAGATATTAAGCATTAAAATCCAACTTGGAGTGATTGGTTTCGAATTTAAGCTTCGAAAAGTGACTAAAATCGAATCTCTTTGCATATTATACATATATTTTTATTTAATATTACACTTTAATTTACCCATTTTATTAAAATAATTTTGATCTTTCTTTATAGTTTTTCTCTTTCCCTTGTTATTGAAAACCATTATTAATCTCTCTAGTTTTTATTTTTTGTGTGTAGGCTCTTGGACTGCAAATATGTACATGTTTATTTTATTTTTTAAAAAAATGTTTCTGAATTTTGTTTTGAATATGAAAAGTTGAAACGATAAATATTTGATGCTTTGAGCTCGTATGCAATTAATTGTGTTGTTATTCACATGCTTGGGATGACTTGACAATAAAATGGCTTAATATTATAGAACATTTGTCAAAAAAAAAAAAATAGAGCCAGAACAAGTTAATAACACTTTAAAAATTGGTAGTTTTAAATAGATAATTGAATTTAACAAATTGAATCAAAGGTTGATTTGATGCATGATAACCAACATTTTATTGATAAGCAACTAAGCTAACTTAATCAAAAAAATAAAATGAAAAAAAAAACAATTTAACAAAAATTTGCAATTAATTATAAATAATTTATCGTAATATTGTTAATAAATATAATTGAATATATATAATAAAAATTCTTATATATTTATGTTATGATATAATTATTATATATAAAAATATTTTAATAAAATTTGAGTTCAACTCAAAACATGTTTAATAAATATTTTTAACCATTAAAAAGTTGTGGTATGTTTGTAAGTACACTAAATAAGTTAATATATATATATATATATATATATATATATATATATATATATATATATTCCTACAATTTTGAAAGTTTATCACGAGACTATAGTGGGTGACACTCAATCCTTCGCGTGATTGAAGTGTACTATCCTATTTGTTTGTGTTGTTTATATTTATATTTATTAATTTAAATTTAAATATATTTTATTATAATAGAAAATTAATTTTTTTATTTATAGTTGTAAGAAACTTAATATATTTATAAATATAAAAATTATAATTAATTATAATTAAAAAATAATTTAATTATGTTGTGTTTGATTGATGTTTTATATTTTATCCTATATCTCATATTATCACCCCTAGTTATATTACAATGGAATTAATTATATTATAAAAGAATATATGGAAATGAGTGTTATTTATTATTTTGGTAGTATTTGATATATTATGAATAAGTAATTATATATTTTTTTAAAGAAAATTTATTGCAATCAATTTGCATAAAATAGCTTAACAAGGGTGTTAGCAAAAAAGTAAGAAATATAGGGATGTAAATTTGGCTATTGAGTTACGCTTGCCAAAGTCTTAAACTTTGGAATTTGATATTTTTGGGATGCATGCATATTTTTAGGTTTGATTTAGATAGAATATTTTAAATTAAAAAAATATCTTACGATTTTCTTACATTAAATTAAAGTAGTTATTTAATACCTTAAAAAAATTTGTTTATTTACTTTTTTTTTTGGTTAAAAAAAACTAAGAAAATTATTTTTATTAATATTTTTTAAAAAATAATATTATTATTTAAATATTTATTTTATTAATAAATAAAAAAGATAAAAATGATTTTCATTATCATATTTAATAGTAAAGTTATAAAAATATTAAATAAATAGTTAAATTTTTGTTATAAAATTATTAAAATATTAAGTGTACAATGAAATCATTCTTTGATATCTTTTACACGAGATAAGAGATTAAATAATATATTTTATAATATAAGAGATTAATTAATACAAATAACACATTTATAAGATATCTCATTCTTTACATTAAGTATAAGTTCTAAGCTTATTATTAAAATATTTGAGTAAATTAATATATAAATTTTTAAAATTTAAATTAATCTAAATCAAGAGCCGTAAAATAATTATAAAAATATCGAGATAATATATTTTATAAATTTTAAATTTATTTTATATTTAGTTGAGTTTCCAGACTCATTATAAAAATATTTTTTTTTAAATTTATTCATAAAATAATAAAATAATTTAAATAGATGACAATCAATTTATTAGAGTTTAATCAAACTTTAAATAAATTTGATTATATCAAATTGAGACATTTAAACTTTAATATTAAATCTATAAAAAATTTATTTATTATAAATAATATAATGTAATATTATTAATAAATATAATTAAATTTAATAAAAAGTTAATCGAAATATAATTTTAATATATAAAATTGTGTAATTATAAAGTTGATATAAATTTATACACCTATTATAACTCCCTCTTAGTTAAAATAAAAACAAAACAAAAAAAAATTTCTAAACTTTGCTCCTTCCAACCGAACTAACTGAAGCTCTGCTTTCAAAAATATGAAAACACCCTTTACAGGCTCCACTGTACGAGATGACTAAAACATCTGCAGATAAACTCTGCAGCAAGGAACATAACATTTCTGACCAAACTTAGCTATCGTCTTCTCACGCTCTTTCTGTACACGTTGGCTGGGTGTCAGAAACTCACAGGCAATGGCTTGTTCTAAAACCCCTCGCATTTATGACATTTACTATTCTACCACTTTCCCGTATCTCTAACTTCCCTCCCTCCCTCCATCTTTTCCGACCTGTATCACCTACTCCAAGACCTCTGTTGTAGGGTTAAGATTTCTTATCCCTCTTTCTACGCTACCCATTTTGAAATTTTCGTCAACTTCGAAAACCCCTTTGCATTACTTCTGTTTGCTGGTTTGGAGACTTGTACTTTGTTTTTAAAAATTTGTTCTGTTTCACATTTTATTTTTTTGGTACTTGGCTATTATGTTCGTTTTGCTTTGAATTCTAGATTCTCTTTCCGACTTACTGTCTGTATTTCTAGACTTTCTCTCCCATTAGAGCTGGTATTGAGCTGTATTATGGTATTGAGAAATTGACTATTCAGATGCCAGATGGTTTGGGATTGTTTTTTTTTTTGTTATTGTTAGCAAGTTTGTGAAACTGAGTTTTATGATTTTCTCTGGGTATTGAGTTTATGGGTTATTGTTCCTCTTATCCAGAGGCTAAAAGGGAACTGTGTTTTGAATTCCATGATGTTTTTTTGAGAGGAACAGGTTGCTACTTTGTCTGTCACTGCCTTTAGTGATATTTTTTAAGATGAATAGTATGTGTCATTGTTGTCATATTCTTTTTTATCTATTCTGGGAAATTTTCCTCTGTTTTAATTTCTGTGAGTTTCGTCTCTATCGATAAATTTAAGCTATATAAGATTCTCTGGATGTTTGAAATGTTCTTGGATGCCCTTTTTAATGTTTCTGCTATTTCTTTCTCAGGTGCAACTTCTAAGTGGATTTCGAAAGTTGGGTTTGCAGTACTCATAACAACGCAGCACTGAGGTGCATTGATTTGTTCTTTTAAAACATGATGAATAGGCGTAGACACTCGGTTGATATTCCCATCTCAAAGGCGCTGGTTTCTTTGAGGAGAGTGAAGTCTCTTAGGGATCCATCTACTAATTCTATGAGCAAATTCTCTGCCTTGGTTGAGAATGTGAACTGGGAAACCAATTCAAGTAATGGAATTTCTTTGCAATTCCTTGATTCTTGTGGAGACATTACTGATAGAAAATGTCATGGTTCGAGGCCGAATGATTTGTGTCCATATGAACAGAGAGGTGGTCATTTTGATGATTTCAATTGTTTGGGAAAATCTATGTTGAATTTTCATGAGAATTTGGAGCTGGTAGGAAGCACAGAGACTTCTGTAGATACCAAAAAGGCTGCAGAATTGGGTTACTCTGAACCATTTGGGCAAGAAGTTTATCGAATTGAATCTTCGAGTGAAAGATACTGCCGTGGTCATCATATGGACAGGGGATTGGATTTATTATGCATAACACCGTCGATTAATCCATTGGAGGATGTTGAGTCGTGTAATGAGACAGCCAAAGATTCATTGCAACTAGATACAATGGATCATACTGCCTCTGGAAAAGTAGTTCAATATGAAAGTCACTTGAAGCCATATGGAACATTTGATGGTGTTACAAGTTCCGTGGGTAGTCCTTGCTCCTCGGCAAGTGATGCCTTTTCAAATCATAGTACATCTTTACTTGCAAATGAAGATGCTGATGTTGTTTATGGAAGTGACAATGAATGTACGGTAAGCTGCTGTTGGACAAGAACCCCAAGGTTTATGGAAGCAAACTTATCTCATGGTGTAGAAGAACATCCTTTGTTATCTGGAAATGTGAAGGGAGCATCTCTTTATGGAAAAGGAAGCTTCGAGCATACTGGAAAGGAAATTACTTCATATTCTGACTGTTCTAGGAGTTATAGTCAAAAGTTCAGGCCAAAATTTTTTAATGAATTGGTGGGACAAAATGTAGTAGCAAGGTCCCTCTTGGGTGCTATATCGAAAGGTAGAATTACCTCCTTCTATCTTTTTCATGGCCCTCGTGGAACTGGCAAAACATCTGCCTCGAGGATTTTTGCTGCTGCGCTGAACTGCGTTTCACTTAAAGAGTATAGACCGTGTGGTATATGTTGCCCTTGTGTTTTGTTTTTCTCCGGAAGGAGCAGGGATGTCAAAGAAGTTGATTCTGTGAGAATCAATAGGAATGACAGGGTTAGAACCCTAATAAAGAATGCAGTTAGCCCTCCTGTTTCTTCAAGGTTTAAGGTCTTCATCTTTGATGAGTGTCACTTGCTACATGTAGAAACATGGACCACTGTTTTGAATTGCATACATAAACTCTCTCAGCATGTTGTCTTTATCATGATCACTCCTGATTTAGACAAGCTTCCTCCTCGTGTGATGTCACAGTCCCAGATATATCACTTCTCAAGGATTAAAGATGCTGATATTGCAAGCAGATTGGAAAAGATATGTCTTGAAGAGGATATTGATTTCGACCAAGCTGCTTTAGATTTCATTGCTGCCAAATCTAATGGTTCACTTAGGGACGCAGAGATGATGCTTGAACAGTTGAGTTTGCTTGATAAAAAGATCACAATGTCCTTGGCACATGAACTTGTGAGTGCTGGGATTTGTTTGATTTGATTTTCTATTTAAGAACCTTTAATTTATTGCCCATTTTCATGTTATGCAGATTGGCATTGTTTCTGATGATGAATTGGTTGATTTATTGGATTTGGCGTTGTCATCGGATACTTCCAATACTGTAATTAGAGCTAGGGAATTGATGAGATCAAGGACTGATCCTATGCGACTTATATCACAGCTTGCAAATCTCATTATGGACATTCTTACCGATAACTGTCAGGAAGGTTGCTCCCAGGCCAGAACAAAATTTTCTAGCAGGCATTCTTGTAAGTAGTGTGATAGTTTCTAACAAAATGGTTGCCGCACTTGCTCATGTCCTAATAATACAAAATTTCGGCCTGGTAGGCTAAATAGTTCTCATAAGTTTCCACAAAACAAGTAGCTCAATCTCAAAAAGTTAACACATTGAGTGAGATTGTTCTTCTTTTTTTATTTATCAATATGGAAATTGTTTACTCTTACTTCTCAATACAACTAAGCTACTTTGAGAATAATCTCATTAAATTCTCTTTTTCATGTTGTTCCTACAATTTTATGTTCTTATTGCTCTTTCAACTTGTATATGAAGATGCTAGTAGACTAGGAGTATGTTTGTTACACAATATTAAAGACTCCAACTATATAATTTTTATATAGTATATATTTGGTTGTGAAGTGAGATTGTATTGTATAGAATTAAAATTGTATAATTATGTATAAATTTAATACTAATAGTATCTGTGAGTCTAAACAGTACTGAACACTTTATTTATCTTACTTAAAATTTTAATTTTAAAATTATATATCTTAGAACGATCTTTTATTAAAAAGAAAATATGAAAAATATAAAAATAAATTAAATATTGATTTAAATAAATTTATATAATAAATTTATTTTGATAGGTAAGAAAACTATATAAAACAAATTAAATACTATTTTAAATATAAATTATTTTATTAAAATATTATCATTATTCATTAATTTTATCAAACTATATTATGCATTGTCACTAAACATTATAGAAACTATAGATACTCATTATAATATAATTATACTTAACTTATCCAATACAATTATATTCGACCTATCCAATACTGTGCACCAAACGTGCAGTAGATTTACAGCTTTATTTTGGGTACAATAGTGGCTTGGGTTATTGTATTATGCTTACTACGGTTCATATCTCTTTTTAACTTCAGTATTGCATGCTTATTACTATGTTGTGTGGTTGCAATGTTTCACAGCTGAAGTGGACCTGCAGAAACTGAGTCATGCTCTGAAAGTACTATCTGATGCCGAAAAGCAACTGAGGATGTCAAAAAATAAAACCACGTGGCTCACTGTAGCTCTTTTACAGTTGAGCTCTCTGGAGTCTTCTTCCTTTGATGCAACTATTCCAAATGGTTTGCTGGAAAATACGCATGAGAAAGGTGATAATCTTTATATAATTGCTAATGATGAATTAGTTTTACTTCTCTGTTAGTTCTACAATACCCCTTCAACTGGGATGAAGAAGGGGGAGTTAAAGGGAGGATTTAGGAACCTTTCAAATCAGTTAGGTGGGTGAAATTTTCATATTATATTAAATTATTGCTTTCTTATTTTTTTCATCACACAGGGGAGAGTTGGATGCATCTTGTCAGTTGTCCATCCAAGGCCAGCAAATGTCGTACATTGGAAGTGCCCGACGATTGTAAAGGAACATTGGAATCAATATGGAAGAGAGCTATAGAATTATGCAAATCACCTTCCCTTGAGAAATTTCTGAAAAAACATGGGAAATTGTCTTTCCTGTCAGTTAATCAAGGTACTTTTGTCACGAGAAGACAAACATCATGACTGGATTTACTTTTATTGTCTCACCATTTTACCCCTTCAAGCAATTGTTTTTTAATCATATTCAAATTCATGCTCTGCTTAAATAGTTTTGTACAATGAAGTCTAGCTCCGCTCACTGCCTTAGATCACTCTGAAGAAGTAGGAAACTGACTTACTGCTGCTCTATTTCATTTTATATTTCTGTTCTATTTGTCTTCCCTCAGATATTCTTAAGACTTTGGTCAATTGCTTAATCAGATGACTAAAGCTTGTTGTGAAGGGACAATATCCTATCAAAGTAGTAGCTGTTACTTGCTATCTTAGGTTCCACTGGTCCGATAGTTTTTTAAGTGTTAAAAATTCTGTTGTAGATGCAGGAACATACAGGGACATCTATAATTTATCTTTGCAGCTTAAATGTCTTGCATGGTTCTTTTTTAGCTTCATAAGTTATGGGTAATTATCTGATTACAGGTCAAGCAGTGGCTGACTTGGAGTTTTGCCATCCTGACTATGTGTCTAAGGCACAGAAGTCATGGGAACTGATAGCAAATTTACTCCAATCTATTTTGGGTTGCAATGTAGAGATTAGGATCACTCTCGTTCCTAATACTTCGGAGTCAAAGCGTGTTAAAGTGAAGAAGCCATGTTTCAGCTTCTTCGGTTGTTCCCGCAAAATGCCTACGTCAAAATCATCTAATGAAGGCAGAAATGATTCTGGTAGTTCTGAGTGCAATTCTGAAAAGCGGATGTTAATTGAAAGATCTACTTTAACTTTTTCCTCAGATTGTGACTGTCAAATGCGGCAGCGTGGCTGTGACAAAAAAGACACTAGAAGGATGTCGGGGTATGCTGAGCAAAATGGACCTAGCACAAGAATGACATCATCCCTCCAATCCTTAGAAGATGATACCCTAAAATCTGGATTATTAGATAGTTGTGATGCAGCAAAACATGGCAGTTGGGTTTCATATTTTCGAGAACCCAACACTCGGTCAAATTGTTTTCAGCCAAACTGTTTCCCTTGGACATTAAGGTATAAAAAAAAGTCACGTACATCAGATGCCTCAGAAATTATGTATGGTAGTGAACTTCAAGACAAGCTTGCAATGTCCATACCGCCTAAGGCATCTTTTACAACATGTACAACTTCAGATGTTTTGGTAGATTCCTACTGCAGCGCTCACAACTATGCAAATGGCTCCAAAGCTGGGAGTCGGTGAGTGGTTATAAGTAATTACCACCTTTCTCTATGACTTTAATTCTTATATTTTTTTGTGCAGTTTAAAGTTTTAAACTTCTAATACAAGTATACAGAGTTGATTGTTTATTTGCAATAATATTTAAGAATAAGGAGTTGCTCCTTTGTATCCGAATGCATGTCTAAAATTGATTTGATGCACAAGCTATTTTTAAATTGTTTAGGACAAACCCTTGGGCCATTAACAGCATATGGGAAGGAATTCTCAACTTATGGTCCTATGTTTGGCATGGAAAATTGTGAAGTCTATTGATATAAAGTTGTTTCAAGAATACCATGGGTGCCTTGAAAACGAATTTGATTTCCTTTTGAAAACCAAAGCTGCTATAGGCATGAGCTCTTCTACTAAAAGTTTTCTTGATGCCATATATTTTTGGTAAACTAAATGGTCGATCGTGAAACATGATTGACACCATTTTTCAATCTTGTATTAGTTTTTAGAAGAAATGCAAAAAATGCTTGTCCAAGGCGAACATGTGTACACAATCTTCTTATTTGCTTTAATTATTGAGGTTTCTTTGACTATAATAGTGCTAACCATCTTGTGGAGAGTTATTTTGTCCTCCGTGCCCTTCCATGCTTCATTTTAGTTTTGGATACGATATTTTTCCCTTTCTGGCAGTACTCATGGTTGTTCTTGTATATGTGACAGCAGGGGAGACTTCAGAAGCCTTTTGTTGAAGAAAGCTAGCAATTCTGCTTAGAAAGGTAACCATGCCAAGTGCATATTGCAACGGCTTGCAAGTTTCTTGAACATAATGAGTTCAAATACTAGAAAGCAATACTCTAATGGTTGAAATATTATTGGGTACTTTGTCTTTGATCATCCTTCAGATGATTACTAGTATTTGACTTGAATGTATGGTTGGTGCAGACTTGGCAGTTGAGGTGTCACGACGACAACAAAATTTGCACATAGTTGGGTGGGTACTTCCCTGCACTGCTGCAAAATAATCTTGCTGTACGACCTTCAGACATAGAAAATATGTTTATTTTTTTAATGTTTTCTAATCAGGATCTTTATATAATTAACTTGGCTAACACTTTTTTATGCATTTCTGTAAGTAAAATATTGCTAGGCATTGATCAGACACTGGAGAGCAATATATTTTTCTATTTTGCGTTCACATCCTTTCTTAAATCCATCTATTTAAGAAACTAGCCATTTTGACTACATACTTATTGCATATTAATGGTATATATAACCACATATTGAAAATGACACATAAGAATTAGACTTGTACCAAAAATAGCATCACAACAAGTAGTGTGATTCTATGATTCCACTTCATAATACAGAATCTCCGATCAAAATAATTAACATATAGCTTAAACTTTTATGCTTTATAATGTAAAAGAGAACAAAAGAGAGAAATTTAAATAACATAGGATAAATTGCATTTTGTCCACTCACCCTTAGCGACTCGGAACATAAATACCCTCAAACTTGTGATAAGTGTTACAAATGAAGACATGTGTCAAAATACTCCACACTTTATTTTTTGCAACAAAAGTCCCCAACTGTAGACTTTTATAACAATAAAAAAAATGCTCCTTTTACACACATGTCCTCATTTATAAGACTAATCTTAATTTTTGGAGTATTTTTGTAATATAAAGTTGTGGGTATTTTTTTAAGGGCCATAAAAGATGTGAGCATAAAGCTTTATATTCCCACTTACAATATACAGACATTTATTTGAAACGTTCATGCACCAAGTTATAAAGCCCCATAGACATTTGGGGCAAGTCTACGCTGTGGATGGACAATCAAAGGTGCAGCCCTTTGTAAGGTGAGACCATAAGCTTCATCCATGTTCAATTTCTCAGCCTTAAGACCATCTGCCAACTCCCAATTGAATGCATGCACCAAGCTTGCCGTTAGCAGTTGGACCATGCGTAAGCCCAAGCTCATTCCAGCACATATTCTACGCCCAGCTCCAAATGGTATGACTTCAAAGTCATTTCCTTTAACATCAACATTTGGCTTTTCACCACCAGGTAAAAACCTATCGGGCTTGAACTCAAGTGGTTCATTCCACTGTGCTGGATCACGTGATATAGCCCATACATTGACCAAAAGAGTTGATCCTTTTGGGATGTGGTAGCAGTTGATTTCGCAACTCTCGGAGGCCATACGAGGGAGGGAAAGGGGAGTGGATGGATGAAGTCGAAAAGTTTCTTTCACGACTGCCTGAAGGTAGGTTAGTCGAGCTAAGTCCAATTCGGTTACAAGCCTGTTATGACCTACAACTTCGTCAAGCTCTTGTTGGACTTGGGCCAAGATCCTTGGGTGTCTAATGAGTTCAGCAATGGCCCATTCTACAGTGCTTGATGATGTATCTGTACCTGCTGTAAACATATTCTACATAAAGAACATTAAGGATGCTCGTTAGCTTATTAAATGGAAAAATAAATAAAACTTTTTATCTTAATCCGGGATATTTTTCCCCATCACATTATATTAAGTCAATTTATACACCTAAAATATCTAATATTTGAGTTATAATTATAAGTATGCCACTAATATAATTATTTTTAAAAAAATATCAAATGGTATAGTATAAGACTAATCTTTCTAAGTAGCTTAACGTTACAGAGAATAATTCAATCATAATTTGCCACATTTATTTGAGATTAACTCAACTTTTCATATAAACATTTGTCTCGTTATGTAAGTATAGGGAATAAAAGTTAAGTTATTTTCATAAATTAATATTATAATTTTATTTTGAACGTGTTAGATTGAAATTTGTACTCATATTATCAAATTTATGAGGATATTTTTAGAATTATAATTTTATTGAGATTATTAAAATAATGATAAATTATAAAAAATAACCTTATAAATTTTATTTATCATAAGATAAAATTAAGTAAAAAATTTCAATTAATAATATTTTAATGTTAATTTTTTATAAAAATGAATAATATATATTATAAATTAAAAAGGAAGGAAACTTATTTGCTAAAATTAGCATTTACTTCCCCTATATTGTGTGACCAGGATGTGTCATAAATTATGAATGTACTAATGCATGGCGATATGTGAAATTGTCTAATTCTACTCCATTTTCTTTGTGATTTTGATAGGCAACTATAGAAATTAATTGCACTTTCTGTCGGTATAGAACACGACAAAAATAAGGTTTTCATAAACATCAACGAAATGAAAGCTAACAAAATGAAAGTTACACTAAATGCGTGGAATTATTTATATATTCTTCAATTTTAACATATGAAAATTAATTATTAGATATTTATATTTTTTTAAAAAAATTAACATAGTTTCATATTTCACTTATCTGATTAACATGTAACATTGTATTTTTTTAAAAAAATGTGTAGTAATTGTCATTTTTAAATGACAGAAATTCATTTAAATAATATAAAGAGTATTAGAGTATATAAAAAATGTATTAAGGACTAGTTAACAATTTATCAACGTGAATTAATTTTTTTTAATATTACAACAATATAAATTATTATTATCAAAATTACTTTTTATTAATAATATATTTATTCAACCATAATTACACTAAGATTATAATTAATTATAAAATTTTAAAATATCATTTTTTACACGTTTTATTTTGACATTAATAAAAAAGGTAACCCTAATTGTCACAGTTATTTTTACTATTGTTAATGTAAAGTTTTTAATTTTGAAAGCACTTAATGATTAAATTATGAATTTAAATTTTAAATTATTCCCTTTTTATTTTTTTAAATATTAATTATCTTATAAAAATAGTTGTAATATTGTTAATTAAAATAAAAAAATAGTTGAAGTGTGCAAAAGAAATAGAGACAGAGCGCTATATAGCGTACCAAAAGTAGAGCTTTAATTTCAGTGTCGGTGAGATTTTCTCCTTCTCCATCAGCATTATTCTTAAGAGAAAGTAACGTACTTAACATGTCAGTGTGTTTGTCTCCAGATTTAATCTTCAGTTTATGGTCCTCAACTATATCAGTTAAGAAATCATCAAATCTCTTGTGAAGATTCTTCATCTTAGCTTGAACACCTTGCAAGTCTAGCCATTCCAATGCTGGTATGAAATCTCCAATGTTGAACACTCCAGCCAATACCATTACCTCCACTACCATTGATTTAAACTCATCGGCCTTCGCATCTTCGCCGCCGCTACCATCACCGAACACCCGACCACCTAGCATCACCCTCCCAAGGGCGTTTACAGTGCACACATTTAACAATTTTGCCAAGTTCACGGCCTTTGACCCAGCATTTGCCAAGGCTTGTATTAAAACTCCTACCTCCTCCTACATGCAAAAATATTTATTATATAATGTAAATATCAATTAAATCTTCGGGGTTCACCCAAATATCAAGGAGGTCTCAATACATTTTGTATTATAAGTGTACACGTTGAGATCATATGATTCAAAATCAAAGAAACATCCTTTTCAACCAAATGTTACAATATAATCGTAGCATTAATACAAATAAATATATAAATTTCAAAAATGAATATAAAATATTACCTTCAATTTAAAAATAAAAAAAACAATACATCTTTAAAAGAAATAGTATTGTAATACGATCTAATAAAATGAAAAATATCATAATAAAGAGTTATTTCTCTTCCAATCAAGTAGAAGCAATCAAATATGGATAGGGAAAGAATTTTGATTTCTTATTAGATCCAATTTTGAGACTGATTTCGTTTATTTTATTTTATTTTATGAATTTTTTATACATTATTTAATGAACTTAATTAATATTTTATTACCTATAATTTTATTTTATTTTAATGATTAATTTTTATGAATGTATTAATCTAAACAATAAATATTCATAATTTAGGTGCCTTATGCTTCAATTTTTTTTAATTATTATTATTAGAATACATTTTATTAATTTTAATTTCAAACTTTTTAAAACATTAATTATTAGAATAAATTTATTGATGTTATTTTCAAACTTATAATTGAATTCTTATAGATAAAATCTTAAAGATGTTATTAATATTTATTTTTATTATATATAAAAAAATGGCACATCAAAATTTGAATAAATTTTTATCAATTAATTATCACATTAATACCATGCATTTAATAACACATTATGATACAAATATAACTAAAAATACACAATCAATACCCTTAGATAATAATAATAATAGTTTAACTACATCAGTAATTTTTAGTAATCAAGTCAACAACTTAACTTACATTTAAAGAGGGAACCTAACTAATTTTGTTATTTTCTTTTCCTTTAAAGTTTTAAATAAGTTAATCTGTCATTTTACCAAAAATAATATTTTTTTACAAGAGCTCATCTCCTAGGTTTATTTTGTTTATATTTTTCTTATTATTTTAAATAAAAACATATATTTGTGTTATTTTTTTTTACCTAAATTTAACTTTAAGGTGATTTTCTTATCTAAATATTACTTGTGATAATTTATGCATGTTTATATTCGTAAAGTTTGTATTTTATTATCAATCTATATCTTTATTTATATTTTTAATCTCAAAGATCATGAACATAATAAAATAGTATCAAGATTTTATTTTTATTGAAAAACGATAAATATGTCAATTAAATTAACCATAAATTTTATTAAATAATCTTACAATAAAATGAAAAATAAAAACCCAAGGATTTTTTGTGTGTTTAAGAACGTTGTTAGTTGGTTGAATCGCATGTCATAATATTTTTAATCTTTAGTAAAAAAAAAGTATGTTTATATTTTTTAAAACGTAAATAAATATATATTTTTTAATGTAATAAGAAAATGAGCATATATCTTTTCTATTAGAAGATTAAAAATAAAATCAGTTAAATAATCAAATCATTATAAAAAAAATTAGTTTTAATTTAATAATTTAGATTAACTTAAGTGACGTACTTTTTGATATTTAATAGAATTTTATTATTTTAAAGAAATGTAAGAATTAATCCGAATGTTATTAAATCAACTCAGACGGAGGCGAGTAATATATATATATATATGAAAAAAGCAAAAAATCAATATATATTCATGTGCTTAATGTAAATTTGTATATGGGTTGTTCTGTTTCTTTTTTACGATTTTGGTTTTAACCTTTTTTTTATTAATCTTAGTTTTTTTTTCTTGTCAAAAAAACTTATGGGTTGTTCTGACATTACTTTTTATTTTAATGAAATTATCATTTTTCAACGATATATATTTATTTTTTAAATATATTTATCAATATTAATAAATATAATTAATAAATAAATATTATATATTGTAATATAATTATAATATATATAAATATTTTAGCCTTTTAATAATAGTACACCTAGCTACCACATTACCCACGCGCTACGAGGTACGACTGCGAGCTTCATTATTGTCGCGTCTTTTTAACCAAACATCCAAAATATCAAAATTATTGCATGTACTATAAAGCAATTAAAGCATCTGTAGGTATTTTAAAGCAAACAGCCAAAATATTAAAATTTCCTTAATAAGATTAACGTATTGGTATTAAAAAACAATAATAATAATAATTATTATTATTTTAATAAAAACATATAAAATAATATTTTATTTCTAATATTAGTTAGGTGGCTTAAATTTTTTAAAAATTATTATTTTTATATTATTAAAATATTTTAATCATTTTATTTTTAAAAAAATATTTGAGTTTCTCTATATAAATATGAGATATTTTAATCGTTTTTAAATTATAAAATATTATTTTATTAATAAAAATAAAATTATTATTTTATTTTTAATAATTTAAAATTAAATTTAAACAGTATAGTATTTTCTTTTCAACAATTATTTAACATTTTATATTTTATAAAAAAAATTATGTACTTTTTAAGTAATTTTATGTATTATATTTTATGTATGTATCATATTTAGATCAAAAAATGCCATACATAAAAATTCAAAAAATTTAATTTTTTTTCTTAAAATATAAAATTTTAAAAAATAATTGAAAAAAAATTATTGTATTATTTAAATTCAATTTGAAGTTGTTAAAATGAAACGATAGTTTTGTTCCGATTAAATTTTATTTTAAAATTTTTATTAATAAAATAATATTTTATTATTTAAAAAGTAACTAAAATATCTCATTTTTATAAAAAGATTGATCTAAATATTATTTGTAAAAGTAAAATGATTAAAATATACACTCAACACAAGTAAATTGATTTTATCCACCTTAATTATATCTTAATGTTATTATAATTAAATAAAATTATTATTAATAAAATATTTTTATGATAATAATAATTAAAATTATAATAATATCCCTATTTTAAAAATAGTATCTAATTTATATATTTTTATTATTAAAATAATAATTTAATTTTTTATTTTATAACTAACAATATTTAAATTAAATTATAGTTATTTGAATTTATTTAATATTAAAATTTTAATTAATTAAATTTTATTAAAAATTATTATAATATTATTTTTATTATTATAAATATTACTTATTATTTTATTTTATTGTAGCTTTTACTAACCTTTTAGTTATATATATATAAATAATTATTAAAAAATCAATTTTATTTTAATTTAAACTTGAAGATCCGTGTGTTGAAAATATAATTTTTAATTTGCAAAATACAACTTTCATTTTTATAATTATTAAACATTGACAATCGTGTATGATAATTTATATAAACTATTCTTAAAATTAATATTTTAACTAACTGTTGATATGTATTAAAAATATTACAATATTTTATTTATTTTTTTTTTTCCCAAAAGAGTCGAATTTCGTGAATGTGTTTTAGCAAATAATATTGTTTGATCTTAAAATATAAAATATAAAATATAAAATATAATTAGAATACAAAGCGACGCCCACGTACAAATATAATATTTTATAACGCACTGATGACTAAACTAATAATACTTGAGAGTTAACACCAATAATAATGCAGTCTAAAGAAACAGTTTTTTGACCACCACATACGTGAAAAAGGGATTAATAGTCAAAAGAAAATAAAATAAAAAGTTAAAATAGGCTGTTTCAATCTCACCTGTCTAACATGTCTAAAATCATCCAAAGCCTTGCCTGAGAAAAGATGAACGGAGCTGATCTTTCGTAGCATCCTCCACCGTGGACCATATGGTGCAAAAACAAGGTCTTGATAATTGTAAGCAATATACTTAGCACCTGAGTTAGGAGGTCTACTAGAAAAATTAGCATCATGAACCTTCAAGAATTGGGCCGCCGTCGAAGCCGAGGCGGCCACAACAACGTTGACAAACCCCAGCCGGAGGTACATCAACGGCCCATATTTACGGGCTAAGTCGGCGATGGAGTGGTGAGGAAAGGACCCTAAGTGAGGCAAGTTTCCGATGATTGGCCATGGTTTTGGGCCTGGTGGAAGAGGAAGTGATTGCTTATTATTGTGCTTCCTAAACAGCCAAAATAGAAAAATAGCAAGAAATATGGTTATGAATATGAGAGACATAATGAAGGGCAGGTTTTTTTGTTTAGGAAAGTAAAAGGGATTGAATTTATAGAGAGCAGAGAAAATCAAGGTTCTTAATTATGAGATTATTATGAGTATATTAATTAGGTTTTGGAGTGCAGTGAGTAAGTTGAAACGTGTTCATAATAAAACCACATTGGTAGGTTGGGTCTCTCCCCTATACCCGATGGAATGCGGTAGATCAGGTTGACTGGTAGTAGAAGGTTTCAAATCGTTGAAGGTTCGGTTAAACTTGTTTTTTCTTCTTTTTTTTTTTAAATGGAAAAATAACATTTTCAAAGTAGGAAACCTTTTCGTTAAAGTTTAGGAAAAAAATAAAATCACACAAATTTGTATAAATTAAACAAAAGAAAAATAATGGGCAAATACAGTTGCTCTCCAAGGCTTATTCATGCAAGGGGTTAGTGGTAGCTGTAGTTCCATAAAAAAAAATGAGTTATTTTAATTTCATTATTTATAAAATAATATTTATTAATCAAAATGAATCGTTAATTTAATAAATTAATTTTGATTAAATTTAAAGAATTATAATCTTAAATTAATTAAGTTAGATAAATTAAAATGTTAAATTAATCTAAATGAAGAAAGAAATTGTGGTTCTAAGTTTTAGAAATTAAATTTTTAGAACTATAATTAATTATTTTATCTTATTTTGAAAAATTTTATAAGTTTATTTTGGATCATACTTGTAAGATGTAAAGAAATAAGAATCTATATTCTTTTTGTGTAGAAAAAAATATTCAAACTTTAAAAATTAATATAATTTTAAAAGTAAAATGCTCTATATTTTATAAGCTTTTCATTATTTCATAAACTAGTAAACTTTTCTTATCTTATATATGCTATTGTTTTTTCAATTAAATATATATATAATTTATTTATCTAAAACAATTTTTTTCTTTCTAAAAAATATTGGAGTTGTACTATATTTCAATCATTTCTTATAAAAAAAATTAATAAGAATAATAAAAAGAATATCATTATATATAATAAATATATTATTATTTAAATAACGTATGATATTTGTTTTATTTGATAAAGAATTCTATTGTATTTATTAATACATATCATTTGTGTTATAATTCAAATTTAAGATACATATTAATTTTTATAATAAAAATAAATAATTATGAAGGAAAAATCATTCTTTTTTTTTGTGCTAATACTTTCATTCGTGTTCCTTGGTTCAAATGTTCTTCTCGTATATTCTGTTAGATCAAAATGTTTTTCTCGTATTTTTTGTTAGATCAAAATGTTCTTCTCGTATTTTCTGTTAGATCAAGCTGCTGCATATATTTCTCAAGTTCTAAAAAAGAAAAAATATATATTAAATAAATATAAAAAAATACTGCATATATTTATCGGGTAATTGAGGAGGAGTATTTATCGACGTACAATTGTCTTGAGCTATTTCATATTTTTCTTGCATAAAAAAAATATTAATCAAACATAACTGTTACATATAAAATTTATAATTATAAAAATAATATTAATATATTAAAAATTTATGTTAAAATATATAATTAATCCTTAAATGATAAAATAAAAATTTAAGACATAAATATAAAAATTAAAAAAGGAAAGACCTCATAGTAGAAATAAAAAAATTCAAAAACTCAATTGTTTAAAAAATTAAGAACCTAAGTATAAATTTGGACAAAATTTAAGGAATGAATAGGCACTCAAGTTAAAAACTTAATATTAAATGAGTTTAAACAAGTAGAGTTCGATTTTAATAATTTCCAACTATATGACATTCAATATGAAAATATTTGAGCTTTATTTTTTATTAAAAATATATAAGTTGAACATAAAAATATTATTTTTGTTGCTAGAAGTTATAAGGGGTGTTATAAATTATTAATGTTGATTTTTATTAATACCAAATAGGACTGTCCTTTATAGATATATGAAATGAACAAACTATTAAAACGTCGAACTATCACGTGGGGCGATCTTTACGATTTTCTAGGAAATAATGTAATAGACAAACAATAATTTATTTTGAATACAAATTAAAATGATTAAAATACAATAATAAAAATAAACATTAAATTTAAAATGGAAATTAATGAATGAAAAATTAAATGAAGATCGAGTCCCATGTTACACAGTCTCCTTAAGATAAATTTTTCTCCTCACATAGATGTTGAGATTAAAGAAAAAATACCTTTCAAAATAACGATTAAATAGCAAAGTTAGAACATCACCAAACTTTGCTCCAATGAATTTAATTTTCATATACTTTATCACATTGAAGCCTAACTCTAGAATAGACATTTTTGAAAAAACAAATATTTTACACTAGGGAAAAAATGGGGGAGTAATGACTTTTTTTCCTAAACTGTAGAATCAATTATATAGAAATTCAAATGTGGTAGTTGGAAACCAAAATGGATGCAGTTAATGACATTCAATGACTGCTAAAATTGCTTAGTAAATGCCATGATTTTTAACCTAAACATAATTTTTGGTCTCAATTCATAAAAAAACTAAGACTACATTACATTAAATAATTGTGACCTAATATTAGTAATATAGTCTCATGTTTTTATGAACTGAGACAAAAAATTATGTAGTAAAAACTGAAAAGAAAAGTATACATAAGTAAAAACAAAAAAAACAAAAATTTTATAATTTATATTTACATCTAGGGCTAGATTAATAAAGCCCAAAATATAAAAAGACGTGGTATCCCCACTAGCATTTAAAACTAAACATCATCCAAGATCTAGCATAGTTGAGAAGCATCGCCAATTCACACTAGCCAGGACAACACACTTTGTGTGAAAACACCATCTTTCATAACTAGGTATCATTGCGTAAAATATATTGAAGTGTAGGGATGTATCGAGAAATTTTTGTAAGAAAAATTGAATCAAATGAAAAAAATTTGAATATTTCTCCACCACCATCACTAACCACTTGTTGCCACCTCACCATCATTCTTAGTGAACTCCTTGGTGAGATACTCATATTGGTTATAAAAAGGGAAAAAATCACTCCCTTTTTAACACCACATTTCCTCCCTTTTCACTCTCTATCTCTAAAGCTTTATTTCCCTAAGTTGTATGGGTCTTTGCGGAACATTTTGGAGGACATTTTGGGGATAAATATCTGAGTGTTCAAGTCAAGGATTTGAGGTAGAGGTTCTTACTCTAACTTTTAAATTAATGCATTGTAAATGAAATGTCATGCATCATTTGTTAAGAATAAAAGAGAAAAATTAGATGTCGTAATTTTATAAGTAATATTATAATATTATAAATGTTGTTTAAAATAAAATACTCATTATAAATATTTTATTGTGCATACATTGAAAATATTTTATATATATAATGAGTATTAAATATTGATTTGAAACGATGCATTGAAAATGTAACATGGCATCCGTAAATTTTATACATGTATCATGAGAATGGTTTAAAACGTGAATGGTACACCTACATGTCATCTTACAAAGTATAGTACCTATAAGCCACTGGTTGCAGTAGATTTTTTTCGACAGACTATAGGTACACATGCATTCTTTGAGGTCTTTCATTTATAGGACTATATGTTGCTCGCATATGGGCCTTAGAGTTAGACCCCCCATTGTGTTTGGAATGGCTCTCATATGGGCCTTAAAGTTGAAATTCTCATTATATTTGGAGTTTGCTATTTATTGGGTCTTGGATTTATTGGTTACACATGAGCCTCAGAGTTAGACCCCCTATTATGTTATAGACCATATACAAGGGCTCATAGGATGTAGAATTGATTTATACATATGCCATAAATATTGTGGGCAAACATGGGGTCGGAGGTAGATCCAAATGCATCCCGGTGGTGGACTGCACATGTGGCCAAGTATTTGAGTTGCGAATACATATAGGGTTGCATACATTTGATTGATAATGCATAGCATGAATTTTTACTAAATGAGAATGTATTATGATTTAAAAATCTCTCCACATTGTATGATGATAATGATAACGATGATGATTATTACTATTCATAGATTTTATTAAGTAAGCATGCATCATGAATAAGGATAGGCATGGGTACGGGCTGAGACGGTTATTGATATAACTATACACAAATCGAATTGTAAAATCTATATCTAAAATTGCCCAAAATTCGTTACGATTTAAGGATGGTTTTTTACCAATAGGTAACGGTTCAGGGAAGTTATTAAAAAATTAAAAAAAACTGTTTATTTTTTAAATTTCTTAATAAACCCTAATTATTAATTAATGTATAATTTAAATTAATAAATATATAAATTATATAAATAAATATAATTAATTTTGGGTACGGTTATCGGTATAACTATACCCAAACCATACATGTTATTTCATGTTCAATTTTTATCAAAAAATTGTACCCATCCCTAAAATTTATTGAATAAGAACCAAACCAATGGTGCGAATAACTATAGATAACCAAACACGTAGGGTTTTTGCCCATCCCTAATCATGAATACATGTTTATTAAAATAATATTTTAAAGTAGACTTATACTGAGCTATGTGTAGCTCACCCCACTCTTCTTTCTCTACCAGATGCATTGTTTAAGATGATTATGGTGAAGATAAAATGATCGTGAATGGAGGATTTCGATGTTACAAGGTTTGTCATAAAATCTTATTTTTTATTGTTTATTATAATTTACGATTAGGTAAGCTGCGACTACTCTAATGAATTTTAAATGACTTATTAAATGTATTTGATTTAAATTTATGAATTTTACCTTTTTGAATAGAAAACTTTTAAAGGGTACCCAAATGTACTCGAATTGTTTATAACACTATTTTTTAAATGATTTTTTTAAATTGAATTTCTTATGATTATTAAGGAAAATTCCTTTAGATATAATTTAAATTTTACTTAATTGTATCTCACATACCCATTTTTTACGGTATGTCAATTTGATATCAAAACATGGTTCTGATCTCTCAAGAACAAAATCTTCTTTCTAAAAGTTATCTTTGTCTCAGTCACTTACTCGTAGAATAACCAATAATAAATGTATGTAAAATAATTACACTAAGTAACGATTGAACTTGGGTTCAACTATTAATATAAAGACGAATTATGTCATCACTATAATATGGTTTCAAAAGAAATGACATATCATATATCTTATAAATGGGGTATATGATATGGGTGCCACTATCAATGTCACTTGTTGTCAAGGAATAGGAGTTTTCTTAATAAATAATAGCAGACACTTATTGGATTGAATAAGTTGAACCAAAAACAAGTTATTCAAAGTCTCGACCTAATTATTGGATCTTATATTGCTAATATTGCCATACGACGATTCATACCAAATTAGATTGCTACAATGGATGAGGTTTGCATTCTACTTTTTACTTTGAGGCTTCAAAATACTTGAAAGAATTACCTGAGGCAAAGTCAACAGTCTAGTTGACAAATGTATGAACATTTTCGATGACCAAGACAACCTTTTCAAGAACCATCCTTCCAACCTTATTAGTCAAGTTGGATAGCCTTTCTAAAGAACAATCAAATTCCTCGTAAATCCTTAATCGACATTAATCGAGAAGACAAAATGATAAGGACATAAGTGACATGAATCTATGAAATGGATCACAAGAGAAATTCTTCGCGATATTTGACAAGAGGAACAGGAAACCAACAATAATTTGATTTTACTGCATAACTCTTTGATTCAAATTCTTTTGACACTTGTATCACCCATTTTTTCACTTTTCTATCCTTTTTTCCATAGTTAAATCTTATAAACCCACTTATTTCAAATTTTCTTCTTGAATTCCTTTTTGATATCCTTTATGTCTACAACTACCCAATTTCTTGATGCAAAGAGTAAATATTTTTAGTATTTTTCTTAAACATTATTTAGAAGCAAGATTGGTTAAGATAAGAGTAATTCTTCTAAAATTCTCTAAAAATGGATGTTCATGATGGAAAGAGCTTGGACCGATACCAGTGGTAAATAAATATTTGAATGCATTTTCTGAAGAATACATCAATCCACTTGCAATAATAGTGATAGCAGCACAACATTTATAGAATTCAATAATAATCGTCAAGTGGTAAGTTAATAACAAGGAGCTAACAAATTGTTATATTCTACGGACAAGTGAAAAAGGATCATAAGTATAAACAAATTAAAGGAAATACATTTTTAAAAGGATTAAAATTTTACATAAAGAAAGTAACAAAAACTCTTAAGTCAAGGAAAGTTAGGACCAAATTATATTGGATAGTTCAAAATTATAAAAGGGATTGACAATGTAGCATATCATTCGAAATTACGCCTAGAATTATCACAAGTTTATAATGACTTTCACATGTCTACTCTACAAAAATCTCAACGAAATTAGAATACTATCACAGGTTGAATAGAACTTCCGTTGTAGGAAAACTTATTATAAAAAGAACCAGTGGTGATAATTGATTTTCAATTCAAGAATTTTATAAGAAAAAAATACTACCATTTGTAAAGGTTAAGTGAAAACATCCTAGTGTTGAAAATGAAAATTTAGAGTTAAAGTTTGAAGTCCATATGAGCTATCCAAACATAAAGAGTTGTGGAATTTTGAGGACAAACTATTCTTTGAGGGGATAGGAATGTAACACATCGTAAATTCATAATATGTATTTTAGTTCCTTTAATAATTTTGGACAATATATTGAAGTGTTAGGATGTATGAAAAATATTTTGTGTGAAAAATTAGATCAAAGGGGAAAATTTTGCATACGTTGCTACCACCCTCGTCAACCACCCTTGTCAACCACTCGCTACTACCTCACCACCACTACTAGCAAGTTCCTTGGTGAGCTCCATGTTAAGCAACTCGAATTGATTATAAAAAAGGTTAAACCACCTTTTTTCACAACACATTTCCACCTTCCTAGCACACTCTCTAAAGCTTTCGCTCCCTAAGTTGTATAGGTATTTTGGCACATTTTGGAGGACATTTAGGGGGTATTTAATCTATTAAGTTTGGCATGCAACATGTAAAATATAGAATCATGTATATTCAAGTATGAAAAGCCCATTTTTGGTATGTTTCAATACCACTGAAATACAAGTATATATGCTTGTTCTAATCATATATAAATTATGGGGAATAAATTGTTTACTTGCATATGAGATATCATCTCGTATTGTGACATATGGGAGGGTAGGTGATTCCTTTAGCGATGTTTATCATGGACAACCATTAAATGGGAGCTGAAAGGTTTCTATTGTGGATGATATTGAAAATAATTAGCCTATACCAATACCAACAAAAGAACATGATATAATTACGAAAGAAGTTAATTCATTTATTGCTTGGTCATCTCATCTTGTCATATTAGGAAAAGATCTAGTAAGAATCTATATTATTTTCATTGCTCATTATTTTAATAAATTTTTATAAATTTATTAAATTCTTTAATATCTTAGGCAATGAACTGTCTATTTATTTATCGATTGATTGTATAGAATAATTTTATACCAAGATGAAAATTGACTATTCAGTTGTCAAATTATGGATACAATTAGTTTATCTAATTTTAATTCATCTGATTTTGATTCATTTTTAAATTTTATATGTTCTAAATTACTTACTGTTTTTTATGATTGTTATTATGTCATTAAATTATTTTTAACTTTTTCCATAGGTGATGTTATGATGAGTTACTAAAGAATCATTTGAATAATGTGATTAGATTCATTGATTCAAGTGGTTGTATGTCATTAAGAAGAAGAAGACATGTACTCAAATTGTGAGATTAGTGTTTGAAAGGATAGAAAATACTAAAGAGAGAGACATGTGGATTATTCCATATAATGGAAGGTAAGTGTATTATTGATGTTTTTATGAAAAAATATGTGTTTAAAGTCATTTTCTAATATATATCTTATTATAAATTTATATGGATACTATTAAATTTTAATTGTGTAATAGCCATTCAAAAATACTATATATTATTTGGATTCAATGTGGGATAAAGTATTCTTCGATATTAAAAACATTATAAACAAGTAAGTTATGTTTTTTACTAGTTTTATATTTTTAAAAACATTAAGTTTTAATTTGTCTTCATGAATAACTTTTATTTATTTTTCTTTCTGTACTATATAAGGTACATATTATGTTAAATAGTCCTTACAATAGAAGGGTTCAAGGTTTGTCAATATGGTCTAAAATAAGGATAAATTATAAATGCATGGTTCATTAATATCTATAATTTTAACGTTTTAGATTTCTCATATGTATATTGATTAGAAGTACATAGATTTGTTATTGACTATGTCTATGTAATATCTTTTTAATTATATTACATACATATATATTTTTTCCTTTAAACTTGGTATTGAAATATTAAGTTTATAATTAATTTTTTGTTCTAATATGTAGTATCTTACGCAAAATGACTTGGTGACTTGTGAGTATTATGTCTTTATGTTTATAAGGATAATTATTTATAATCCACTTGCTTACATAATTGTCTTGTTAATAATTAAAATTATTTTTTGTATTTTCTTTCCTAGTTTGAATTTTGATTTTGATTTTAATTTTTTTATCAAAATATTTGGATAACAATAATTTAAAATGTGTGTACATTATAGCTTAATCATAAACTAACTTACAACAATGATAAAATTGATGAAATGTGAAATGAATATGTAGAGTTCACAAATCGATTCTTATAACGATAGCTACCTCATTAGACCATTTATGCACTTTTAATTACTTTTTTATTAAATTGATTTAGATAGATATAATTTAACTAGTACTATTAATAACAAACTTTAAGCATGCATTTAATATTTTGGAACACTTTAATTAGCTAGCAAGTTTTATTATATTTTGGTACATAAACTCTCGAATGTAACTGCACTCTTACTTTTAATATTATAATTTATAAATTTATTATAATTTATATTAAAAATAGATATTTAAATTTATTGAATACATAAAAATTATAATGTGATTAATTAAGATGTATATGATCACAATTTTAGTGTAAATCGATATCAAATATGAAGATTAAATGCCTAGTGTAAACGGAGGTCAAATATGAGCAAATAAGGATAAAATATGAAGATAAAAGATCATGATTTTAGTATAACAGATATCAAATATGAAGATAAAATGTCACAATTTTTGTGTAATCAATACCAAATATCAAAATAAAAGGTCACGTTTTAACATTATAACCATGACTATAAATATATAATAGGTCGTGATATTTCATAAGAATGTGACTAAATGATATATATAGTCATTATCTCCCTATGTTCTTTAAATAGGTTGAAATTGATACTCATTAGATTAAGATTACCTCTTAATCTATCAAGCCTATTTTCAATTGATGGAATGATAAACTATCATTTTTTTTTGTAAGAAACATCATGAGATGTCTTTTAATTTTAATCCTATTGTTTTTGGGTTTATTTTTTTTATTTTAGGAATGTTATTATTCACTTTCATTACATTTAATTTTCTTTATGTTTGATAGATATTTTTGAATTTTTTGAAACCTTCTTAATATTTTTGAAAATACGTTTGAGAGTACTTTTGATGATAATATTTCAATTTTTAAAAATGAATTGAGTTACCATCGATTAAACACATTTAATATTAAACTTAAATTAATTAAATCATTTAATATTATTAATATGTTATTTGTTATTATAAATTTTAATATTATTATTTTATATAATTTTTTTTATTAAAACACAAAATATTTTTTATTTGTTTCCTCTTATATCCAAGAAAGTATAAATGAGTTGAGATATTATATGACACAAACCAAACCAGGAGTGATGGAAGGGTACGTGTCCTTCCTTATTTTATTAAAATTATAATTTTTCTTAAAATTTTATAATTTTTATAATAATAAAATTATATTTTGTCATTCAAGTTTTAAGCTAGTATAATAATGGTAAAATGTTTTAAACACAAAATTGATGAGTAAACCCAATTTTCTTAACTAAAATTAATAATATCGTAAGAAAACTCACATTCTGATATTTATTTGATAAAAAAAATTTCTTCAAATTTTTAGTAATTATTGCTTACATTTCGATGCTTGTCGAAAGTCTTCTACTGTACAAACTGAGATTAAAAAAATTAAAAAAATAACCTTAAAATTTATAACATATTAAATAAGATTTAATTAGATATATTTCGTTATTAAACAAATTTAAATAATATTTAAAATAAAATAATTTATTAAAATTTTTTAATAGTTAAAATATATAAGATAAATATAAAAAATAATATTTTTATTATTATCATGATTCAAAATGTACGGAATATTGGGAGATGTAAGAATAAAATCTAAAGAGCTGTTAGGTTATTCCCTTAAACACGTCGACTGTTATTTTATTGTCTGTTAACAACCGCATATTTCACCTAACTGAATATATGCGCCAAAGAAGAAAGCTGAAAATAGTAGAGACCTGTGAGTTTGTGTGACGCAACCGGGTCGAGCGAAGGATCGAGTAATGTCCAATCCAAACGAGACTTGTTAGTTTGCTCGGTTCATTTCTATCTATTTTTTTTGGAAAATGAAACTTCATTAACTAAAAATTAAAACAAGTAATTTAATAAAAAATTATCGATATAAATATATCAATAATTAAAATTAAAAATTAAATTAAATTAAATTTTTTTAACATACAAAATTAAACATGAACTTATTATTGTTTGCTCTATAATAACTAGTAAAAAAATTTAATCAATTTTTTCTTTGCTTAAATTGATTCATTAAACATTCTTAAAAAATAAAAATAAAAATTGAAATCTTGAAACCTTATAACCATAGTAATCATCATAATTTTTTTACTAATATATATAAATTGAAATTCACAACTAAACATAAACTTAACTAATATAAATATGATATATGTAGATAAATATCTAAATAAAATAAAAATCATCTAAGACTAAGATAAACACAAATATGAGTTTTTTTTAGAAAATAAGATTTCATTAATTAAATATCAAAAATATATATTATAGATAAAAAATATTATTAATCTAAATGCATCAATAATCAAAATTGTTAAATCAAAACTAAAAACTTTCTTAATTACATAAAAAAACATGAGATTTCATCTTTCTCTATATATTAACATTTTTTAATCAATTTTTTGGTTGTTTCAACTAATATATCGATCATTTTTTATAAAAATAAAATCACAATATCATATTATAATATTCATAATTTTTAACACGATAAATCTAGATAAAGATTTAAATTAATAATAAAATAAAATTTTAATTGACATAAATATGACATAGATCATCATAGATAAATATTCAGATGATATAAAAATATCTTTAAAAAAAATATACAAATATACATTTTTAGTTAGGTTCGTTTTATCCTTTTAAAAGTTTGTGGGAAACTAACTCTCTAAATTCATGAGAGTATTGGTTTCCAACAACACTCATAATTTAATTTAAAGTCTCAAAAGATCTTTTCATAGTTTATACCTTATACAATGAATTGCACGTCCTTATTAGCCAGTTTGTTGAAAATTGTTTTATGCTCATTAATGTGATTTTATGTGACATTTATGTATGGGATATTTTACAAATTGGTACTTCTTCATATTAGTATGTTTCTCTTGCAAAAAAACTCTTCAAATATGTTTTTTTTTGAAATAACATTTACATGCACACTCATATCTATACAAACATATACATTTACTAGATTTGAACTAATAAACAATTGATAAAAGTCCTTAAAAATATTACTACTCATTTTATTGGCATAATATTTTTAGCCCCTTTTACTTTAAAGCTGAATTATTATCAATTTTATTTTCCACTTGGAATTTATTGTTGCCGAACATCTTCTTGTCATACTCATGAATCTTTTTTTTTTTTTTTGCCGATGCAACTCACATTTATTACTATTATTTTGAGTCATTTCATATTTAATGCAATACTAGCTATCTACAAAAAAAATGCATATCAAGAGTTTTGGGTGATATCTTGACCGTCCAATTTCCAAACTGAAAATATTGTTCGTAACTCCAACTTGAGTTAGCAGTGGATCTTAAGAATGACTTATGAGATTTATTGTTATTAATGAATTAAGACATTAATATTGAAACGATTGACTTTTTGACTAGCAAAAGTTATGTTCATTATGTTCCTAAATTATGCAATTTTAATTATGTCTTAATTAGCCCTATTAAACTCTATATATAGAGTGATTTTTGTATTTGTACGCATCAAAATATTTATAGATAAAAATCTTTAATTAGCTTGCTTCTTCTTCTATCTACATAGTTCCTTTGCTATTTTAAGATTGGCCTTTCATCAAAACGCTCCTAGTTAATACATTTGAGTATACTTTGTTTGATTATGCATGCTTGTCACGTATAGTTGTGGCATCTTTAAAAATTTAAAAATTTAAAAATTGATTATGCATGCTTGTCACGTATAGTTGTTCGATTTTTTAAAAATTTATATTTTGTTTATAATATTTGTACATCTTTAATATTTTTTTATATATAAATTGATCGGTAATCATCTTAAAAATTATTTCCTTTCAAATATATACATATTTTTTAAGTTGTTATATTTTTTTATGAATCGTTGTATTAAAATATGTATTTTTATATCTTATACATGTATATTATATCTTTGTCATTTTTCTTGTGTATAAATTGAATGGTGCTCATATGAGAAATTATTTTAGTTTCAATACATTTTAAGTTCTAACAAATTTTATTAATATTTTGTATTAAAATATGTATTATATATATTATATTTTTTATACATAAGAGTTAATAAAATTATAACATTTTTTTCGTTTTTATTTTTATAAAAAAATTATGTTTTTGAATCTTTATATTTTAAATTATTCATCATTTAAAACAATATCAGTCACTTTCATGCTAAATGGTTAATTTTTTATTAGAAAATAATATAATTCAAATCATTTTCTTAAATTATCTCTTCATAGAAAGATGTTTAAAATAATATTTTTTAACAAAAATGTATATCATAATTGTGGGTATTGTGAATAAGTGAGTTTAAATTTGGACAATATATATATATATATGAGTATAAATGTTATTTAAAAGAAAACAATAATATTATTTTTTTTTAACTTTTCCTTCTTTCTTATGCTTTATTTTCATTCAATTTTATGACTTTTAGCACTAAATCTAATAATGAAAATTTTGATTGAACTCCTTTATTATTACTAATGCAAAGTAACTATTATTTTATATATATTTTTTTATAAATTCTATCCTTTTTAATTACTCTTTAATAAAAATATAATTTAACTTTTTATTTATTTTAGATTTTTAAAATATCTTTTAAAAAATTACTTGTAATTTACTCGTAGTTTAAAGGTATAGTGCTGCGTTTTCTCAAAAAAATAAAATAAAATAATTATAGGGCGTGCCTTACTGTAAAAGTGTGTGACTTCACTTAACGCTATGATTTTAATTCTAATAATAAACCTTTTGAAAAAATATATTTTTTTGAAAAAATAAAATTACATAAATATCAAAATGTATAATTTAAATAAAATGTATAATTTAAATAAAAAGATTTCAATCTAAATATATCAAAAATTAAAATTATTAAATCAAAACTAAAAATATTTTTAGAACTTGAATTTTTATATTTTATTTTATTTTAAAAAACTTCAATCAATTATTTTATTATTTTAACTAATATATTAATTATTTTTTATAAAATATGAAATCTTAATATTATTTTTAATCTTTATGATATTCTACGTTACGAATCTAAATAAAATAATAAAACATAAATTTTACATAAATAAATATATATATATATCATTATAGATTAATAACTAGACGAAAAAAATTATCTTAAAATGAGATTTAGATGAAAAAATAATAGAATATGTATTTTTATTTAAAATAATTAACGATAAGAATAAGAGATTAACTTATGGAAGATTGCAGGGAAAAAAAAGAAATAGCAAAGATTCTTTCGTTCAGATGTTAATCTGGCCAACATATTAAAGGGTGAGCACTTGCCTTATAATTTGTATGGTTTTAGATTCTCTATTTAACAAATAATTGAGAATGTTTAAAAAAAAACATTAAAATTTTGTTTTTTTATCAAATAAATAAAATATTATAAAATAAGATTTAAATTTGGTCAACGAAGGTGGGTGAAAATTTATATTATAAAATAAGATTTAAATTTGGTCCATGATGGTTGGTGAAAATTTATAACACCTGGACCATATATAAATCAATACTAAAAATTAATTAATTAAAAAATAGTTAAAATTATAAATCATTTGAATTGCATTCTTTAACCTTTAATAAATAAATAAAAAAAGCCCGTATGAGTTGCATGATTGAGTCTGCCCAGAAAGAAAATGTTCGATAAAAGAAAACGATTAATGTCACTACATTTTTATTTATTTTTCCTTTTTTTAAGTAACTAGTTAGATTGTCTTCTACTTTTATCTTTTTCTTATATTTAATCTAACAGTATCTTCTTCTTTTTTTTACCCTTTTTATTTCAACTCTAATAAATTCTTTTTATAATTTATAATTTATAATTTATAAATAAATAATTAGTTTTATATGGTGTTTAGTCGAAGAGAATGAAAAGAAATCAGAATTGATTCTGCTTATTTAAATGTTTGATTGGATTGAAAAATGAGTCAAGAATATAATCAATATTTAAAGGAGAATGAATCACAATTTTTTCCCCTTTAAAAATCATGATTTTATTTTTATCTTAATTTTTTTTCTCAATTTTACCCAAATCCTAAATATAACCCTAAACTCAAATCCTAAATCCAAAACCCAAAAACCTAAACCCCAAATCTCAAAATCTTAAACCCTAAACATCAAATCCCTAAAACTCAAATCACAAAACCCAAAACCCTAAATCTCAAATCCTAAAACCCTAAACCTTAAATCCCAAATCCTAAAACCCTAAACCCTATTTAGAAAAATAATAATTTTAACCCTAAACCTTAACCCACAAATATAACCCTAAACTCGAAATCCTAAATCCCAAAACTCAAAACCCTAAACCCTATTTAGAAAAATAATAATTTTAATAATATATTTTCTTTTTAAGTAATAATTATTTAGAAAAATAATTATTTCAATAATATATTTTGTTTGACGAAAAAATAATAATTAAATGATGTTATTTAAATTTTACTGAATATAGGAGTATTAAGGTAATTTACAATTTTTTTTATTCCATTCCAGTGAAAAACTAACATTGTAATACTGATTCCTTCTTTCATTCCAGTAATCAAATCAAACAACATTGTTTTCTTTTCTTTTAATTCCATTTTCATCCTCAATCTCATTCCGATTCTGATTCCATTCTATGAACCAAACGCTACCTTATAATTTATAATTTTTGTAAAAATCATTAACGTTATATTTTGTAATAATTTTTATTTAGTGATTTTAAAAAAATCAAAAATAACTTACAAGTTGTTTGGTAATATTTTGTTTTTTTCGAAAACTTAAAAAATATAATTTTTTTGGTTATTATTTACAAATTTTATGTTTTTAATCATTTTCTTCGAACACTTATAAATATAAAAATAGTAAAACTTAATTTATTTTCTAAAAAAATATTTGACGAAAATGTAAAAAAATAAAAAATCTGAAATCTAATTAAAAAATCTTATTTTAAAGATTTATAAATCATCTCATATTTTGTTAGTAATTTTTTTTAAAAATGAAAATAAAAATCAAAAATCATTATCAAACATATTTGATTGAAAATTATATGAAAAAATTAGAAATTTAAAATCAAAATCATTATCAAATAATCCCTTAATAATTTGATAGTAAAACTCAATATTTTTTCAATATTACATGTTTAAATCACACATAATACTTCTTGATCTATAAAAAAAATTGTGATTTATCCAGTGATCTAGTAATAAGACATATTTATCAATTATTTCAAATTATATGTTTAAATTAAGTATGTAATTTGATAAAAAAAAAACAATAGCCAGATTCATCACATATCATTGTATTCATACTCATGCACTCTTTTGTATATATGGTTGAAGACTTTTCGTAGATTCTCTCAAACATGCACTGACAATTGTATTTGTCTCAAAAGAAATTGGCATTGTGTTTATAAGTTATTAGGAAGTAGAATATTATATCCCAAAAATAGGATAAGGCATATATGAAAGAAAGAAAGAAAAAAACCCTAATAAATTGACTTATAAGAAATTTAATTGCTCTGAGAACCCATGACCTGTTTCTTACTTATTAATTAAGCAAAGACATGTCTTCACCAAAATCAAAGAAACCAAAGCGCAAAAAAAGTAAGAAAAACCAAAATAAGGAGAGACAATTTGTAACAATGAGTCCCCACAACCCATGAATCAGAAAGAAAATAATGGAGATTGTTTTCTCTCTTTGGTTTCTCATTCCCAACTCATTGTTGGTCTTCCAAAATTCCTATTTGTGCCTTTGCTTTCTTTACTTTCTTGATTATAGTGTTATTGTATCTTCTCCTTCTTGTTCTTGTTGATCTTTTTTTCTTCACAAAATCTATTTCTCAATCTCTAATTTGAAGTTTCCTTTCTTTCTTGTGAAGTCTTGTGCAAATTTTGTAACACTAGAATAGGACACTATGAAATCGAGTTGCTCATTTTAATGATAACAAAGATCCTCAAATCCAATGATTGTTACTCGAATTATCTCAAAGAAGTTTATTAATGTTGAAGCTCTCATTCGAGTTCATCGTAAGAGTTAAACAAAGATTGATGGTTTAGACATTAAAGAAATAGATCAAAATACATTTTTGTTTTATTTTGAAGATGATGTTGAGATAGAAATGGTGCTTAAAACAGCTCCATGGAGCTTTGACAACTCACTAATGATGATACATAAACTTGATCCAAGTGCATCTCTATCTAATCTCTTATTTGATTCCATTCTTATTTGGATTCGTATACATGATCTTCCTAGTTATCTTGTAGGTAGATCAATTTTTTCTAACCAGTGGTTCTCTAAGGTCACTTAGGGTGAGAATTAGCTTTGAAATCTCAAAATGTTTGATTCTTAGTGCTTGGATTTCTTATAGGGAAAAGTGATGTAGAACAGATTGCATAAGAATTCCTAGCATGGAGGGACCTCCAAAAATAGAATCGAAAAAAATACTAGTAGATAGAGAAGGGTCAAACGTCAAAATTGTGTGAAATTCAAGGGTGACTAAGAATCGACTTACTATTCAATAATCCTAGCTTTCTTAGGATGCATGCCATTTTTCCGACAAATTCCTTCGTTTGGACTTTCACAAGTGCGTTTTCACTATTTTTGATAATAATGTGTTGTTTAATTTCGACAGTCACAGTTGCCATTTGGAGTCGTCCATTTATTAGGTTACTGCTTAATTTTAAGACTTTTGATTTATGCTTTTAATTTGAATATATTTATTTTTTGAAATTATAATATTTTTCTTTATTTTAGTTTATTTCCTTTCTAGATTTGACTTTTGATTTATGTTTTTAATTCAAATATTTCTATTTTTGGAAATTATAATATATTTTTTCCTTATTTTAGTTATTTCTTTCCTAGATTTATATTTCTAATCAAATTAAGGTTTCCAACCTATATAAAGGCTTGTTCTTTTCATTGTAAGTTAATTATTATTCAATAAAGAATTTTCTTTCTAAGACTTATTTCTTTGAGTTCGAAGATTCAAACGATTTTTCCAAGAAGCAGACAGTGCCCTACTTCTTCATAAGCTTCCATTACGTCAATTGGTATCAGAGCAGGCTTAATCCTATTCATATGACGAATACACACAACAAACGTGAAGTCTTTGACGATGGTGACCGTGAGGAAAATATGGTTACATGGGCTGCGTTCTGACTTTCCTAGTGTGAGACTCAATAGGCACAACGTGAGACATAACAAGCATTGTAAGAGGTCCAAACAACTCTTGGTAGGTTGATGGAAGGGATTAATTGATGAGACAACAGTTTTATGGATCGCCAACCTTATCGAGAGAGGACAGAAGTTGTTCATGAACGCCATCCAGAAATTCAACATAGGCAACTATTTTATAAGGATAACCTGAGTAAGGATGAAGAAGACATTGGATCTATATTCTAGGATAATTAAAGAGGTTACCAAGGGGCACAAGATTGACAAACCTTTTGTATGAAGATGGACATGTCCAGTTTTAATGGTCAACTTCGGATCGAGGGGTTTCTTGCTTGGTTGGTGTTAATTGAGCATTTTTTTTATTATATGGATATCCCTGAAGATAAAAAGGTGAAACTAGTCGCATACAAACTAATGGGAGGAGCTTTTACTTGGTAGGATTAGTTACAAATTACAATAATGCGACAAAGAAAAGGGTTGTTCGTACATAAACTAAGATGAGATGACTATTACGATTGAGATATCTTCATCCAGATTATGAGAAAATCTTGTTTCAACAATATCAGGATTGTAGGCAAGGAAGTAGGAAAGTCGAGGCTTGCCTAGAGAAATTTCACATGTTATCATTGCGTAATAATCTGTTGGAAATAGATGCACAACAAATTGTTGGGTATATTTGGGGACTTTGTTGGGCTATACAAGATCGAGTTGCAATGCAAACAGTCTATACTTTAACTGAAGCCATTGTGTTAGCTATTAAAGCGGAAACTCTATTGGACAGATTGAAGACAACAGGTATAGTAAGAAATTCCTTTGATTCTAACCGTCTTGTAGTAAATAAAGAAAAACTCCCACTAACTCAGCCACCTTTATCTAACACCACTCGTGGGACAAGTAGCAATAGAGGTCCAAAAAAGCTAGCCAATACTATTCCACCAAAAGTGACACCTCGTAACCTTTATGCTTCTCTAAGGACAGATAAGTGTTATAAATGCGGATAGTGAGGGTACCATTCTAAATAGTGTCCTAAAATGGGTATTATTAACTTAGTGGAGACAAAAAAAGATGGAAGATTTGAGGCAAATGAGGATGAGAATAAAGTGACTTATACATATGAAGAAGAAGAAGTAACAGATAGTGACGAAGGGGAGTTACTGTCACGTTCTCTAGTGATTCAACGACTATTGTGAACACCGAAACAGGCAGAACCATCTCAATGGCACAATATATTATGAACCAGATGTACTATGAACAAAAGGGTTTGTGATGTTATTATTGATAATGACAATAGTGATAATATAGTGTCGAAAGTAATAGTTGCTAACTTGGGCTTGCAGATTGAGAAACACCCTTTACCATATAAGATTGGCTGGATTAAATGGGGTGTTGAAGTAAAGGTAACTAAAATATGCCACATTAATTTTTCAATTGGGAAGAAATATTCAGATGAGGTCGTGTGTGACGTTGTGGAGATGGATGCCTGTTATATTATTTTGGGTCTACCATGGCAATTCGATGTGGTTGCTACATACAGCGGCCGTGATAACGTATATGTTTTCATGAAAGGAGGTCTAAAGATCATTTTAAGGCCTATGAAAGAGGAATTTTCCATTGTTGAATTGAAATCAAAGGGAAAATCAATATTTTTGGTGGATGGGAGCGAATTCATAGAAAACTAAGGAATCTGAAAAAAATATTAATGTAGTAGTTAGGGAAGAAGTTGGAAGGGAGTTAATGGAAGTTCCACCCGTATATAAGCCTATATTAAAGGCATTTCAAGAAATTATGCCGTCATAGCTACTAGATGGGTTGCCTTTTATATGGGACATACAACATCAAATTGATCTCACATTGGAAGCCAGTTAACCTAATCGTCCACATTACCAGATGAGTCCTAAGGAAAGTTAGATCCTATAAGAGTAGATAGAAGATTTGATTAAGCAGGGATTGGTGTAGGAGATCATGAGTCCTTGCGTAGTACCAACCTTGTTAGTTCAAAAGAAGGATGACAGTGAGTGCATGTGTATCAATAGTTGAGCAATCAATAAGATCACTATTAAATATAAGTTCCCTATTCCTCAATTGGAAGATATGCTAGACATGTTGGCCGAATCGAAATTATTTTCAAAAATTGACTTGCATAATAGGTATCATCAGATTTGGATTAGGCTTAGAGATGAATGAAAGATTGCTTTCAAGACCAAGGAGGGGGTTGTATGAATGGTTAGTGATGTTGTTTGGACTCATCAATGTGCCTAGTACTTTCATGCGACTCATGAACCAGGTATTAAAACCATTCACTCCAAAATTTGTTGTGGTGTATTTTGATGATATATTAATTTATAACCAAAATGAATCTCGCCATTTTGAGCACTTAGAAAAGTCCTTACAATTTCGTAACAAAATAAATTGTATGTTAATTTAAAGAAGTGTAACTTTATAACCAACAATTTGTTATTTTTGGGATTTATGATGAGTGCTAATGAGATTAAAGTTGGTGAAGAAAAGATTTGTGCCATTATAGAGTGGCCAACTTCACAAATAGTAGGCGAGGTTCATAGTTTTCATAGTCTTTGCAACATTTTACTCGTAGTTTGTCAAAGATTTTAGCTGAATAGTCGCACCAATTATTGAATGCATGAAGAAGAAGAAATTCCATTGGGGAAAGGAAACTAAACAAAGTTTTGCACTAATTAAGGAGAAATTATCATTTGTCCTAGTTTTAGCACTACTAGATTTTAACAAGCTGTTTCAAGTAGAGTGTGATGCCTCTATTGTTAGCATTGGTGCTGTACTTTCTCAAGAAGATAGACCTATTTCTTTTTACAACGAGAAGCTTAGTAAAGCTTGCCAGAAGTGGTCTACTTATGAGCTGGAATTGTATGATGTTTTCACAACTTGAAGGTTTTGGAAAAGTATCTAGTGTAGAGATAATTTTCTTATTCAACGATTACGAAGTGTTGAAATTTATCAATAGCCAAAATAGTGTCGACCGGATGCATGCTCGCTAGATTTCTTTTATACAACAATTCATTCTCACTTTGAAGCATAAATCGAGTCAATTAAATCGAGTTATTGATTCCCTAAGTAGGAGGGCATTGTTGCTTGTTACAATGTGGACTGAAGTGGTTGGGTTTGATTGTCTTAAGAAGCTATATATCGACAATGCAGATTTTTAGGATATTTGGGAAAAATGTGAGTCTGAACTTTCCGTTAAAGGAATGCATATTCAATAAGGATATTTGTTTCGAGGCAACCAATTGTGTATCCCAATGAGTTCACTACGAGATCAAATAATTCGTAAGTTATATAGTGGAGGCTTGGGCAAACACTTGGGTCGTGACAAACAATAGCTCTTGCTGAGGAGAGATATTATTGGCCTTAATTAAAACAAGACATTGACAATTATGTTAAACGGTGCCCCATTTGTCAGGCTTCCAAAGGCCAATCTCAAAACACGGGTTTGTACATACCTTTGCCTATTCTAGCAACACCTTGGGAGGATCTTTCCATGGACTTTGTCTTGTGCCTCCACGAACCCAACATGGTTTTGATTCTATATTTGTGATGGTTGATAGGTATTTCAAAATGGCTCACTTTATTACTTGTAAAAAGACTTTCGATGTACTGCATGTGAAAAATTTGTTTTTCAAAGAAGTTGTTCGCTTTCATAAGGTTTTCTAATCCATCACTTCGGATAGAGATACCAAGTTCTTGAGCCATTTTTGGCAAATTTTATGAAAGCAATTTGACACATTCCTTAATTTCAATAACACAAGTCATCCTCAATCTAACAACGTGGACATTTTTATCTTTGATTAGGAGAGATTGTGATTTTAATAAAAGTAAAGATGTCAAACAATCTACCACGTGAATCAAAAAAACATAACACAATTCGTTAAATATTAAACATAATATAATATGGTATATCATGGTACATATACTGTAATCAATCTAACAATGTTAATTCAAAATTTATATATATTTATATATTATTAAATATTTTAGTAATCTAATAAATAAAGTTAATATAAGTGTACAATAGATAAGGGTTCGGCTTTTACTACTAAAATTTTCATCAAATAATTAGCTCAATGAGTCCCCGTACTGATCCATTCGATCAATTAATTTATAAGTTTGGCGGTATCCAGTGTCAATCGGACTCTTTAACACCTCTAATTATAAGGTAAAAGGGGCGATAAGATGGGTTTTGTTGTTTTGATGAAACCGATAGTTTTGTCGTCGGTAAATTTTTAATTGATCCATAGATTTTTGTTCGGAGTGTCGGAAAGTGTGCCCTAGCAGTCTAGCACTCCACCCTCGTGTCTCAAGTTTCGACTGAACCTCAAATCCTCCTTTTGTCGACAACTCGACACCTCCAGAACCACCATTTTCGCTGCCTTCTCCCGCCGGTTGCCGCTCTACTACGCAGCTAAGTCAAATGTATTCTTCTTATTTTCTCTCCCTTGAAATATTATTATATGGACTTTGAGTCAATTAATTCTGGTTGAATTTTTTGTTAGACAAAAGTAATTGTAGATAAATCTTGGAATATTTATTCTTTGTTTTCTTCATAGCATTGTAATTGGCGTTGTTTCTTCTTATATTTGTCACTAGAAAGATTGGGTTTCACAAATATCCATGTTACTATTGTTCTATAATATTTAATTTATACGTGTACGAATATATAGATCAACTATGATGCTTTGAGAAGTATTGGGTGCTTTTTCAAAATTTTGGATAGGTTTGAGAAGCGTTATGTTGAAATTTTATATATTGAATGTATTAGGATTTCACTAGTTTACTTAATAATAGATAGTGCGTAGATGTTTTGCAGACTTGGCTTAACTATGCTGCTGAAAGTATATATTGAATATTATCATTACATGAATGCTGCATCTAATTAGATGTGAAAAATACAAAACTTTTTACCACAATTTGCATGCAGTGTTGGAAAAGGGCGTTATTTAGAGATGGGAACAAGAGAAGTCTATGAGGAGAAGCTGAAAAATGGTAATCTGTACCATGACCCTACAATGAATCCAGGGCTTGGTTCCGCCCGTTGCCCTCGTTGTCTCTCTCTTATTAATCCTGACCCTGTATGAATCATGAATCTTACTTTGCTTTTCTTTATATTTCTATACCATTCTATGGAATCTATGTCTCTTGTGCTACAGTGATGCATGACACGTGTTGGAAATGTTCTCTTTGATTTATAGATTCAACTATAATTGGTATTTTGTTTTTTGTAAAAGAAATAACAATTTATTGAGTGTGTTCTTGTTGATTCAGGACAAGGGTGAGTGGGCCATCACTTCTGTTTTACATGATGTCACTGCAGTTGTGAGTCTTTCTCTTTTGCTTTGAATCTTTATTTTCTCAATTGTTTAAAGTAATTGAGGGATCCTGCTGAATAAAAATGTTAAATACTTTGAGAATAATTATTAAATCTCATCTAATTTCAACTATGATCCTCAAACTATAATAGCTGTTCCACGTTGGCCCATCTTCATCGAAAATTATCTTTTGTATCACCAAATTGTTACTTAAAAGTGTGTACAGGAGAAAATTCTACTGTGTCAAACTTCCTTAAAAGCATAAGCCATGTCTATTACATAATCACTAAGGTAGGGTACTTTTGGACGGGAAATCCATCTAATTTTTTCTTCCCATTGATTTTTTTTAAATGGATTCATGATACTAATCCAAGTTCTTCAATGAAATTTTTTCTTACCACTATATAGAATCACTAGTATCAATGAAACTGTTCTTTGCTTTTTACATATTGTTGGCTTCAGTTTTTGATATTTATTTATTTTAGAAAACTTTTTGGCTCAACTATGCTTATTGGATAATATTTCTATTTATCCCCTGTCGAAATATTTGTTTGGAAATTGGAACAATGAGTACTTATTTTTTTTAATAAGAAACTGTAAGTCTTATCGTTTTGGCGATGGCATTTTTGTGTGCAAAATGCGGTGTTTGTATTTTATTTAATATTTTTGTCTTTGTTCTGTAAGGTTGGTTATTGGTAGTTCAGTATCACTTAGGATACAATTTTGTATTTGCATGTTACATACCCTCTCTTAGATTGCATATAATTTGTTTTGTTGGGTGTTTGTTTGTGTTGTGTTGTGTTATCCCGTTGGCAATGGGCGTTTCTCCGTGTTTGAAATGCCTTGCATCAAGCGAGCTTGTCTATGTTCTCATCGTTGGCTCATCAGAGTCCTTGCCACCATCTCGCCATCGTGGTTGGCGAGTGTTGTAACAACTATTTTCGTCGTTAGGGATAACTTTTACCTTCGCTGTCCAAGACAAAGAGGTGTTGGCGACGGGTCAGTAAGTGGCTAGCAAGGGTCTGAGAGGCTAAATTTTTCTATAAATTCCCTTCCTCCCTTTTGTTTTCTTAGCCAATTTTTGGGAAGAAGTTCTCCCATTTGGCACCAAACCTCCCTAGTCTGTTCTTTGTCCGTTTTTCTTTTAAATTTTAGGTTTAAAAAACTGTAGGATATAAAGAAAAGTGTCTCTCATATTACTCAAACATCGGGTTGAATGAAAAAAAAGAGATTAAATGTGGTTTATTGAGAGTTAAAATGCCTGTTAGCTAGTAAAAAGCCATTTCATTTCGTGGAGTATCTCTTAGTGTCATGTTGCCATGTGTCAGCTAGTGGTTGTAAGTGTGTTAGCTATGTGGTTGTGTCTGTCGGTTGGTAGTTACAATAGTACAACAATTTCTATAGATGAGGAGCCTATATGGTTGTGTGTCATGTGTCGGTTGATAGTTGTAAGGATGCAACAGTTCCCATAGATGAGAAACCTATGTAGTGGTATACCATGTGTTAGTTAGGTGTTGCGAGGTCGTAATGTGGTGCATAAGTAAGGAGTTTATGTGTTTATGTGTCATGTATTGGCTGGGTGTTGTGAGATTGCAACTTGTATGCATGTTAGGAGGTTCAACCATCAATAGTCAATCACATCAAGTGGTGATGGGGCTTAGCGGATGGGCTGGGATCTACTTGGATTAGGTGTTGTATTGACAGTAAGCGAGGGCAGCTTTGGGACATTTAGGGCAGGTGTGTCAACTAGTAGAGAACTTTGCATTTATACTTTGATCAAGTTGTATACTGTTGATTTAATTTTTAGTGGATTGTTTACTATCGAATGGTTGCTTTAAGCAACTCGTGAATGCTATTATGTTGTGAGTTTACCTCGTTACATGCTGTAATATGCATGATCGTATGTTGTGAGAGTGTAATAATCATTTATTGAATATATACGCACATTAGAGGTCTTGAAATGATTGGAAATCCTTTTTATCTTTTCTAGTATATTTGTTTAATTCACATGCTTTGTGTTGTTTTCCATGTTAATGTATGATGCTAGCCTGGACAAGAGTTTATGAGACATCATCATTAATGTGTCCACTGCAGACTAATTCTTCTTATCTGTTGGTTGTTTTTGTGTTGTGTTGACTAAGCATGTTGCATTTATTGTATTTTCGCTATGCTATATGTTTATTTTACATTGTAAGGCTTGCTTGGTCTAGATGGAATAGAGCTCACGAAAAGATTTTATGGATTGGCGTATCAACCCCTATGTAGGTCCTTGATGTTTATTTGGGTTAAAATTACAATTTATATGTGTAATTATTTTGACGTATGAAACTCTCAGAAACAAAATATTATATTAAATAAGTAATAATTGTAAATATACAAAGTGGATCAATAATCCACTTATAAAAAGGGGCAACACACTATACCAAATAATAGTTATAATCCATATAAAAATAAAATGATCCAAAACATAAATAGGATAAATAAGCTTTTCAATTAAAACTAATGAGAAATTGAGAGAAGACTTTTAATTCTTTTGAAGGTGACACCCATTAAGATGCTAGAAATAAAACTTTTTCCCTCAAAAAAGCATTATCATTTTCAATATCATCAAAAATTCTCTTATTTCTCTCCATCTATAACACTTAACAGATTTGCTCTCATCCCGTAGTCCACAACACCCTTAGGAGCAATGAGTATTCAAACGCCATCATTTGTGTAAGAACTATAAATATTGGCTATTTTTATAGACAAAATGTTTACCTGTAAACGTGTTTCTAGGATCGGTATCAAGTTTATCAAGCAAAGTTGGAGAAATGTTCGAGTTTTGGATAGTCGTACTTTAGGTATATGTTTTATAATTATTATATATAGGATTGCACTTATATATATTTACTAGCATACATTCACAACATGAATCAAGATAACATATATCGCATTGTAGTCACACTACTCCAATGACTCATATTTAGGTAATATTGCATATATTCCTTTGGTTAAATGAATTCTAATGATGTATGATTAAGTTATAAGCATTTTTAGATAAAGGGATCGATTTTCTTAGTAGACGGATCGATCCCACTTTAGACCGTTCTCTAAAAGAGCCTGAATCAATTGTGTCAAATTGCGTAATTTTAAAAAAGGAGGTTTGGAGAGAGGGATCGATCCCACCTTAGATAGATCGATCTCTTGTATCATGAGCGTAACTTAATTTTGAAAGGGATCTAGTTTTCTCGTAGAGGGATCAATCCTCTTGAAGGGAACTAGTCGATTTCGTCTTGTTTTATGCTTTTTTTTATTCCAATCAATTGCAATCATGTTATATTTTGCCACATCAAATGAGTGACGTTTTCCTAATTATGTTTTTCTTTAAATACGTCACTTGTCTCTTATAATTTATGCACACAACGATAGAACAATTCAAGGGGCATAGAGTTTTAACAGTTTATTTTCTCCATCCTTTTACCCATTCATTATCTCATCTAATATATCCATATGATTATGCTAGCATAGATTTGAGTATGCTTATTGATTTCATATGATTATGTTAGTATAGATCTAACCCTTTTTATTGAACTTGTATTTAATTGAATTCTAAGATTTGATTTATTTGATATACATTTTAAATATTTTAATTAGAATTATTCATTATTAAATCTATTCTAAAACATTTGCGGACACTTTGTGTATTTTGTGCTAACTATGTTTGCAGGTTGATATGTGAAAGTATCAGATTGGTGAGAAGTTAATCAGAACGTTAGTTTGGATACAACTTATGCTAGTCTTGAAAACTTTGAAAATAGAGTAGGGGTTTGTAAGTAATATACATTAGGATAGTATTTTAGGAAGGGTAACATAAGATTAAATTTGTACCTGTACATTTGATTTTTATAGTGGAAAGGTTAGGTGGTCGAGTAGATCAGTGATTTTCCTTTTAGGTTATAGTTGTAATCTAGGTTGTTTCTACATGATAATCTTGTGTCATTTACCTATTTTTGTATTTACTTTTGATATGCGATTATTTGTCTGGTTGTTGTGATTAGATTACAAAATTATAATTTGATTAAATTAAAAATAACTTATTTATCCCTTTTAGTGAGCTTTCAATTTGGATTGTGGACTTCGAGATCTTATCTATTCTGGAATTTTTTGCTCTCTTTTTTCCCACCGTAAAATCTTTCTTTCTGTACTAGACAAAGTAGTATTTGTATGAGAAGTCTCTCCGAGTCCTTGGTAATGAATCTTTTGTGTGTTAACTCATTGTTCCTTGAAAATTGAACTACCATGATCTCTTTTTGTTGTGTACGATAAACTGTCAAATTGTATAGAAATACTACTTGACAACCGTATAGGGTAATCAAATAGTGCTGCTATTATCATTGGATCTGGTTGAAACAACTTGTTGATTTGTTCTTGCAGTTTCCATCTCTGTGGACGTGAACCATGTTTGAATTTATGAAAAAAGAATCGATCTTTTGAATCCATTTTTTTGTTTGTTTTGATGGACTAGAAAGATAAAGAGGGAAAGTTTCTTGTTTCATTACCACTAAACTATTTTAACATGTTATTTGAAATTAGGCTGGGTCAGGCATTGGTGGAACGCTTAGTGCAGTACATGGATTCAATAAAGGTATAGTTGTATTTCGAAACCATGAACTTAGACACAAATTACTAATTTTTATTTTTACATCATTTTAGGTATCCTATATCTTCAGGGTCGTTTGAAGGGACCAAAGTGGCTACCTTTCTTAGTTGGGGTACAACTCTAATATTTCTCTTCTCTATTCAAAATCTTACACCTGCACTTACATTACGATGATTTTGCAGGACTTTCCTATTTATATTTGAACTTCTTTGTGCATCTTCTTTACCTCAATTTCATTGTTTTTTTTTTCAATGATAGCTTCCCCCACTGCTACTGTATTCAAGTGCCAGTGCAGCATTTGCAGGTAAGATGCTCTGTGTGTGTGTGTTTGTATGTGCATGGTGAAAATGGTCCATTATCTTTAGCATGGGGTGAATATCTATGCTAATTCTTTGTTTTGGTCATCCCCCTTTTTCTCTGAAAGTTGAGAATAGTGATTAGGATTTTGATTAATCCTACAACAATAAAGAAAACTTGATTGGAAATCTGCAGCACAAGTAATCTTCTTAAAGTCTTTCACCATAAATCAGTGTCTATGAACCTTTAATTTCATTGTTATCTTTGGTAGGAGTTCCAGATTCTCACGCCTGGGCAACTTAGTGTTGATTTCGATTGTTAATGGTTGTTTTAATTTTTATTAAGGATTTTTTTAAAAAAATTGAGGTTTTTGCAACATTCGATAGATATTTTTGGACTATGGATCGTGTTAATCCCAATAAGGTTTTCTGGTTTAAAGAGAAGCTGCATTTCTTGTATAGTTGGATCTTATTACAGAGGTATTGTTGCTTTAAAAGCTATGTTTTGTTTGTAATATTTCTTGGTGGGTTTTCTTTTTATTTCCATGATTCCTTCACATGAACCAATCTACCAATGTCAAGTTTGACTCTACGCTTAGTTTGTCCTTGGAATCTATGCAGTTCAGTTTAAGTGTGTTCTATGCAATCTGTTGATTAGTGTTGGCATCAAAATTAAATTTGCATATTTTTTGTTGTTTTTGTAGGTGAGGCTTGTTTGATGTCATTACTTGGATAAACTCCACATGCTTGACTTTGTCTTGATATATGAAACTTTTATTGCATTTAACTCAAGTAGTTAATTAATACAATTTTGAAGGTTATGCACTGCCAAAGTTTGCTCAACTCACCGTTACTTCCTACTATGCCTCCTCAAGTGCCTCACATTACCGTATATCACTTCTTACTCGTCACATAGAAGAGGCTCACACTTCCCGTGGTCGATAAGAACTATCAATTGATTTCATGTGGCTGTTGTTGAGGCTCACACTTAGGTAGTGTTTGATTTACGGAATGAGAATGGAGTATTCATGAAATGAGAATGGAATGAAATAGAAATGTAACATTTTTGTTTGTTTTGACCATTGATAAAAAAAAATTAATATTACATTGTTTGATTTATAATTGAAAAAAAATAGAAAACAATATATTCAGTAAAATTTAAATAATATAATATAATTATTATTTTTTCGTCAAACAAAATACATTATTGAAATCGTTTTTTTAAAATAATTATTATTTAAAAATAAAATATATTATTAAAATTATTATTTTTTTAAATAAGATTTAGGGTTTTTAAGTTTGTGATTTGAAATTTATTGTTATATTTATGGGTTAAGATATAAGATTAAAATTATTATTTTTAAATAGAGTTCAGGATTTGATATTTAGCATTGAAATTATTTTTTTTTTAAATAGGTTTAGAGTTTAAGGTTTTATTTAAAATTGAAATAAAATTAAAAAAAAATTATTTTTTTGTTTTTGAAGTAATAATTTCGATACTATTCTATTTCATTAAACCAAACATGGATTTACTGTGATTGCGGCTGTCGTAGAATCATGCATGGTTGCAGTAGAGTTTTTCTGTACTATTTTAACTGGCAGAGTTTGGTGATGAATAACATAATTTCAGAGTTGATAGATAATATCTTTCAATATAATCGAATTAGAGGTCACAAGAGCTTCTTTATTATTATTATTATTATTTTGCTAAGAAACCGTAGGATTGCTCTACGATATGTCCATAGACCATTGTTAAGGATAGCTACACTCGGAGGGATTAAAATATGATATCAATCCACTTGTCACTATGTAATTGGTTCATAATATTTTACATTTTAACTTCACAATCAATTTAATATTAACTTATCACTTAAATTTGCTTTACTTGCCTAAAATTTTAATTTTAAAATTGTATTTTGATTTTTTTCTAATATCAAATTAATTTTTTTAAATATAAAAAAATATATAATAATTAATTTTTGATTAAATAAATTTTTATGATGAAATTATTTTAATAGGTAAAAAAATTATATAAAATAAATTAAATATTATTTTAAATAAAAATTATTTTATTAATATTATCGACTTATTTTCTAGTGCGTGCATGATTCATATTCATATGTTTTTATTTTTAATTCCTAATAAAAAAATATTTTTCTACGACATTAAATAAAATATATATTTTATATATATTCTAAGTGGAACTTAGTATAAAATGTGAATATGTTATGTAATTTTATTTAATTATATTACATAGATTATCAAATATTATACAAAATAAATGTAATATAATTAATTAGAGTTAACCAGTTTAAAACAGTATATTAAATATACCCTAAATCACTTAAAAGAAGTTTGAGATATTCAGATAACGTAATAGTTTTTGGACAACACCAAATGCCGGTTCAGTATGGGGTTATTGTTTGGACTTTGGACCACGGAACTGTCTCTTGTATCCTAATTGAAGTACAAAACTGGTTGTACATAGCTTAAGATTAATTTGTCATGTCTTGGGAGTTGGAATTGATACAACTTGGGAATTACTCAAAAATAGACCAGAAAACGAACTCGGAGTGTTAGCTTGACTGTTAGGTGATAAGGACATTTGATGACAGAACGATACTAATTACAATAAGTAAAAGTAAATCAAAAATTTAAAAATGAAAAAAAGTCAAAAATTAAGTATGTTAATACATATATGCATCTTTTTTTAAATTATTATATATTTATAAATCAATTATTATATGTTTAAAACTATTCAATTTTATATTTTTTGAATTACAATTACTTTACTTATTCTATTATTAATTTATTTTTTAAATATTAAATCGGTGTTATATTTTTTATAGTCAATAAATTTGTTATGGTTTACTTATAAATTAATAAATTTTTATATATTTTTACCTTAATAAAAATCTTTTTCTTATCCTTTATTCTTAAAAAAAATGTTTGCATTCATGACGTTATATTCACTTAGAAATTATAAATATTCTTTAAATTAGTAAATTTAGTAGTAAGTTGTCTTTTAGATTTAGAACGATTTGATATGTTTGTAGTTATTGAGAAATATAATATAATTGGGTGGTTGAAAAAATCAATCGAATATATTTGATAAATAGATTCCTTAAAAAGTATTATTGTTTCTATAATTTGTTGCAATTGATTAACAAGTAAAATAAAAAAAAATGCAAAGATTAAAATAAGTATAATAGAATTTTTAATATTGTTCTAATACGAGTAAAAATGAAAACATCACAAAATTTCCTTCTAACTAGTCCAATATTTAGAAAAGTGGCTTACCTATTTGAATTGTGAATTTTTTTTTTTAGCAAAAATGATTTTTTTTCCCGACCTACGACATTCTGAAAGGAACTTTACCTTGATTAGCAGCCTAGAAGGGGGGACTAAAAAATAAATAAAATTTAATAAGAGGTACCACTAAGCTTTTTGTTTTTGTTTTTGCTTTTTTTTCTTTCTTTTTTGTCTTTTAATCAAATTTAAAGTTATTTTAATAAAATCAAGCAATCATGAGGCTTAGGAGTATAGTTACTTTAACTACCAATAATATTTTTTTATTTAAATTAAATTTTATTAATAAATAATTGAGATAATATATATATGAAAATAAAACTCTTAATATTACTATCAAAAGCTAATTTAGTTATAATATAAACTAATTTGTTGATACTTGGTGAAATCTAGAAAGCATATATCATGTAAAATTTATAAAGCATAGAATGAGCTTGAGAAATAAAATTTTGAACTTCACAAGAAATAACAAAATCATTATCCATTAAAGTTTTTATAATATTAAAGTTATCATCTTCTAAGTATACCATCTTGTAATTATTTTGAATAATCATATATAAAGATAACAATAAATCATGTACTTCACCTTCTTTAGAGAATGATAAAATTGAAATTAATTTCAACACCCTCGAATTTTATCTTTTGAATCTCTTACAACAATCGATATAAGTTTAGAATTATTAATAGTAATATCAAAATTAATTTTGACAATATTTTAGGAGATTTTTTCCAAAAAAAAGGAGGATATATGATATAATCAAAGATAGTTTTATAAGCATTAAGGCCAAAAAGATAAGAGTTTGAAGAATTCTTAAATTCATAAACCTGGAATTTAATTTTAGAATAATCGTTTTAAGATTAGGAATTTTTGCATTAAACAATAAATCATTATGAGATTTTTAAATCCGTTCAAAAGAAATACAGATAGCAAAAATAAATTTAGGATGAGAAAGCTTTAGATAATCAAAAGAACTTGTGATATTAAAAACTTTACAAATAAATATATCGAAAGATAATATATTTGTGAACTTTAGATTGTTCGTGTAAGTCCACTTAACCCAAAAGTATAAAACAAACTGACATAAAAAGAAAAAAGTGTTGAATGGTTTTGTCTTAAAATAATAAAAAGGATAAGAGACATCATTTAAGTGAATTCTTGAGGAGACATTATATCTTGTAGGAAAGCAATCAAAAAGAGTCTCTAACAAAAAAATTTATCTTTTCATGCATTTTTAATTGCCAATTTTTTTTTAAAATAAGAGAATACATATAGGAGATCTTTTTGAAAATAAATATCAATAAGAAACTTTAGTGTTAAAATTACCTTTAGAGTTAGGAGTCCAAAAAAAAAAAGAGTCAAAACTATCTTCCTTAGGAAGATGAAGTCTTGAAATATAAGAACACATATCAGATCTCCAAATTCAATGTATAAGTTGAAAATTCTAGTGATTTGAATTTGGTAGATCATTAACAACCACATGAACATTAAGTAAATTATCCAAAGAAATAAATAAAAGAAGGCATTTAAAATTTGAAGACTAAGGAAACCAAAGATAATGTCATATATTGATTGGAGAACCACTTTCAATTTTAAAACAAGCATCCAAATAAAGTAAATTAAAAAAAAAGAGCATATACTTTTCCAAATCCAAGAGTTGGAAGAATGTGTTTGTTGAGAAAACTTCTAGGATTTTTATATTTACAATGAAAGAGATTGATCGAAACTTTATTATCATGATTAAGAAATTATCAACCCAATTTAGATAATAAATTTAAATTATTGTTCTCAAGTTTTCAAAAGCCAAGACCTCCAACGTCCTTAGGCAAACAAGTAGATCCCAATTTTTATATGCAATATATCTTGAAGATTTTTTTTAGAAGAATTTCACTAAAATTTCTTAATAATTACATCACTTTTATCATAAACTATTTTGGGTACTTTAAAGGTGTTCATAGAATATGAAGGTAAAGCCGATAGAATAAATTTGATATAAGTGATTATACTTGTTCTGGATAAAAGTCAAGATCTATAACTATCTATTTTTGAAATAAGTATATTAATAATCTTTTAAATTTTTTATTCTTTTTACGTGATAAAATAAATTTTGACTCAAATATTTTACACCTCTAGGTAGCAAAAATTTCAACTACATATTGAATTTGGTCTCTTAAAAAGAAGAAATATTCCTTGGAAAGAAAATATATGATTTAGATAGATTTGTTAGTTGTCCTAACCATTTGAACAAAGATTTTGATGAATAATATTAACTTGAGTGAGATTTTCTCTGTAAAAGAGAATACGATCATCTACGTAAAGTGATGGTTAACAATAAGTGCATTTCTAGCAATTTTGATCCTATAAAACACATTATTGTTTTCAGTACGAACTAACAATCTAGATAATATTTCATCTTCAATGATGAAAAGATAAGAGAAATAGGATCTCCTTGACGAAGTACTCTTTCAAGAATAGAATTATCATATGAAATTCCATTTAATAGAATTGAGTAAGAAATAGCACTCACCGAAGCGTATACTAACTTGTAAAATTTATCAAAAAAACCTAATTGTTTTAAAATTTTGATAATAAAATTCCATTACATCACATTATAGACTTTTTTCATATCTATTTTGATCCCTTAAAAAACCTCCCTTGCAATGTTTTCTCTTAATAGTATGAACAAATTCCTGAGTAATAATAACATTCTAAAAAATCCACATACCAAGGATAAAAGTAGATTGATATGAAAAAATGAATTTGTCAAAGTTATTTTAATCTCTTTGTCAAGATTTCCCATATGATTTTATAAATCATGTTGCAAAGACTTATGGGTCTAAAATAATGAACAAGATAATGATTTTTTATTTTATTAATAAGTATAATAGATGTTCTATTTAAAATAGGATTAAGGTAAACTGATGATAAAAAAACTTGAACAATTTGAATTATACTTTTTTCAAGAATATGCTAGTAATTTTTATACAACAAAGTAGACAAACCATCTAGCCTAAAAGCTTTAAAAGAACCTATATGAAATAGAACGTCTTTGATCTCTTTTTCATCAAGAATACAATATAAAATATCATTTTTATTATCTGAAATACACTATGATAATAGTCGAGAAATTTCAATATCTAGAGTAGGAGATAAATTCATAGAAGAAGTAAAACCTCATTAAAATGATTAATAAAATATAAAACAATATCATTTCTTCTAGATAACTATAAAATATAAATATCTTTGATTGAGTTGATAGAATTATATCATCTTCTAATAATAGTTGAAGCGTGAAACTATTTAGTATTACAATCTCCTTCTTAAAGCGAGACTTTCCTTGATTTTTGTTTCCATATATTCTCCAGACGACTTTGATATTCCTCAATATCTTGAAGAAGTTGAATCTCGATTACCATCATCATCATCATTAGGACTATAACACCTCTATACCTTGAGTTATAAATCTTTTGTATAGTTCATCTATCTTCATAATAACCAAAATAATGCTTGTTTCATCATAAAATCTTTTACTAATTGATTTGAATTTAAATGAAAGTTTGATTGAACAGACAAAGGATCCTTGAGTTTTTAAGTTTTATCAATAACATCAAAACTAGTAGAATCCCTATACCAAGCATCTATAAACCAAAAAGGTTTTGGAAGAACAATAGGAGATTCATTTTGGGATAATAAAATAGGTGCATAATCAGGTGCTTTGAATTGTAAATTCTTGACTGAGGTAAAGATAAATAAATGAAACAAATTCATAAAAACGATAACTTTATCAAGTTTTTATTTGATATTAAAACTTCCTTTCCTTTTATTTGTCCAAATGAAAGGAAGATCCATAGAGTCTAAATACAAAAATTGAGAATCATTCATAAAATCTCTTGATCTTTTTGGTCACATAAAGATAGAAGTACTTCCTTTTTTTCATGTTGATTGAGAATTTCATTAAAATCACCCGTATAAATCTAAAAAGAATTAGAAGCAATAGTTAGACTAAGAAGTTGGACATAAGTCAACTTTTTAATCTTCCTAGCAAGGAGAAAGTAATAACAAAAGTAGTTCCATTTTCTTCAATTAACAACATCATTACAATTTTGTAATTCTATTACATACGGGCTATAATTTAAAATTGAGACTTGAAAATCTAGCTTCCACGTGATAAAAAGTCATCCATCATTGTTTGAATCAGGTATACAAATTTTTTAATAATATCTTAATCTATGTTGAATTAAAAGATAGAAATCACTAATAGCTTTAGTTTCAAAGATGAAAATACATTTAGGATTATAAAGTCTAATCAATTTAGATAAATATTTAAAAGTCAAGGAGTTAACAAGTCCACGATAGTTCCAACTTATGATCTTTATTTTCCAAAAACAATTACCATGGTTGTGGGATCAAGAAGTTAAATTAGTATGAGAATAAACTATAACTTTAACTATACATGAATATGTGAGCAGAAGTACCATCAAACCAAACTAAGATTACATGCAAGAATACCTCATAGTGAAGACATAGGCAAGTTCCAAACAAGTTTAGCCGCTATACCGAACTCAATCGACAACAACATCCAACTGCTAACACAAAACTATAAATCCACAGTTGCTTTGATATAATAAAGGAAAAACTAACTCCACACTTATTGAAGACATCAACAAGCATACATGCAAGTAAAAGGGAAGAGTGGACATGCAACTACAACACTAGCAGCTAACCGTCTATCAAACATCCAATTCTTTGATGTCATCGCCTATCAAACACTCAATTCTATGAACTCCTATTGAAACAACTAGATAAAAGCAAACATGTCTTGTCTCTTCAAAGTATTTCAGCTAGGATCAGAAGTTGATTAGAAGCTTAAATGGTGAGATGCAGATTCTTAGATAAAGAAATGATAAAAATACTATCTAAAAAGAGGCAGATTTAATGCAGGTGTGAAAAAGTGTGAAAAGGAAACTGCGAAAGAAGATTATTTGTGAAAACTAGAAACGATTTCCTATTTCCAGTGGCTGGCAAGAGGAATTTTAGGTAGATTTATGTATCTAATAAGAAGAAAAATCGAATTAAAGGGAAGATAAGTTAAGATGGTAGAAGGGGAAGCAGAAAAACAACTGAATGGGTAGCAGTTGAGAAAGTTCTCTGTACTTTGAGAGGTAGGGGAAGACTCTATAGTAAAAAACGAGAGGAAAGGGAAGACTCAAAATTACTGTTTGTTCTTTTACTTGTACCCTATTTTGTGGTATTCTTTTGCATGTGGATTTATTGTATAATTTCAAAAATTTAATATGATATTTTCAAGAGCTATTTAATTTCTTATTTATATGTTATTTTAAATAATTTATTGATATAATTTTTATATATGATTTTTGGATTAAATATAATATTTTTAACCTTTTAGGACTTTTTTTTTCAAATAATTAGTTTCAGTTTGGGTATTAATGAACACATTATTTATTGACTATTTTAAAGTTTTTAGAGCTGTTTTGGAAATTAAAAGTTAATTTTTTTATTAAATTTAAAAATAATTAATTTTTTTTATAAATAACAAAAATAATTAACTATATCATGCATGTGTTATATTATTAAGATTTGATGATATTTTATGTTATAAAATTAATATGAATACTTTATTTTTAAGTATAAGTATTGTATTTTTAGATTTGATTGTAATATCAAGTGTTATCTTTGGGACTTTTAATTTCAATCATTAACTATGGTTGAGGAAAATAAAAATCTGTATGTTTAATTTGAAAACAAGTTTTCTCATCTTTTAGAATGATATAATGACCATATATTAGGTCTATCAAGTGTTAGTAGAATATTTACTCAAATTTAAGTATTTCATGAACTATAGTAACAATTTGATCAATTGTAAAAGTATTAATGTTAATTAATTGTGATTCATTTGAATTGAGACTTTGGTATTTAGAAGAAATTTTTTGTGATGGGAGTCAAAGTTTAAGCGGGTGGTTTTTCCAATAGAGTTACTTCAAAAACAATTTTATAAACATGATATTTAAATATATTAATTGATATAGATGTGAATTTTATTTTTCGTGAATATATTTAAAAAAGAATTAGTTCATAAAAGTTTTAAAAATCTTGATGAGTATAAAATTTTAATATTTATTTTGCAACATGAGTTTAAAAGTGTGAAATTTAAAACTTTTATATATTATTATCCATATGTAATGAAATATTTTTTAATATTGGTTTTAAAGTATTACAAAGATATGACATTTTATAACGTGTTTTGGGTGAGTGTTTTTTGTGTGCATGTGTTTGAGATTAATGTTATAGTGATAAGGCTAAGCATTGTACCTTGATATTTGTGCATAGTTTTGAGACACAAGACTACATCATGCGACACAGGATAATGGGTACGTGGATATAGTCCTAAGATGAGAAATAAGACTACATCATGTGACACAAGATACTAGGTATATGGACATAGTTTTGTGATAAGAGATAACTCGTTTTGAGATACTAAAAGAGGGATCAAAGTTACATGCATGTATGTTTTTCATGTTGATTTTTATTGATATGGTTGAGATTTAATATTTTGTAGTAATTGTTTTTATCTGCTTTCACACCATGAGTTATTTAGTTTACTTCCAAACTATAATTTTATGATTTTAATTTTCTTACAAACAATTTTATTTAAGTTAAAATTTTAATACAAAATGTTCATATTCAAATAGAATTATTCAAGTAATTAAATATATATTTATTTTATGACTACTTCTGTATTTATGTATTTGATTATACTATTATGTCATAGTAATTCTAATGGGAAAAACTCATTCTTTATTTTCTATCTTTCTAGATGATTAGCAATTAGTAGATTGGAGCTTAATAAGATCGATTAGACACAAGTATGAGTTCCCTTTGTTACGCATTTAATAGAAATTGAGAGATTGAGAAATATTTATAAATAACTATATAATTATTGTTGTTATTTTGAAATATGTTGAAGAAGGTGTAACATGTTTGAAACTATTAGGGAATCATATATAAATTCTCATTTTGAACTTTATTCTTATTTGTCATTTTTTGTTATTAGACTTATTGATCATGATTTTCATTCTTTATTATTTTTCCTCGTACGATCATAAACTTAATTAAATGGTAAAGACTCACTTATCTCTTCCTTATTTATCTTTCACAAAATAAGTTCAAGTATTATCTTTTACTTATACATGATTATTTTCTTTAAATTTTTTTGATTCTAAATATTAATATTTCAATCATTCTTATATGAATATTTGATAAATTCTTATCATTTATCTGAACCAATTATGTTGTGTTCTATTTATATTTTTATTATTCTAAGTCTTTTCTTATGTTTATGATTATCTAAATTTTATCTGATCTTATCATGTTCATATATTATTTGATTTTATGTTATTTATTCTCATTTAATTTTTCCTTTTGAGACTTATATAAATATTATGTCTAATTTAATTATCAGGTCGCACATAGGTTGAGTACTAAAGTTTTTGTGGAAATTCAAGTTGACCTCACTAGACATGTTTGTAGAGATATTTGAAAACTTAAAGTTTAATAGAAGGTTAAACATTTTATTTGATGTTGTGTGCATGACATATTGACAACTTGAAATGCCTTAGTTGGAAGACATTGCATAATATCTACTCAATGTTCATTGTGTACCATTAAACAAAATGCTAACTATAACTATATGTTCTATGTTAGCTCAATTTGGGTTAGTATTATTCATACTTTTAATATTTTTAATTTTATGGTGGATCTTTTTGTTTTGAGTTTACATGCTATTTTTAACTTGAGAGAAACTCCAATTAAAAATGAATTAATATTTTATAATATAATTTTTAATTATATAGTTATTATACTATTTGTTTGAAAAATATGTAATAATTATAAATAGCATTAAGTAGCTCTCTCCTGACTCATTTTGCTAATAGCGTGGATTTTTTTTTTTTTGTGATTATCTTTGTAACTTGTAATGTTCTATATTAGGTGGGTTATATTAAATACAGTAAATTTTGGATGGAAAGAGAGAAGAGATAAAAAAAAAAAAGAGAGAGTGCTCCTACTTCTACAGTAAATTCCCAAGTCCTCTCTCTTAAGATTATTTTCCTTTCCTACTTAATTTTTTATTTTTTATTTTATACAAAATTTAAGATAATTTTATCTTTTAAAAATATATAATATTCCAATAATACTTTTTAAAATTAAACCGTAAAAAAATGATACATTTATTCAAACCTTAACTATTCAACTCAACATATAAACTATATTTTTATTTTTTATTTTTTATTGAGAATGATGATGAATTAAATAAAACTTAAATTTTTAATTAAAATTATAGATATTATAATATTGATTATTTTTAAAAATAAAATTAATATATTAATTATAAATCAAATATAAATAATAATTTATTTATAAAGTATAATTTTTATTCTTCTTTATTTTCATTCTAATGTTTATTTTACATTTAAAATGTAATATGTTACCTGTTTGTTTCGATTCTTGTAAGTTGTTAGTAAATACTATAAAAAAAATTAACATATTTATTCTATTCCTATTAATTTATATTATACACCATTAAACACATTCTAAAATCTTTGGTAATTACCATTTTAAGACATTATGTAATTAATAGTCAATTTTTTTAAAATATATTTAAAATTTATAATTATAAAAATAATACTCTTAATATTTAACTAATATATTTTTATTATTAAAAAAATATATTTATATTTAATATTATTTGATTAAATATTATTTTAATGTTATTTTTATTATTATAAATTTTAAAAATATTTTTTTTATATTTTTAAAAAATATTTTTGAGTACTCCTCGTAGAGTCAATAGCTTGTTTAGTCACATGTTACGTGTCCCATTAAAATAATATAATGTACATTAAGGTTATAATATATCGAATAATCTAAAGCCACGTCACATTAATATAATTGGTTACTTACAAGTAACGGTCTCACGCTTTTTAAGCATGGTCTTACATTATAAATCATACTTCAATCCTAATTCACCACATATCTATTAAAGATTAGTGTAACTTGTTAGTTAAACAATTAAAACAAACAAACAAAAAAAAAAGTTCACCTCAACCCAACATTAATCTAATTATAAAGGTATTGTATTAATTTGAATTTATAATCGAAACTATTTTCATAATTTATAATAATTTTATTTAAAATAAATTGTATTGATTGAAAAAAAGAAGTAAAGAACAACAGGTGTACATCAAATAAGGATTAACATTAATAAAGACATTGAAGTTTATTAAAATCATTATTTATTTTTTGTTTAATTAGTTTTTTTTAAGAAATAAAAATATGACTTAATGTAATTGAAAAAAAGGTTATAAGTCCAATAATAGCTACCTATCAAAATAAATAGTACAAATATTGCCATGATTTCATAAGTAAAATAAATATATTTAAATGTAAATAAAAAAACTTTTAAAACAAAGTATAAAAAAATACAAACAAAATGGATAAAATAAAAAAAATGAATATTTATAATAATGATTACTTTTATTATTATTATTATAGCTAAAACATTTTATAACAAAGCAGTTGAATATAAATCGAAGGATGGTTAGAATTTATTTTATTTTAAATCAACTAATGTTTTACATTTACTTAAATCATAACTTTATTATCTTAACTATTTTATTAATTTAATTTTTATTTTAATATATAATTTTTTTTTTCATATATATATAGATATTATTTTGATTACATTTTAATCTTGGAGTATTAAGATAGGTTTAATTGATTAATTTTTAATTTTTATTAAAAATATATATATTTATTTACATTGTAAAAAATGAATATATATATATATATTTTATGATTAAAAATAAAATTCTATGTATAAATATATATATATATATATATATTTTTTTATGATTAAAAATGAAATTCTATTAATAAAGTAAACCATTATTAAACTAATTTCACTTTTACCGTATTAAAACAAAAACCATATATATATTTTTATTCAAAATAAGTTTAATAATATATATTTAAATGTGATTTATTTTATTTTTTTATTTTTTTTATTTTTATATGATTAGATTATTTAAATAATTTTTTTAATCTTTGAAAGAAATACATATTTTTTACATTATAAAAAAAGTAACCCATTTTTATACTAGAACACACAAATGTGGTAACAATACTTATATTTTTAAAAACATAAAACATTAATTTTCTCTGACATTAATATTTTATGCTTTAACATTAATGTTTTTTAGTCTTAAAATAATAACTTTCTAAAATACGAGGAGGTAGCGAAAAAATAAAAATAAAAATAAATAAAATCTATGCACCACAATTTTAAATATGCAAAATATATATATTATATTTTATATAAAAAAATATTTACACTATGTGGGTGTTAAGAATAAAATTTCTTACTTGAAGGCATAATACTATTTACTTAAATATTTATTTAATATTTAAACATATTACGAGTATGTTATTATTATTTACCATTTACCCTCAAGATAATCAACAGATTAGGTTATAAAGGATAATTTTAAACACATCCGTTAAAAGCTTTAAATATATATCATCAAAACACATATTCCTTATGATTTTACACATTAAGGGTATATATTTCGAAGTTATAGAGGAGAATCAATGGCTGGGTATATATACAAGGCAAGATAACTCTTCAACAATAATGAAGTAATTCAATGGCTAGAAAAGCTTCAAAATAGTGGCAACAACAATACTAGAGTACCAATTAAATATGTATGTAAGCATTGGATGTTATTTTAAAAATATGTTTACATATTTTATTGAAAATCTATATATAAAATTTATGTATTTTTTCTTATTTTTTAAAAATATATATTTAAAATTTATATATTTTTTAAAATAAATACAAATCTTACATATTATCTATAAAGTGATCCGAGTTCCAAGAACCTTGTAAGAAAATATTGTTGCAGGTTCGGGAGTTTGTAAATAGGTAACGAAGATCCAACAAGATCAATAATTATTATTGTTAGAGTTCGTATTTATTTAATTTATTAGTAATAAAATACGAAAAATTAGGTCTTTTTAATACATGTGATATATTAAAATTATGAATTTTATGTTTTATTTTTTCTAATTACTTAAAATTAATATTTTTCATAAATCTAATATATTTAAATAAACAATCTAAAGGATGCAAGTAGAATCGGTCATTATAAATTCTAAACTAAGCCCAGAGCAAAATCACGGGCTTTCGAAGGTTCGAAATTAAGCGTATAAGCCCAGACTCCCAGACCAAAACAACCAGTGACTTCCCCAAAATGCAGTGATTAGAATAAGTCTCTGCTTCTGCTTCTGCTTCACCATTTCGTAATTCGCATGAGCTCTCAATCTCTCGCTCAATCAAATGAATAACGTAAACGATCACAGAAGCGTTCGTGTTCTATGCCCTAAGCTCGTACTAAGCAAGAACGAACCTTCCCTTCAGTGGCTCATCGGTTCACCATTCTTCCCATCATTAACCATTGTCTCCTCTATCAGATGCATCCACATCGACTCTCTCGTCCCCGAATTTCTCAAAGAATCAGGTAGTGTATTGTACTTTGGTTCCTGAGACAAATAAATTCTGGAAGAGAAATTAATTTTTTTGTTTGACTTCATTTTCGTAATTTGGGCAGAGGATCTTCGGTCTCTCTTACCCAAGGGATTTGACGTAATCGGTGCCTTAATCGTTGTGAATTCTGATATCGAAAAGAATGCTGGTAAGGCCATTGATTGCGCTCGTAGATTGAGAAAGCTTCTTTTCGATAGTGGAGAATTGGACAATCAAGAAGTTATCGGGGCTGTAATGGATTTAAATACAAGAGAAATTCACTTTTTCACTTCAATCTCCACGAATTCTACTAGTATTGATATCGTAGATGGTGTTGTGTACGAGGATCATCCTGAAAAGTATGTTTGGGAAAAGGGCTGTCTATTACAATGCGAGCTTCCGCTGAAATTGCCTGTCTATATTCCAGTAAAAAATCCGTCAGGTAAAATTTTAAACTAGTTTAATTGGTTGAGGCGTTTTGTATAAAATGGTTATTAACTCTCGGGGTTTGAATCAAGTGATGCTTTTGAGCTTAAGTTGTGTTCTATAAAATATTGCATTTGCAATTGTTATTTTACTGGATTTGTATCTGTAGCTCGATTACGGTTTGTGTTGATGAATTTCTGATTTCATGTGAAGTAAATAATACTCGAAGATAAATGGAGTAAGAGCAGTGTAGGATATAGGGAGAGGAATGATGAGCAAGTTGGACGTTCTTGGAGGTCCTCATTTTATATAAGCGTTCATATAGTATATCTTTAATGGGAGTTGAAGCAGTTAAGAATGGAAAGACATTATTGATGTAATCCCTGAAAGAGTGACACTTTAAATAAGGAAACGATATCCTTGGTAGTGTTTATGAGGTTTTGAGTTTTGACCTTTTATTGCATTAAGCAGCTTCATGAGGGACTTGTGTGTTTGATCTCTTGTACTTAGAAACCAAGCTTTCTTGGGTGGTAATATTAAAATATGCTGGAATAGGTCACAAATACGTTTTGGTTTATGCTGTCAGAAATTCCTATAACTAGGTTAAAAATTGGATTGCTATTTGTCTGCCTGATATGCATAGATACTATTTAATGTTCAGTTACAAACCCTTAAATCTTTCAGATGCAGAAAAGATATTCAGGCATACAACAGAAGCTGTTGTTAGCAAGTTTAAGGACCCAAAGATTGTATACTTGATAGAAGCATCAAAACAAAGCTCCTCAGAAATACCTCACCCTGTAGTTCTACACGGTTCAAAGTTGGAGTATAGCACCCATCTCTCAAATATCGAGCTTCTGAAAAATGGTGCTCAAGATTCTGATGTAAAGTTAGTAACATGCGCACACTTCTGTCAAAATGATAAAAATGGTGCATCAGTGTATTCGGCTGAGGTGAGAAACATACAAGTTTCCTTGCTGCATGTTTTGCCTCTCATAAAGTATTCTATTAATGTTTTCTATCCTATATTTAAGCTTCACATTAGCCCCCTTTTTTGTCTTAGAGTGCAGATAAAATCCAAGTTAGTGTACTGTTTAATAGCTCAGAGAAATCTTCCAAATCCAGTGTACCTGTCGCCGAGTATTTTCCAGGTATTGATGTAAGACTTAGATGAAGTGATGGTTTACAGTTCTTTACGTAAATTCTGTAACCAGAGCTTCAATAATAATGTTGAAAATTTTGGTTCAGTTGAATTGACGTGAATCTGTCATTTCAGCTATGGAAGAGACAAAACTTGTGGTCTTAGTGTTTAAGCTTGAAGTGCTATGCTATGCAGCAAAGGATCTACCTATATCGCTTGCAGTTTCGAAGTTAATCATCCCAGGGTTGGTTGACCAGTTTAGCTCATTGATGGATACAATATTTCCCAAACTATTAGACGAACATCCTCAGGTAAGGTCAAACCATTGTAACTTATCAAACTAGATCAGGCTGCCAATAGAAAAACTAGTGGAGCCTCTGGTAGAATACACTATTTTAAGTGTTGTTAATGGTAAAAATAATGTGTTAAGTAAATTATACTTGAAATTATTATAATAGTTTTAGTTACCAAAAAAGACAGATAGCACAAATACCAGCTAGACATAAATGAGGATAAAATTGGAGTCAATATTTTTTTTTGCTACTCGATTTTTTTGGCAATCAACTTTCTAAATGGCCTCTTGAAACAGTATTCCAAAATTCCAATCCGTAATCTAAAACTCTATATTCCTTTTTTTAATGTTTTCCTGATAATTGCATTTTTATTCTGCATTCTTTATCTTTATAACCATTGCATGTTCACATATTCTGAGGATGTTGAACGAACAATATTTGTATTAACATGGATAAACAATAATACACAGAGATGCACAGACTCGACAGTCTTTGTCATTATTAACCTTAGAAATGCTATTTCAGTCGCAGTAAACAAATGGATATTTTAAATAATGTGCCAGGCATGTACTGAAATTGTGTATTGTGTCTTCTTTTAATAACTATGGATTTTATTTAATTTGCAGCTGCATCCTTATCATTTTAGTCCTCCTGGAATCCTGCATCCAATTACCATTATCTATGAACTTGACTACGGGGAAACAGAAATGAAGCAAGGTAAATATTGAAGCCAAATTTTTAGCTCTAAGGCATCATTTTCATACTCCTGTATCTGGATTCTGGAACTTGTAGAACTATTTCATCACCTAGGGGAAAACAAAGAAAAAGGCTCCTGGAGGGTTCTGAGTTGCCCTCTTATAGTTACGTATACTTTCTTTATGCCCATTACAAAGGAACAATTAACATGTTCCATCTTATCTAATCCTTTTATTTTACTTGCTAGTGTCTATGTCTTTTATTGATTTCATCTTGTTGTTTGCAGTTGAAATTAGGAAATCCCTACACTTAAGAATGGGATTACCTTTTGATCGTCCTCTTCTAAGAATTGCTAACGCAATGAATTTCTGTACTGGTGATGGTGGAAGGAGTGAGTCAATACGGAAAGGTAATCTTATCCATTGTTGCAGTCAACCTGTTACCTTCTTGGCACAACTAACTGGGTACAATTTTATTGTAAAATCAGCTTCTACTTTGCTAAAAGATGTACATATGGGGATACCAAGCAGTGGAGGTATGTGAACATTATTTGTTTTATCCAAAATTTTATTTGTTTAGTTTCCTTGAAGTGATATTCTGATTAAATTTTGATGTATATGTGCAGTTTCAGGGGGTTCTTTGTCTCTAGTTCAAGGCTCCTATGAGTATTACCATTATCTACAGGATGGTTTTAACGATTCGGTAATTGGAGATATATTTCGCCATTATTGCATCTTGCAAGAGACATTTGGAACTATTCTGTAACCTTTTTTATGCTAGTTTAGTATTTGACAGAATAAAAAGTATTCGATTTGAAAAATCAAATTGTTACAAGTAAAAGTCTCTTTGTTTTTATTTTAATTGCTATTATAGTTCTTTCTAATTAACCACTTGTTATAACTATTCAGGGATGGGGTTGTGCTTACAGATCTCTCCAAACAATCATTTCGTGGTTCAGACTCCAACACTACACATCCATAGAAGTTCCTTCGCACAGGTGTGAATTGGTCACCTTTGTAGTATGTGATGTGATTGTGAATTCTGGTTCTGTTAGCTCTTGCATGATCCACAAATATTTAAGTACTTCAACCACCGTGATATGAAGCTTGGCTTTTTGATTATATGGTCCCTTTTTTTTCAATCCAGAAATAATTTCATTGGGGTTTCCTAAAATTATAATATAGCACAAAGTTTTCATTCTGCTGTGGCGGTGATATAGTTTTTTTTTTCATGTACTCTTCAATATTTAAGAAAAATATTTCAGGGAAATACAGCTGGCACTTGTAGAAATTGGTGATAAAGATCCTTCTTTTATTGGTTCACGTGAATGGATTGGTGCTATTGAGTTAAGTTTTGTTTTGGACAAACTTTTGGGTGTAAGTATTAAATTTATCAATATTTCATTGGTATTTTAGTTGATAATATTGCATTAACTAGTCCATTTGATACATTACATATGAGTTAACGTATTTAAGAAGATGAATTTCCTTGCATAAATAAACGAAATGCAATTTTTACCATTGTACAGGTTAGTTGTAAAATCATCAACGTGATGTCTGGAGCTGAGCTTCCAGAAAAATGCCGGGAGCTAGCCTTGCACTTTGAGAATCAAGGAACTCCAATTATGATTGGTGAGGAGGAAGATATACTTTTACATTTTTGTTATATCTTCTCATAATCAAGGCCATGCATTTGAAGATTCTCCCCAATGTAGATTAATGGAAGTAACTCTTACTGCATATGGATGCAGGTGGTGGCATTCTTGCATACACACTCTTGGGGGTTGATTACAATGAAGCAAGTGGCGATTGTGCCTTCCTTATACTTGATCCTCACTATACAGGCAGTGATGAGACCAAGAAAATTGTAAATGGTGGATGGTGTGGTTGGAAAAAAGCTGTTGATAGCAAGGGCAAGAATTTCTTCTTACAAGATAAGTTTTATAATCTTCTGCTACCTCAGAGACCTAACATGGTTTGATTTCTACCCTAATCAAGATTGCCTAGGAATATGATTCTCTTTGGACAAGTTACAAGCAGTCCAGGCGTGGAAATTACGCTGTGAGAAATCAGTAACCTCACCAGTGACAGGCTGGTAGCCATTACTGTTTCAGATATGGAAATAATTTTTCTTCTATACAACTACACACTATGCTACTTGTTTTTACCATCAGTTTCTGGGTTAGTCCGTTCGTGCTTTGGATGAAGGTCTGGTTGATAAGTTATTCATGAAGTGCCATTTTCGATCAGGTATTCAGGTTGTTTAAATGTTGTGCTAAAAATGAACATTAAATTATGCCCCCAAACTGAAGACGAGAAAATTCATCCCGAGAATTCGATTGTAATTAAACACAAAAATAACTGTTGATGTGAAAATGGAGATGGTTTGCATGTTGGTATTGAAAATGTCTTCCCTCTTTGTTAAAAGAAAATTTGGTAGTATGAGCTTTTGAATTGTAATGATAGACATCATTCTTGATTATTGCTTGATTCAGTTGTAGAAGATTATACATACTAGAGAAATTTAGCAGAAATAATGACTAAAAAACACAATAAAAGATGAATGAACGACGGTCACAATCGTCAATGAATGAGAGAAGTTGAAAAGATTGAATAGTATTCACGGATTTGAACACAAAGAGCATGCTGAGAAGTAAAAAGAATTATGAGAATAATTTTATGATATTATTTCCAAAATTTTGAGTAGTTTTACAGTTTTAAAATACTTAGATATGTCTAAAAAAAATTAAATCGTATGAGTTAGTTTTTAAATTTTTAAAATTTAACCGACAGATCATAGCTTGACATATTTATGATTTAATATTTTGAATTTAAATCATGATTTAAAAGTTCATATATATATATATATATGAAGTTTGATGAATAAAATATTTTTGAAGTTTAAATAATTGCGTGTGAATTTAGTTAAAAATTCAAATATCAATAATATACTTTGGTCTATTAAAGAATTGAGACAAATAATTATTATATAAAGTTTTTTTTAAAATAATATTACATAATTTATATAAGATATATATTTGGATCAAACTTTTATCTTTGAATTGGGATCACGGAATGCCACTGCACTATAATATCAATACTTATATACTTTTATAGATAAAATTTCAATTCTAATTCTAAATGCAAAATATATATTAAATTTTTAAAAAATATATATTTAATATTTTATAAATGCATTAAATATATTTAATTTTTGTAATATTTTGAACATTTATTCAAAATATATGACAAAATTAAATATATAATCAATTTGTTATAGATAAAATATGAAACCAATTAAATGAATGAATTATATATGAAATTGAACCAAAATATCTTTACTTTTAAGAAAATTACAAAAATATAATAATATCATTTAAATTTGAAATAATAATAATAATACCATAATAACATCGAATAGGTTGAATTGGATGATGTTTAACATTAAACACGGTTGAATTAGACGAGGATAAACATTGAACGGATTTAAATGAGTAATTTAATTTAAACGATATTTAATTGGACAATATTTAATGTTAAATAATGTGTGAGATTTTTTTTAATATTTAAAAATATGTGAATTAGATATAAATATTATATTATTTAAGTTATAAGTTCTAAAAGTATTATTTTTTCTATATTTTGTTTGTTTGGATGAAAAATGCTAAATACTTAATTTTGTACTCAAACCAGTAGATATGTGCTACATACTTTTAAAAGGTATTTTAATTTTTTTCTAAATATCATTTATACACTTCTTAAAAATAACACGTTTTATGTACATATCGTATAATTTTAGTACAAAAAATTTTCAGCTCAAAGTTTTAATTGAATATTATCCAATTAAATACTGTTTAAGTTTAATTTCATTAAATTGAATATTGTTTAAGTTGTACATAGATAATTAAATACATTTAATATTAAACTTTAGTAAATTAAATTATGTTAATAATTAAATTATGTACATTTAAGTTGTACATCGATAATTAAAGATTTTTTTTAATTTTTTTAATTTTTTTAAGATTACACGTGACATAGGTTTAATTGGCTGGTCGAACAATTTTGGAGAATTATGAAAAATAATAATTTTAAAACTTAAAATAATAAAAATAATATATTAATAATATTAAAATGTGTTTGATTAAACTATATTTAATATTAAATTAGTTTAAATAATTGTAGTTTAATTTAAACGATGTTTAATTGTAAAATTGTTTAAAATGAAATAATGTGTTAGATTTTTTTTAAATATTTAAAATATAAAATTTATTATTTTTGTAATTATAACTTTTAAAAATGATTTTTTTTCTTTTTCCAATTTTTGAACCTTTCTGTTTCGAACTGGAAAAACCACATGTTGGTTGTGTATCTCTTTCGACGGTTGTGTTAGTGTCGCCAATGTCTTTGCTTTGATTCTTTGTATCTTACAGCCTTGAGCTTCCATCTACCTTTTATCTCTCTCCGATAGGATAGTGCCTCTAATGTGGTCAAGCTAGAGCCGCCAAGGTTTTTGGGTCTTTGGGGTCTCACAATCATGAGCTCTAAATTAACTTTGTAATAGCTTGCAACCGATTCATTACCCTTATGTTAATATTGCACGATTGAAAATCTGGGCAACGACTCCTTGCTTCTAGGTACCCATGGCTTTCATTGACGAGTTATTTGATAGTTTTAGCAAACAAACTTGTTTGTACTGATCGATGTATCCCTAACAATTACACTAGTTCTGTAAGTGTTAACCTAGTTATTTTCAAAGCTGATTTTTAGGAATTTTTGTTAGCTTCTGTTTTTGAATAAATCTCCTCGATTTAAAGGGAGTGTAGCCAGTGGAATGTGCTGGCTGTTTCCTTTAGTTTGAATGTTTCATAGAAGCTTTAGAGCTCAGAAAATCCACGTCTAGGAGTAGCTAAAAACGTGGTAACTTCTTTGTAATCCAAAAACCTATATAAAGGTTGATTTCAAGTTCAATAATACAACTTTTAAGAGTTCCAAAAACTGAAAATAGATTAAGGATCAGCTGGTACCTGACAAGTGGTATCAAAGCCATAATTTTCGGTGCTGATCGTAAAAATGTCAAGTGACAAAGATGGGCAACTGTGCATTCCTAAGTTTGACGGGGATTATGAGCATTAGGCAATGCTCATGGAGAATCTGGTGCATTCTAAAGAATGGTGGCACCTGGTGGAGTCAGGGTTCACAAAACCACAGAGAAGAGATGTGCTGAATGGAATACAACGCACAAAGTTGGCTGATTTGAGGTTAAAAGACCTCAAGGTGAAGAACTATCTTTTTACTGCCATTGATAAATCCATTTTAAAAACTATTCTTCAAAAGAATACAACAAAGAAGGTGTGGGATTCTATGAAGCACAAGTATCAAGGGAATGAGCGCGTTCAGTATGCACATTTGTAGTGCCTACGAAGAGACTTTGAAGTGCTTGAAATGAAGGAAGGAGAGTTAGTGACTGACTACTTTCCAAGGGTGATGATGGTAACAAACAACATGCGGAACCTTGGAGAAGATATGCCAAACTCCAAGGTTGTTGAAAAGGTCTTATTAACCCTTCATGAGACATACAATTATATTGTGTGTTCAATTTAAGAGTCAAAAGACATAAACACACTTTCAATAGATGCACTATAGAGCTTTCTTATGGTTCATGAACAGAAACTTCAAAAGCATACTAGGGAAGAACAAGCACTGAAGGCTGTAGTAGGTATTAGGGAAGGTAGAAGTGACAGAGGACGAGGTAGAGGAGGATATCAAGGAAGAGGCCCAGACAAAGCTCTTATGGAATGCTTCAAGTGTCATCAGTTGGGTCATTTCAAGTATGAATGCCCTAGTTGGGAAAAAGGTGCAAACTACGCAGAACTAGATAAAGACAATGAAATGTTGCTGATGTCCTATGTCAAGATGAATAAAACAAGTAGAGAGTATGTGTGGTTTCTAGATTCAGGATGTAGTAATCACATGTGTGGCACAAAGGAATGGTTCTCTGGCTTTGATGGTGACTTTCAACAATCAGTAAGACTTGGAGATAATTCAAGGATGCTGGTAAAAGGGAAAGGCAACATCAAACTTGAAATTTATGACTTGGCACAAGTAATCACCTCTGTCTACTACGTGTCAGAATTAAAAAACAATTTGTTTAGTATAAGGCAGCTGCAACAGAAGGGGTTAACTATTGTCATAAAAAATTATGTGTGCAAAATCTATCATTCGGTGAGAGGACTGATCATGAAGTCAATCATGACAGCAAACAAGATGTTTCTTGTATTGGCATTGGTTAGAACACAAATTGTAGACAATGCCACATGTCTACAATCTGTCATAAAAGATCCAATGCAACTATGGCACCATAGATTTGGTCATATCAGTCCAAAGAGTATGAGAACTCTCTATTACAAGAACATGTTACTTGGAATGCCAAATCCCAGTGTTTCAACCAGGGTATGTGAGATGTGCATGAAAGGAAAGCAACATAGAGAAGTCATTGAGGTGTGCATGAAAGGAAAGCAACCATGGTACTCGTCGATTGCAACTTATGCACAGTGATATCTATAGACCTATAACACCAACCTCTCACAGTGGGAGAAGGTACTTGATTAACTTCATTGATGATTTTAGTCACAAAACTTGGACATACTTCTTAACAGAAAAGTCAGAAGCTTTAAGTGCGTTTGAAAGGTTTCAAGCTAAAATAGAGAAGGAATGTGGAGATTCAATCGCATGCCTATGCACGAATAGAGGTGGTGAGTATACCTCGAAGGAATTTCAAAATTTTTGCAGTAAGAATGGAATAGTAAGGCAACTCACTGCTGCCTACATACCTCAACAGAATGGTGTGGCTGAAAGACAGAACCATACAGTCATGAACATGGTACGGTGTATGCTGATTGGAAAATCCATTCCAAGAGAATTCTGTCCAGAAGCAATAAATTATGCAATTCACATTTTAAATAGGAGTCCATCAGTGGCGTTGAAAGAGGTAACTCCAAATGAGGCTTGGAGTGGTCATAAGCCTTCAGTTGACCATATCAGAATCTTTGGAAGCATCAGCTACGTCTATGTGCCAGATGTGAAAAGGACAAAGCTAGATGAGAAAAGCATGAAATGTATCTTATTAGGATTAAGTGGAGAATCAAAGGCATATCGACTCTACAATCCCGAAACAAAAAAAATCTTGATCAGTACAGATGTAACATTTGCAGCAAGTGAGGAATGGAATTGGAAGAAGAATGAAGAAGAAAGATATAACAGCTATTGAAGACAATGAAACATTGGAATTGACAACTCTACCAACAGGAGCAAAAGGATAGGTGTAAAATGGGTGTTCAAAATGAAACTCAATGAGAAATGAGAAATTAAAAAATTTAAGGCTCGACTTGTGGCGAAAGGCTACACACAAAAGCAAGGAGTGGATTTTAATGAAGTGTTTGCTCCTCTTGCTAGGTGGGACACGATTCACATCATACTAGCCCTAGCAGCTCAAAAGGGATGGAGTATGTCACAGTTAGATGTCAAAAGTGCATTCTTGCATGGATAATTAAGTGAAGATGTTTATGTGGATCAACCAAGAGGTTTTGTAAAAAAGGGAGAAGAAGACAAAGTATACAAACTCAAAAAGGATCTATATGGACTCAAACAAGCCCCTCGGGCTTAGTATAGGAGGATCGATAAATACTTTAACCAGGAAGGTTTGAGAAATGCTACTATGAGCACACATTGTTTGTAAAAAAGGGAAGTGAAGACAACATTCTCATTGTAAGCCTTTATGTAGACGATCTTATTTTTACTGGGAATAATGAAGCTATGTTCGTAGAATTTAAAGGGTCTATAATGAATGAGTTTGCCATGACCGATCTTGGTAAGATGAAATACTTCCTTGGAGTAGAAGTGGTGCAAGGAGAGAAGGGCATCTTTATCAACCAAAAAAAGTATGCAAATGAAGTGTTGACTCATTTTGGAATGAAGGATTGCAATCCAGTAAAGAATCCAGTTGTCCCTGGGTGCAGATTGACAAAAACTAGTGGTGGCACTACTGTGGATGCTACATTGTTTAAACAATTGGTTGGAAGTTTGAGGTACTTAACAGCTATTAGACCAGACTTAATGTTCTCTATAAATTTGGTCAGCAGATACATGGAGCATCCCACTTAAGAGCATCTCCTAGCTGCTAAAAGGATTCTTAGATATGTGAAGGGCACTATAGAGCTAGAAGTTTCATACAAGAAGGAAGGAAATAAAGACTTGGTAGGATATACAGATAGTGACTATGCATGTGACCTAGATGACATAAGAAGCACCTCAGGGTTTGTCTATATGTTGGGAAATGGAGTTGTGTCTTGGGCATCCAAGAAACAACCTATTGTAACCCTTTCGACAACTGAAGTTGAATTTATTACAGCAGCCTACTGTGCTTGCCAAGGAATATGGCTGAGAAGAGTTCTTAAACAAATTGGGCATGTTCAACGTAAGTGCACTACCATCTACTGTGATAATAATTTTACAATTAAACTATCAAAAAATCTAGTCTTACATGGAAGAAGCAAACATATACACATAAGATATCATTTTTTGTGTGAACTATCAAATGAAGGTACTATAGAACTAATATATTGCCCTACTCAAGAACAAATATCTGATATCATGACAAAGCCACTAAAGCTGGAAACATTCTTGAAGCTCAGAGACAAGATGTGAATGTGTTCAAAGATAGAGTAAACTCATTGCATTAGTATGCAATACAGTTTAAGGGAGGAAATGTAAGTGTTAACCTAGTTATTTTCAAAGCTAATTTTTAGGAATTTTTGTTAGCTTCTATTTTTGAATAAATCTCCCCAGTAAAGGGGGAGTGTAGCAAGTGGAACTTGTTGTCTGTTTCCTTTAGTTTGAATGCTTTACCGAAGCCTTAAGGCTCAGAAAATCCACGTCTAGGAGTAGCCAAAAACGTGGTAACTCCTTTGTAATCCAAAAGCCTATATAAAGGCTAATTTGGAGTTCAATAATACAGATTTTAAAAGTTCCAAAAACTGAAAATAGATTAAGGATCAGCTAGTACCTGAAAAGTTCATGGTTTTGTCGTTGTGATGAGATTTGTCCTCAAAACTAGTTTTCATTTTTGAGAATCCCGATGAAAGAGGAAGGAAAAATATGAAATGTGGTTTTTATTTTGATTTAGAAAGGAGGTGAAGAAAGTTGAAATTGAAAAGAAATTTTGATGAAGTGAAGCTCACTTGAATCTGGGATTTTGTTTCCTTTGGTCAGTAACTAGGAGTTAACTAGTGAAGTGAGCTGTTGTAGTGTATCCTCCCAAGTCCCAAACTGCAAACCATGGCTTTCGTAAGCCATCAAATCCCTACTTCTTTTCACTCTATTCTTATTCAGTCTCTTAGCTTCCATTCTCTCTAAATATCCTCTCATAATTTATAATTTATACATATTTTTATTATTAAATTATATATATTTTATTATTCTCTTATATTATAATTATTTATTTTATATTGTAAGAAAAAATATGAATTATTATAATTTTTAAGATTTGTTTTTAAATATTTATAGATTTTTATTAATTAGTGGATGTACTTAGAATGAAATGTGTATGTATATAGAAATACGGATGTACACAAACACATAGTGAGTCTACTTAGAAAAAGTGGTCCAGTCAATGCCAAACGACAATGAACCCACGCTTCGTTCCACTAAATGCAAGCCAAACAACACATTGTTTAGTATTCCTTCACTTAATGAGCCAAACAATGTGTAGTTCGATCATCAACTACTTTCATGCCAGTTTTATGTCATTTAGTGTTCATATGTTGACCTCATCTGGTGACACATGGTGCATTGTTAAGCATTTATTTGACTTCATCTGACGACTTGGAATTAATTTGACCATAAAACCCAAAATATAACTTATATAAATATTGACATGATATCATTTTGAAGAGTAAGAAGGATAGGAATTAAAAAAAATAGAGAGAAAATTAAAAAATATATATCTTTGAGCATTTTGAAGAACTTTTGAAGATAAATTTAAGAATAAGTTTAGAAATTGGTGTATCTAATTGAATTGACTTCACTTTCTTATTAAAATAAGATTCTTGTATTTTTCTTCTCTTTATAATTATGAATTGTTTAGTTATTTTATTATACGTATTAAATTTTATATCTAATTAAACAATTCATTGTAATTATTGATAATTTTAAGCCCTAAATTATGATTTAATATAAATTATGTAATAATTTGAATAAAATTTCGATTATTAATTTCATAATATGTTTAAATGTCAAAGTATGCTAATTCTTGAATTGGATGTACAATTAGTTTTATATTTAGTTTTTGTTTATTGTTAGATTATAAAGTTAGTACGAAATTGTTAATTTTTATAATTGAAATAACAAGTTGTAATTTTAATAACAATTATAATTAAATAATTAGGTTAAAAATTATTAACGATGTTAATATCATCTAATTTAGCTATTACTTTTTGAATTATAATGACACAAATGAATTAAATATAGTAGTTATATTTCTAAGCAATTCAAGAGTTAGAATGATTAATAATCGAATTGTTTATCAATTGCAAAGTAAGAAAATGTAAAACAATTTAGTCGAATTTAAATTTTTAAAATGGAAATTAAGAAAAATAAAAAAGAATTGATAATTATGTAATAAATTTAAGATATGAAAACTAAATAGATTATAACATGATAAATTTAATTATATTCTTTTCTCTTATTAATTTAAAATTTTTTATTTTTTATTTTTTCAATTATGTAATTACACATAATTTTAAAAAAATGATAAGTTTAGTATTTGATTTTTTTTTTCTAAAACAACATCTTTATTCTAAAACATCAAGATTTTCTCCATACTTGTTGTGCCACCTTTTTCCTCTTTTTAGTCTTTTGCTCCAATTTTCCTCCCATTTCTCCAAGAAGAACATGATGCTGATGAAGAAGATGATGTCACAAAAGTAGAAGAATAGAGTGAAGAAAGTGACCCATTTATCAGATTCTTTAAGTCTCACACCTTAATTAACGATCCTCGATAAGAAGGCCTAATGTCCCTCCAAATGAATCGTCACTTTTCATGGCATCTCGCTACTGATAAAGACTTTATCGATAAAGGGTAAATTGGACCCGATACTGAAGGATTGCACAAATGGGATTTGTGTATTTAAAAAAAAAGCATAATGCTTGTGTGGGGGAAATTTTGCAAATTGCCAAGAGTTTGCCACATAATTTAACCATTGGAATGTTTTGTTAAAGAACCCAGACCTAACTCATAACTTAAAAACTAGCTTGTAAGTTAGAGGATTGTCCAGACTTATAAGCAGCACCATCACTACACTCTTGGACGATGTGGGACTTTATTCCTTAACACTCCCCTTCACATCGACAATCATCGATAGGGATGGTAAGTGCAAGGGGTCCCTTGGGAGCACCTGTTAGGAGCCTAGATTTGATACCATATTAAACAACCCAGACCTAACTCATATCCCAAAATTCAGCTGGTAAGTTAGAGGATTGCCCAGGCTTATAAGCAGCATTGACATTGTACTCCTGACCGATGTGGGAATTTGTTCCTTAACACTTCCCCTCACATCGGCAATCATCGATACAGATGGTAAGTGTAAGGGGTCCCTTCAGGGCACCTACCAAGAGCCTAACTTTGATACTATGTTAAAGAACCCAGGCCTAACTCATAACCTAAAAGACAGCATGTAAATTATAGGGTTGTCTAGGCTTATAAGCAGCACTGATGCTGCACTCTTGGCCAATGTGAGACTTCATTAACACTCCCCCTTACATCGGTAAGGGTTGTGCCTTGAGTACCGATGGGGATGGTAAACTTTAGGAATTGCAATCGGACTAGGAGTTTGCTCTGATAGTATGTTAAAGAGCCCAGGCCTAACTCATAACCCAAAAGTCAACTTGTAAGTTAGAGGGTTGCACAAGCTTATAAGTAGTACTGTCATTACACTCCTGGTTGATGTGAGACTTTAAACCAGACCTAACTCATAACCCAAAAGCCAGCTTATAGGTTAAGAAGCTGCCCAAGCTTATAAGCAGCATTAGCACTACACTCCTAGCCTATGTGGGACTTCCTTAACACTCCCTCTCACATTGGAAAGGGTTGTGCCTTTTGTATCAATGTGGATGGTAAGCTTCAGGGATTGCAATTAGATTAGAAGCTTGCTCCGATACTATGTTAAAGAACACATATCTAACTCATAACCCAAAAACCAGCTTGTAAGTTAGATGATTGCTCAAGCTTATAAGCAACACTGTCACTACACTCTTGGCTAATGTGGGATTTTGTTCCTTAACAAGTTTTGAAGGAAGGATTTGTGAGGAAGAGTGTGTGGAGTTGTTGGGCTTGATAGGTTAGGAGGGCCTTTTCTTGTCTTGCATGTACTTTTTTGAATGGATGGGTTTGTAGGAACCTTTGCTTGTTACCCCTCGAACTTGTTCAGTCTTGTTTTCAATGTTGGGAAGGGCATAAATGGGAGATAAATTGATGGTTCTACTCACTAATTTACCTCCAAAAATGAATTTAGAGACGTTCATGAGTACAGAAGTGTTGGGTGCTATTGTGAAATCTTTCTATGATGAAGGGTTGAAGTGAAAGGCCCTTATCATTATGCTAGAAATGATCAAGAAATGAGTCTTTGCAAATGCTATTGTGCATAATACTTTGATGATTCTTTTGATAAATCCAACCAAGTTGACCTAAAATCCAAAGAGATTACACCGACATCTGCTTCCTATAACATACTAATGGATGATTACAGTAGAAGAATACAGCTTGAAATGACATTGTCAAGAAGTTGCTGATAGAAATACAGGACATGGGCCTTGAACCAAATGCAAGATCATACAGATGCCTAATTAGTGCTTATGCGAAGCGGAAGATGAGTGACATGCATGTAGGTGCACTTTTAAGGATGAAAAAGGTTAGGATAAGTCCAATTTCACATTCTCATAATGTCATACAACTCTTATCCATGCTTATTCAGTTAGTGGTTGTCATTAGAAAACTTATTGCATTTGAGAATATGCAAAGGGAAAAGCTAAGGCCTTCGATAGAAACATATACTCCTTTACTTTACACTTTTAGGGTGCTAGGATACACAGACATTGATGAAATATTGGAAAATTATTTTTGAAATAAGTACGTGAAAATAATGTATGAACAATATTACCCATAACTTGAAATGAACTGCTTGGGTTGAGTCGTGGACTAGGTCGTTCTCTTTAAGACGTTTCGCAACTTTGCCCAAAATTATGCAAGTAAATATAGCCTTGTCGTACCTAGGATAAAACAACCTAGAATCTTTGTTGTCTATCTTAGATGTTTACTGCACTGATGAAGACCAGAATGCTAGACCTATAAAATTTTATTGCTCAAAAAACTCAAAAAAATTTAGGATCTTTTTCTTTTTTCTTTCTAAGAGCTTTTTCTTAGTAAGAGATGTTTGCAAATTATTGTGTTAAAACTGAGAACTGAGGCCCTCTATTTATAGGTTTGAGAAAACGTGTGACCATTATGATAATAACGGTCATGTCTGGGTGGAAAAAGTAACAATAGTTTTCTGAGTAAAAAGAATAACAGTTATTTAACGGATATTTCTGAGTAATGAAAAAATAACGATCATTTTCTGAGAAAATAAAAATAACGGTTATTTTCTGAGTAAAAAAGTAACGCTTATTTTCTAAGTGGAAAAGTATTTTAAAAAAAAATTTCCAAAAATTAAAATGTCATCTCACCTTATGCACACGCACATGCATTTGGACTCGACTCGGCTTGGCTCGGCATGGCACGACATGACCGATTGGTAGGATGGACAAATGGTAGAACACGTGCACGTGTGGTATCACATTTGCCTAGGTCCTCTCCCCTTCCACAAAAGTGGGTGCCTCTTGGGGGCCCAAACTCAATAGCCAATCCTTTTCTATTTATACATCTCTTAAATGATGTAACATAGCAATGTGGGACAAGGCAAAAAATTGGCATCATTTGTTTTATAAAAATTCACTTTTTCCAACAATCCTCAATTTGAATTTTATATTAAAATAGTTTTCATCGAGAAACCGATCAATTAAAAGTATAAGATTATGCATAAGTAAAAGGTTTCTATCGACTTGAACCTTTGCATAGTATTGATGCTTTAGAATATACTAGAGTAACTCGTAGTTTTGAACTCTATCTCTAACAACATTACACACACAACCTTTCCAAGATTGTAGTTCGAAAAGCTTGTGCTTTATGGCCATGCACGTGTATCTCAGTATAATGAATGCTCTAGTAATTTTTTTCACAAAAAAAATTCATAAGAAGAGGCCACACTTCTACATTCACATAGGTGAGTCTATCAAGAACACTTTTGTAGCTATGTACTCCACTCCACATACAATATAGAACTCATTAAGAGTTTAATAATTAACTCATCATTTTCTATCGCTTCAGGACTTCATGCTTCTAACAATATAGAATCGGACTTCAAAATAACATGATTCTTCTCATATCATTTTATGACTTGTTATTACCCATTGAACTTATTTCTTGGGATCTCCACTCTATAAGTTGGGTTACAATCACTAGTGAATCTTCATGCTAAGGGCATTAGTCCCATTCCTTTTGAGGTTTTTAAAATCTTCTCTCTCGGTAATCCTTTTTTCAAAGGATCGGCCAAATTTTCATCAAAATATACATGATCCATTTTTACAGCTCTTGTAAAGAGAAATTCTCTAATAGTATTATACTTATGACGTATTTGTCGTCTCTTGCCATTTTAGTAACGATTCTGAATCTTTACAATAGCTACAGTACTATCGCAGTGGATCAGGATAGCTAGTATCGGTCTTTCCCATAAAGGGATCTCAACTAACAGACTTCTTAACCAACCTACTTCTTCACTAGCAGTGGCTAGTGCTATCATTTCAGACTTTATTGTAGATTGAGCCAATAATGTGTGTTTCTTAGACTTCCAAGAAATAGCTCCACCAACTATGCTAAATATATAGCCGCTAGTTGCTTTGGAGTCTTCTCATAAAGTATTCCAATCAGCATCGTTGTATCCTTTTAGAACATTAGGAAACTTTTTATAATGTAATACAAGGTTCATAGTTCCCTTAATGTATCTCATAACCGTTTCAATAGCATTCCAATGCTCTATACTAAGTCTACTAGTAAACCTATATAATAGTCCCACAATATAAGCTATGTCTAGTCTAGTGCAGTCAGTAGCATAATGTAAGATACCAATGATGTTCGCATACTCAGTTTGTTTAACACCGTCTCTGGTGTTCTTGAACAACTTTACACTAGGATCATAAGGAGTACATGAAAGTTTGTAGTTAAAGTAATTATATTTCTTTAATATCTTCTTTATGTAATGAGATTGATCTAGAGAAATTTCTTTTTAGACCTAGTAATCTTTATACCAAGGATTACACTCGCTTTTGCTAGATCTTTCATATCAAAGTTAACACTTAACAAAGTTTTCACATTATTCACAACATGAATATTTGATCCAAAAATAAGCATGTCATCCACATATAAACATATAATAGTACAAATGTCATTTTCTAATTTATCATAAATACATTTGTCACTTTCATTTATTTTGAATCCATGTGAGATTACTAAATTATCAAATTTTTCATGTCATTACCTAGGTGCTTGTTTTAGACCATAAAAGGGATTTATCTAATTTACAAATTTTATTTTCTTGACCTAGGATAACAAAACCTTCAAGTTGGTCCATATAAATTTCTTCTTTTAAGTCACCATTTAAGAAAGTAGTTTTGACATCCATTTAGTGCACTACTAAATCATGGATAGCAATAAAAAAGAAAAGTACACGTATCAAAGAAATCTACATTTTCTCTTTGCCTATACCCTTTGACTACAAGACAAGCTTTGTATTTTTCAATAGTACCATCGGGTTTTAATTTCTTCTTTAATATTCATTTACATCCTATGGTTTTGCAACCAGGAGGTAATTCAACTAAATGTCAAGTTCTATTATACTCAAGAGAGTTTATTTCATCATTTATGACCTCTTCCCATACGTTGACATCTAAAGAAGATAATGATTCTTTAAGAGTTTGGGGATCTTTCTCTAAGGTATAAGCATACAAATTAGACCCAAAATCCTTAAAGGTTTGAGCTCGTTTACTTCTCCTGATTTCGATGTTTAATTCCTCATTTTGTTCACTAGTTCTAGTTATGTGTAAACTACTAGAAGACGAGCTCACACTATTTTTAATTTAAAGGAAAACCTATGTTCATAAAAGTCAACATCATTTGAGTCTATAACTACATGATCATTTAAGTCAGAATTTATAAGATTTACTATTCACAACATATCCTATGAATACACATTTATATGCTCTACAAGCAAGTTTATTTCTTTTAGGATTAGGGATCCTAACATATGCTAAACAACTAATTCAGTAAAAGTTTTATTTTTTTCTTTCAGCTTTGCCATTCATTTTAGAAGAATAAGGTGTAGTTTTTTCATGAATAATTTCATGAGTTTTATAAAAATCATTGAAAATATTGAAATCATATTTAGTGTCTTTATCACTTCGAAACCTTTTTATTTTTCTGTTAAATTGATTTTCAATTTCATTCATAAATATTTTAAACATGTCAAACGCTTTACTTTTATTTTTCATTAGATATACATAAGTGTAATCTGAAAATTCATCTATAAAATTTATAAAATAATGCTTTTCATTTCTTGTTAAATTTCCATCAAGTTCACATATGTCAGAGTGTATTAATTCTAAAGGTTTAGATTCTCTAATTACTAACTTATGTGAAGTTTTGGTTATTTTAGCTTGACTACAAAAGTCAAAAATTTTAAACTCATTCAAAGATAGTTTAGGAATTAGTTATAAGGTACTCATGTTCTTGATTATGTGTTTATTAACACGACAAAGTCTAGTATGCCAAATATTAAAAGAATTCAACATATAAGCAGAAGAAGAAGCTTTACTAATTTCAACGTTTAATTTAAACATGCCATTAGTGGTGTACCATTTCCCAACAAATATATTATTTTTAGTTATTGTATATAAATCAACCCCTATAGTTTGAGTAAACCCAGCTTTGTTAGAAAGATATCCTGAAACTAAATTATTTCTCATCTCTAGAGTATACAAGACATCCTTCAAGATGACAGTCTTTCCAAAGGTAAACTTCAATTTCACCTCGCTAGTACCAACAACTTTAGTGGAGTGGGAGTCGCCCAACAACACTTTCTTATCCTCAGATTCTGATTAGGACTTGAACATGTCTCGATCATAGCAAGCATGACGAGAAGCATTAGTGTCCACCCATCACCCCTCTGATCCACCAACAAAATAGATTTCAGATATTATAGTAATAAGTTGATCTTCTGTAAGGTTCGCCTGTGGTGCATGACGATTCTTGTTCTAGTAATTCTTGGCCAAGTGGCCAGGTCTGTTACAACTATAACACATGAATGTGTTATTTCTTAAGAGGATTGAGGTCCATTCTAGGGAGGATAGTTTCTGTTTCTATTTTGGTGGTTGTGGTTTTGGTTATTATTATGATTATGAGTTTTCATATTTCTTCCTTTAGGTTTCAGAATTGCAGAGGAGGATTTATTATTGGTACTGTTGTTTGAGACAACGAGTACTTCATTTCTTTGATCTTATTTTCGGGTTTCTTCTTCTATTCTTAGATGGGTCATTAGACTTTTTAAAGAAAATTCCTTAGTTTTATGTCTAAGTGCATTCTTAAAATCTTTCCAAGGAGGGGGTAATTTATCTATAATAACAACTACTTGAAATTGGTAATCTAATGTCATACCTTCAGAAGTTATTTCATGTGCTATCTTCTATAGTTTGTGTGATTGAGTTTCCACAGATTTTCCATTAATCATTTGGTACTTCATATATCTATTGACAACATACTTCTTAGTTCCAAATTCCTCAATGTCGTATTTCTTTTGAGAAACATCCCAAATTTCTTAGCAGACTTATCAGAATTATAATAATCATACAAGTCATCAGCTAATCCATTAGGAATAAAATTTTTGCATAGAAATTTTTTTTCCATCCAAGTGTCTAAATCCTTAGTTGTAGCTTCAGTAGGAGGATTAGATAATGTTGGTTTTTTAGTAGTAATAGTAGAAGTGACCTTTTTCATGGTTAAGAAAAATAACATTTTTTGTATCCATATTTTAAAGTGTAGTCTTTCAAAATGGAACGGTTTGTTGAGATTAACAGTTAACATTTTAAGATGTTTCGCGGCTCTGCCCAAAATTATGCAAGCAAACACATTCTCGTCGTCCCAAGGATAAAACAACACAGAATCTTTGTTGTTTGTCTCGAAACTTCACTCCACTGATGAAGACCGGAATGTTACACCTATAAAATTTTGTTGCTCAAAAAACTCAAAATAATTTAGGATCTTTTTTTTCTTTTTGAAAGCTTTTTCTTAGTAAGAGATGTTTGCAAATTGTTGTGTTAAAACTGAGAGCTGAGACCCTCTATTTATAGGTTTGAGAAAATATGTGGTCATTGTGATAATAACGATCATGTCTTGGTGGAAAGAGTAACGACCATTTTATGAGTAAAGAAGAATAACAGCATTTTCTGAAAAAAGAAAAATAACGATCATTTTTTGAGAAAAAAATAACGACTATTTTTTAAGTAGAAAAAACAAAAAAAAATTCCAAAAAATAAAATGTCACTTCAAGCACAAGGCTCGGCCGGTTGGACGATAGCACGCATAAATCTTCTTCATGTCCACAAAAGTAAGTGTCCCTTGAATCCAAACCCAATAACCAATCATTTTTTGGTTATACATTTCCTAAATAATGTAAAATAACAACGTGAGATAAGGTAAAAAATTTACATTATTTGTTTTATAAAAATTCATTTTTTCTAGCAATTATCGAAGGAAATATTGAACGGACTCGGGCGACGTTCAACACTCTTCCGGATGGATTTGCTAAACAAGGTCAGTACACTGAACCAAGATGATGTGATTTCGAAATTTGGGACGATAGGTCTGCAGCCTACAGTGATGAGGTTTAATATGCTAACAAATGCATATGCACGGAGAGGCCAACACTCAAAGTTGCCTTAGCTGTTGAAAGAGATGTACTTCTGCAGTAAAGGAAGGATGTTGTTGTTTGTTACCTTCATAGACTTTGGCAGACTTCTTACAGAAGAAGCAGCTGGGGCAAAATTGTTTTCCATGAGTTCGTCACTGGTATTCTGCAGAAGCCACAAACCTTTTTCTTTAAGGATTGTAATTTTAGTAGTTATTTATTTATTTATTTTTGCTAAACATTGCTTGTGACCGGTCAGTCACACAAAGTATTATTTGATAAAATAAAAAAAAGTTAGAAGCACCAACAAAATTAGCATCTAACATATTCTCCTAGGTTTCTACTGATTCTCCCAATTCTTTATTTTCTTGACATCCTCTAGATCTGTTGTGGTAACCATTGTTTATTTTCTTTTCTTTTGTCTGCTAATTGATAATTTTCACCATTTAGAGTTTCTACTGGGAATCATCATAGAAAGTGATTGATCATATTGAATTTGGAGCCTCTCAGCATCGATTGCATTGCCGATCCTTCTACTTTATAATAGCAATTAATTACTACATTGTTTGACCAAAAACAGCTACTACCTTAACCCCACAAAAATAATTTAATTAATAGAAAATCGAATATTTATCGTAAACACACTTTTTAGTACATGAAATTTAATAGTTTTTTTCTTCATATTTTAAGAGACATGATTAATTAATAAATTTTTAACAGTTAATACTACTAAAAAATCTGTGTATTTAAAGATAATTCACAATTTTGAAATTGAATAAGAGCGAAAAAAATACGTATAACTTGATACGGTTAAACAATTCTACGTTGATATCTCGAGATCGAAGAATTCCAATTCAAACAATTTATATATAATAATTTGTTTCACAATATAATATACAATTTATTAGTAAATGATTTCATAATTATTTAAATATTTTTTCTGTTTTAAATTCATATCTAATAAAAAATTCAAAAAAATCAATTCGTGCATATTGCATTATTCAATCCTACACATTTGTGTTTGTCATCCCACTAGACCTTAGAGTTTTGGTTGGAATATAGCTAACTTTATAGTCCAACTATTCATTAATTTGCATTATCGAATTTAACTGCTTCAAAACATCTTTAATGACATTGGGTGTTTATAAACACCTTTTGCATGAAAATGGACTTGGAAGTAATTATAATCAACATTTGTAGGGAACTCATGCTTTAAAAAAAACCTTGCACCAAGGACAAACCTTTTACCTTAAAGCATTAACGAGAGAACGTGACTTTCTGATACTCTGTTTTCTTTTTAATATCTGTATTAATGCCTTATGAGTTAATGTCTAACTAAAAAAATAAATTTTTATTAGTTAAGACAAGTTTCAACTTAATTTTTGGATAATAATATTCTTATAATTAATTTTGTTATTGTCACAATAAAAATACATGAAATAACTATTTTATCTATATATTTAATTACATCTTAATATCTCTAATCCTAATAAAAATGATATTAATAAATTATTTTTATATTACCATCAATATGTTAATATCAATAAGCTAGTTTTTGAAGTGAAGTCTAATGTTTTTCACTTTATTAAATTTAGACTATTAATTAATTAATTAATTTTCTATCTTAACTTAATATTTTTTGGTAAAATTCCATCTTAACTTAATAGTAGGTAGTAATTTGGGCAAGTTACTTAAAGAAAAAAGAAAAAAACCCATATTTTAGTGGAATTTTTTTAACATAAATTATATTTTTTTTCTTGTGTTTAATTCTTCGATTCTAATTCTTTTTAGGGTGTTAAGCATTAGAAGTCTTATAATTATTTAATTTAATCAATTTAGTTTTATAATTATTAAATTAGACATCAAGAGACTTATAATTTTTCAAAATGAGCATTTTATTTGGTACTTATAATTCTCTTATTAATGAAAGTTAAGCATTAAAAGTTTCTATATTTTATATTTTTGATGGATTAAAAGTACTTATTTTAATAAATTGTAATATTAAAAGTATTGATTTTTCATAATAATAATACCATGGAGCTCTAATACCTAAATTAATAATTAAAGGACTAATGTATTCATTTTGTAACTATTATAGACCTTCTACGAACTTTTCTTATTATTTTTATCTTTAAAATCAAGGATAATTTAGTTTATGAGATTTAAAGGAGAAAATATTTTGATAACAATATTTATGACACATTTTAAAATTTTAACCATAAAAATAATATATTTAACTCATATATTTTTACTTAAAAAATTTTCAATTCAAAAATTTCATAGTAAACATTAATTGAATATTTCACATGTTAAATTCAGATTAATTAGACAAATTTAATATTATTTTTATTGTTATAAAAGAATATTATTTTATATAAAATTTTAAAATATTTTAAGTCAATTGATCATATCAGATCACACGAAAGAGAATAAAACAAATAATATTTTTTTTGTCTTACAGTTCATTTGGTTGAATATAGGAAATATGGTCGAATCGTCACCCAAAGAATACTTATCTATTAAACTCAAAAAATTATACATATCTTTAAGTGGATAGCATAATTAAATCTTATCAATTCCTTCTATTTGATACGAAAAAATACTATATTCATCACATTAACCGAAGGGCATGGCATGGGAAACATAGGAAACAAATCATTATTTTTTAAATTGAAGAAAACAATTTAAGTTTTATTATAATAATATGTAAAAAGTTAACAAAAGCCCTCTTAATCTTAATTTTAATTTTTTTTTATCATAATCTTATTCTATTATCAACACTCTACTTCTATTTTCTATTCTTAAATTTTAAGAGTTAGCTACAAAAATATCACAATTTTTTTATTACTGTTATTAAATATTATAAATATTATAAAAATATTCATTAATTTAATAATAAGGAAGTAATAAAAACATATTTTGATAATATATAATGTAAAAGTAAGGAAAAATTTGATGAAATATTAGTAATAATCTAAAATTGGGTGATGGAAAAAATTTATTTATTCTTAATTGATTTTTCCATGATAGAGATGAAAAAAAATGGCCATTTCAAGAAATCCGACTTCAATTGCCTAAACCCTTAACCGCGTCGGATATAGAAGTGAGCCGAATGCAAGCAAACGAGTAGAGGGAAGGCTACTGGGTTGCCTTTAGCGCGAAGGACACGTGGAACTCCATATCGGACACATCCAAAACCCCTTTGATGACGTGTACTCGTAACCATAGCCTCCCTATAAATACCCACCTTGATCCCAAATACCTCGTTCTCATCCGTTTCCTTTTCCACTCTTTCACTTTCTCTAACTGACTATAAACATAAACTCCCAAGAACACACGGATAAGAAAAAACCCCACAGATATACAGATTCGGATCTTAAACGGAACTTATGATCTAGGGTTTTCATCGTGATTCTAGGCCCATTGGATCCTTTCTTCATTCTTCATAGTTGTCTTTGGCTCGTTCGTTTCTTTTGTTGGACTTCTGTTTCGACATCCGATTGTTTCTCCTGTCTTGGCTCGAGATCCGGGCCAAGCACAGAAGTATCGGGTTCTGAATTTGGATTCAGCACTTTGTTAGCTTCGCTAGTACAGGTTATCTCTCTTCACTTTCTTTCGCGCGATCTCTTGCTGTATGTGTGTTGTGTTTATTATATTTCACGTTTTGTGGGATTGCTTGGTTGCTGAGAAAATATTGAAACAGAAAGTAAATAAAAGAAAGTGTTGCAGTTTCATGTTTTCTTTCCGGTTAATGCGGTTATTGAATACGTTCAGTTTTATTCTTTTCGCGAAAACTGCTAATGTACAGCAACCAAACCGCTATGAATAATTAAGTAATTGCGATAAGCACTTACCAATAGCGATTTTCCTGTTAATTTTTGGACTATGATGTGGTATTAAATATTTTATGATTATTTGGTAGATGTGATCTGATCTAGGATTTAAACTCAAGGGACATTCATCAATAATTGATAATTTAAAGTTTAGCACGAAAAACTTAGAAATTAAACAAACCCCTTTAAAGATAGGGGAAAGTCATTTTAGCAACCTGGTGCAAATGTTTCATTAACAGAGCTAAAAACTTGAATGATTTTTTTTTTTTTTTGAAAAATAAGTATCAAAATGTGGTGGTGTTATAATTTTTTGGATTTTAGTTAAAAGATAATCAATTTTAGTTTAAAATATTTTACACTTAGAATATGAGCTTCAATTTAAATCTAAGTTGAGAGGGTAAAACATTTTACGCTTGAACATTGTAATATGAACTTATTAAATTTTAGTTGAGAGGGGCATTACATGTTAAAGATGATCTAACTTTCATAAAAATTATAGAATTGAAAATGCAAAATTACATTTTTTGACCAAGTAAGGAGGGGCACATGCCTCCTAAACGTGATGTGCATCCGCCCACATTCGTTAATGTAAATTAATATATTTAGAAGAAATAGTGGTTTCCAACTATGTGAAATGTCAGGAAGACACATTAGAAGCTAAATAGAGGGCTTGCAAAATATTGAGGTTTTTGATATTGTTAGAGCACAAACTTAAGTTGTTGAGTTCTTGTTAATTTGATTTTGATATCTATTAGGAGTTAGTGTTGCATGGAGTCAAGCTTGGGATTTCTCACGGATGAGCAGAGGGAAATGTTAAAAGTAGCTACCCAAAATGTGGAGAATTTGTCATCATCTCCGAAATCCCCGTCATGTTTGCTTTCTGATTATCACATAAAAGCTCCATTCAGTGCTAAGGCATCAATAGCTGGGACAGGTGGGAGGCATGTGCGCCGCTCACATTCGGGAAAGTTCATTCGCATCAAGAAGGGTGAGTCCCTCTGGCACTTTCGTGTGAATCTCAGTTATGATGGGAGTTTTAGATCTGGTCTGTCTTCTTCTGCTGGCTATTGTGCTCGATTTTGAAGGTTTTGAATTATATTGAGTAGATTATGTTGCAAATACCGATATAATGACTAAAGTCCCGCACAATTTTGCAAATACCTGCATTTCACCATTTTTTTGGGGTTCTAAATCTTCTCAATTCGTTAGTTGGATGAAATTTAATTAATGGATTTGATTTTCTTACATTTTTAAATTCTAATTGGATGTTAGACCTGCTGATCAGCTACCACTTATCTAGGAATTCCTCATGTATGCATACCTGCTGGCAGAGATATTTGTATGAACACATGTATATCTGCTTCCTTCATTAGAATGCTCTAGAACTAGTTGGTTGCTTAATTACCAATTTAGGCAACTACACACATTAAGAAGTTGTATCATGATTGAAGAAATGTATGAACAAATGGGAGTCTTGGTGAGTAGTAGAAGAGGTTTTGTGGTGGTGGTGTCACACTGGTAGAATTAGAGTTGGTGAGTGTTAGTAAGGGAATAGTGCCCTGTGTAAAAATGAGAGGATAAACCTCCTTTGTACAGATATTAGTATAAACTTTTAGAGCATTTATTGAAGTGTTATATTGGATTTGGGCTCTAAGTATGAGTAAACTCTACATAACCATAAATAAAGTTGTTACTGAATGTGCTTGAGTGGTTGAAGAGGTGCCTGTAATTTTTCCTTCTGAGTTCATTGTTGCTGTCCAAATAAGATGTGATATAGAAAAATGGAGAGAAGACAATTCAATGTGAGCAACACGTTGATTATACACACTTGAGATTTTGTGTCAGTTTATTTTTTTATTTGTTGATGAGATCAGTACTGGTTTTGGTCCAGTCTCTTGCTTGTGAGCTGTGATTGGTTTGTGTATTCGGTTCTCTAACTTTTCTCATCATCAAAGTTTAAACTTTCATAAATACGAAATATTGTTTCTTGTGTTATATACCATCAAGGTTTCCAATGTGCTGGAGCTGTTTTAATGTGTATATAAATGCTTCTCTTGACATCTCAGGGTATTATCTCCCCCCAATTTAGATATTGGGATCGTGAGTTATTATGTAGCACTTTTGTTTGTTGCATGATATTTTTCAAACTGCATCATGGCTAATAATAAATTCAGTGTCTTCCAGCAACTCGTAACAAAGCCTTAAGTGGATCCGGAACACTGTGCTTCTTAGTTTTCTTTCGGTTTGGCCCTCATGCAGTTTGAAGTAACTGGTACTTTATATGATCATCCTTGATTTTGATTGACACTAGTAATTTTATAGTTTTAAAGGTAAATTAACTAGTTATTGTATTTTTTATTAGGAAAATGAAGTTTCTGATGGAGTAATGCTAATATGATTCTATTAGTGATGTCTCCGACTACTTCTCTGCTTTTGAATTTAAGGCTACTGATTTGGAACGTAGAGAAAATATAGCTATCAAAAAGATATAAACTATATCATCCCCCTCTCCCAGATGCTGAAGCCTTCCAAATTTGTTTCCAATTATAGTGGATGCTGGAGAGTTTACCCTCTTGTTTGAATGTGGTAATTCTACAGCATTTTTGGAATAATGAATTGACATTTTTCTCCTTTTCTATCTCTGAATTATTACATTAGATGGTGGTGGTGGTAAGGGAACGTGGGGAAAGCTACTTGACACCGAGGGTGGATCTCATATTGATCGAAATGACCCTAACTATGATAGTGGCGAGGTAATTGCTATTCCCATTTTCGTTTATTTTTGTCATGTGATAATTAGATATATGGACTGTATCCCCTAGGAAGCTACTAGTACTGTAGCTGAACAGTTTTTTATGCCTGTAGATTCTACTTGTGGATGTTAGCATTTATAGTTTATGTAATGACCATTGTCTTTTCTTTTTCTTTTTCTTTTTTTTACTGGAACCAATTTGTGAATTACATTACTTATATATCTTATCTTTGTGTTTGACAGGAACCTTATCAGCTTGTTGGGTCATCTGTTAATGACCCTTTGGATGAATATAAGAAAGCCGTTGCCTCAATTTTAGAGGAATACTTTAGCACTGGTGATGTTGAATTGGCTGCATCGGACCTCAAAGAACTTGGCTCGAGTGAATATCTTCCTTACTTCATTAAGCGCCTGGTTTCCATGGCAATGGACAGACATGACAAAGAGAAGGAAATGGCTTCAGTTTTGCTTTCTGCTTTATATGCTGATGTGATCAGCCCTTCCCAGATCAGGGATGGATTTTTCATGCTGCTTGAATCTGTTGATGACCTTGCAGTGGACATACTGGATGCTGTGGATATTGTAGCTTTGTTTCTTGCTCGTGCGGTGGTGGATGACATCCTACCTCCAGCTTTTCTCACCAGGGCAAAGAAAGCACTCCCAGGCACTTCAAAGGGATTCCAGGCAATTCAGACAGCTGAAAAGAGATATCTCTCAGCTCCGCATCATGCAGAACTTGTTGAGAAGAGGTGGGGTGGTAGCACTCACATTACAGTTGAAGAACTGAAGAAAAAGATTGCTGATTCATTGAGGGAATATGTAGAAAGTGGAGAAGCCATTGAAGCCTGTCGATGCATAAGGGAGTTAGGAGTTCCTTTCTTTCATCATGAAGTTGTGAAGCGAGCATTGGTTCTTGCTATGGAGAACCGAACAGCTGAGCCACTGATATTCAAGCTATTAAAGGAAGCGGCCAAGGAGGGACTGATAAATTCCAGTCAAATGATAAAGGGATTTTCTCGTGTAGCAGACAGTCTAGATGACCTTGCTCTGGACGTTCCATCAGCAAAAAAATTGTTCGAATCTCTTGTTCCTAAGGCAATATCTGAAGCATGGCTTGATGCATCCTTTTTGAAACCTTCAACGCAAGATGAGAAGGTATCAAAGGAAGATGAAAAGGTCAAGCGCTACAAGGATGAGATTGTGACCATAATTCGTGAGTATTTTCTCTCAGATGACATTCCTGAGCTTATCCGAAGCCTTGAAGATCTTGCAGAACCAGAGTACAATCCAATTTTTCTGAAGAAACTAATCACCCTTGCATTGGACAGAAAGAACCATGAGAAAGAAATGGCTTCTGTTCTGCTTTCTGCCCTTCATATTGAGCTATTCTCAACTGAGGACATTGTTGATGGCTTTATCATGCTCTTAGAATCTGCAGAGGATACAATTTTGGACATTTTGGATGCTTCAAATGAACTTGCTTATTTTCTGGCTAGGGCTGTGATTGATGACGTTTTAGCTCCACTAAATCTGGAGGAAATAAGGAGCAGATTGCCACCAGATTGCAGTGGAAATGAGACTGTGAGAATGGCTCGAACAATGATTGCTGCACGTCATGCTGGAGAGAGGATCCTTAGATGTTGGGGAGGTGGAACTGGATGGGCTGTAGAGGATGCTAAAGACAAGATAATGAAACTGTTAGAGGAGTATGAAAGTTGTGGTGTCGTGGATGAAGCATGTAGATGTATTCGAGATCTTGGTATGCCTTTCTTTAACCATGAGGTAGTGAAGAAGGCATTGACAATGGCTATGGAGAAGAAGAATGATAGAATGCTAGACTTGCTGCAGGAGTGCTTCAGTGAAGGCATAATTACAACCACTCAAATGACCAAGGGCTTCAGTCGAATCAAGGATAGTTTAGATGATTTGGCTCTTGATATTCCTAATGCCAAAGACAAATTCAGTTTCTATGTAGAACATGCCCAGAAGAAGGGGTGGCTATTACCTTCATTCGGGTCATCGATTGTTGATGTTCCACTCACCCAGACTGCAGCTACTTGAGGAGAACGTATATTTATGATTGTTTCTCTTACGTGTTGTTGCTTTAAACCTAGTTGTATTGTGTTGTACTTTAAACGGTGGATATATACTGGGATGTTTGCTAGTCCTTGTGTTTTCTTTTGTAGTGGTTGATATGATTGAGATTCCTATGATCCCAATAGCTGGCTAATGTACAAAGTTGGCTTCATATGCTTCCATCCACAGCTTTTAACGCTCAGATTGTGCCGTGAAATATGTTGGGTTTCTTAAAGTGATTCTTATTCTATTCAGAGATTCATATTTTACTTTAAAAAGAGTTCTTCCAGCTGCTGATAAGGAACAGATTTCATATAAATATCAACATGAGCGTTATATACGCTTTCATACTTACCATCCTGATATTAATCCGTGAGATGGACTTTTCCTTTTTAGTTTGAAACTTTTTCTTCAATCGGTTATCACTTTGTTTAGCAAGGGGAAAAATGATATTCTTAAAACTTTTAATAACGTCAGTGATCAAATATACAGAGTATAATATTAAGTATTTTAAATATTGGTTAAGTTTTTTAAACTCCTTTCTTGTTTATCTCAATTTTAAAGATTAAATTAACGTAAATTTTGAATGATATTCTTAAAACTTTTACATGTTTTTATTGTAATAAACTGTTAGAAATTTAAGCAATTTTATAGAATTTCATAAGTGGAGAACACCACTCTTGAAAACTATGGACACATCCTCATACTACTCATGAAAACATAGAACACACTACTCATGAAAACATAGAACACACTACTCATGAAAACAAGGGACTATTGAAACAATCCTAAAATTAAGGCAGTAACAACAACTACTTCCAACATCTTCCCTTAAACTAATTTTCTGCTAAAAAGCAGTATAGGGTTTTCTGGACTAGTCTTCAACTTCAAGTAATCCTCCCTTGTTCAAGATTGAGGGCTAAGCATATTCCAAGAAACTTCATGAGTTTCTCAAAACTTGATTGCTTGAGGGGTTTGGTTAGAATATCTGCTACATGTTCTGAACTCTTGCAATACTTCAATTCAATAACCTCATCTTGACATAAGTCACGAAGAAAATGAAATCTGACATCTATGTGTTTTCTCATCCCGTGCATTATTAGATTTTTGGATAGTTTGATAGTAAACATGTTATCATAGTAAATTATCATAGGGTTGTCTTGCTTCATTCCTAGGACTGCAAACATTTTCTTCATCCAAATCCCTTGACATGAGTTTGATGTTGCTGCCACATACTCAGCCTCAGTAGTTGACAGAGTAACTATAGGTTGTTTCTTTGAGGACCATGAGATAGCTCCTAAGCTTAACATATAAGCATGCCCCAATGTGCTCTTTATGTCATTTAGATCTCCTGTATAAATCACTATCAACGTAACCATAGAAATCTTAGTTGTCACTTTTCTTATAGAACATTCCATAATCTAGTATCCTCTTCACGTATCTTAGAATTCTTCTTACTACATTCAGGTGCAACTCTGTTGGATTTTCTATGTATATAGTTATCAGCCTTACATCATACATAATGTCTAGTCTAGTTGAAGTAAGATACATGAGACTTCCAATGATTTGTTTGAAGAAAGTGTTATCAACCTCTCTTCCTTCTTCATCCTTGCTGATTTTCAATCCAGGTTCAACTGGAGTCCCAATGGCTTGATATTCTATCATCTGAAATCTTTCAAGCACCTCTTGTGCATATTTCTTTTGGTAAATGAAGTTACCAAAAGAGTTTTGAATTACTTCTATACTAAGGAAATAGTGCACCAATCTTAGATCTGTCATCTTGAATTCTCTCATCATTGAGTTTTTAAACTCATCCAGCATTTCCTAATTATTTCGTGTATAGATTAGGTCATCAACATAGAGTGACACGATTATAAGTTTACCTCCATTTCTAGCCTTAGTGTATAATGTATGTTCTGAAAGACATTTCCCAAAACCTAACTTGGAAAAATGGGTGTTGATTCTGTTGTGCCATGCCTATGGAGCCTACTTCAGGCCATAAAGGGCTTTCTTCAACTTTAACACTTTTTCTTCTTTTCCTTTTTGAACAAAATCAGGAGGTTGTTCAACATAAACCTTTTCTTGCAATTCTCCATGGAGAAAAGCAGACTTTACATCCATTTGTAGAATCTTCTAGGATTTCTTGGCAGCCAAGGATATGAGCATGCTTATGGTTTCATGCCTTGATACAGGTGCAAATACTTCATTATAGTCTATGCCATGTTTCTGTTTGTATCCTTTAGCCCTCAAACGGGCTTTATACTTGTCAACCTCTCCTCTTTCATTCACTTTTGTTTTGAACACTCACTTTACCCTAATCTGCTTTTTCCCTTTAGGTAAATCAATGAGCTTCCAAGTGTTATTCCTCTCAATTGACAGTATCTCACTGTCCATTGCCTCCTTCCATTTATCTTCCTTCATGGCTTCATCAAAGGTGATGGGATCACTACCAACAAACAAGGAAAAGTTGGCAGTGTCTTCATCTGAACCAATGAAAGTTGTCTCATAATCCATCATCCAATGAGGCCTTATCAGTGTTTGAGGGTTTCTCAGATTGTAAACCCTTCCTTCTTTAGATTCCTTGTCACTTTGAGTTGATGTGTGAGCTTGAGGCTCCTGTGGTGATGTTAGTGGATGAGGGATTTTAGTCTTAGTCACCTGAGTTGTCCTTTCATCATTTGCTTCACTTTCCACCAGCACATTCTTTGGTGTTTCTGGTTGTTCTCCCCAATTCCACCTTTTGTCCTCATCAAACACCACGTCAAGCTTATCATTATCTTTCCTGAAATTGGGTTAAATAGTTTATAAGCTTTTGAATATTCACTTACCTCTAGGAACACATATTTCTCAGTGTTGTCATCCTTTTTTTTCCTTCTTTGGTCAGGTATATGTGCATATGTTATGCAATCAAATACCTTGAAATGATCTATAGTTGGTTTTTTCAATTCTATGCTTCTTGTGGAGTCATGTTCTTAACAGAAAATGTTAGACTTATATTAAGAATGTGAACTGTCCAACAAATAGCTTCAGGCCAGAAAGCTTTGGGAACCTGTTCTGTTACGTGTAAACTCCTTACCATATTGACTATGGTACGATTCTTCCTCTTATATACACCATTTTTTTGTGGTGCATAAGTTGTGGTTAGCTGTCTCATAATTCCCTTCTCATTACAAAACTCAAAAAACTCCTTAGAATAAAATCATTTTCCTCGATCCATTCTTATACATTTGATCCTTTTTTCTGTATGTGTCTCCACTAGAAAAGTGAAGTTTTTGAAAGCTTCAAAAGTTTCTGACTATAGTCATATATGAAGGTTATAAAGAATCTTTTACCTCCATTAGATGTAAGGGACATTGGACCATAAAGATCTGATTGAATTAACTCTAGGATCTTATGAGCTCTTGTTGATTTTCCTGTAGGAAACATATCATGGTCATGTTTCCCTGTGATGCAATAATCACATGTTGTCGAGGAGGGCATTGTGATTTCATGTAGTCCTTCCATCATTTGCTTCTGTTTTAGGGTCTTAAGGCTGTTGAAATAAAGATGCATATTTCCTTCATGCCATCTCCATATTGAAACATTTTCTTTGGCCATCAGACACGTTTGCACTGATTTAATTTTGAGAGGGAAGAGTCGATTTCTTATCATTTGCACCATTATAATTGGTCCACATTTGGGATCATAAATCTCACACTCTCCTTTTTTAATTGGGATCGTGTAACCCTTGTCTTGCAACTGCTAGCACTTAGCAGATTTTTTTTAGGTCAGGTATGTAAAATGCATTAGATATTACCTCAATGAACTTATTCTTAGTTCTTATTTGAATATCACCCTTTCCTTCAACCTTCACAGTTGATCAATCACCAAAGCTAACAAAAGTGGTGAAACTCTCATCTAGATTAGAGAAAGAAGACTTACAACCGCTCATATGGTTGTTAAAACCTGTGTCCACATACCAGGTGTCTTCATCCGTGTCTTCCTTTGCATGGAAGGCCATCAAAAAAGTCTCCTATTTTTTCTCCTTTCCTTTTTTTATGCAAAGTTGGATCTTTCACTCTTCTCCTTTATTATTTTTATGTAACACTCATTTTTGTAATGGCCTATGTTTCCTCATTTATAACATTCGACCTTTGATTTGTCGAAATGTCCATTCTTCTTATTTTGATCATCATTCCTTCGAGTCTGAGAAGATGATTTAGTTCCTTCTCTACTCCACTCTCTATCTTCATCCTTTCTGTATTTTCTATTGTAAGAGTGTTGTCCTTGACCTCTTTCATGTCCACCACGGCCTCTATCTCTTCCTCTTGTGTTTGAAAACTCGTTGAAGGTGGAAACCTTCAGCGCCTGCATTTCTTCAACTACATTGGTCCTGGTAATTCTTTGCTCATGCATGAGCAAGGAACTCTACAGTTCATCTATAGACATATCTTTAACTATATTAGACTCCTCAATTGATCAAACCACATAGTTGAACTTAGGAGTCAGGGACCTTAGGATTTTCTCAACCACAATGTCATATATGGTTTTCTCACCGTGAAGACGCATATTGTTTTCCACTGTCATCACTTTTCCAAAGTAGTCAGTTATTGTTTGTCCTTTCTTCATCTGAAGAGTTTCAAAATCTCTTTTGAGAGTTTTAAGTTATGCTTGTTTCACTCTATTGGAGCCCTGGTACTTCTTTTTCATAGAGTCCCAGATATCCTTTGACATGTCCTTCTTAAGGATTGTCTCCAAAATGGACCTATCGATTCTTGAAATAGGTAATTCTTTATCTTTAGATCCTTCAATTTCAATGCATCATTTTCCTACTTTTGTTGAGCAAAAACCTCTGAACTGTCCACATTAGTCTCTCCAATCCCAGTTTCTATAAGATCCCAAAATTCCTTAGATCTTAAGAAATTTTCCATCACATTTTCCAGTGATCGTAGTGACCATCAAATTTGGGAATAACTGGTTGGATAAAGCTTCCATTTTCTGTAACCATTTTGCTGTTACAAGGCTTTGGGTAGCTATGATTTTTTTTTATTTAGGTCCCTACACAGCTCTGATACCATATGTTGAGTAAGTTTTCTAAACCCTTTTCTTGTTTATCTCAATTTTGAAGGCTAAGAATAGTTTTTTCTCCTGCTTTTTTATACTTTAACATGCTTTTATAGTAACAAACTACTAGAAATTTAAGCAGTTTTACATAATTTTAGAAGTGGAGAACACCAATCTTGAAAACTAGGGACACATACTCGCACCACTCATGAAAACAAGGGAATGGTGAAACAATCCTAAAATTAAGACACTAGCCATAGCTACTTCCAACACTAAATGATTGTAATTTAATTTAAACAATATTTATTATACAATGATAAATTTTATATTTTTAATAGTAAAATATATGAGCTGGATACATGGTGTTATTTTTATTGTTTAGGCTTTGTGACTTTAGATAATTTCAAGAAGAGATCAATTAACAAATATATCACTGAATTTTCTTAAAAGTTGTAAACATATCATTTAACTGTATCGAGTAATAAAAGTAGCATTCAAGTATTATTAATTGTACAATATATCAGTGTTATGATAAATCTACTACAAATTCTTATTATTAGTACAAATTTGTTACCAAACTTTTAATTAGAGGTACAAATTTATTATCAAACTTTTTATTATAGGTACAAATTTACTACCAAACTTCTTATTAGTTGTAAAAATATATAATTGAAAATACAACACAAGCACCGAAAAAATAATGTAGTGATATATTTATACCGATAATTATAATTTAATGTTATTTTTCATTTAGTAAAGATAGATGATATATTTATAACTTTCACAATAGTTCAATAATATATTTGTTAGTTTACCCTTTCAAGATGGTATGAGTGATGTACTCATAGTTTTCACTCGCTCAAGGTGGGGTGCCCTTTTATCAAGAGGAAAGAATCAACAACCTTAAAAATGTGAGTCGTACTCTCCTAAGAGTCCGTGTCTTTGTGTATTTGCCCTTCTTCAATCAATATCATTATTATTTTTAAATAGAAATTAATATTTCATTCATTCAAATAAAAAATACAAGAATTATTAAATCAATAAAATAAAAATACATCAAATTATCATTAGAGTCAATAAAAATCATTTGTAGTACGTTTTGAGCTTTCTTCTTTAACTCTATCAGTTCTCTAAATATATATATAACTCTTCCTATTGAAAAGATGACAAATCTTCAATCCAACTTAACCATTCATGTCTTGAGATATTCACGTTTTGAATTGCAAAAATATCTAAACAAAAAGATCTAGATCTAAATCTAAAAACAAAACATACCTAAAATCACAATTAGATTGGCATCTAAGTGAAAAAACCACACTCGACTGAAATCTATATATAATGTAGATATTTTAATATATATTTATTGAAACATACTAAATGAAATTGAAGATCTACCAAAGAAAGATTTTACAATAAGAAATTATTCATCTAATAAGAAACAAAAACAATAAATGTCTAATAAGAAACAAAAACAATAAATGTCTAGGTTTTTTTAGCAAAAAACAAATAAAGATGGTTCCGTTTTTCTAATAACTGTCGTTATTAAACTTCTCAATTTTAATAAGTTACATTACATTGACTAGTTTGTTATAGCTTTATATATAATAGATCATGATAGAGAAGAGGGTGTTATAAGGTGAAAACTTTGACTCTATTATAGAGAATATGGTGGCTTATCACTAAGTCATCTTTCGCACGAGTATAAATCCAATCAAATAATAGTTTTGTTTTCCCTTTCTTTCATTTGGGCTTAAATTGATAATTTGGTTTGAAAATAAAAACTGAATGATGTCTAAGAGAATAGCAACTATTTTTAAGGAAAATAAAGAATCAATTTTTCAAACAAGAGTTTTTTTTTTGTTTGTTAAAAAATAGTTTTATTATCAAAAAAATACCATTTTGGTCTCATTCTTATTGCTAAATTAATATTTAGATTATATATTTATTTTTTATGATAGTTTATTCTTATATTATTAAAAAATGATTACACAATAACAAAGTTTATTTTTATTTTTTCAACTGCATTAGATAAAAAATATTTTTAACTTAAATAAACTGTAATTAAAATAATTAAAGAAAAAATAAATAATTATCATTTAACCTTATGTGACTACTTTTTAATAAAAATATGATTAAACTAATATAAAAAAAATAAGTACAAAATCCAAGTATCATTTTTAGTATAAGTATGAAATTTGTATAATCACACTTTCTATATTATTTTATAACTTTTTTAGAAAAAAGTGTGAGACAAGTCCTTCATATTAATCCTTGATGTGTATTTAGTACCTGGGATTTAAAAATATGTTTTTTAGTTTATAATCTTTGTACCAATTAAAAATAAATAATATTATTTTAATGATTTTTCTATTAAAGATATTATTTTTTCATGACAAGTGATTAAAATTAGATCCTTTAATAATGGTAAAATGACACTTAATATAAAAAAATTCACAAAATATTCATTTTAATATATAGTTATTACCACTATTTTTATTTTCATATTTTATGGATTTGCTTTTAAATAAAAATATATATTTAAATAATTTTATGTTATAATATTATTATTGTTGATTTTTTATTAAATAACTTCATACAAAATTTCACTTTTATCTTTGTTAGTGACTCATATTTTATTGTATTTTAATAATTTGATAGTAAAAAATAATATTTTAATAGAAAAATCATTAAAATAATATTATTTATTTTTACTTGATCATTTTTCTCAAACCTGATGAACTAGAAAACACCTTTTAAAATATGAAGAACTAATGACACCAACTTCATAGGACTTCTATGACCCCATTAACTTTTTTAATAAAAAGTATAAACTTATTTAGTTACAACTGTTAATAAATAGTTCAAGTAGAATCAAATAATCACACATAAAATTGTATAAATGTTAATTCTATGTCAAATAAAGTATTCATAGTAAAGTAAATTGAAACATAAAAGGAATATGGAACAAAAAAAAACCTAGACAAATTAAACACACTACTAGCATAGCATGCTAGTATAGAACTAGTAATTATTATTCATAGATATTACATACTTCTATAATCAAGTTTACTAAGATGAGAAATAACCCTATAATCAAAAGAATCATGTTGAAAGATCACATTATTATGAGCTTTTCAGATACTCTACAGTTCATAGGCCCTAATAGTAATAAGCTTATCACCATCAAGTTTTTGGCCTAAGTAGCGAAAGAATGGAAACTCATAACAAAGAAACCAGCAACAAAATCAAAGATGTTGGGCTTGACACTCTTACATCTTAAAAGAATATAGCTAGTAGTCTGGCGTTCACGATCACACAATGGATAAAAGACAAGTACCAAGCAAGGTCTTCATTCTAGGACATCTCATACTGATAAAATGCGATGCATACCGTGCCAAAGAATATGATTAACCTTCGACTGGAATTTAAGTTTCTACAATTGTTTCCAAACATGTGGCCCTAGACCAATATGAGCTGAAGGGACATTTTGGCCTAACCTGGCCACTATATAACTAGATTGAAAATTAATAATAGCTTCTTCATGAGAGAATATAGAATGGACTAGGTCCACCTTTCAAGACCTAGTAAGAAGGTCAATAAGATCTCTAACAAATAAAGCATGGTCGGACCTTGAATTCGTAACTTTAAAACACGAATGAGCCAATAACTAGGGATAATTGCAAATATAAATTATAGTATCGATAACTGTCTTCTATCACGCACTAACCAAAAGCACCTTCCTAACCTCTAATAACCTTCACCAAGCCTAAGAAGACACGTGTCTTAGCATTAAAGAAAAAACCAAGGCAAAAATACTTTTTTCTCAAAATTTGAACAAAAAGGGAGTTAGACACTTAAACAAGCATCTATTTGTTTAGCATGGGCAAATTAAACAAACTTAAGTATTTAAACTCCAATCCTTTGCCAATCACACAACTTATTCCAAGAAATACAAAGGATCTTCTTAAATTCTTAGTAGTACCCCACCAGAAATGCTGCATAGCTTTCTCAATATCAAGACACAACCCAACAGATAAGAAGAATCATTGCATAGCAAAATTAAACACGACATAAGCTATAACCTTAAGAAGAACTTATTTCATAGAGAGAGACAAGAATTGGCCCGATCAAGACTGTATCTTACCATAGACCCTATCTAGAATGTAGTTCAATTGTCTCCTCTTATCTTTCCCAAATAGACCTGGTAGATCAAGATATCTTGAAAAACTCAAATTAGCATAACCCAAACTCTTATTGGATGGATTCTTTATCATGTACATCCATGTTAGAGCTAAACAAAACAATATACTTGGAATAATTCATAATTTTCCCTAAAGCCAACTCTCATAGATACAAAGGACTTCCTTAACCTTTTGAATTTTTAGCCAAAATCCTTTACATAAAATTAGTGAGTCATCAACAAAAAAAAAGATGAGAAATAACCAGTGTAATCTAATAGGCCCGAATCCTATAAATGTGTTTCCAAAGTTCTTCCTAATGCAATAACCTAGAGAGCCCTTCAATACAAATTAAGAAGAGATATGGAGAGATTGGGTCTTCTTGTTAGAATTCTCTCTCAAGAGAAAAATAATCAATCTGCTTTTCATTAAGCACACATGAGTAGGTAACAATTGAAATATAACACATAATCCATTAGATCCACTGGTATGAAAAACCTATCTTGACCATCATGGCCTTAAGAAAACTCCCTTTAACTCTATTATAAACCTTACTCATAACTAGCTTGAAGTCAAGGTATGATTCATACATGTTCTTCTAGTCTTTAGACAATGTAAAAGCTCATGAGCCACCAAAATATTTTTTGAAATTAACTGTTAATGGATGAAAGAATTCTGGTTTTGGCTAATTATCAAAGACATTATTGTGCCCAACCTATTAGTAAGAATCTTAGAAATGACTTTGTAGACAATATTACAGAAGCTAATAGGACGCTACTACGTTATATCTCGGGAATTCACCACTTTAAGAGATAGAACAATATGGGTATAATTAATTGCAATAGAAGTGGTACCATTGCCAAAAAACTCATAATTACATGTATATTATCTTGTTGGATGATGCACCATTATTTCTAGAAGAAAAGTAATGGCATAATGAATTTGAAAGATAGCCTTCTTAATTTTATGAATAGTAATTGACCTAATTGTAACTCTAATTAATCTTTTCCATAACTTGTGGCTCTAGAAACACAATATATCAACACAAGTAATAACAGAAAAGGGCTAGACGATTGGAATAGGGAGCCAAAATAAAAGCAAGTTACCTTTTTAAAATCATACTTCTTCGTAACCCATCCACCATTCTCATCCTACAGGTAATGTACAATCATTCTTCCTCGTTTTTGAACTACCTTAGCGTGAAAAAAAGTTGTATTTTAATCCCCTTTATGAAGCCATCTTATTTTAACTTTATCCTTCTAGTAACACTCCTACGGGATACAAATTCTTTGTAACTCTAAGGATAAGTTGTGGTAAACCTCCGTCCTATAAAGGTTTTGTCTATCTAACATCATCAATTACTCTTTCAAATCCTAAATGATTCTCAAAGAGTTAAAATTAGCCTCACCCTTCCACCAAATTGGCTTTTGTAGGCATTGGGTGAATCTTTACATAAGATTGAATCATGTTCATCTCCTAACCTTAATATTCCATGCTCTCCCAGCTTCTTTTGGATCACACATTTTACATTAAATTAATCAATAAACCTTTCAATTATTGTTAGTTATACTTAAGCATGTAAATTTAATTTGATTCAACCAAAACATAAACGATTCAACTTGACTCAAAACATAACTAAGCTTAATGAATCACGGTTTGACCTTATTCAAAACTTTTAGAGTTAGACTTAAAACCAAACATTTAAATTATTAGTATGACATAAAGCATGAATTAAATAAAATATATATATTTATAAAATTTTGACAATTTTATAACTATAATTTTGTAAATTTAAAATTTTAATGAAAACATATTAATTAGTTTATTATTATGTATTTATATTTAATATCAGACACATTTTTTTTATCTAAAATTTTTTTCGATAAATTAATTTTAAGTATTAAGTGAACAAAAAATATATGTTATAGATTTATAGTGGCCAATTGTCACAAGATATGACAAAATAATGATAAAAATATAAATTATTATTTATTTTTAAATTGGATAAAATATAACCTTTACAAAAAAAAAAGTAAAATAATAAAAATTAAAGATATTTAAAAAAGTAAGATATAAAAATTACCTCTTAAGTCCTAAATTAACTTCTTTTTTAATGTTATTTTTCTTTCTTCTATTATAATATAAAGATTCTTAAAAAAAAATCAAATAAGCACGTTAAGTAAACAAACTAATATTAAATATAAATAATCAAATCAAATCGTATCCATTTTATATTATAACGTTAAGCTCAATCTTATTAATATAAAATTTCACTAAATAAAAAATTCTATTTCATTGCTATAAATAGACTAAACTTTTTACTTTCCGTCTTATCATATATTCATCTACTTAGTTTTACTCTTTATTCTTTTTACTTATTAATATTAATATATATATATATATATATATATATATTCAATTTAATAATATGATAATATGGTTATTATATTTTAAAATTAAAATTAATAAATAATTATTAAATTAAGAAAAAAAATATTATTATTAAATAAATTTAAATAATTGTTGAAAATAATTTGTTAAACTATCTTTATCATCTTCATTTGTGAAAAGAGTTCGGGGTGCTACTCGCTAATTGTGATTCGGAAATACTAGCAAGGAATTTCACTATTGTTTTCTAAATTTATGGACTCATTTAAGTACTCCTTTATGGAACCTTTTCACCTTATAGTTTTTTTTAATCTTTTTTGTGCTACGATTATAAATTGTATAGTGATTTAAAAAAAAATTACATTCTCTTTAAAAAAAAAACTATAATTTTCTTAACTTGTGAAATATTTTAATAATTTTTATTTGTTACGTATATCTAACTATGGATGAAAAAAAAGATTTAAGTGCATGACATAATTTTTCTTCATACATAAAGTTTCTTTTTTAACTATTTATTTTATATTGTAAAAAAATAACACATATTTTTTTCTTAAATAATATTAAAAATAAAATCATATAAATAATTAAATCATACGTATATTAAAGAAAAAATATGCAATATCTAATATTTATAATTGAGGGTAAGGCTTATCATGAAATGTATAATTATTTTAATTAATAAAATTTATTTAAAGGTTATTTTATTAATTTAATATTGAAATATTGTATTATTTTTGTAAATAAATATTAAAATTGTAATTTTTATTTTAAAAATAAATATATCTAAAAGTTTGTTTGAAAAGCCCGAAGTCCATTAAATTTTTCTGAAGTAAATAGGCTTTGGGCTTTTATTTAATTTTAGATATTGGATCCGACACGGTCTCAAAATAAATACAGTCCCAAAAACTGGACTTGAATTCGATTCCAACTTGATTGTTTGCGAACAAGAGAGAGAAACTTTTATTCTGAGCGTTGAATTTTTTGCTTGTCCCGGGACAGAACATGTAGATTCTTTGTATCTCTAATAAATTTATTATTTATACTTATAATTAAAATAATAAAATAATAATAAATATATTTTAAATAATTATAAAAATTTAACATTTATATTTATTTTTTAATTAAAATAATAATTTAATATAATTATGATATATATATATATCATGTTATAAAAAAATATATATATTTATTTATAATTTTAATATTAATTTCATTTGAATTAAATTATAGCGAATTAAAATATCTTTTCATTTAAATAAAAATAAATTATATATTTTCTAATTTAAATCTATTTTAAATAAAAAATCTAACAATTTAATTTAATTTAAATTTAATAAATCAAATCCAATTTTTCTTTGATAAAATTATTAGTTCACCACTTATCCGTAGAAACGATAGTTATGTAATAAGGTGGCACGTATTAACTTGAGCGGAAAAATAAAGAAAGTAAATATATGCAACAATGAAAAGTAATCTAACAAAACAGGTGAGTTATGAGATATTTTAGTATATTAGTTTTGTACCTGCCTTTTGCACGAATTGATAGTATAAATTTAATAAATATATAATATTATTTATTATTATTATTATTTTAAAAATAAAAAAATATTTTATGAAAAATTAATATTAAAATTTTATATAAATATATAAAAAATACTTTTAAAATAAATACTTAATTAATTTATTACCCAATAAAAAATAAATATATAACAATAATTATTTATTAGTAAAAAATTAATCAATTTTTGAATAAATATATAATAATATTAATTATCGAATAATAAGTATTATTATTTTAAATTCATTATTTTATAAGATAAATTAAAAATATAAGTTTTTAAATATAATTTTTTAATTACTTTTATTATAATTGAAAAATCGATGGTAAAATATTTTATAAAGTGATTTATAAAAATACCCTTAAAATAAATAATTTATTTATTTATTACTTTAGTAAAAAATAATTATATAATAGTAATTATTTTATAAAGTGATTTATAAAAATACCCTTAAAATAAATACTTTATTTATTTATTACTTTAGTAAAAAATAATTATATAATAGTAACTATTTTATAAACAATATAATTCAAATACAATGTAAACATGAATGATTTATCGTGATAATAATTATGTAAATTTATTTAATAAATATATTAAATATAATATGAGAAAATATGAACTTATTTAATTAATATTTTTACCACGTAAGAAATTAATTCTAATTATATGAATGATAGATATAACTTGATTAGATTTAATAAATATTTTTGTTTAAAAATAATTTATATCAACTGATCGTTCTTTTTTTAATTGATATGATCTCGAATATAAAAATTATTAACTCAATAGAAATATGATTTGTTCATAATTTAATTAATCGAATAATCATTAAATGTATAATTATTAATTATATAAATTATCATTCTTAATGTAATAAAAATAATTACATTATAAAAATAACTATACATAAAAAAATGTATTTATCATATGAACATTCAACAAAAATATAATATGTTTACAAGTGAATTGATCGAATACTCATTAAATAATTAATTATTAATTGTATAAAAAAAATAATAAAAATATATTTATTATGTAAATATTTTATTATGTATTGATATAAAAAATAATAAAAAGTAAAAAAGAAAACATCATTTTTATATATAAATATTAATGCAGTATAGAAAAAAAAAATTAAAGAATCATTTTTGTTTTTATCTTTTGTCAAAAAATAAAAATAAAAAGTAGTCAGAGCGAAGTCAGGTATGGGAGATCAGACCGATTCCGATTTCTTCGAATTACTAGCCAATCGCTAGCATTCAGTCCATTTATACTGCGCTCAAGCCCATAAGAAGCATTATTGTTTTTAAATTCCCAAAAATATTATTCATGAATTAAATAAGAGCCTTGACAAAAAAAAAATAGTTCAAAATTGTAAAGGTACGAAGAAAATTTAGGGAGGGAAGGAAAGGAAAGAAATCACAAAAAATATGGAACGTAAGCATCTAATCCCTTTGTTTTTTTTTTTTTCTTAACGTGGGAATCGAATTTTCTCCCTTTAATTTTTTTCCCCCATTTTATTCTTCTCTATTATTATTATTATGTAGAACAGATTCAAATTGAATTAAAAAAAAAAAGGAGATTCGAAATTTTATTTATTTATTTATTTTGGACGTTGCTAAGAAAGCAGATTCGAAGTTGGACAAGCCCTTAAAGTGAAGAGAATCCACTTAATCCCATGCAGCTATAATTCTATATAAACCCTAATACACTCTCTATTCAATCCCCAAGCAAACTCAAAGAAAGCTCAAGAAAAACCAGACTAAAGTCCATTAACCCTCTTTGCTTCTTTCCATAACAATGGCCTCAATGCAATGCTCCAAAACTTGTCAAGAAGTCTGCCATGAGAAGTCACTTGGCTACAAAGACCATCACCATGGTAGCCATGGAATGACTGGTACTCATGGAATGGCCGGTCATGGAATGGCTGGTCATGGAATGGCCGGTCATGGAATGGCGGGACATGGAATGGCCGGTCTTGGAATGGCGGGACATGGACTGGCGGGACATGGACACCATCACTCTGATCATAAAATTGCCAAACCATCACAAACCCACATGCAGGCTCAAAGCCATGGTCATGGCCATAATAGCCACAGCCAAGGTGGCCACACATCACCCCATGGGATTGGGATGATGGGAATGGGAATGGAAACGTGCAAAACTAGTTGTCATGGAAAGAAAGACAAGAAGATGAAGAAACATTCAGAGTGTGGCAAGAAGAAGGAGAAGAGCTTGTTCAAGAAGAAAACCAAGGGTGGCAACAGCTGCAGTGACAGTAGCAGTAGCAGTGATAGTGATTAAATCAATCATTCAACAATATATTTACATTGAACTAATTAAAAAAGAAGCCAAAAAAAAAAGAAGAGGTAAGTAGCTATTAGTTAATTAATGCTAGTTAATTAGTTAAACTTTTTATTGATTATCATGTCAAAAAAATTTATTTACTTCTAAGTTATGATTTGAATTCCTTATTCAATATTTTGCTTCCTTTTGGCAGGAGGAATAAGAGCAGATATAAAGATGTTGATTTGAAGGATCAAATGGGGGGTGACCACTTATAATGAATATATAATAAATAAGGAAGCCCTTATAATTATGTGACATGGCTCACAAAGTGTGTTTAATTTATATATCTTTATAATTTAAGAGATGGTTGAAGTATGTCATTAAAGAATAAAGACCTGCTACTTTTCTATTTTTAAATAACATTTAAATATTTGCATATACATATAAATATATAATGACAAGATTTGAATCCATATCGGTACGCACAAATATCATATAACATTTCTCTCAATATTTTTTTTAAATATTGTTCATTATCCACTTCTTTTGAACTGCATCAAGCTTGAGTTCAACCAAACATCTTTCAAATATCTTATAAACCAATGACTTTAAGATATGTTGGAAAATTCGGGTATATTTTTCCTATTCTCAGTAGTTACTATTCACTTATGATTTAAATGAATAGAATTCAAACTAACCCGACAAAATAATGCTATTGAAAATATAACGTTAAAATAAATTAAAATGGAAATATTAAAGCAGAAAAATAATAACACTAGAAATTTAACGAGGTTCAGTATAAATGTTACCTAGGTCCTCGGGCATCGTTAACCACTTCCACTATCTCCAAATGGATGAACTCTAAAATTACAACTAATTGGGCAAAATTGAGCTAATTAATTACCCTTACAAAAGATAAGAAGATTTACAAATTTTGGGATATTTACAAATGGTGAATGAGGGATTATTTATAGCCCCAAATCCAACACTCATCTTCATTCCTAACCAATGTAAGACTTTTCTAATTTGCTCACTAAGGAGCTATATAACAAATCTCCACCTTAGTAACTTAGTGATTTTAAATGATTTTTTCAATTACTAGATCAGCGACGCCAGTGCCAATTCAGATTTGCAGGATGTTAATCAAGTCTAGATAATGTTTGAACTTGATTGTTGTTGCCACCTTGGTCATCATATTTGCGGGATTCTCTGTCATACTAATCTTTTGAACTAGTACTCCACATTCTTCAATAATCTCTCGCACGAAATGATAACGAACATCAATGTGTTTTGTACGTGCATGGTAGACTTGGTTCTTTGCTAAATGAATAGCACTCTAACTATCACAAAACACCTTAATATGTTTTTGACCAACTCCCAAGTCTTCAAGCAAACCTCGTAACCAAATAGCTTCCTTCACAGCCTCTGTAACTGTCATATACTCTGCCTCTGTAGTAGATAAAACAACTGTGGACTGCAAGGTAGACTTCCAATTGAATGGTGCTCTAGCAAGAGTAAATACATAACCAGTAGTTGACCGACGCTTATCTAAATCTCCTGCATAGTTGGAATCACAATATCCGACTACACATTGACTAATGGTATTATCCTGCTGAAATACTAAACCAACATCTACAATATTTATAATTTACCATAGAATCCATTTCACAGCCAACCAATGTCCTTTACTAGGATCAGGCATGTACCTGCTTACAACACCAACGACATGTGAAATGTCAGGTCTTGTACACACCATTGCATACATCAAACTACCAACCAAATTTGCATATGGTACATTTGCCATATATTCTCGTTCTGCATCATTCTTAGGAGATAATGGAGCACTAAACTTGAATTGAGGAACTAGTAGAGTACTTATAGGTTTTGTTTGTTCATTCATACCAAAACGTTGTAGTACCCTCTTCAAATATTGACTCTAGGTCAAACTAAGCTTTCTCTTTTTCCTGTCTCTACTTATCTCTATACCGAGAATCTTCTTGGCTTCTCCTAAATCTTTCGTCTCGAATTCCTAACTTAGTTAATCCTTCAACTTTTCAATTTCTGCTTGGCTCTTCGATGCAATCAACATATCATTGACGTACAATAGGAGATAGATGAAAGACTCATTTTGTAGCTTGCGAAAATACACACAATGATCATGTGTGCTTCTGGTGTACTTTTGTTGTAACATAAACTGATCAAATCGTTTGTACCACTGCCTTGGAGATTGCTTCAATCCATACAATGATTTGTTCGGCTTACAAACCCAATTCTCTTTACCAGTAACATTAAACCCTTCTAGCTGAGACATATAGATTTCCTCTTCTAAATCACCGTATAGAAATGCAGTTTTCACATCAAGGTAAACTAGTTCCAAATCGAACTGTGCTACCAAGGCCAACAAAATTCTAATGGAGGAATGTTTTACAACTGGAGAAAATACCTCATTATAATCGATTCCCTCCTTCTGAGCGTAGCCCTTAGCCACCAACCTTGCCTTGTAGTGAATACCATCTTTGTTAGGAAATCCATCTTTCTTTGCATACATCCATTTGCATCCAATTTCTTTCTTACCCTTAGGTAGTTGTGTCAACTTCGATGTTTTATTCTTCTGAAGGGACAGGAGTTCTTCATCCATGGCTTCCTTCCATCTTTCAACTTCAGGGCTTTTGATTGCTTCTTTATAAATGGAAGAAACAGCATCATGCATAACTGAAAGTGCACATGCCACCATATTCTTAAATTGAGCATGTAGGTCTTCAAAATCCTTGTATCGAGCAGGTACCTTGACATTTTGTCATTGTGGCCTATCAACTGCAGTTTCTTCTTGTTGCTATGAAGGTTCTTGGATTAAAACATTTTCATCTGATTCATCTTCTGTCAATGGAGGATCAGCTTCTGTCTTATCTTCACTAACTAGATTAACAATTTTGCTTTCAAACTCCACCTGTTTCAGAGTTTGCTCCATCTACTCTAAAGTGCCATCAATCTTCTTAGTTACCTTTCTCAACAATGCATATTCATCAAAGGTAACATCTCTACTAAATATTATCTTTTTCATTTCAAGGCACCATAGTCGATATCCCTTAGAATTAGAAGGGATCCCCAAAAAATGGCTTTCTTGGCTCTTGGGTCCAACTTTGATTCCGTTACATGGTAGTATGAAATTGAACCAAATGCATGTAAGAAATCGTAATCTCTAGCAAGTTTTCCAGACCATACCTCCATAGGCGTTTTGCCTTCAAGAGCAGACGATGGTAGACGGTTGACGAGATGACATGCATATGTCACAACCTCAGCCCAATACTGCTTGTCTAAACCAACATTTGACAACATACACCAAACCTTCTCTAGCAAAGTCCGGTTCATACATTCTGTAACTTCGTTTTGTTGTGGTGTTTTTCAAATAGTGAAGTGTCGCACTATCCCTTCTTCTTCACAAACTTTCATAAATGGATCGTTTGTGTACTCAGTGCCATTATCAGACCTCAGATGCTTGATCTTTTTACCATTCTGAGTCTCGATCATCTTCTTCCACTTGAGAAAAATCCCCAACACTTCATCCTTCTTCTTCATGAGATACACTCAAACTCTTTTGGAGAAGTCATCAATGAAAGTGACATAATAATGTTTGCCACTCATGGATGGAGTTCATGTTGGCCCCCACACATCAATATGGATGTAATCCAAAATGCCCTTTATATTATGAAGAGCAGTGTCAAAGCTTACTCTTTTCTACTTCCCCAATACACAATGCTCACAGAATTCCAACTTGCCGATTATCGCACCTTTTAACAGGCCTTGCTTTACTAGAATCTGCAAAACTTTTTCACCAGTATGTCCCAAACGCATATGCCACAGCTTGGTAGTTTCTAAATCTCTCTCTTCCTTTGAAACTGTTGTTGTCCAAATAACCGTACTACCAAGATAGTAGTACAAGTTATTCTTCCGAACACCTTTCATCGCCACAAGTGCTCCAGAAGTAACCTTCAATGCCCCATTTTGTATGGTCACAGTGAGTCCTTTTGATTCTAAGACTCCCACAGCAATGAGAATCTTCTTCATATCTAGAACATAATGAACATCTATCAAGACCCTAGTTGAACCATCTTGATTCTTCAAACGAATTGTACCGATTCCCAAAACTTTGCATGGATAATCATTACCCATGAAAACAACTCCACCATCTAGTTCTTCAAAGTTAAAGAACCACTCCTTGTTAGGAGACATATGGAAAGTACATATTGAATCAAAAATCCAATCACCAGGATGAGATGTTGTTGACGAACCAACCAATGCAAAATCTGAATTTGAATTGCTTTCAGCTACACATGCATCAGATTGCACAGTTTTTCCTTTCTTTTGCAGCTTCGGACAATTTTTCTTCCAATGACCTTTCTCATGACAAAAGGCACATTCATCTTTTACCAAGTGTTCCTTTTGATAGAAATCTACCTCTCCTTCCTTTCTGTTGTGTTTGCGGACGTCCTCTTACAGACAATGCCTCTGCTGCTTCATTCCTGCTTTCTCTTTTATCTTTCTTTCTAATTTCATAACTATACAAAGCAGTACAAATTTCCTCAAAAGACACTTTATCATTCCCAATGAGTAAGCTCGTAATAAGATGATCAAACTCATCAGGAAGGGAGACTAACAACATCAAGGCTAAATCTTCATCTTTAAAAGTTTCATCCATATTTAACAAATCTGTTACTAATTGATTAAAAGCAATAATGTGGTCGTTTATTGTAGTACCTGAAAGGTATTCAAACTGGAACAACTTCTTCTTCAAATAGAGCCGATTATGTCCACTCTTCTTCATGAACTTGTTCTCCAACGCCTTCCACAACTTACTTGCGGATGTCTCTTTCATGAACGTGTACTTTTGTTCTCTTGAGAGACACGAACGGATTGTACCACATGCCAATCGGTTGATATTTTTCCACTCTACTTCATCTACTCCATCTGATTTCTCTTCTTCAATGGCAATGTCTAGACCTTGTTGAAACAGAGCATCTAGAACTTCACCTTACCACATTTCGAAATGACCAGTTCCATCAAACTTCTCCACCTCGAACCTTGCATTCATCAACATAGTTCTGCTTGACGTGGATGATTGGCCTTTGTTTGAAAGAATTTTTTCTTCCGCCATTTCTTCAAATTACAACAACTAGCAACTATATTCCAATAGCAAACAAATACCTAGGTAGAAACCTTCAGCTCTGATACCAATTGTTGGAAAATTTGGATATATTTTTCCTATTCTAAGTAGTTACTATTCACTTATGATTTAAATGAATAGAACTCAAACTAACCCGACAAAATAATGTTATTGGAAATATAATACTAAAATAAACTAAAATAGATATTAACAACTGAAATATTAAAGCAAAAAAATAATAACACCATAAATTTAACGAGATTCGGTATAAATGTTACCTAGGTCCTCGAGCGTCGTTGACCACTTCTACTATCTCTAAATGGATGAACTCTAAAATTACAACTAATTGGGCAAAATTGAGCTAATCAATTACCCTTACAAAAGAGAGAAAAATTTACAAATTTTGGAATGTTTATAAATGGTGAAGGAGGGCTTTATTTATAGCTCCAAATCCAACACCCAATTTCATTCCTAACCAATGTAAGACTTTTTTAATTTACTCACTGAGGAGTTATATAACAGGATATAAATGACTTTAGGATATATATAGGTATGTTATTATGTGAAATGATTTAAATAAATAGTATTAATAAGTTATAATGATTATTAAATAAAATTATTTAAAAGTATATAGGTTAATAAATATATAAAGTTAAATTAATGAGTAATTTATAAAATTAAATTAAATATTTAATTATAATTTAAAATATATATCATTAAATTATTTTTATTTAAAAATCGAAATCACATGGTAAAATTATTTGTATTGTAAACGTTCTCTCTCTCTCTCTATATATATATATAGCGACCGTTCACGATACAAATGTTGAAGCTTTTTGTACTCATCACATCTATCCTGCAAGTTACTGACAAACATATTAGAAAGAACGGTAACATAAGTATCATATTTATTTTGATATTTAAGTGAAGTTTTGTGTGAATGATATTAGATTAGAGAGGAATTTAAAAAGTTTAAACGTTTGTTTATCTTTATATTTTTGAAGTGAATAGTATCTTTTTATAAACTTTAATCCACAGTAAACTTGTAAAAAACTTATAATTATTAATTAATATTTAAATTAATATAATAATTTATATATAATTTTAAATAAATGTAGATTTGAATTATTAATATATATTTTAAAATATATTTAGAAATATTATTATTTATTTTGATTTAAATTTGAATTAACTGTAATCATTTTACTTTTTAATATTAATGTGAATGGTATATATTAAGTGATTTTTTCATCCAGTCTCCTAGACCTCTTGGGCCAGTGTTCTAGTTGATCACCGGGATACAGTGGCATCATGAAATCAAATCTTGAAATGCCCTGATAATTTTGTGCAATTAGAATTTCAATTTTCTTTGTAAAATGTTGGTCTTGGGGTTTATAAGCTTCCCATTGTCTATTTATATGTCTCAATCGAAATCTAAGTCATCAAGTTATAGCATGCTAAAGTTTTGGAGAAAAAGCCAATTCTAATTGAAAATTTGACTTCTCAATTTAATATCTTGTTGACCTGAGTCTACTAAATCTTCTTCCTATTGGAACCCTTGGAGTACTAGATGAATAAAAGGTTGAGATTAAACTAATAAATCTATATATAGACCTTAATTTGTAATAACTTATTCCTTAATCTTTTAAATTTGTAACAATAAAGGACAATATATAATATGTGTTTGTTTTCTTATCACGTGAATAACATGTGATTAGGTTGTGATATTAATTTTATGTGGAATAACATGAGATTATTTTTTTGACACAAACATATTTATTCCTTGCTCGCATTTTCTTTAGTCTTATGCAAAAATGAAGGTAGATAATATTACGAAGAAAGATCTTCTCTGTAACCTTGAATTTTCTGTTTTAATTAGTTTATAGCTCTCTCTTTTTTGGTTCAATAGGTGAATATTTATCATTATTCTTTTTTCAAACAATAAAATATCATTTATATACATAACATATTATTCTTGATTGTTACAGATTTAAAATAATAGGCACTTTTCATGCCTAAAATAAAATGGACTAAATTGTTTCATTTAAAAATAAAGATTAATTGTTCACTAAAGACTAAATTGTTTTAAAAAACAAGACTAAAATTACATTTAATTCTTTTTATAATTTATTAATTTGGTTATTATTTGATATTAAATATGTAATAGATATACGACATAATAAGTGCAGGTATCCCTTTAGGTTAAAGCGAGGACTTAAGACTGGCTCAACAAAAGGCTTGTGTCCAATAAACTTGGAAAAAAATACGAACCCCGTCGACAAAAAGTACCTCGTCATCAAACATCGAAGTTTTGGATGTCAAGACTTGATAATACTATGATATCTAGGTGATCAAGGTCGTCTTCCATGAATGACATGTATATAAACATCCTCCCTTTGTTTGTAAATACTTGTAACGATCTAAATTCTATAAACTAGTTAGTATCATCCAGGTCGTTTAATATGTACTCTGCTATCTATGTAAGGATACATATATATACCCCTTAAATGAGGAGAATATAAGAGATATTCAGTCGATGTCATTTCTTGCTTCTCACTAAAAATTACTAAAGTCAGATACCTAAATTCTTTCCAAACAATTGGCACCGTTTGTGGGAAACTAAAATTTTCTAATCCAACATTTGAGAAATGCTTTATTTTAAGAGAATTTACCAGTGTCATTTTTAATATCTAGATGGATCATCCATTCACTATCCAACCAAACGACCTTATTCTGGAAACTCTAGAGCCAAATGACCTCGTCCTAGGGGCCCTAGAACCAAACGACCTCATTCCAGAAGCTTTAGAATGTGACCTTAATAATAAAACGCTTCATTCTTCACCCATCAGGTCACTATCAAACCGTGCCATGAGACTCATTTCAACTAGCGAAGTGCAATTGTCAAACTTGCATGAGAATCCTCCTTATGAAGAAGATGTAATGATACGAGGACTTCAAAAACATATCATAGAATTACAACAAGCTTTCATTGAGTGTCAAAAGGATAATAAAGAATTAAGATCTCAATTAGAATGAAACACCTACTCGAACACAACTAGTTCCCTTTTTTACACCTCTAAACTCTCAAATGGTGCGTCAACTTCTCAGAAGAGAGCATGCAACTCATACTTCAAATCCTCATCAATGTTCAATGAGGGAACACCCACATATGGTTTCTGATCCTCCCATCATTGGTGGGACTTCTCACCCAAATCCTCCAATTCATAGACCAACAATTGAGTCTATTCCACCGAGCAAAGAGTTAGACAAAAGGTTAAAAGAGATGGAAGAAAAAATGTGGATCAAGGTTAATGATAGATTTGCAAGACAAGAAAAGACAAAACCTTGGGGTGATATAGAAAATGTTTGTAATCAATTGTCCACATCTCCTTTCTCTAACATCATTGAATTAACGGCACCTCCTCTCAAATTTAATTCCCCTAAATGTCCCGCATACAAGGGGACTAAAGATCCTATTGTGCACGTTCTTCAATTCAAAATGGCTATGGTTACGATCAGCCTATCTGAAGATAAACGAGAATCCATGCATTGCAAGTTATTTGCAGCTACTCTTCAAGATTCAGCCCAACAATGGTTTATAGAATTATCCCCTAAGAGTATTGCTAGCTTTGACGCTTTGGTCATAATATTCATTACCAATTATGCTTGTAACAAACCTATCAAGAAGGAGTCACATCACCTATTCTCGATTATCCAAGAGGAGGATGAATCAATTGAAGCTTACATGAGAAGATTTAAAACAAAAAAATGGAAATTAATCAATGCCCCGATTCAATAGCCATAGAAGCTTTTCGAAAGGGCATAAAGCATGATAATGGCATTTTCATAGAATTGATGAAATCCACACCACGTTTGTTACATGTAGTTTATGAGGAAACTCAAAAGTTTGTTAATGTTGAAAGGGAGATGAATTCGAGCAAACCATCGGTGAGTAGAAACCAGAGGCGACCCTCTTTCAGTAAGAACGAAGAAGACAGAAAGCCTGTGGACGACAAGCGTACCAACTTCTCCCGTTTCAAACTCGCCTTTAGACCAAAGAACAATCCCAACACTTGGAATCGAGCTTTGTCTCCCTTTCGTGGACCCCCTTACGTGTAACGCTAGTGGAAGTAGTGTGTCGTATGGAACGCCTCAATAATGTAAATTGGCCAACAGTTATGAAAGCTCCACTCAGGAACCCCAACAAATATTATGCATTCCATAGAGACATGGGACATTGGACTCAGGAATGCCGCCATTTAAAATGGGAAATTGAGCACCTACTTTCAAAAGGATATCTAGGGGATATAGTTGATAAAGCCAAGAATCCATAAGAAGAAATTTGAAGGGAAAATTTAGATCGACTAGTCAAGACATCGGACAAATTAATTCTGATCTTAAATGAGCCAAATAGAAGACATCCCATTCCACCAGGGGATGTGCGGATAATCCACACCATACATGGTGATCCTACCATGGCTAGTCACTCTAATAATTCTAGAAAAAGATATGCAAAGAAGGCTCGAGACATGGGACGTTTAATATATAGCATGAGACGGGAAGAACCTTTGCATCCTATTACTTTCTAAGATAAAGAATGCCTGCATCCTTATGATGATCCTCTCATAATCACAGTGTGAATAGCTCATTGTGAGGTGCGTAGGATACTGGTTGATAATAGCAGGTCATCTGATCTCTTATATATATTCGATCTGCTTGATATGAACATAGATCCCAAAGAAATTACCTCACAATAAATGCCTCTTGTTGGTTTCAATGGCAGTGTGACAATGTCAGTAGGAACCATACACCTACCAGTGTCCGTAGAAGGGTCCATAGTCTTAAAAACCTTTGTCATTTTAAATACTTCCACATCTTATAATGCTATTTTGGGACATCCATGGATACACAAAATTTAAGTTGTACCTTCAACATATCATCAGCTGATTAAATATCCTACCGTAGATGGGATACGACAAATTGAAGGGGAACAAGATAGGGCACGAAGTTGCTACAACCTTACCATGAAAAATGCATTACCCCAAACTTCGAAATAACAACTAAAGATTTCAAGTCACTTACATAAATTCAAAAAAAGTTTATACAAGTGAGCGAACTACTATGGAAGTTCACAATGAGTATGATATAGTCCTTATAGGAGACACTAGGAACGAACAATATGTTAAAATCAATGGTGCACTATCTCCTTCATTCAAAACTACCCTTGTTGATTTCTTGACAAATAACAAAGACTTGTTCGCTTGGAAACCCGAGGACATGCCCGACATAGATTTAGATATCATTTCCCATGAGTTGTGTTTAGATCATACCAAAAAGCCGGTCTAACAAAGAAAGCAAAAATTTGCTAGAGAGAAGAATGAAATCATCAAAAAGAAGATTAAGTCCTTAAAATATGTAGGTTGGGTTCGAGAGGTTCGGTATCCCACATGGCTATCAAATGTGGTGTTAGTAAACAAAACAAGAAGTAAGCACAAAATGTGTATAGATTTCACAATTTTGAATAAAGTGACACCAAAAGATTGTTTCCCTTTGCCAAATATATACCAATTAGTAGATGACATGGCCGGATTCGAATCGATGAGTTTTATGAACGCTTATTTAGGTTACCACCAAATCCAAATGCATCCCTGTGTATTATATGAGTCATTCATTAACCAGGAGCTCAACGCTGATATCCTTCTTTAGATAAAGCAGCATTTACTATAATAATGACGGCGTGCAAGCTCAGACATTATTTTGGTTCACACATGGTAGTGGTTCTTACTCCCTATCCCTTGAAAAACATTTTGGGAAAACCTGACCTGTCCGGCCATCTCTCTCAGATAGCTATTGAGCTCAGTGATAACTGTATTTTATATAGTTATTTTCACCTATTTTATTAATTATAATTGCTAGATTCTCTCTGTGTTTAGTTAATTTTAGTTTAATAAATTAGTATTTACTGTTTTTTATATATTTTAATAAAAGTAAATAATTTGTATCGAAAATGTACTTAATGCCACATTTATGTCCACAAATATAATTTCAAATAATATAAGTCTTAATTACAATTTTTAAAAATCAAAAATATAATTTAAATTAAATTTGGGCTTCATTTTAATTATTAAAAGTTTAAAAATTTAATTTAAAATTAGCAAAGGGCTTAGCGTAATTAAAGAAAGTTTAAAATGTAATTTGAATTAAATTTGTGGGTCAAAAATATAATTAAATAAAGTTTAATATTCGTGCGGAGAGAGAAGAAATACACGCGTCATCATCCACGTGGGCCGGACCGTCGATCAAATCATAAACGGCCAGAGATTGGCGCGTGTAGATCAAACCCGAGCCAAAGCGAATGGATGCAGGAAGATTCCTTCACGCGGCTCGGCGCCGTGGGGCCCACTGCCGTGCGGGCCGTCGTGCAGTGGGACCCGCGCCGCCCGACGCCGCGTATGACGGCCCCACGTTCGCGCCTACGATCCGTGCGGCGATCTGCGTGCAACCCGATTTTCCTCCAATGAAGATATGACACGTGTCCCACTCGACTTTTCACCTAATCGTGTTGTGACACGTGGCATGTTACAATATGTGCGCGACCGCTGGATCAAGCCCGTGTTGTAGCGTTGGCTCCCCGTGCGACCATTCATCGTGCGCCCGTTTCCCCTGACCAATGAGACGGCGCCACGTGTCCCGCTAATTGTGTCCGCGAGTCGGAACGCGACACGTGGCAGCGTGGAAGAAAATTAAAACAAAGCGCGCAGCGTTCCACCCACTCCCTCGATCCCATTTTCGATACACTTTTTGTCCCCCCACGCGTTTAATTTATTATTTTCGCCACACATTTTTGTCCCCCCGCGTAGATTTTAATTTAATATTTTATTAATGTATTTTTTTGCTATAAATAGGAGATAGTTTTTAGTTGTAAAAAAGTTTGGTTGGAGTAGAGTTTTTGGAGTAGAGTTTTAGTTTTAATTTCGAAAGTTTTTAGAGTGTTTTAGTTTTTTTAGTTTGTAATTTTTATTGTGTTTGTGTGTTGGACGGCAAAACACGCAGAAGCCATTTTTGGCTTTTGTTGTGTTGTGCGTGTACTAAATGTTTGTTGTTAGTTATGTTTTAGATTTTATTTCTTCTTGTTCTTAATTTTGTGTAGTTGTTATAATTGTTATTTTGATTTTATTAAGTAATTTAATTTTTCTAGGGTTGCATTTAATCTAAATTTATGAACCTTTAATTTTAATTATTTTTGATAGATTTATTAGACGTTCGATTTGTTCGTTCTATTTTGTTCTTAATGCTTTTTGATTATTTACGAATCTTATCAGAACGATCAGTGGCACATGAATAAACTTGAGAAAGGCATTTGTGTGTGTATTGCTCGTAAATAGAATGACATGTATGATGAAGGATAAAGATATACCCTAATTGTATGTGTGGCCATTTGAAAACTTAGAAACGTAATGAATCTCGATAAATTTAATTTTCATGTAGAGATATAGTAAATTAATTTAACTTGAGTGTGTTTATACGGAGCTCGAAAGAGATGTATGAATAATAAAAAAAGAAGTTTTCGGTTGATAAATTAAATGTACTAAAAAATATAAATCAAAAGAAAATAATATGATTTGAGTGGATTAGTTTGGTGAAAAATTGCAATCCTAGATTTCTTTTATTTTCTTATTTTACTTTTTTATTAATCAACGATTGTTTTGGATAAAATCAGAGAGATACAATTTTAGTACTCGACAAAATATAGTAACAAATCCTCGTGGGATCGATCTTTACTTACAAATCTTTATTACTTGTGGCCGTGTATGCTTGCACGAGTTCGTGTGTTGAAAAACACGCAACACTCAGCGAATTTGAGATACATTATAAACCTTTAGTTACAATCAAAGGACAAGCCTTAGCATATTTTATTACAGAATGGACGGACGGAAATACCCAAGAGTGTAATGCCATATCATAGATGGGGTCAGCCCTCTCAGCAGAAACATTGTCTTCTAAAAAGGGACTATGGAAGGTATACGTGGATGGCGCAAGCAACTTATGTGAAGTAGGAGTGGGCATAGTAATCTTCACCCTGATGGGAGATTTGATAGAACAATGCCTTCGGATTACCTTCCAAACAACTAATAATATCGTAGAATATGAAGCCTTACTTTTGGCATTATAGCAAATGATAACCCTTGGAGCTAAAAAGGTGTTAATTCATAGTGATTCACGGCTGGTAGTAAACCAAGTCAATGACGATTTCGAGGCCAAGGAGGAGAGAATGAAACTCTATGCATTAGAGGTAAAAAATAAAAGGTTGCGTTTGAAACTTTTTAGATCAAACAGATACCACGAGGAGAAAATGCCCACGTTGATTCCTTAGCTATGTTAGCATCAACGGTGAATTCAAATTTGAATAGAGTCATCCCAATAGCTTATTTGTTAAGACCTAGTGTTGCTCCAAGTGAATTGAAACTTTAAACGCGAACGAATGTCATACACATTATTCATGATTCTTGGTTGATGCCATATATAGAATATCTCATCAATGGTACTCTCCCCAAAGACAAGCATTTAGCTCGTAAGCTTATGACAAAAGTAGGTAGTTATACCATCATTCAGGGAGCCTTGTATAGAAAGATTCACGGTAGTTCGTGGCTTAAGTGCTTGCCTGCAACTGAGGCTCAGATGGTCTTGAGTGATTTGCATGAAGGTAAATATGGAGCTCATTCGGGTGGTAGAGCATTATCTTAGAGGATTAGCCGATAGGGTTACTATTGGCCCACACTTCTCAAAGATTGCATCTCTTATGTCAAAAGGTGTGATAAATGCCAGTGACATGCCAATGTGCCACACCGTCTAGGTACTGACTTAAGATTTATTATCAACCCCTGGTCGTTTCAGAAATGAGGTTTGGACATTGTGCGACCATTACCCATCGCTTCATGCCAAAGAAAGTTTATCATTGTCACAATTGATTATTTTACTAAATGGATAGAGGCGGAACCTTTGGCTCGAATCCAAGAATTATATGTGGAGAGATTCATATGGCGTAACATCATATGCATATATGGTTTTTCTCGTGAACTGGTTACATATAATGGTAGGCAATTCACCGGCCAAAAGATTATATTTTTCTACGATAAAAAAGGTATCAAATTATCTCATTCCACTCCTTATCTCCCACAAGCAAATGGTCAAGTAGAATCATCTAATAAGACCCTCATTAATATTTTACGGAAATGTTTGAAGGGAGCTAAAGGAAAATGGGTGGATGTGTTGCCTAGTGCCCTTTGGGCAACACAAACTACTCCCAAAACTACAACAGGAGAAACTCTTTTTTCCCTCGTTTATGGTACTGAAGTGGTTATACCCCTTGATATATTAGAACCTATCCTTCGATCCAATATTGATCATGAAGAAAATTATTGCTTACGACAAGAAGACTTGTTGTTATCTGAAGAAAAATGAGAAGATGCTCTGATAAGACTTGAACCGCAAAAAAGAACACTCCAAAAGACATATAACAAATTTGTGAGGCACAAAAGCTTTTATATCGGGGAATGGGTCTTGCGAAGAGCATTAGGCAACAAAGTTGAAACTAATACGGGTAAATTTACCACCATATGGGAAGGCTTGTATCAAATATATGATATCATACCAACAGGCTCTTACTTAATAGAAAGGTATGGCATAAAGGAAGGTTTGAGCTTAAATGGAGAACTTCTTAAGAAATAAAACATGTAAATGCTTCGTACTAAATAAATATTTATATATGAGATGAATTTCTAATCAATAAATTTTCAGCAAGGATAAATAGTAATTTGATGAGGAGTCTCGTGACCCCCTCAATCGACTTACGTCCTGTCTTATGCCCTGTGATTGGAGGAGGAGTCCCCTGACCCCCCCACTCAGGATGCAGGATACGTCCTATGCCTCGTGATTAGAGGAGGAGTCCTCTAACCCCCCACTTGAGATGCAAAATATGCTCGCAATTGTGTTCTGGGCATCTTATTTCGTGCCCCAAGTAGGGACAAGTCATTTGACCTCCTCACTTGAGATGCAAGACATCTCATTGCTTAGTGATTAGAGGAGGAGTCTCTTGACCCCTCCCCCCCAATCGACTTACGTCTTATCTTATGTCCCATGATTAGAGGAGGATTCCCCTGACCTCACACTCGAGATGCGAAATATGCTCGCAATTGTGTTTTGGGTGTCTTATTTCGTGCCCTAAGTGGGGACAAGTCATTTGACCTCCTCACTAGAGATGCGAGACATCTCATTGCTTAGTGATTAGAGGAGGAGTCTCTTAACCCCCCCCAATCGACTTGCGTCTTGTCTTATGCCCCATGGTTGGAAGAGGAGTCCCCTGACCCCTCCCCTCACTCGAGATGTAAAATACGCTCGTGCAAACATCATTATGCTAGTAAATAACATGTTTACCAAATCAAGTCCATATGATATCACTAATAGTTAATCATTATTACAAACATATTATTACTTTCGTAGATTGCTCAAACATTACTACTAATAAATTACTACTAACACGCTTATGAAGAAATCTTATGTCTCTTCCTTCCCAAACGCCCTATTTTTCCAATACTCCACTAATTTGCGCAGTTCATCCCCCTCATTTTTATATCTTTCTTGTTCAAAAAGCGCTAACTACAAATCTTCTCGTAAATCTGCTACATCTTCCTTCAAGACTTTACATCGTGCTTTCCACACACGTAACTCTTGTTCTGTATATTCATTCATTTTTCTTGACATATTTTTCCTTCTTTTTCTGCATCTTTCGCCACAGTTATGGCCTAAAAACAACTTAATTAAATATTAATAAATTCATACCAATTCGCTTTATTATGAATTCATTTTGCATCACTTACATCAAACATACGTCTTATTATCATATGCCATATAGGTCCTCCCTCTCTCTTGTGGGCTGTGTAAATGGAAGGACGATCTTCGGGCACTTCAAAATGATGATATAATTCTTCTTGCGCACGAGGTGCATTAAACATACCATCTTTGAAAAGGTTCTTTACCCCGCTTGTTTCACCTCGTACTTCCAAGGGAAGATATATACTTTGTAAAGGCTTAATATCTTTTAAAATGGACACCTTATCTAGCTACGATTTTTCAATACATTCCTCATTCGTAAAGGGAGTAGACAACCTAGCAACTATAATGCATCTTTCCTTCATTTTACCCTTTGCGGTCTTCTGAGGAGTTTGATTAACCTACTCGCTATGAGTAGGGGAAATAACTCATTTTTTCACATCAGACGAGGTTAGCATCATGACTAAGGTTGGATTTATTTTCTAAACCTATGTAGAAATAACTCGCTCTCCTATTACGAGAAGTACTTTTTTGGATTATAATAACTCCATCGTTTCAAACAAATCATCCAAATTTACTTTACTATAATCCATTAAGTTAAACGGACTGCAATTGCTTCTTAGAAGTTGTTTACTCGCTCAGTAAATAAAGTTTGTATCAACATGGCCTCAAATCCTATAAATTATATATACCACACACACACAAACTTCATAAATATATAGATTTCCAACAGAACAAATGTATAAATAAACATTTAACATTAAATGATTTCGAGTTCCAAAAATTCATTACATAACTTCCAAAATATATAAAATTTTATCACGAAGTAGCATCTTCCACTACTACCCCATCGCGTTGATGACTTGAGGTGGCTACAGTTTCTCGAGGTGAACCTTGCGGAATAGCAGCCCCAAATATCTTGGGCCTGTTACTCTGAAAATCTTGCATCAATGACAAGTAAGGCACAATCAAACCTAGTTTTTCAACATGCAATTTGAGGTTATTTATTACAAAGCTCACACCATTACGATAGGCCTTTGTACATTCCGCTCTTAGTGTATCTACCAATGTAGATAGCGAACTAACTTGAGTTGGCATAGCTGAAATTTTCTCTTGAAGCACGAGGTTCTTCTCATAGGCCTCTTTTGCCAGATTTTCAAAGTGTTTAGTGGCTTCACCCTTCTCAAAACAATATGTGTCCGTTTTTCTTAATTTCTCCACCTTATCGATTACTTCGTTCTCTAAATTCAAAATTTGTGTGTCCTTATCAAAAATCAAGACATCCTTGTCTTTTACCAAACTTTCATATTTGGCTATTTGTAATCAGCTAGCCTGTACTTCGCGTTTATAACCCTGTAATGATAGCTCAGCTTCTCTCGCCAAACACACCGCCTACAAATAACAAAAAGTTAGAAACAAAGAAAAGTTGTATATCATAGATGCAAAATAAAATTAATATGTTTCTCTACCTCCAACACAAGATCTACAATTAGTTCCCCATGTGTTCCCCCTTCGCTCTTACGAGCTGCTTTCACCTACGCCCTCTCAATTTCTGTTCCAAAATGATGATACATATCTCTTTTGAGATCTGTTCGTTCAAAAATCCCCTCACTAAAATAAATAATAAGGGCTTCTAGAACAACGGCATCCCTCAAGACAACCTCATCAAATCCAAAGTCATCCATATACATTACTTCCATTCCAGGGGTATAATCCCTAACTTTCCTTTTTTTGACATTTTCGGTTCACAAGGTGATACCAAGCTTGGTTCACCCAAATCAGTTGAAGGAATTACAGTTTCTGGGGCGGGTTCGACCTCTAGATTAGCAAACAAATCTTCTTGAGTAGGTGACGAGGTCATACGCCCCAGACGTGGAAATGTAGGCGTCAGCTCTTGTACACCTGATGTGTCGATAAGATTCCCTAAATCAACATGTGAATAATCCATTACTACAAGATAATATACATATTAATAAAATTCACCAACGATGTGTGAATATATACAAACAAACAATATATATATATAATAAAATAACAACCTTGATATTCGTTTGTGTAACCTCGCTATACCCTGAACTTATTTAAGTGAGCTATAGTCAAGATATCACGATAACCTTCATTCGAGGTATTTTGTAGCTCAATTTGCCTCATTTTTTTCTTTACCACTAATATCTAGTTTATTCATGAGCTCACTAGCCCGAGGTTGTGAAGTGTTAAAATTAAGGTTCCAGGTGTGTCAAATTAGAAAATCAACCTCATCACCCCAAATATCCCCAGTAATATAAAAGTATTTATCTTTCCAACCCGAGGTGCTATCAGGAAGTCTGAGATGCAACCTGTGACCTATAATGCAAGATATGTATGCCCTACCTTTATCTAACCTATTCCTTTTTAAACAATATAAATACTTTAATTCATCATTTTTCAGATCTATTATGTGCTCTTCAACTACTACAGAAAAACATAAAAGAGTTTTCCACTCGTTTGGATTTATTTATGCAAAATTGATGTCAAAAGTACTCAAAGCATGAGCCACCAATTTGAGAAAGGGGCAACGTAAACCTATCTTAAAGGTCGCTAAATGTATCACCCACCACCCCAGTGGTGGATCATCAACATCACATAAATGAGGAGGTACTGGCATTAACCCTACATGGGTTGGAATGTTATATGTTTCTCTAATTTCCTCCAAATCTTTAACTGTTAAGACACTCAGCATCTTTTCAATTTGATGTTTACCTTTGGTTCTATGTGTAAGCTCACCCTTGTTTTCCCTTTTCTTTTATGGGCGAGGTACCTTGGTAGATGTGGACATGAGAATCCTAATAACAGGAATTAAGCCTCGTGAAGAGGAGGTAGACACCACTTTTGACCCCGAGGAAACAAGAAGAGAAAGAATCTCTTCCTTAACAATCATTGGGGAGGGCCTATTGTCACTACTCCCCGTCATTTTAGGTCATTTGGTTGTTAACGACCTCAAGGGAATACGACAGAGAGAAATATATTTAGAAAGATCTCCCTTTGAAGATCTCACTTCTTTTCCTTTATGCGACATTAAGAAAGAGGATAAATAATTATCTAAAAATGTGAAGTTCGTATCAAAATCGAGGAGTAAATGATATAGCAACGACTTGAATCCCAGCAAACGACGTTAAATAAACGAGCTGAGATGACTCAAATAATATTTTGAGCGATCTTATGGAAAAATAAAACGACCTTTGAGTAATCAACGGGTTGAAATCCTCTAAATATAATAACTTAGTTAAAAATAGGTAAAAGATAAGGGTAAATTCTACTACTATTTATAAAGGAAAACGAGAAGGTGAAAAGTCTAAAATAATAATAATAATAATATAAATAATGATCACTCAGATAAATGCTAATTTATAGTGTTTTATGATATTATTTATATGAGGAATATGCGACCATAATATTATCTTGACTTCTCAAAATCAAAGAGAATGGAGGAGTTAATGTTTGGTATTAAATATGTAACGGACATACTACCTAATAAGTACAGGTACCCCGCTAGGTTAAAGTGAGGACATAAGATTGACTCAATAAAAGGCTTGTACCCAATGAACTTGGAAAAGAATACGAATCCCGTCGACAAAAAATACCTCGTCATCAAACAACGAAGTTTTGGATGTCAAGACTTGATAAGATTATGATATCCCGGTGATAAAGGTCATCATTTATGAACGACTTATATATAAACATCCTCCTCTTGTTTGTAAATATTTGTAACGATCTAAATTCTATAAACTAGTTAGTATCATCCATGTCGTTTAATACGTATTCCGCTATGTACGTAAGGATACATATATATACTCCTTAAATGAGGAGAATACAGGAGATATTCAATCAATATCATTTCTTACTTCTCACTAAAAATCACTAAAATTAGATACTTAAATTCTCTCCAAAGATTTGTGAATATATTTTTCTTTTTTTCTTTTGATTATCACATACATATATATATATATATATATATATATATTCATTATATTTTTTTTTTATCAAAGCTAAGTTTCTTAAACACATATTTGATCCAACTTAATCCTACCTTGAAGATTAAAATTAAATATCAATATGTTATCTAAAATAAATATCAATAAAGATAAGGTGTATAAATTGTCATTTTGTTTAAGATAAATGTATTTTTTAATTTATTTGTTTAAAAAATACTTTTAAAATCGTTTATTTATAATAAAAAAATGTGTGTAAAAATAATATCTTATAAAATTATTTTTTTATCTAAATTTTTGTTAAATATAATAGAATAGTTCATGTTTCATATATATGTTTATAATTTTCAATAAATATATGTAACAATTAGTATTTAATTAAAAAAACTATTCAATTTTTTTAAGAAATATTTTTCTTTTAAAATTAAACAATTTTTTTATAAATCTTAAATAAAATTTTAATATTTAATATATAAACTTAGAATGAAAATTAAATTAAATTTGATTAAAAATTTACATAAAAATTATTTTATTAAATATATATTTATTAAAAAATATAAATATATATGCATCATTATTATATTATATTAAAAAAAATTAATGAAACGTTTTATTTTTTATTTTTTTATAACACGTTAAAAAAATAAAAAAGCCCTAACGCCTGAACAAAGACCTCCACGACCCTTTTCCTTACGAATAAAACAATAAAATAATTACTCCTGGAGTTCTCGGCTTGGGCAACGAACACTGTTAAGAGCTCGGAGCTTTGTAAGACGATGAAGAGGTTTTTCCAACCAATAGAGAAAGATGGTTCAGCGAAGAAATCCACCCTTTCACCGTTGAAGAAAGAAGATGAAAATGAAGAAGCATCAGGGGAGAACATGAAGAAAGAGCCTCTCAAGTTCTTAACTTGGAATGCTAATAGTTTTCTTCTTAGAGTCAAGAACAACTGGCCCGAGTTTACCACGTTCGTTTCTAGCTTTGACCCTGATGTCATTGCTATACAGGTTACTTCACTTGCTCTGTACTTGATCATTTTCTCCTATTTTATGCTCGCTTGATTTTGGGTTTTTGTAGATATTGAGGAATGCGAGTTTCATGGAAAATGGATTTGTTATATATGGTTCTATACGCATTGTTGCGTTTTCAAGAGAATGCCGGTGTTTGATTTGTTTGATTTTAAGAGAAATTCTTGTGGATTTTTCCTAGGATTTTGAAGCAGCAATAGTAGTCACATAGGATCATGATTGAAATTTTGGATTGTCTGATTTATTTCCTATGAAGTAGATTAACAGGACTCGCATATCCATTGTGGGATTCATATAAACAGGGTTACATACATTACTTGTTGCAAATTAAGGCTGACAACCCCCTCTCTATTGCTATTGTCAGATTGATTTGTTTTCCTTTTCTTTTCTTTTTTTGGCTGAGGCCATTTCTATTCTTTTGCATTCACTATTGTTTTCTCTATTTGATTATGCACTATGTTCATCATCGAGGTTAGTAATTTTGCAAGTACAAATTGCAAGTACATGCACTACAACTTTATAACTGCACACTGATGTTAGGAAGTAAGGATGCCTGCTGCTGGTTCAAAAGGTGCGTCTAAAAACCCAGGAGAATTGAAAGATGATACTAGTTCATCACGTGATGAAAAGCAGGTAAATCCTTGCGGGCTAATCGTCTTACAAGTCAAATCTTATTCCTCATCTAAAAGTACATATAACATTTATGTAGCCATTTTTCAAAAGCATGTTCCTTAGATTGCACTGACCATTGTTGAAGGGATAAATCCTTTAATTATGGCTTGGTCTGTGCCAATTGACCTGTTGGGAGTTTTGATGATTATTTACTTTTTATGTTGACCATACCTTAAAAGTGAACTTGAATAGTTGAATTGAAACTGTGATACTCTGAAAAATTTGGGAATTTTTTACCTTACCTATAGCAAGAACTCCATCTGTTTTTCAAATTAAGTTGGGTAAACGATATTTTTACCACCAAACTATTGTATTTGTATGTAAGTTACCACTAAATTTTTTTGGTAACAAAACATACACCAACCTTTTTAAAAGTTACAGATGTACCACTTTGTTACTTTAGCCTTCAACATCATTTAAAAAAGCTATAATTTTGTCAAAAATTTAAAAATTCAAATATATATATATATATATATCATGTGCATTGCACGTGATCTTTCCAGAAATCCCATCTCCCTCATGAATATTGCTTCAGTCAATGATTATTCTTTCTTTCTTCCCCAATGTCCCCCAATATGCGAATAAATGGGCTTGGCGCTCTGCTTGTAAAGGTGCTTTAAAATATCATCATATGGTTTATTTTGGAGAATAGCAGGTGAGGTGTCAGTCAATGTATGGGAGGACAGTTGAGTTTCAGGCAGTTTTAATCTGCAGAATTTCAAAGTCCAACATATTCACTATGTGTCCGACCTTCCTCTACCATGTACTTACTTAATGCTATATCTCTTTTCCAATTGTTCAATCAATCCAAAAAATACCAGACGGTTTAATGGTGTGGTAGACAAACAAATTTGGCCTTTTGAAAAGCATGGAAATTTCACGGTTAAAAGTTGCTAGCATTGGCTACGTGGTTGAAAAAATCTGAAGTAGACATACACAAGTCACTCTAGGTAGTGTGACTTTCGAACTGTGTAACACGTGGCTCTTTTGATAACATGGGATTGTCTATAGGTTACAACTTAAAAGAAAACAAAAAGTGCAGAGTTTTCCTAATGTTTTTATCTTGATTCTGGTTCTGGTAGATGTTTGTGAATTGTATATCTGAAAGCAATCACTTATAAAAGTTTAACAATACAAGGTTCGTATCATCATTATGCCTCCTTTGTGACTGTTCCCCATTGCATGAATTGTAATTAATAAGCTATGTGTTGTAGTTAGGTTTATGTTTGCTGTATCTATGACTAATATAATTATCTCTTTTGGAGGTAATGATGCGTGCCTTGTCAAGCCCACCTTTTAAGAACTATCGTGTTTGGTGGTCTCTCTCGGATTCCAAGTATGCAGGGACTGCATTACTTGTGAAGAAATGTTGCCTACCTGGAAAAGTGTTTTTCAACCTGGACAAAAAGAGTAAGTTGTGAAACAATTTTTTAATGCTTTATGATATTAAAGTGATCTTAATTTTCAATTTATTATTCATTTGGAAGAATTTGAAACAATGACCTGCACTTTCACGTTGCTGATGGTCATGTGTTGTGATAATAAGTCATGTGATTTTCTTCTGTCTTTTGTTGCTTGTGTTTCACACACACTATTTCTATTTTGCATGAAAAGCAATCAACTCATGTTTCTCTGTGGTTTTTAGCTTCAAAGCATGAAACAGATGGCCGGGTCATTTTAGCTGAATTTGAGACTTTCTGGCTTTTAAATACTTATGCCCCAAACAATGGTTGGAAAGAAGAGGAAAATTCATTTCAAAGGAGAAGGAAATGGGACAAAAGACTTGTAGAATTTTTTCTGCAGTCTTGGGATAAACCTTTGATATGGTGTGGTGATCTAAATGTCAGGTGAGTATTTTATTTCATTTATTTATTTTTCCTGTTTTCTGCTGGTCAGAGTGCGAGTAATAGGGTATATTCACGGCCTCTTCTATTATATTAGAATTTCCCTCAGCTGTCTTGTCCTCCTTTTACCCCTACTTTTCTCTGCTATGTTTTACCTATTCAGTCAACTTAAGCTATTCCAAGCTTTTGTTTGGTTAGTGACCTTCTCATAAAATCTAAAGTAAAACTTCAGACTCAACCTTCTATAATAAGTATTTCGGTACTTATATGTCAAGAAGCGAGATGGATCGTCTAATAAGTGTAGTTCTCTTGCTTATGTCCATATATGTTGATGGTGAATGTGTATTATTTGTAAGCTGTAGCTATGCTTCTAATTTCCACAAAAAGAATAATTATTTGTAATTTGTGTGGTCTACCATAATATATATATATATATGTCAACTTTGGTTGTATTGCAAGAGTGCAAAGAAAGTGTTGGAAGTTCTCTAATTTGTTGACTTCTGCAGACTTAAAGGGGTCTTTATAAAAACATTTCACTAACTAATCTGAATTGTTGTATCTGATTACAGATATGCATAAATTGTATTTGAATTTGTATGCAGCCATGAAGACATTGATGTCAGTCATCCAGAATTTTTCAGTACCGCAAAGCTTAATGGTTATGTTCCTCCAAATAAAGAGGTATAAATAATGGTGGTACTGCAGATTTTTTAAAATATAAATATGACTTTTTATTCCCATGTACTCACTGGAGCAAATAAACTAAGCCGTGAGATTTTGCTGAAATAATTCATTACCACTTATGTCAATTGTGGACATATCTGCCCTTCCTCCCTTTGCTAGATAACACAAGGTGGTCAGCCTATCAATTTTACTGGAACTCCAAAATCACCAAAACTGCGTGACTTTCCCTTATATGCAAACTAAAAGATGGTTGATTTCTTGCTGATGCAGGATTTTGGACAGCCTGGATTTAGCTTGGCAGAAAGAAAGCGTTTTGGTAACATACTGAAAGAGTGCGTTTAATTAATCTTATATTTGTTCCTTCCATTTCTAGCAGCTAGTATGATTAGGCAGTGAACCATTAACTAAGAAATTCTTCATGAGACTAAGATCCATGGCAATCAGTAAACAATTTCTTTCAGCTGTACCTCCTCTCCCCTTTTTCTGCATTTCCCATTTTTCCCTGTATTTTGTTTGTTTCTCCCTTGAGAAGCCATAACTCTTATTTTCTACTTCATCTTTTTTGTTTACTTGGCTTGTCTTTTTAGTTCCAAAATTTGGAATTTCATACCCGACTTCCTTCTGATTGTCATTTTCCTCGCCTAAACAAATTTCTCTATTTTTTTCGTGTTCTCTAATGCTTTCTGTTCTGTGACTTGTATTTCAGGGGGAAGCTAATAGATGCATACAGATTTCTTCACAAAGAGAAGGATATGGAAGGTGGCTTTTCATGGTCTGGACACCCTATTGGAAAGTAAGAATTTGACACCTCATTGCAGCATTTTCTTTTATGCTTTGTAGTGCTTGTCAAATGGGAAGTGGGCTTTACAACCAAGTTCTATTCTTGCAGGTATCGAGGCAAAAGGATGAGAATAGACTATTTCATAATCTCTGAGAAACTCAAAGATAGGATTCTTGCATGTGACATGCATGGGAAAGGAATTGAGTTAGAAGGTTTGTCATTTCATTTTAACTGATACGCATAACTTTATTTGGTTAGGGTTTTGGGGATACCTGAATTCTAAGGTGCCAGATGGTGATCTTGGCATTTCCTAGACTACTGATTTGCTCAAACTTTATGTTTAGTTCATCAAGAAAACAAAAATGGTAATTGTGAAACCATGTTATTTTACTGATTACTATCTTAGGTAAGAAAATTTGATATTCTATATGACAAAAGCTAGAACAGAGAAAACCATGACCTCAAAAAAGAATAGAATAACATTCACGATTACTCAAAAGTAGTAACTAATTCAATGATGTATTTCTTATGCCATTTAGTACACAAATTTTGGGATCCAGCTCCGTTCCATTTCCTGTCCAAATTGAATGGATCCTTTTATCTTAAATTGCATTCACTTCCTCTGTTGCTGCTTTAATACATGATTCTTGTTTTTGGACGGTCCAGGTTTTTATGGAAGTGATCATTGCCCAGTCACGCTCGAGCTTTCAGAAGCACATTCAACCTCAAAAGAAATTGACAGACTTTAAATGAAGGCTATATGCCTATATCCTTTTTGTTTCAAAGTTATGCATCTGTATAAAACCTACTATCTTAGACAGAAATTTCTGATATTGGGCACCAACACTTTTAGCATCATTTACAGTGTGCGAAGATCAATGATTTTTATGGCCTAAGTTAGCTTGAACAGGTCCCCAAATTGCCCCTTTGAATGGGAAGAGGAATGTGGCTCAGAATGAAGGGACAAATGCATACTGGCTTGCACGTAAGTTCAAAAACCTAAATGCAAACTGCTAGAAACACATACCAAAGAGACAGAGGGTAAAAAAGATAAATCCATTTGGGTGATGATCTAGCAAACTAGCACTATACAGTAAAAAGAAACCGAGGGACCCAAAAAAAAAGTGAGCTTTAGCTAAGTAGGTGATTAATTAGTTGCATGAGTTTAACGATTTAATTCTATTTTTGAGAATATTATATAAAATTTTATTAATATAGATCAAAAATTAAAATTCCTTTTATTTAAATACATCAATAATTAAATTTGATAAACTAAAATATCATTCATTAATGAGCCCATGGATAAAAACTTAAGAAGACTCTTTAATTGAGTATTTTAATATTTCAATTGATATATCAAATCTTATTTAAAAGTAATTGAATATTGATATGATGAGGTAACTTTTACATTTTTGGATATATTTAGACGAAGATTTAGACTTTTAACAAAATGGACATGAACATAAAATAAGTCATGTTGGGTTTATAACTAGATGAAATAAAATTATCCAATAACAAGATCTAGATGAAAAACGCAAATTTGTATTTTTATGCAAAACAATGAAAAAACAAAGAGACGATAAAAATTATTCTACTGGAGAGGAGTTCCAGTAAATGAAGTTTCTCTTGGGACAAGACAAAGTAGATTAATTGGAGACTTTAGAAGAGAAAGAAGAGAGCAAAAAGGGTTAAGATTTTGATTATTATTTATTTAGAGTTGCATATAACCGCTTAATTATTTGAGAATCCTTCATAGCAAGTATCATTTTAGTGAATTTTCCCATTTATAATTATTTTCTTTTTTCAAATCTTGAGAGCCTGCTTGGTTTGATATTTGTTCTTGAAAGGTTGGAAATTTTTTAATCCTTGACGTTGAGTGCATTTTTATTTATAATCGAACACAAACAAAACGGGCATGAATTATGAATTTTGTTTAGAAAATGCTGATGTTTTTATTAATTATAATAAAAAGTAACATATTGTAATAGAAAATTGAAGAGTTTTATAATTATTTAATTTAAATAGTTTAATTTTGTAATTATTATATTGATTATTAGATGTTTTTTAATTTTTTTAAAAATATCATGATAATTTTATTATTATATATAAATAAGAACATTAATACTTAATTTTTAAATTTATTATCTATAGTTTCATTATTTATGAAAACTAAATATTATAAGTGTTCATTTTAATAAATTATAAGATTAAAAATATTTATTTTTCATATTATTAAGATCGGTAGTTTTAATTCATAAATTATAAAATTAAAGTATTCATTTTAAAAAAAAATTTGAAATTTTTAATACCTAAATCAATAATTATAAAATTAATAAACTTATTAGTAAAAATTACATAAACTTTGCTTTTTCCCGTTATAATAGGCACTAGAAAGCAACTAACTATAATAATATGTGAACTCACCCCATAAGAAAATTGAGAAACAAAAGGCGAAAAATATAAATGAACATAATAATGCTACATTTTGAAATTTGTGATCATTTTTAAATACTAAATGGTAGGTTATAATTGGTTCATATTTCATAATGTGTGACCTTTTGGCATAACTGTCTGACAAGTAGGCTAAGTACGACACAAATTAATATATCATCATTTTTTCCTCAAAACATCACTGTCTTCGTCTATGTTTCATTCAAATGAAAGTCATTTTAGTTGAAATCATCCATATTTAATAAGATGATACAATTTTATTTAAGCTCAACTTATAAAAATAAAATTAAGGTCGCCTTTGAAGTGTATTTTATCTATTCTTCAAATGAACGAAGTTCACTTCGTATCTCCTTGGTCAATGTAATATTAAATATCAATTAATAAATCTTTTGATGATTATTAATAATAGATTAAAAATAATTTAAATGATTTATCTCAATCATAATTCAATCAATACTGATTATTATTAATCATATTAATTAATAATTAATTTATATATAAATATTGAAATCTAATAAATAAAATTTATCTATTATTTTTTAATATTTTCAAAAAATCAAACTTTTGAACTATTAAAATATATTATTTTTAGATAAAAAAAATATTTAATACAATTATGTGATATTTTGGTATATTTTATTTGTATCACATTAAATTTTATCATAACAAAGTAAATTTTATTTTTTATTTTTAAATTATTTTATAATATATAAAATATTATCGATCACAAAAGTGAGGTATCAAGACTTCTCTTATATATATATATATAGATTTCTAGTAGGCAGTGACTAATTACATCAAAACATTTAATTTATAATAAGTGAGAGTCGCCAAAGTTATATAGTTTTTATAAAATATATATTTTAATCTTATAATTTATAATTAAAATATTTTGATATCATATTTTTAAAAAATAATACACTTTAATCTTAAAAATCATAATTATAATACTCAAGTATATTATTTTTAAGATTAAAGTTAACCTTTTTTTATAAATTACGTTTTTTTTATATAAAATTATGGAATTAAAACGTTTAAGTTTAAACTTATTAAAGTATCTTTTGTTAAAAACTAGTAAGTCAATGGGCACAATTCTCCATTTATAATATGACAATGTTGTCATTCATAACATAATAAAATTATATATTTTCTTCTTTATCTTTTAAAAAAATTTAGGTGTCTTCTGTTCTCGCTCCTTTCATTATTTATTTCTTTGTTTTAAATAAATATCACAATAATTATTTTGTGATTTATTTCAATTTATATATACTTAAATCTATTGTGGTAATTTCTTAATTTAAATTTGATTTAGAATTACTTGTGATAATTTCTTAATTTAAATTTGATTTAGAATGACTTGTGATAATTTCTTAATTTAAATTTGATTTAGAATGACTTAGCATATTTTATTATATTTGATGTTTTCTTTCCATAAATACAATCAGGATATAATATTTTTGTTCAAAATTTCGTTATGTTTCAATAAATAACTAAATTACTCAAGTTATCAAAAAATTATCATATTATAAATTAAGAGGATCAAGCTTCAATTGAGACTAGAAAGAACAAAAGAATAATGTTAAAAAAATTTACTCTTTAGATTACAAATAGGTTGTTACCATTTTAAAGTATTTTTAATTTTTAATTTAAATATTGATTAATATTTTTAAAAAAATCACTATTTTTTATGTACAATAGCATTATTGATGTCTTATTCACTTAAATATTTACACATACATTTTAAAAATATATGAGTAATTTATATATATATATATAATGAGATTATATTTTTTTATTAATGTATTTATTTTTAATAATTATCATGAATAAATTTTATTATTAAATTAAATAAGAATAATCTACAATAATTAAAAAAATTCTTTTTTTAGATAAAAATGGTGGAGATAATTTTTTTCTTCTTAAGTATACAATTAAGGAATGGACGTAGGTTGATTGATTGATTTTTAAGTCATTTTATAAGCGATCTTATCTTGACAATTTTGAAAAATTTAAAAACTTAACTGACTTATTTAAAAAAAACTTTAAATAAATTTATAAGTTTGATTTAAAGGAGAAGATAGACAATTTTGGATCTATAATTCTAATATGAGTTCTAATTAAACATGAATTTAATATAATAATTAAAATCAATCTTTATAACTAAAATTAATAACTCATATATTTTAAGGAAAAGAACAAACAGAAGATAAAACCTTTAACTTTAATATCGTCATTTCTTAGTCATTATTAATAGAATTTTCTGTAAGAATAAAAAAAAACATTTCAATTCATGAATAATTAGTACAAAATTATTAAATCATTTTCTTAATTTAAATTTGATTTAGAATGACTTAACTTATTTTATTATATTTTGATGTTTTCTTTCCATAAATACAATCAAGATATAATACTTTTGTTCAAAATTTACTTATGTTTCAATAACTAAATTAGTCAAGTTATCAAAAAATTATCATATTATAAATTAAGAGTGTCAAGCTTCAATTGAGACTAGAAAGAACAAAAAAATAATGTTAAAAAAATTTACTCTTTAGATTACAAATAGGTTGTTACGATTTTAATGTAATTTAATGTATTTTTAATTTTTAATTTAAATATTGATTAATATTTAAAAAAATCACTATTTTTTATGTACAATAATATTATTGGTGTCTCATCCACTTAAATATTTACACATACATCTTAAAATATATGAGTAATATATATATATATATAATGAGATTATATATTTTTTATTAATGTATTTATTTTTAATAATTATCATGAATAAATTCTATTATTAAATCAAGTAAGAATAATCTATAATAATTAAAAAAAATCTTTTTTAGATAAAAATGGTGGATATAATTTTTTTATTCTAAAATATACAATTAAGAGTTAGCTATAGATTGATTGATTAATTGATTTTTAAGTCATTTTATAAGCGATATAGTTTTAAAAAATTTAAAAACTTTATTGACTTATTACAAAAAAAAAAAAACCTTTAATTAAACTTATAATATCCGTTTAAAAGAGAAAATGAACAATTTTAATATAATCATAATGTGAGTTCTAATTAAAAAATATATTTAAAAATTAAAAGTAAAAGCTTCGATATAAAATATTTTTTTAGTTTTTAAATCTGTAACTGATATGATAAGATATATTTTAATATTTTTTTAGATTTATTTGGAAGGAACTAAAGAAAAGGTTTAATTTAAACTTAGATTTGGATTAGGCCAATGTAAACTCGATTTGATCGCGGTCAGGTCAAGTCAAAAATCAATGTTTTACCGTTATTATGTGCAATAGTCCAACGGATAAGAATATTTTGATTTTAATTTATTTATCAAATTTTTTTGATAAATTAAAATTAATATAATATAATATTTATTTATAAATATAATTATATTAAATAAAAATTATTAAGTTGATTGTAATTGTGATATATAAAATTATTATTTTCTATTTATATATATATATATGATTAATTTAAAATTATTAATAAAAAATTAATACTTAACATTTAGATTAAAATTAAATATTAATTTAACAGATAATATATGAATAAAATTTTACAAATAAAAATAAAAATATGATCTTATTCCCAATGCAACAGTACAAGAATCATGAATTACTTTCACTTTTTAAATTTTCGTTGCTAAGTACATGAATCGTTCATTTACTTAGTAGGTTTCCAATAGAAAAGATAAATATAAATAGAGTTTTTATGATACAAAATAAATAAGATATTTAATTATTTAAATTAAAGTTTTTTTTTGCTACAATAAAGAAATTAAAGTTTATTTAAGTTAAAATTATTATTTTTCAAGCTATCATTTGAATATCTTTAAAATTTATATTTATTATTTATATTTATCAATTACATATTTATATTATTACATACTATTTTATTAATTATTTTAATATTATAATTAAAACATATCAATTTACTTTCAAAACATAATTGAAATGAACGAAGTAATAATTATTAGTTTTATCTATTATTAGTCCCATCTCTCTCTGTTTTTGCCTGATTTTTTTCTCTCTCTCGTTTGATTATTCACCATTTTCATCTATTTTATCTCATATTTTTCTATTTATTATATATCAGTTTGATACAGTGTAATCATATTTTGTTTAAGAAAATAAAATGAATCTTTTTATCTTTGAAAAAAAATCACAATTTACTCTAAAAACTTTCTACTGTTGGTTAATATTTTTGTTAACAGTATACAAATTTAATAATTTAAATAAAAATGGCTTTCACTCAAATAAAAAATATAAATATGACATTACGTTTCATTCAATATATGAAATTTTTTAAGTATGATATGAACTATCAAATGGGCTTACTCACAAATGAACTGAGGGAGACGAAGACAATGATAACTTCTATTCTTCAATGGATATCATATTTGTAAAAACAAGAAGAGAAAAAATATAATAGTATAAAGATTATGCTTTCTATTAAAAAATAAGAAGAGAATGAAAATACTTGTTTTTCAACGAAATCTTTGAAATAAATATATTAATTTATTGTACGATAGTACTTAATATTCAGAAAAAATTTACAATACCCATCATTACTTCAAGAGATATTTGTTCCAATGTAATTGAACTTTCAATCTTTATTTGTATTCATTCTTGAATAATAATTTTTAATCATCTCTTAAATTATTATTTATTCAAATGGTAAACTTGTTACTCGAACACATATATAATTTTTTAATCACTTAATTTAAGAATGACATATCTTTATATTTTAAGTTTTAATTATTAATTTATAGTTTTATAATTAGTTGAGAGTAGAGTTTATCACACGGATTGTTGTAAATAAAGAGATAATAATTATTTAAATTAAAGATTATCTAGATTTAGTTATTGTCCGTTAAGATTTAATTTTATTATCTTTAAATTTTTTGTTTATATTTATTATTCAATTATTTATGTTATTATTTAAGTTTTTATTGTTTATCTAATTTATTATTCTAATCATATTTATACCCTATATTATTGTCCTTTTATAACATATTTGGAATAAATTTACTAATAATTATTAGTTTTATTCTCTCTTTTTTTATTCTTCCTCCTATTTTCTACCTGTTCTATACTATTATTTCCTTTTATTTCTCTAGAGAAACAATGAAATATAAATGATTTTAGACTTTTTGTGCATGATTTGGTTTATTTAGAATGTTAGGGGTGATTTAATTTTTAAACATGCTGTTAATATGGGAGCTATTGCTGGGTGTGCTTCAAAGTTTTCGAGGAGTAGCTATCCAGTTTTGACTAAATTTTTAACCCTTTACTAGTTTTCTAAGAGGAGTGCTAACATAATATATATTTATATTTATTTTTGTATCTATATTATTTAAAAAAATATATTTTTTAATTTTTTAAAATAATTTAACCATTGTGTCATGAAATAGGTGATATATGTGTAAAGGTAAAAAAATGTAAATTATTAGTATTTTTCGTTTTTTAAAATGGTGGTTATTTCTTAATTTTATTTTCTTTCTCGGATGGCTACGTTGTAGTGATTTATTGGGTTTGAGAGACTAATTATATGCCATTGGAACACGTGTATTAAAAAAATTGGTTATGAAATGTTTGATATATTATATTAAATAAATTAAATATAATTATATTATATTATATTAAATTATATTGAATTGTATTATAATTTTTGGTAGAATATTTGGTGGTAATTTATTAAGAATAAAATATTAATGAAAATTTTAATAAATAAAAGTTTGTTTATTTAATTATGGATTTAGTTATCTAATTAGAAGAAGTATAATAAATTAAAATTTTCTAAAATAATCGGTCATGATTTTGTATGTAAATAAAATAATACAAAAATATAGATATTAATACAAGAGATTTTTAAGTGTAAATAACCTAAATCATACTAATGATTTAAGAAAAAAACTACAATCACTAGACCACCTAATTATTTATTATAAAAAATAAGTATCTAATTACAAGGTTAAGACTCAAACTAACCGTCAAGGTAATGCTCAAAGTAATCCACTTACAAGTCGTTTCTTTCATCATAGTCTCTACAAGAAAGACATTCGGATCTGAACTAATGTTACAACAAACTCAAGTCACGTAAGTTAATATAATCTGTATCATTGTCACTTGAAAAGTTAGCATATAAATACAAATACAAGTATATATCCTAAAATAAATTTAATAATAAATAAATCTAACTAAATGATTTAATAAATATATCAGATAAATCAAAATCAACTAGTAATCATTGAATAATCAATTTAAGTATAAGTTCAATAAAGATAGTTTCTTAAAATATAATTAATCAAACCAAATAATTATGATATGACACACACAATTATATGATCCAATAATTCAAGAACAAAAATAAAAAAAAAGTTATAAGAATATATGATTAAAATATCATAAACCAATTAGGCTTATTAATCAATCAAATGCAATCACCAAATGTTTGATATATTAACTAAATAAATAAACTTAAAGAATTATGATATTATATTTACAAAACAAGTGAGAGAATAAGATGAAGATAATGGTGCTAAATAATACTATTATGTGATTGGTTTCAGTTGTGTATTTAAGTTTATATTTATATAATATTTTGAAGCATTTTAGATAAAAATAAAATTATCATCTTGTCCTTTAAATCAATTAAATGAGTTTTAAAATAGATTTTAAAATCAAAACACTAACTGCTCGATCGATTTAATCAAGTGCTCGATCGATCGAGTACATAGCTTGATCGGTCGAATGTCTTCTCGATCGATCTAGTGTATCAATTAATTAATTCTAAAAAAATTAGATTGATTTAATCATTAGTCTCGATTGATTTAGTACTCGATCGATCGAGTATTAATCTATTGATTGATTTAGTTATATAAATAATTAATTCAACAGTTAATATAGTTTGATCGATCTAGTCACTACTTGATCCATCGAGCATCCTATTTTTATATTGTTTCTATGTGTCTAATATGAATATAACGTGTACAGAAATATAGATATATCTGATATGTGATTATTAAGGCTCAATAGTTTCTTTGCCTTGAAAGTATTTTTCTAAAATATACTTAAAAACTAAAATTATAATTATATGTTTTGTTTACAAATATTGTCAACACTTACATCAACCTTGTAATAGAATAATTTATATTTAAAATAATGTTTAATTTATTTATATATATTTCTTACTTATCAAAATAATTTTATTATAATAATTTATTTAAGTTAATATTTAATTTATTTTTTAATTTTCATATATTTTAAAAATAAAAAAAATATTTTTAATTTTAGATGAAAAAAACAGTTAAGACACATAATTTTAAAATTAATATTTCAGACAAGTTAAATAAAATGTTTGATTTAGAATCACTAATGATACTAAATTTTTATATACTCATATAATTTTTATTCTATATAATACAGTTTCATTTTATAAACAAACAAATAACAATCAGAGTCTTAAATAATATGTAGAATAATCGTATAATTTGTTGCTCGAACAACCAATTTTAAGGATAATCCTATTTTTATATCTCAAATTTTGATTATTAATTTATATTTATATAATGTGCCGAGTTTATTACTTGGGAGAATTAATGTAAATAAAGAGATAATAATTATTTAAATTAAAGTTTATTTAGATTGAGATTATTATCCGTTATGATATAATTTTGTTTATATTTATAATTTAGTTATTATATTATTGTTAAGGTTTTTATTAATTATCTAATTTATTATTTTAATCTTATTAATTAATACAACATCACTGTCCTTTTATAACATATCTAGAATGAATTGGGTAAAAATTATTGGTTTTATATCCTCTTATTATTTTGTCTTTTTGTTTATTTTTCCTTCTATTTTATAGCTGTTCCATATCATTTCCTTTTTATTTCTAAGGAGAAACAATGGAATATAAATGATGTAAGACTTTTTGTGCAGGAGTTTTGGTTTTGTATAGAATGTTAGGGGTGATTTGATTTTTAAACATGCTGCTCATATGGAGCTATTGTTGGGGTGTGCTTCTAAGTTTTTGAGGATTACCAATCCAGTTTTGACCAGATTTTTAACTCATTTCTAAGAACGGATACAATAATTAATATAAATTTGTATTTATTTTTATACCAGCATTGTTTATATTATATTATTTAAAAAATTAAATATATTTTTTTATTTTTCAAAATAATTCAGCTATTGTGTCATGAAATAAGTGATTTATGAAGTGGTGTATTCATAATTTTTTTTAAAACGAAATTAGATTATACATCTTTTAATATATAAAATCTATAAATTAGATGTAACAAGTATTTATATATGTAGATTAAAAATTAATAATTCATTTTAAATAAAATATTGATTAGGATTGAATTTAAATCTGATTTCTTAAATAGTTATGTCATTGGATGTATGTGTAAATATGGATAAAAAATGTGTTTTGTTAGTATTTTTATTTTTGAAATGGCGGTTGTCTCTTAATTTGATTTTGTTCCTCTAATTGCTATTGCCTGTTATAGTGATTTACAAGGTTGGATTAATATTACTGGGACTAGTTATATGCCAATGTGACTAGTTATAGTCTGTTTGATTGGTATACTAAATAATATAATTATATTAGATTAAATTAAATTATTATAGTTTTGTATAATATTTGATTATAATTTATATAATATAATAAGAATAAAAATTAATAATAAATATTTTAATAAAATGATATTTAATTTATTATATATATATATATATATATTTAATTATTAAAATAATCTTATTTTAAATATTTAGTTTTTTTTACTTTTTATATATTTTAAAAATAAAAAAATATTTTTTATTTCAAATAAAAAAATAATCAATAAACATAATTTTATTTTAGATTGATTAAATAAAATTGACTAGAAAGATTTATTCGTTGATATTATTAAATTTTTATATAATTATATAATTGTTATTTTATACGATATAATTTTACTTTATAATTAAATAAATAATTATATAAAAATTATGTAATTAAAATATTTAATATGATATTAGAAATAGAATCTATTTTTTAATAAGAAATAGAATCTAAGTTTAAAATATTATTGAAAAGTGTATTTTATTACAATAACTTTTTAATTTAAAAGCTTCAAGACCATTTAATTTTAAAAAGTCTAATTTAGTAAAAGTTGATTCTTTTAGAAATAATATTGAAATTGAGAGATTTGATAGAGAGAGAGAGAGAGAGAGAGGCACGAGGGGGAGAAAAGCGGTGGGCGACGCAGAGTGAACATGGGATGATTGATGAAGGGATTGAACAGTATCTACGATTAAAAAAATATTTTTAATTAAATTTTAACTTTACACAAAAAAAACTCTTTTTTAAAATTAAATTTTAAAAAATTAATAAATTATAGCTGCTACAAAACTTAAACGAATTTTTTTAAAACGATCCATTTATCTGTACATAAATTTAATAAATTTATAATAATAATAATAATTATTATTCTTATTATTATTTAAATTTTTTATTTATTTTATAAAATAAAAAAATAAGTCTATAAATATTGATTTTTAAATCTTTTATTATAATTAAAAAAATTGATATTAAAATATTATATAAAATGAATTATAAATATCCTCTTAAAATAAATAATTTATTTATTTATTACTTAATGATGAATAAAGATATAACATTAACTATTTTATAAATAATATAATCAAAATATAATATAAACAAGAATGACGTGATATTAATAATAATTTCATAAATTTAATTAATAAATAAATATAATATAATATAATAAAATATAAATTTATTTAATTAATATTTTTATAATTTAAGAAGTTAATTTCACGTGAATTATAAAGATGATTTGATTGAATTTAATATATATTTTTGATTAAAAATAATTTATATTAACTAATTGTTTCTTTTTAATTGATATAATCTAAACATAAAATTATTAGTTTAATAAAAATATGATACGATCATAATTGAATTGATCAAATACTTATTAAGTAGATAATCATGAATTTTATAAATTATAATCTATTTTTAATGTGTTATAATTATATTACCTAGAGCACAAATTAACGTTTAATGTAATATAAACAGTTATACAAAATAATTATTTATAAAAAAATATTTATTATGCGAATATTTTGATATTTATTGATTAAAAAACCTAAAAAAAAGAAAAAAAAAATTTAAAAAACTTATTATATAAATATTTTGGTATTTATATGTAAAAAAAAATAAGAAAAGATAAGATTTGTTTTATAAATGAATTAATCAAATATTTTTTAAATAAATTATCACATTTAATATAATAAAAATAATTATATTATGTAAAATATTTATCTATAAAAATGTTTATTATATAATTATTTTGATATTTATTGATATATAAAAATTAATACAAAATTTTTTAAAAATAAAAGTTATATTTATTATATAGATATTTTTAATATTTATTAATGTAAAAAATATAAAAAAATTGGTATTCCACCAAAACCTATATTGATATATTTTTTTTATATTACATGAGAATTAGAGAATATGTCGAGCTATTTACTCCATTTTCAACCATTCTTCACAGCAAATAGTACTAATCGATATAAAAAAGAGAGGGTAAATTTGGACTTGAAAAAGTTAATAGTTAAAATAAAATGAAACTACTAATAAAGTTGATTGCTAAATCATGGAAGAAAAAAAAAAACTCGAGTAAAAATCAGAAATTTAAAAAGTAGGGTATACTTGTAAATAACTCAAGAAACAAGGTCATTGCAAACAAATCACTCAAACCCAGAATAAAACTTACTCACAGTTTCAACCATACCAGTTCACTTACTTGTTACTGCTACTAACTCACCTCACTAACCCCTTCCCCTGCCCCTAAAATTTCACTACTTACTCTCTTCCTCTGTATCATAATAGAACAGAGGAACCATTAAAAAAAAGAGAACCCAGAAAAGAAAAATGGGGCAAAGAATCTGAAAAGGTCATCTTTCTCTCTTCGAATGGAAATGGGTTTTCAATGAAAAATCAGAACTCAAATAATCTTAGAGGGGAATTATTCTTCTTCTAATGGCTGCTTCTTTAACCTTAGAGCCAACCAAAGAGGTATTTTCATGGCTCAAATCCCTACCTTTGGCTCCAGAGTATCATCCTACTTTGCAAGAGTTTCAGGATCCAATTTCCTACATTTTTAAGATCGAGAAGGAGGCTTCAAAGTATGGAATATGCAAAATCGTGCCTCCAGTGTCTCCATCGCCCAAAAAAACCGTAATTGCGAATCTGAATAGGTCTTTAGCAACTCGAAATGGGTGCTCTGACTCTTCAAACCTCAAATCTCAGCCCACATTCACTACCCGTCAGCAGCAGATCGGCTTTTGCCCTAGAAAACCGCGTCCTGTTCAAAGGCCCGTGTGGCAGAGTGGAGAGTACTACACGTTCCAGCAATTTGAAGCCAAGGCTAAGAGTTTTGAAAAGAGCTTATTCAAGAAGTGTACGAAGAAAGGTGGCCTTTCGCCTCTGGAAATCGAAACCCTTTACTGGAAAGCGACAGTGGACAAACCTTTTTCGGTTGAGTATGCAAACGACATGCCTGGTTCGGCTTTTGTGCCGGTTAGTGCTAAGAACACTAGGGAAGCAGGGGAGGGTGTGACTTTGGGTGAGACTGCATGGAATATGAGGGCAATCTCGAGATCAAAAGGGTCTTTGTTGAGGTTTATGAAGGAAGAGATTCCTGGAGTTACATCACCTATGGTGTATGTAGCTATGGTGTTCAGCTGGTTTGCTTGGCATGTGGAGGACCATGACTTGCATAGCTTGAACTATATGCATTTGGGTGCGGGGAAAACATGGTATGGTGTGCCTAGGGAAGCAGCGGTTGCATTTGAGGAGGTGGTCAGAGTTCATGGATATGGAGGAGAGATCAATCCTCTAGGTGAGTTCAAGACAGTATTGTGTTTGTAGAATTGAGGCATGAATGTCCCCTGCTTTTACTTGTGCTTTGTTCTGTTTAATTTATTTTTTTGGGAAGTCTAATGTTATTTACCTGCACATAGGTACTGCTCACTGCTCAGTTTACTAACAACCTATGTCTAGAGGTCATTTTAGTTATGTAGGACGATGTTGAGCAAAAGTGTTATTTGTTAGTAGCTATTAAATGAGAACTAAGAAGACTGCAAGTGGAAATTAGGATGGATGGTTTAATATAAGAGAGACTTACGTGGTTGAAATTTAACTTTTACTGAATTTATTCTTGGCTTATTTGGCAATTTCTTATGTGAAAGGACAAGCATTGCAAGTTTAGTTCATGCTGGATTTGGAGCATGAAACTAAGGGTTTACAGAAATGTAAGAGTAGATTGTTTGGACTTGGAGAATGAATATATAAGTTTGATAAAATGTGTCTTTTTGGAGTATGAAACTAAGGGTTTACAGAAATGTAAGATTAGATTGTTTGGACTTGGAGAATGAATATATAAGTTTGATAAAATGTGTCTTTTTGGAGTATGATATCTTTTTTCAAGCTCCGTATGATTAAGAAAAGAGGGTTTAAGGTGTTTTAAGTGGATATTTTGGTGTTTTCATGCATTTTTTAGGTATGACATCATTGTCTGCCTATGAATTTTCATCAATACAGGACTTCAACTAGAAAATGTTAATATATTCATATTCCATCCCGTGTTCTGAGGAGGTTTTTGCTTGATCTAACAACTACTGTAGCAAAAGACGACATAGACTATGAATCCTTGCATGCTATCATAGGTCTCTTGATAAATCCGGGGTCAAGGTCTATGGAGTATGGCTATTCTAAAAATTTAGGGGCCACATGGTTATTGAGCGGTCAACCTTTTGTTGGATTTGGTAAAAATAAATTAAATAATACTCCATGATTACCAAGTGTTGCATTTAAGTATTTCTGATATGTGCTTAGTTACGTGCAAAGCTTGGAGCACCCATTAGTGAGTTGATTGTCCTGCTTGTTATTCCACATGTAGTTATTTGAACTGAAAATACAAGAATCAGTTGCTAGTTTGCTACAATTTAATTGATTATCTTCTTCTTTCTTGTGAACATCTTTCATTTTCATGGGACATCAGCATCTTTACCTTTTGATTTTGTGTGTGAGTACGCACTAGCTTGCGAAGGACTTCTGCTTGGTAATTCTTTCTTTATTTTATGCGTAGCTTGGTGTGTAACTCTGTATTTAGCTGTTTTATTACAAGGTTGACTGTTTAGACGTGGGATATAGCTTTGTTTTCTTAAAAAATAAGGAAAACAAATCAGTTAAAAGAAATTTTTTTTGGTGAATATTCTGACCATCTGTTGTTTTTAATTTTCGTAAAGTTGTTTATAGTATAGTTTGATTGAACTTGATTGTGGAGATCAAGGGAATGATATGCATGAATTTATCTTCCGACCCTTTTTATAAATTGACCCTTAGTTTCTGTTATCTTCGATCAGTTACTTTTTCCACTCTTGGTGAGAAGACTACCGTGATATCGCCTGAAGTGTTTATTAAGGCAGGGATTCCATGCTGCAGGTAATTGTCTGGGTATATTGTTTTCTAAATGGCTGGTTTATATTGAAGCAAGACCCACTTATTCTTCAAAGTTAATAATGCTATTTTCTTATATTGATCTGATTCATTTACAATGTAATTCCCATCCAATAGATATAGAAATCAAATTTCAATTTATACACGACTAATCCTAAAATTTTGCAATCTCTCTCTAAAATTTATTTTTAAGGCTTCTCATTGATTTCATCTGAATGAGATAAGTTCTCTTTCTGCTGACATTACACATTTCAGTCAGGAACTTCTTTTTTAAATTGCTTTTCATTTTATTTAGTAACATATATATGTGATGATTGCTTATGCTGTAATTTCTTATATAGGCTAGTGCAAAATGCTGGCGAGTTTGTTGTTACTTTCCCAAGAGCTTATCATACTGGGTTCAGTCATGGTGAGAAATGAATTTTAACATTACTTGTTTCTTATTATCATTGTTGATGAAAGAATGGCTGTTTTACCAAGTTAAATTTTTTGTTTAGGATTTAATTGTGGGGAGGCTGCTAATATTGCAACTCCTGAATGGTTGTGGGTTGCTAAGGATGCTGCAATTCGACGAGCATCAATCAATTATCCTCCAATGGTGTCTCACTTTCAATTACTTTATGATCTTGCACTTGCATTATGTTCAAGGTTTGTTTATACGCATTTTGTAACATTCTCCTTGGCTTTTCAGCTAGAGCATGCCTTTTAATATTTTGCAATTTTATTGGCCCAAATTGACTTTGCTCCTAAAATAATCTTATTCTCGGTTGTAGTGGCTAATTAATCAACTTTGTAATGGAGATTCCAAAAAATAAAAAAATGTTGGATTCGTCTATATTAGCATGTGGTTGATCGTTGTTAGTGAAGTGTCGGCTGCTATTCCTACATCTCTTTTTTTATGATAAATTCCACATTATGTCATCATGACCTGCTGGCAAGCAAACCACAAATATGGAAGTGTCAGCATGCCTCCACTACCTCAAGCTTTTAGAAAAAGTGGTTGTGTATTACACTCTTCAGCAATTATTGACTTGTATTATTTACCCACACACTGCTTAAAGAAATACACATTCATGTTTTCAGATAATGCAGAAATTACCTATGAAAAAATTAGTCAGAGTAGTACTTGCTCAACAATTATAAAGTATTGGAGTTTCTGCAGCAATGATGTTATAAGATCTGTATAATTAATTCATAGATTAATGCTGGGCTGCTGAAATTTTTTGACTTCAATGTTATAATGTTTTCTATACAGTGTACCTAAGAGCATTAGTATTGAACCACGGAGTTCTAGACTGAAAGAGAAAAAAAAGGATGAAGGAGAAACCTTGGTTAAAGAGCTGTTTGTGCAGAATGTAAGGCAGAACAATGACCTGCTTCATGTTCTTGGAAAAGGGTCTTCAGTTATACTTCTTCCTCAGAGTTCTTCCGACATTTCTGTTTGTTCAAAATTGCGTGTTGGTTCCCATCTAAGAGGAAACTCCAGACTTCCCCTTGGTTTGAGCAATTCAGGAGAAGAAATGAATTCTTCAAGAAGTACAGTTTCTGATGGTGTAAAGATTGACAGAAACCAAGGAGGAAGGCAAGTGAAAGGTTTCTATCCAATGAAAGGAAAATTTGCTTCTCTGTCTAAGGGGACACAGGTTACCACATTGTGTGGAAATAGCAATGTGCTGAATTCCAGGACATTGAGCCTTAACATTGAACGACAAAGTGCTGGGGAATATGATATGTTACCTGAACAAAGACTTTTTTCTTGTGTAACTTGTGGAATTTTAAACTTTGCTTGTTTTGCCATAGTTCAACCTAGTGAGTCAGCAGCCAGATATCTCATGTCAGCAGACTGTAGCTTTTTCAATGATTGGGTTGTTGGATCTGGAATAGCTAGCAATGTAGTACCTCTTGATAATGGGGAACCAATTTGTTCAGAGAAGAATAATTTTACAGGTTAATTTCATACAGAAATTCTAAAAAAATTACCATGTGCACCAACTATTTCAATGTTCAGTGATAAAGTACACCTTCCATGCAAATTTTATCCCCCTCTCAGCTTATGGTTTTATATTTTCAGTGAGATACTCCTTCCCTTTTGAAACTTCACAGGAAGATTTGAAAATTACCTGTTTCCTAGACAACAATGACCTTGGTTTTTATGCTGCTTGTAGAAAATCAGACTTAACCTATTGGTTTGTGACTTTGTGTTTCATGTCCTATGCTCTTCAAAGGCTCATTTTAAAAAAAACCATACTCGTCAGAAATACTTTGTATCTAAGTAACTTTCTCTATTTGCTACTTTTTGCCTTCATCAGTAATGTCTATTGGGTATATTTATTTGGTTGAAACATACAGTTTCCTTTTATTGTTGTTGCTGCTGCTAGGATGCTCTTTTATCTTTTTATTAAAATTCTAGTTAAAGATTATAGATATTGCAGTCCCCACCTTCATTCAGCAAGGGGGGAGTCGCCTTTCTCTTTTTTTAATTCAAGAGTCAAGACTGAAGAACTGACCAACTTTAGGGGAATGCACCCATGTTTATGATTTTGTATACAGGATGGAAGCAAAAGGATGTCCCTGTTCAAACTGCAGAATACCAAGGTCATATGGCAGATAAAAGCAACGAAGTAGTTTCAAATGCTGAAACTAGCGCAGCTACTTCAGCACTCGGCTTATTAGCTTTGAATTATGGAAACTCATCTGACTCTGACAACGACCAGGATGAACTAGATAGTCCTGCCTGTGATGAGAGTTGTAGTCCTAATATTCATCATGATGCAAGTGGGTATCAGGAGCATTCATTAGCAAGACATCATTCCGGGGATGAATTTGCTTTTCAAGATGTTGATTGCTATATGGAAAAAGGATGCAGAAGGGATGATTTCAAGGATGGCAGTGACCAAAAGTTTGACTGTTCTGTAAAATCAAATGGTTTGGTGGGTAAATATGGGGGTCCTAAGAATATTTCACATACTTGTTCTCCAGATTCCTATGATGCTGACATAAGAAATTTTTGTAAGGCTACATCGCCAATTACGAATGCAAACGTGCAGCTTGGTCCATTATGTGATGAGGAATCTTCCAGAATGCATGTCTTTTGTCTTGAGCATGCTGTAGAGGTTGAACAGCAGCTTCATCAAATAGGTGGAGTTAACATATTGCTTCTATGCCATCCAGGTGTGATGTTATCCCTGCAAGTGATTATGTACACATTAAGCTCGTTCTTTCCCTTTTCTATGCATTTCCTCCCCTCTCCCACCTCTCTTAACTATTGATATGAATATATATATATAAAAAAACTATTGATGTGAAATATTGTGCTGAAAAAATATCAAGTAATTGAAAATGAATATTGAAGATGTAGGAAACTCTAGTCTTCTATGTTATAGATTTCACTAGTATTTGTGAATCTATCAAAAGCTTATGCTTGTTCTGTATCCTATGGCTGTGTTTGATTGAATAATTGATGTCATTCTCTGTTTTTACTATCTCTGGGATTTAACAAGATTCATTTGCAATAATGCCAGTCTTGTTTGGTATTAGTGGTATAAAAGCCCGAGCAGAGGTGTAAAAATGTTGAGTAGTAGGCATTGATGTCATGGGGTACAGATGTAATATATGGATGAAAATATATTGTTTGTAGTAAGCTAGTATATTATTTGGCCCTGATATTTTTTTTTGTTGAAATAAATGTGATTAATTGGAAAATTTCTAAGATTCATTACTCTTCCTCGAATATGTTTATTCGAAATCATTGAACCTCGTATATGTAGATTACTCTTTTCCATGTAATCATTTGGATTGTCTTTGAAAAAATTGCAGACTATCCAGAGGTAGAGGCTAAAGCAAAGATAATGGCAGAAGAATTGGGAATCAATAATAACTGGAATTATATCATATTTAGAGATGCAACCAAAGAGGATGAAGAAAGAATCCAGTCTGCTCTGGATAGTGAAGAAGCCATCCCTAAGAATGGGGATTGGGCTGTAAAACTTGGAATCAATCTCTTTTATAGTGCCAACCTGAGCCGGTCTCCTCTTTATAGCAAGCAGATGCCCTATAATTCTGTAATATACAATGCATTTGGCCGCAGCTCTCCAGCTGCTTCACCCACAAGAACTGATGGTTGTCGGATGAGATCTCGCAGGCAGAAAAAGATTGTGGCAGGGAAATGGTGTGGTAAAGTCTGGATGTCAAACCAGGTTCATCCCTTTCTTAAAAGGCATCCTGAAGATGATGGAGAAGAGCAGAGAAGTGTTCATGCACGGGCAGTGCCAAATGAGAAGCTTGTGAGAAAGTCTGACTGTACACTCAAAGATGAGAGCACTATGACTGCTAAAAAGTATGTTAGGAAGAGGAAAATGACTGTAGAGAGTGAGGTGAAAGAGAAAGCCAAATTTGTTGAGAAAGAAGAAGCCATTTCAGATAATTCAATGGATGATTATTCTCATCAACAGAATAAAAGGTTTGTCAGAAGTAAGCAAGCCATGGGTTTTGACTGTGGATCATCCAAGAATGTCAAGCATATTGAGACAGAAGCTACATTTTCTGCATTTTCTGCGTTTTCTGATGATTCGATGGATGATGATTCATGTCAACCACAAGAGAGGATTCCCAGAAACAGGCTGTCCAAATTTATTGGGAGCGATGACTCACTTGATGTTGATTCTGATCAACAACACAACAGTATTCCTAGAAACAAGAAAGCCAAAAATACAGGAAAAGAAGAAATGGTTTCTGATGATTCTTTGGATAGTAATTATCATAAGCTGTATAGAAGGATTTCAAGTAGGAAGCAGGCCAAACGGCTTGAAAGACACAATTCAGTTTCAGATGATTCTCACCATGATAATAATTCATTCAAGCAGCTCAGAAAGATTCACAAAAACAAGCAGGCCGAAATCATTGGGAGAGAAGAGGAAGATTCAGGTGAACTGGTGGAGGAAAATCCTCCTCTGCAGCAGCATAGGAGGATTCTTCGAAGCAAGCAAAAGAAAGTGATGACCCAGCAGAAAATGAAGCAAGAGATTGGTCGCCCGGCAAAGCAGGCCACTCAACCTGTGAAGCAAGGTAGTCGTCGGCTAGCAAAGCAAGACATCCCAGGGAAAGTAAAACAGGCTTCAAGGCGTCAGAGCAATCTGCATGAGCAGGCCTCTGAGTCAGATGATGATGTGGAGCTAGATGGACCTCGCACACGCCTCAGACAAAGATCATGTCAGCCAGTGAAAGTGCCTGTAGCCAAACTAAAAGAGCAGCAACAAACTAGTAGGAAAAATATAAAGAGTGCTTCAGGTGTGAAGTCTCGGTCTGGCCAAAATGATGCAAAACTAAATGAAGCGGAGTATGCATGTGATATAGAGGGCTGCACAATGAGTTTTGGCTCAAAACAGGAGCTTTCAATGCATAAAAGAAACATTTGTCCCGTCAAGGGTTGTGGAAAGAAGTTTTTCTCACACAAGTATCTTGTGCAACATCGACGAGTTCACTTGGATGACCGTCCCCTTAGGTGTCCTTGGAAGGGCTGCAAGATGACTTTTAAGTGGGCATGGGCTCGGACCGAACACATTAGGGTTCATACAGGTGCTCGTCCTTATGTATGTGCTGAGCCAGGTTGTGGGCAGACATTCAGATTTGTATCTGACTTCAGTCGTCACAAGCGCAAGACTGGTCATTCGGTAAAGAAAAGCAGACGGTGACTTTGGGGATGGTAGAGATAAGTACTAAAGAATGTGTTGTTCAATTGACAAGATTAGTGCTAGGATTAAGATAGGGTTAGGGTTTCCCAGTACTTTGCCATTAAGATCAACTGTCAATTCTGATTTGCCCTAGGGCCTTTCATTGGGCCCATTTATTTACTGTAACAAGAGCAATTGGTTGGAATCCTTATAAAATTCTTCCTCTTATGCAATGTCAAATGTGAATATTGTCCAAGTTAAAAAAAATTTGAATATTGTCAGACTTGTTTGGCTGTTAAATATTTAATCCACTACTAGTAATTGGTGCGTTCAGCATCAGAGGTGAAGTGTTATTAGACATCCTATTCTACAAATGACATTGGTCTCATAATCTATGTTATAATTCTAATCCACGTCATTTTCCCGTGGATGAACGAGATTATTGAGTAGCTAATTGACTATCCAAGATGTTTTTTTAAATAATATAGTACATATTCATACAACCTTGATGTCCTTACAATTACTTCCTTTTAATATCCACTTTAGTACTTTTTTTTTCTTCCTTGTTGTTGTTGTTCTTCTTCTTAAAAGATTCACTTAGATCTTATATCTTTTATTAAATAAAATAATATTATACATGTGAGATTCAAACTTAGGTCCACAATGGTGAAAATGTAAAGTCATATTAAAATGTTAATAGATTTTATAATTAATATCATTGATGTCTTCAAAACTAATTGTATTAACTTTTTCATTCATAATATTTTTATGATTCTAATACTAATTTATTAGGGGTTGGGAGGGTTTCTGATCCCCAATTAACCCTATGGTAGAATTTTAGCCTATCTAGTCTTCTTCTAGAAGATCACACTTAAATTTTAGCCAGTCTGACCTTCTTCTAGGAAATCACACTTATTATATGCTCTAAATAAGCTTGTTCATGTCTTAAATAAGTTTGATCTTGTAATTGTAAATTCATACAACTACATGTTTCTATACAAACATTATACCTATAATCTTCAAAAAGATAAATAACCAAACATAAGATTACTAAATTCCCTTTTTCCTCCTTCTAAGAAGACTAGTTTTTGGTTAAAATAGTTTCTTAATATCTTTGAAACAAGATGATTTATTATGCTTGTAACAATTTTAATATAATATGTATATATTTCTAATAAGGTGTTGAATCTTCTAAAATTTCAAGACAAGTTTCATAATCCTCATCTTTGAAATATTCATTGAAGGTTAAGAGATAGCATTTATGAGACTTTCTTAATAAAATTAGATTTTTATTTTTCATTTTGATTTCTTTTAAATTGGTTGTTTAAGGTTTAGTTGTTAATTCTTGTTACTTAATTTTTATTATAATATTGTAATATTTATGTCTTTATTTTTCTATTTATCAGTATTATTATTTGATATAAGCAAATATTTAAACATTCAAGATCTTTAATTGACTTAAAATTATAACTATTATACCTGAACTTAATGGGTTCACTACGGCCTTCCCTTCTATTCGTCCTCCTTTTATTATATCGGTTATACCTAAACTTTGCTCAAACCTTAACACCTTCCTGGTAATTGTGAGTCTTTTGCATCCGTATATAGATGATGTCAAATTTTGACTTACTAGAAAAGAGTAATTAAACTTCATTTTATTCATAATATAATTATTACACACTTAAGGCCAACTAAGAACCTTGAAAGGATTCTTAGCCGCTCATAATTACTGGGTATATTATTACTGGTTTGTGATTTCTAGATAGAGGGGATTTCTATGTTAAAGTTGTGTGTTTTTCAGAGGTATGTGCTCTGGTTTTCTATGTGTCTCAAAATAAAAATAAGGGTTCCTTTTATACCACAAGGAATCCCTGTTTACAAAACAAAAATTACTATTTTATCCTTGCTTTCATAGTTTATTTACTTTCTTACTTTAAATGAAAATCATTACTTTTTTTCTTGGCACATGCTACCAACTAAAATATAGGTCTATATTGTTATTTTCTTTGTTGTCTTCTACCGAAACTTCCTCTCTTTATTCTTCTTCTTTGTCATTTTCTATATATAATGTTTTTGATAATGTTGATAATGATGCGTCTTCGTCTTCTTGATATTTGATGTAGTAAATGTATTTGTAATCTTTGATAGATTTTCTGGCATAGAAGCAGAATACCTTGTTTTTTACTTGAGCAATTTTCAAGTTGTTGTTGTTAAAATTGGTTTCATATTTGATAATTTTTTCACCATCCTTTTCTGAAAAAGCCACGCTACTATAAGAAATGATGATGAATTTACTAGTTGAATAATTTACTTTGATCTCAGTAGAGTTTTCAATCTTCTTGAGTTCATAGTAAATTTGGCCAAACATTTAACCTTTTAATACACAAAGTTCTTCTATGTTAAATTTCTTTTCTAGAAGTACCCTTGGTTTGGGAAATTCTTTGTTTGTGTTCAAAATCTCTATCTTAATGAAGTGGTAAGAATTGATACATCATTCTTCATTCCAATCCATTAGTAAACTACAAAACTTGAAATAAACAGGCTTATCACCTACTTTAATCTTTTTTCTGAACCTCTTGATTGCTTTTTTGAAATTTTCTAGGAAATAATTTAATTAACTTAAATTAATTCCTGGATATATTTTTTCTATTAGTTATGTATGGAAAACTTTATAAACAAATATTGGATTAACTCATTCCAAAATATTGAATTTACTTCCTGTAGAAAATTCCTTATCTGTAGTGTAGAACTTCATATCTTCAATATGTTCCTGAGTAGATTTTTTGACCAAATTGTAGAGACTCAATCATTGTGGATTGCTAAAGTTTTTATATTGGTCTTTTTCATCTTCAATAAATGATGAATTTATGGGAGATGTTTCCTTGAATAGCACTGAATGTTTTACTATCTTTGATATCTCTACTAGAGATGCTTTTCTAAATAGTACTAGAGGTCTAGTTGTTTTCCTTAAAGTTGTCAACCTGCTTGGTACTATTGGTTATTGTTGTAGTGTTATAGAATAATTTCTTACTATCTTTTCTGGAGTTATTAATTTTGGTGTTTTTTAATTGACATAACTACCTTCAACTTCCATTTTGTTGGTGAAGGTTCTATGAGTTACTTCACTAAACCCTAGAATAGATTTAATGGTTTTTACCTAGTTGTTATAGATTCTTGATTTTGGGCCATTATAGGCCACATAAGTTTTTTTTGCTTCATTAGCTCAATTGAGCTTTCTTGTTTGAAAGATGTTACTCTATTTTGAACTATTAAGTTTTTCCTTTTCATTTTGAATTCTTTTTTTAAAATTTTTATTTTCTTTAGATTGAATTTTTGATGAAGTTTCATCTTTTGAGTTTGTGGACTCTAAGAGCTGTTTTGAACAATTAAGTTCTTCTTGTTTATTTCTTGTCTCCATAAGAGACTTCTCTAGGTATAATAGCTCAAGTTGTTCCTAAATGATTTTTATCTCCTTTTCCTTTATTTTGATCTCGATATCAAGATGTTCCATTCTTGTAAACATAAAAATAGTTAGAGGTGCTAATTCTCTAGTAAGAGCACCTACTAAACTATTCTTATTTTCTTAGAGATGTTCAACATCAAAATTGTAGTGGTTGAACCACTGTTTCCATCTAACTAATCTTCCTAGTTTGTAATCACCTATAATATTAGTTCTTATGAAATAACCAAAATTCTTGTTATCTATTCTAATAATGAATCTGGAACTTATAACATATATTGTAAATTTCTTAATAACTCTTTTAATAGCTAGATATTCTTTTTCATTATTGTGATAATTTAACAATAGACCTTGAAAAGATCATGATGTACATCTACAAAGATATTTATCTTTGTAATCTACTTTTATTTTTAGAACTGCTCCCCAATATTCTTGTGAAACATCTATTTCAATTATCATTTTATCATCTGGCCTTGGATGGTATAAAGTTGATAAATTTTTTATCTTTGCTTTTACTTTATCTATATATAGAGTATCTTATTTTGTCCATTTCCAGGTATAGTTTTTTTTTCTTTTCAATTTTTCTTGTAAAGGTTTTTGCATTTCTACAAGTTTCTTGATATATGCTTATGCATATGTCAAGTATCCTAAAAATCTTTGTAATTGGTTTTTATATTTTAATTCACTAGGAAAACCTTGAATGTAGTTTAGCATATGAGATTATAGATTATGTTTTTCATCTTCAATTTTCAACCTCATGTACTTAGTTTTTTGTTGAGTAAGTACTGTTTTCTTTTCAGATAGTACAATGCTTTCTTTCTTGAATTTTTGTAGAAGAATAATAATATCCAAATAGTGTTTATTTAATTTATTACTGAAAATAAAAATATCATCTATATAGATACAACAAATATTTTATAATTTTTTAAAGAAGTTATCCATATATCTTTGGAAGATACTAGGAGTTTATTTTAATCCAAATGGTACAACATTCCATTGGAACTATCCTTGAGGGCAACTAAATGTCATTAATTTTTGAGATTCTTAATCTAGTCTTATTTGCAAAAATGTACTTTTGCAATCAAAACTTGAGAATTATTTCTTTCTTTTTATTAATGATAATAGTTCTTCTTTCTATGTAACAAAATATCTATCATCAATGATTTTTTTATTTAATGATTTGAAGTTTATTATCATTCTCTTTTTTCCTCTTCTTTTTTCTACTTTTTTTTCAACTAAGAATGCTGGACTTGAGTGAGATGAATTACTTGGTATTACAACTTTTAGTTCCAAAAGTTTTTGAATTTGTCTTTCAAATTCAATCTTGTATTATAGAGTGTAAACCATTAGTTTTACTCTAATAACCTTGTTAAGGTCTCTTAATTAATTGTATGTTTGTAATTATTTTAGATTTATTGATTTTTGGATTCAAAGGATTTTCTAAGCTTACTATTTTTAATAGTTTTTTGATACCTGCTAGGGCTTTATCTTCCTGTATTTCATTAAGAAATGAGTTTTGTTTATTTTCTACTTCTAATGAAATATTTTTTAGATAAGGTTTTTGCTGTTCTATCTTACCACGTTTTTACTTTTTATTTTATATAAAAGTTGGCTTTGATACAGTTAAATCTTTTCTTATTTTTGATATATAAATGTTATCACCATCTAATGTTGTTAGACTTATTTTGTCTAAATATTGTGTAAAATGTTGATATAAGTTTAGAAAATTATTTTCTATTAATAAATCAAGTTCTATTTCCTATTGATATATGGTATGAATATGAAATTTTTTCCTCCTATCATTATATCTGTATCTTTTAAAATCTTATTAAGATTTATTATAGTATTATTAATAATTCTTACAATTAAATCTTTTGGTGCTTGTTTTCAATGTTCTTCTGAAAACACATATTTACTTGCTACACACATGCTAGCTCATGTATGTATGTTTTTATGAAAATATAATTTATGATAATACATTTCATATTCACAAATATATACATACATGAGATATCTTTTCTTATAGGTTTCCCTATTAAATATTTTTTTATATTATTGAAAATCTTGTTTTTTGAATTTATATATTTTTATATTCTTTGTATTTTTGTTTGTAAGGTTTTATGTTACATCTATTTTTTTTGGTATTTTAAAATCTTTTATATCACAATAAATTTTATCATTTCCTCTTATTTGTTTATATTCTTTTATTTCTTATCATTTAATAATTATCCAACTTTTAAGGTTTCTTATTCTTCCTTCTAGGTTGCCTGGTATAGTTTCCCTATTTCTCTAATTCTAACTTTCTGTTAAGGTCTTATGTAATGTTCCAGTTAATTTTTGAAAAAAAAAAAGATTTTCTTATAAATTGTTTGCATAGAGGGTGGTAATTTATGGAAACACATTTCATATTCACAAATAAAATAATCTATGTAACACATGTTATAGATTTCCATATTTGTTAGATGCTATTTGGCTTCATTGATTTCATTTTTACTGGATTCAATGATAGTTTTTCCTTTATCCTCTCCAATAAATTCCTTATATATTTTATTTATTACTATAACTAAATATTATCTTCCTATGAGAGCATTTCATTGCATTAATAAATATTGTTGGTATGTTAGATTTGAAAACCAAACTTTAACATTTTCTGTTATTTTATGAGTTACTAATACCCTATAGATTGAAAGGTTTGTTTGTGTAGTTTGTGAGGTTTGTATAAGTACACTCATACCACTAGCTCATTCATCTAATGTTCTTTTCCTATCTCTTATACAATCTAGATCTAAAAGATTAGACTTGTAATTATCATGAAGTTTGAAATTTGGTGGAATATTACCCCTTGTCCTCAAATGCAATCTTTCTTCCATTTTAGGTGGTTGTCTTCTTCTGTCTGTGGTGTCAAACTTTCTTGACCTTTGCCTATTTCTTTCTTCCTTATGTGGGTGAGATGTTTCTTCTTAGTAAAGAACTGGTAATGAAATTTGTTTTATATGACCTTTTAAGGTCATAATTTTTGGTTTAGTATCAGTCTGATTGATTATTGTCATATTATCTTCCTCTTTATTTGTGCAAAGTTTTTCATTGTAATGTTCTTCTAATTCTTTATTAGTTAGTGTTAACAAACTAACTAATTTTCCTATATCTCTATTTTTGGGGTTCATGAATTGTTTTTCTATTTCTTTTCTATTTTCCATTAAATTAGAATTATATCTTTTCATTAGATTTTTCTTCTCTTATTTCTAGGAATCAGGGCATCTAATCTTTTAAGTGGATCTACTTTTAGTCCTTCTAAAGGGTCATATTCATGACCTATATCGTGTTTGATTCTTGGACTAAATCCATTTTCTCTGTTAAAAGTTTCAAAACTTTCATTAATATTACTTGATTTTTTGCTATGCCTACTAAGCTTCCATCTATTTCTAACTGTATATTTTTAAATTTTTCTTTAAACATTATTGTCTTACTAATATGACATCATGAACTAATGATTTCATTACATGAATTTCATCTTTAATTTTTTAACTTTTTCTTGGTTAGAGGTTTCTCCTTTATGGTAAATAAAAGTAAATCTTGGTATATTATTGTTTTTAACAATATTACATTTTCTTCCTAGTATCATATGTTTTTCTTTGATATCTAAATGTCATTTCTCTGGTATTTCAAAGTCCGTTGGGATTTCTAGTTTTATTATTTGTCCAAATTTTTAGAAGGTTTTATCTATTTCTACAAATTTACTTTGTCCATTTATTGAACTGTTATGATTGTTTATTAATGAATATCCTACTAGATAGTATATTGAAAATAGATGTTTTGTTAATGAATATTATACTAGATAGTATATTGAAAATAGATGATTTTCTTATTTCATTAAATCTCATCTTTCGAATTCATAAGTTAGACTTAATACTTAATTTAATTTTTTATCATGGATATTAATAGCAAACCTAGAGTATGTTGTAAATTTTATTTTCTGTTACCTTAAATTATCATGGATAATTTCTAGTAGAGCATCTTTCCTGAATAATGTTATTTTTATGATTATATCTATTCTTTTCCTGAAATGAGCGTATATTAATGTTTGTTTCCTTCTAAATGAATGTATCTAAATTTTTCCTTAATTTTTTTGGAAAATTTTGGATAGTTTATTCAATATAGTTTTCTTATCAATTAATGATATATTAAACATTCCTATTACATCTATGATATTAATGTTCATTTCTTTATTATTTATTTCATAATAAATTATTAATTTTGGTTTTTGAATTTATTCAATTTTTTTTTACATATTGAAATTTATTATGAAATGTCTTCTATTTCTAGTTATATTATATCTTGATTTTTTTATTATTTATTCTATTTTTTTGTTATATTTGAGAAATATTTTTGAATTTTAAGGTATCTATAAAAATATTGCTTTCTAGCACAGACAAAAGTATTAAGAAAATAATAAAATATGAATCTTATAATTTATAATTATAAAAATAATATATTTATATTTAATTTATATATTTTATTATTAAAATAATTTAATACATTATTTGATATTATATAATGTTTAATTTGATTTACAGTCGTTTAGATCCATTTAATATTAAATGTTATTTAATTAAACTCTTTTTAATTTTATTATAATGTTATTTTTGTTGTTATAATTTTAAAGGTGTTATTTTTAATAATTATAAAAAATATATATATTGATTTTGATTTATTTATTTTTAGCTTTTGAGTGGCATTGTTTAGAAAAAGAAAAGTGGAAATGTCATGGCTTTTAGTGAATCGCTGAAGCCAAATGCCTATAGTGAAGAGAAGGAAGGACCTAAATGTCTCAAACTCGTATCACTTGTAAATAAATAGTGGAGCCTCACTCCTGATCTAATCATGGATGAAAATTTTAATTATAAATAATTAAAATTTATATATATATAAAATTTGATAATTATTTTTTGAAAAAAACTTCAATTAATAAAATATGAATTTGTGATAATTATTATAATATTGAAACTGTATTTAAATAAAATCGAATATATATTAATATTTTTTATATATACATATAATTATATAAAAAAATAAATTTTTAATAATAAAATATACCATACTTTAAATAATTATATTGAAATTTATTTATTAATATTTTTATATTTTATTTAAAAATATGTATTAAATATATAAAAAAGTTAATATTAATATTTTAAATAATATATTAAAGTAAAAAATTTATTAACATTTAATTTTAAAAAAATAAATATATTTTTAAATAAATATTAAAAATAAAAAATATGATGAAATTATGAAAAATTTACTCTCCATTGATTAATATTCTAACGAACCCAATATTAATGTACGATAGATTATAATTATTAGCATAAATCTTTCCTTCCGTCCTCACCCCGATTACTACTTTTAATTCGAAAGGTCAGATGCTTGTGCTTGTGCCCGTGCCCACCCACCCACCCACCCACCTTTGACGCACATACACATTTTTCCTTTAACAAAATTTTAGGCCATCCACTTCCACAAGTCAAAAAGTTAAGAAGAACGACATTAAAGTGTCAAATATCAAAATCATTATTAATGTCCATAAGAATTTAAAAAAATATAAAAATTATTTAAATATGTTAAAATTTTATATAATAATTTATAAAAAAAATTAAATAATATTACATCTAATATCATAATCTTTTTAATATATTAATAATTATATGTCAAATAAAAAAATAATTTGAGAGAAAATAAGATGATCTAATATTAAAAAAACAAAAAAAAAACATGTTATAATTATATTTAATGAATTTTATAAAAAAGTTTAAATAATCTTGATTCAAGTAATATTAATGACATGATATCTAGTCAATGTTTATTTAAATATAATGATTAAAATGTTATGAGTATGTTGTTTGATTTTTCAATGAATAAAAAACGATGAGTTAACCCAATAATTTATAAATTATTGTATAAGATTTTAAATTATTCTTTAAACATTATTTATACTCATGTTACTTACTATATTACTTTCGTTCATATCAATATTTATTAAAGATAAACTTGCACCATAGTTTCTTTATTTTATTATGACATGACATTTTATAATTTATGATGTCTCTTATGTATTTCTTTTTAATAGTACATATTTTTAGATTGATAACTCTACACTTATAGTATTCATCTTATATAACATATGTATAGTTAATTTCACAAGTAAATAGACTTAAAAGTCGATTATGTATAGAACCAATTATTATGTTCTCTCCACTCCATTATCATCATAACTCTTTGTACTATCATGCTCACACTATTACAAATTCAAGCTTTTAAGTCAGTTAGGTGAACCAACTTAAAACGATGAGACTAAAAATTTAAAATCGGTTTACAAGTTAAACCAACTTTAAATTCTATATTTTTTTAACATATTTTGCGCATTTTTTTCCTATCCTCACTACCTGTTTTCGATCACATAATAGCAGAAAAAATCAAAATATGTTTAAAAGAGTTTTTAAATAGTTACAAATTATTGAAAAATTAAATATTAAATAATTATTTGAGAATTAAATTTATTACAAAAAAATAATTTATATACAATACATATATATATACATATACATATACATATACATATACATATAACTTAAATTACAAATAAAATGATGACGTCTCTTTTGTCATAGATTTTGTGATATTCTTATTTTATTTTAAGGAGAGGAAGCTTGGTTTGTTACTTAGAATCACCAGTAATGTCCCATTCATAATGACTAGTGAACTCTCCAATGAGATGAGATGGAGTTTGGGTAGGAAAATAGGTTCAAACAACAATTCATTCCCCTAAACATTCATCAAATAGACCCAAACTTCATAGACACAAGATTAGAGAAATTAAAGCATTAAAAAATTACCACGGTGTTGTCCTTCGCTATTCAACATCATCATATTTTTCTCTTGATTCTTCTTGTGATGTAATAATTTGTTATGTGTTCTATCTATTCTTCTCATAAATCCTCAAAAATTTGTATATCATAGCCGAATTTGTTCCAACCAAAGACCTACATTTATTTAAATTCAAAATAAGAATGTAATATCATGAATTCATGAAAAATAATTTATATATGTTAAAAAAATATATTAGTAAAATAGATTACCACATCTTTAATTAGAATGTTGACATTTAAGGGGATTTCTCTCATAAATTTTATGACAAAGCAACCACACATAACTCCATCATCTTGTTATGAAATCTACAAAAAACAAGTGTACATGATTTTTCATATTCGAACATCTTTATTATTCAATAGTAAAATTCATTAAATTATTAATATTCGCTTATACATACCATAACTTTATCCCATATAAGTTTATGTGATTTTTAAGGGCAATGCCTTTACTCTTGTTCCACAGCTTCCATGTCCTATCAAAGTTTAAAATAATTAGTTTTTTATTAAATATTACAAAGAATAATAGAAGAAAAATAACTAACTATAACTCTTACATTTCGACAATTGATTTTGTGTCTTTACTCAATTATATGGAAGCTGAGTCACAATACCAAACATAATTTCCATATAGATCAAGAATTATCATTATCTAATGATCTTGGCCTTGTTCAAACTTTAGTGGCCAAGGGATTATCAACTTCTGATTTAAGTTAAGTGTTAATGCTTTATCACACAATTGTTTAGCTATGATACTAACATCTTTTTCTTGATAGTGATTGACAAATGATGAATCATAGAACATTGCTAAATGTGATAAGTGATTATCTTGAAGTCGATAATAACATGCCCTATATAAAATAAATAAATATAAATATAATTATATGTTCTATATAAATGAAAGTTACTTACCATCACTCACCTTGTCTACACTTGAATTATACTTAAATCGATCATTTGAAATTCAAACAATTGCAATATGCACTCAATCGATATATATGTTTTCTCAATGTCTATGATTGGAATTTCTCTAGGAAGTGGCACAGTCCATTAATCATTTATGCTAGTCTTGCTCGCAATAATAATCATCAAAGAGCCAATATTTCTCATGAAGTTTAAAGCATATTCGTAACTATACTTTTTCCATGGCTTCTTCTTAAATGACTTAGTACGCGATGATTGTCCACTAGACATTGATTTGCCACGAGATACTTGATTTGTATCTCTTAAATGTGGGACATTTACTAATTCTAATATAATAGACTAAAGAAGAGGTATTATATATGTTAGTAATAGTAACAGAATAATAATATAATAGTAGTAAATTTTTTTTATCTTAAGTAACAAAAATAATATCATATCAACTTGATTCGATGGTCAAACCATATATTGTCCAATAGCTTCTTGGACCGTGGTAGCATCAGAAGACACATGTAATGAACAATGATGGAATAATGATTGATCAAATACTATTCTCCAATAATTTGGCAAATATTGATTATGAATCATTCAATAATCACTCTATTTTAGGGTTTTGTGTTTTTAATCTACTTACATAAAAATAAACATAGATTCAATAAACATTTATGCAAATTTTATCATTTATAATGGTGGAGTATTTATGGATATAATAATTAAGTCAATTATGCTTGCTCGTATTATTTAGGTTATTAAAGATATGAATTGATATTTATTGATTCTCTCGTTTTTATATGAATATCATCTTTGGTGTGGTTAGATATTCTTTGTTAATTAAACAAATCAATTAACACCTATGGGTGGGGTTGATAACTAATTTGGTTAATTAAATTAATTCCTTTTTCTAAGAGATTGAAAAAGAACCATTTAAATGTCACCTTTGGTGGGGTTAGACAGTTTAAACTTTATTCAAGGTGTCCAAATTAAACCTAAGAATTTAGTTATCCAAGTACTAACTTTCAAGTTTTAAAACCATTACTGAAAACATGTTGTCAATACATTTTCAGATAATAATTCTTATAAAAACTTTTGAAATAGAGCTTCACTCTAACTACCGGGTGATTGTACCAACAAATAAAAGAGCACTACTCTAAATCAGACCGGATAACTAAACCTTAAAATCTAATTTTCAGATTTAAGTTTGTAATGAAAAATAATATATTTCTCTTTAACATTCTTAATATAAAATCTTGAATAAAAACAAAATCAATTCATTTTAGAGATTTTTACTTATTTAATATTTCGCAAGCATAACAACGTTATTATTATATCATGTTTACAAATAGCCAGCAAAGTTAAATTTAATCACAGACAAATTAAATATAACATGCAAGAATAAAGCATAAAAAATAACTGTAAAGAAAATAAAATCCTTACAGTACTTCGATGCTATTCCCGTTGCTGGAAAACCTCCAAGCGGAATTTGCACTCCCATTTATTTAATCAAAAAGTTAATAAATTACAAAAACATAACTAGTTCTTCCCAAAAAGGGAACAACTCTAAAACTAAGAGAAATTAACTAAGAAAAGCTAAAAACTAAGAAAAACTAAAAAAACTAAAAAATCTAAGAAAAGAGAGAAAGAAAGAGAGAAGAGAATGTGTTTTTTGAGGTGTGGTATGAAGTGAAGAGAATGAGGGTATTTATAGGTGAGGATGGAGAGAAAAAGTAGGGGGAAAATGTTAAAAAAATGTGAAAACGCGGAGTGTAATTGCTGACGTCATAGAGGCGGTAGCAGCGAAAATGGGGCGAATGGGCAATGGCGGCGTGAGCGGTAGCGTATGGCGGCACAATTTTCTCCTTTTTGACATTTTTGACATTTTTGACCCATTTTGTCCAATTTTTCCATATTTGTTGACCTTTCCCCGTTTATGTATTAATATATTTGTGATGTATTGCTTCCAATATTCCTTTTTGAGTCTTTAAGTTACGTTTTTAAGCCAAAATACCTAAAAAACAATAAAAATACCGGTGATTCCGAAAAAGACAAATTTATATAAATATATGATAAAACATATAAATATATATATTTTTTAATCAATTAATGTGCATAAAATCATGGTAATTTTAGTGCTTTTTGAGCACTCATCAGATATATAATAAATAAAATATATAATAAATAATAAAAATAATAGACTATCTATATAAGGATTAAATCTTACCACAAATGATTCATCAAATGAAGGAGGACTCCCATATGGGGTAGCTATTGGAAGGACATTCTCATTAAAACATTCATCTTGTGATGAATGTCAAGAATTCACTAATTAAATTGGAGATATTGAACCACTACCTGATTGCATCTACATTCTTGGCATAAATGGAGGACCAATAGGATGACTATATCCTTTAAAGGATATAAGTTGGGCACCATTAGATTGCATGTGTGCCATGGATGGTGGAATGCATGACATGAATGATGGCATGTCTTTATTGTAGTATGGTTCCATGCTTGTCATATGTTGTGATTGATATTTCTTTAAAGTGAAAATCTCACTTAACACTGAGGCCTTAAAAAAGTTTAATTCTTCTTCAATTTTACAGTGATTGTCCTTACTGACCATCTGAGACCTTTGTTTTGGAATATTGAAAAACTCCATATAACCATCATATTGGCTTCCTCCCCTAACACGACCATGATACTCACGTCCAAATGCATGATATATCACATCTTTCTTTGACTGTTCGATTATTTCACCCTTAGCTATTTGTTCTTGAATAACTCTATACAAATAATAAAGCAAAAAAACATATCATACATTGTTACATCAATATGAAAAAATCATAAGGACTTTGTATCAAGTTAAATTAATAACCAACTTATTGAGTTGCTATTTTCTTCGTTTAGTCATTGGTCTTGACCTCTTTATTTGTGAGTCTTTGTTTCTATATACAATTCAGATATGATAATTGGTCTACACAATTCAACTTCCTACATAAATTAAATAAATTTATTAACTATGACATCAACTTAAATTTGAATATTATTAAAAATTAACAACTTAATAATACCATTTTTTAATTAACTTCAGGATTTGATGACCTCTTAGTACAGTTAGGAAGAATATTCTGCATATGTATATTCTGATGTTCTTCCCAAATGATTTAAAATTCATCTGTATGTCTATAATCCATGAAGTCTTTCCATACTTGGGGTTCAATCCATGGGTGTTCTTCAGGGATTTTGTATAGTTCTTGTTCATTAAGTGGTTCCAAGTATGGAAAAACATAATTTATGGCCTTTTTGGAAGTTTTGTATTCCTTCCATGCCTTATTTGTAATCTTATAACACTTGGTCTTCCAATTATCAAGGACTTTAAAATGATTCTGTAAAAAAACACATTTTACATGAGATATAATACAAGAAAGTCATAATATATGTAATTAATTATAAAACAAAAAAGACTTACATAAATGATTTTTCATATCTTAAACATTTTAGCATCATCAACCTTAGTCCAATTATTTATATTTATTGGTATACTTAACTTCACAAGTCTACCAATAGAAGATTTCAATTGTTGGTTATTTTCTCCTAATGGATTACCAGTTGTGTCGAATTGAATGGGTACTCTATCATTTGGATTAAGTGGAGCATCAGGTATATTATCCCAACCATTTCTTTTAAAATGTCCCAATGGATCATTTGGATCTACAATCTTTGATACCCTAGGATCCATGAAATATCTACAAACAATGATGAAATAGAAATTAATTCACAATTTTAAGTCCAAACATATAAACAAGAGTTATTAGAATAATATAGAAGATACATTATGTTTAATTAGATTGTTAATCGTATATATATTCCTTCACAATCACTCTGAGTCCATGACGAAGAATCATCATCATCAATTAGACCATCACATACATTAGGTAGTTTGTTTGAGAAATGACTAATATTGGATAATGTATCAAGCATGTCATCATCTTCTAAAGCATCACAATGTTAGAACTCTTTTTGTGGAGGTGTTAACACAACAGACCATCTTGTGTCAATTTGATCGCTCACATAAAATACTTGTTTTGTATGAAGTGCTAAAGTGAAAGGATCATCAGTGTGACTTATGTTGGATAAGTTTACAAGGATAAATCCAAAATCATCTATTTTATATCCAACATTGATAACATCTTTGACCCAATCACAGAAGAATATTGTTTTATGAAAGACCTCATAATATAGTTCCCAAATTTCTTGAATTATACCATAATATGTTCTATCAAAATGTACAGGATTACCATCTTTTGAACTTGCAAATTGCCTAGTTTGTGCAACCATCTTCACATCACTATTCTGATTTACTCGAACTTTGTCCCTTGCTTGAGTTGTAAACCTTGAACCATTAATTGTGAAACTAGAATATGATTTGACATCAAATTTTAGACCATGCGTAAGCCATTCTAAAGTTTATGTTATTATATGATTGAGTTTGTTAAGTTAAACTCGAATCTATGCATATAAAAACATGAAATGTGTTTAAAACAAAGTTTTAAAACATTATATAGAAGTACTAATAAATTCTTGTATGTGACACTTACATGGTTACAAAACCAATTAATAAGCTCTTGCTTATATTCATTATACAACCATTTTTCTCCTAATTTTTTATAACCAGGATCGATCTTCAAGATATATGGATTATATATTAGAGATATCCAAAAGCTTTGGGGAATCTTCAAAAATATCCCTAAGATTTCAAAAAATTCAAAAATACCCCTAAAACATAACTGAAGTGAATAGTAACATTCCTAAAATGAAAGAAAAAATAAACCAAGAAATACTAGACATAGAAACAGAAGACATTTCAAGATATTTTTTATAGAAATACTAATAGACTTTGAAATACTAGAGGAATGACAATTAGATATCAAAGAAAAACCCTTGATAACAGAAATAAAAAGTAATATTGTAAGAAATAATAACAGGCCAAAGTTTACTTTTATAGACTACGAAAGAGAAACTTCTAACCAAGAAGAAGTTAAAAAAAATAGAAGATGAAGCCAAAATAATGAAGGCATTACTCATGATTGTATATTAGGGAAAAAATAATGTTTAGAGATAAAATAAAAAATATGCATTTGGAAGTAAATGGAAGCCTAGTAAATGTAGCAAAAAATCAAGTAACATTATTTGAAACTATACCATTGTTAACAGAGGAAATTGATTTAGTCCAAGAATCAAACACAAATTTACAGGAAATAATAGATTCACAAAAAGAATTACTAAAGGAAAGAAAGAAATGTGGTTATAATAAATTACAACAAGATATACACAAGAAATTTCAGAATTAAGAAAAGATGTATACAACATGCAGAGAAATAATGAAATAATAGGTCATAAATATGATCCCTTTGAAGGACTAAAAGAAGAACTACACAAGAGATCAGATTCTCTGATTCCTAAAAATAAGAAAAAAAGAAGAAATATCATTGAATCTAGTGAAAATGAAATCAATGAAGCTAAATGGCATCTAACAAATATGAAATTTTGTAACATATGTTACATAGATTTTTTTATTTGTGAATATAAAATATATTATCATAAATTACCACCCTCTATGCAAACAATTTATAAAGAAATATTTTTCCAAAAATTACTTGGAATACTACATAAGACCTTAACAGAAAGCTGGGAAAAAAGAAATAGAGAAACTATACCAGATATTCTAGGATGAAGGATAAGAAGCCTTAAAAATTGGATCATTATGAAATGCCAAGAAAGAAAAGAATATAAATTGATAAGAGGAAATGATAAAATCTGTTGTGATACAATACCAACAGATTTTAGAATACTAGGAAAATATGGATGTAATATAAAATCTTATAAAAAAAATATAAATATAAAAAATATATAAGATTTAAAAAATATAAATTCAGAAAACAAAATTTCCAAAAATATAAAAATAGATTTAATAGAGAAAACTACAAGAAAATATATTTTAGAAGAAATAAGTATAAACCTTCTAAAGATAGGAATTATTGCCCTTCAGGAAAAGAAAAATGCATATGTTGGATCTATAATAAAGAAGGACATTATGCCAACAAATTTCCAAGCAGAATTCTACATGAAAAAGGAATTTCCACAAAAAACAAAAATCTTGGAAGAAGCTTTCAAAATGGAATTAGAACCAATCAATGAATCTGATATAAGTGATACTTATAATATCTATCTATTGGAAGTAATTGAGGTAGAAATAACTAACTCAGAATATGAACACCCAAATTGTGGATATTTTTCATTAGAAGAATGATTTATATAGTATTACAAATCCAAATAATACTTACATTAAAGTAGGACTAAAATTTAAAGGCTATAACACTTATCATTTACATGCATATATAGACACATGAGCTAGTATATGTGTAGCCAATAAATATGCATTTTTAGAAGACAACTGGAAACAAACACCAAAAGATTTAACTGTAAGAATTGTTAATAATACTACAATAAATCTTAATAAGGTATAAAAAGATACTGATATAATGATTAGGAGGAGAAAAGTTTCACATTCCTACCATATATCAACAAGAAATAGGGGTTGATTTGTTAATAGGAAATGATTTCCTAAACTTATATTAACTTTTCACACAATATTTCGACAAAATAAGTCTCACAACCTTAGAAGGAGATATCATCTATGTATCAAAAATAAGAAAAGTTTTAACTGCCTCAAACCCCACTTTTATACAACATCATAAAAGTTAAAACATGGTGAGATATAATACTAGCAAAAACCTTATATAGAAAATATTTCATTAGATATAGAAGAGAAACAAAATTCTTTTCTCAATGAAATACAATAAGAAAAAGCTCTAATAGACATCATAAAACTATTGAAAATAGTCTATTCAGAAAATCATTTAGATCCAAAAATAAATAAATCTAAAACAATGATCAACATAAAATTATGAGATCCTAACAAGATCATAAGAGTAAAACCAATGATTTATACTCTAAAAGATATGATTGAATTTGGAAAACAAATTCAAGAACTTTTGGAATTAAAAATTATAATACTAAGTAATTCACCTCACTCTTGTTTAGCATTCTTAGTTGAAAATGAAGCTGAGAAAAGAAAAGGAAAAAAGATAATGATAATAAACTTTAAAGTACTTAATAAAAAAACCATTGACGATAGATACTTTATTACAAAAAAGAAAAAAATATTATCATTAATAAAAGAAAATAAATACTTCTCGAGTCTTTTTTGTAAAAGTTGATTTTGGAAAATAAGATAGGATAAAGAATCCCAAAAACTAACAGCATTTAGTTGTCCTAAGAATAATTCCAATAGACAATTATACCATTTGGATTAAAACAAGCTCCACATATTTTTCAATGATATCTCGATAACATTTTCAAGAAATTACAAGATATTTTTTGTGTTTACATAGATGATATTTTGGTTTTTAGTAATGAATTAAATAAACATTATTTGAATATTATCAATATTTTACAAGAATGTAGAAAATAAGGCATTGTACTCTATGAAAAGAAAGTACTACTTGCATAGCTAATCGGTGCAAAACTGCAAGTGAACAATATCATAGTTTTATAATAAAGTGGTAAGAAGAGTATCATCCTCAAGGATTGATACTAATCTCAATTTTATCTAGAAAAGTCACAAAGATTGTTCTAATTGAAATTTAAAATAAACTTAATTTAAAGAAAATATGCAAAAGAAAATAAGATATTGTTCAAAGATCAAATAATTGGGAGAAAACTTCTAGGAAATCGATTTCACCTAATCTCTCACTATGCTTTACTCATCTAGCTAATTGAATTTAATTCTCTCTATTTGTTAACAATCTCCAAAAATATCCAAAAACCTCTTTCGATAATTAGTTGGAAATAATCTTGTTCCTTAATTTACACAAGAGTATGTAATTTAATAAAGCAAGAGAACATTAAGACCAATTATTTTTTAAAACTACGCAGGTTTATACAAGTATTTCGAACTTTATATTTATCTATGCCGAAATATTCCAGATCTATTTTATAATTCTCTCTTTTGATAGTAAATCATAAAACTAAAATCATCTAATTAATGGGTAGTTAATTAGAAGCAATAAACTTAAAATAAATCATAAAAACATGAAGAGAAGTAATTCAAATTAACATAGAAAATCAAATATAATTCAGAATTAAATTATATCTTTTTCCTAGAATAAAGATAAATTAATTTATACTAAAAATTAAATCAAACATAAATAAATTTACCATAATTTTTTTTGAAAGAAACCGGAAGAAAATTGACTCTAAAAAATAATCTGCTTTTACGTTTTACTGTTATGCTAATTCATTGTTTTCTCTCTCATGCATTTATTTTCTCTAGTTCTTCTGCATTTTTTTTGTTTATTTCTGTATTGACGCCGCCCCTTCTGTATTCCTCCTCTTCTTTTTATATATATATATATTCTTTTCTTTCTTATATAAATATATATATATACATCTTAATTTAAATTTGATTTAAATAAAGATTTATTTAAATTTAAAAGTTCTTAGATGATATGTTTATAAAAATTTTAAATCTTCATTATCTTCAAATCTGCAATAAATTTTTAATAATAATAATGAAATCTAAAATCAATAAAAATAAATAAAATTAGGCTAAAGTTAAAGTTGATAAGTGATAAATTATGTCAAATTATGTAAGTTATCAAACACCCCCAAACTTAAAACATTGTTTTTTCCTCGAACAAAAAGAAAATATAAGAAAAGACAATTGTAAATAGTGTCAACAAGACCCTATAGATAACTACCATCACCCACCAAGTTATGATATGAATTTAGATTTCATCACTATTAACTTACTCTTTTTACATCAAAGATAACAAGAAAATCAATCAAAATTTCACAATTTATCAAGCAAGAGTTAAGAATTTACTTCAACCTAAAGCTAGGTCCTTGAGTGTGTGTGTGTGTGAAGTAGTTAATTTAACTCCAAACTACCAACAAATTCAGATAAAAGTAGAACAACTAAAATCAAAAGAATTCTCTCAAAACTTAACTCCATAAGTCCAATTTTCAGAAATTCTCTCCACTAATGTAATCAAATACCAAAATCAAAGATCAAAAGGTCTTTAGTCAAGATTGTAATGACAGGTCATATGGTGAGGGCTAAGAAAGGAATGGATATGGAAAATCAAAGCAAACTTGGAAAATACTTGATAGAAAGAAACAATAAAAAGAATATCCACAGAATTCACACATAGCTCTTTTTTGACAATATGCTCATACTGATGACAATATTGTTGTCATACTCAATAAGTGGGGTACTCTTTTTTTCCTTTTTCTTTCGTTTCGTTTCTTTTTCTTTTCACCTTGATACTCAATAAGTGGGGTGTTTTTTTACCTTTCTTCTTTTTCTTCTTCTTCTTTTTGGTGTGGTTGCCTTGACACTCATAGTCTTTATTAATTTCAACCCTTTTTACCCTTTTTCGATTCTTGCCTTCCACTTTCATTCTTTGTTTTTTCTTCTTTTTTTGTTTTCTTTGATCAAATAGAGTAAACATAACGTGAATTATTAAATTTGAACTAACTTTCTCTTTAAATGCAAAATTTCACCAAAATATTTTCTCAAAATTTAAGGTAAGTTCATGGTTTTTTGGGCTTAGAATTAGAATTATTTATGTAGTTAAAAGAACAAATAAAACTTATGTAAAATAAGGCTCAAGGGGGTTGACTATGGGAATATACCATGCAATGATGGCATGATAATTAGGACGGATGGGAAAGCTTTTTGGTTGTGAAAAAAATTTCCTAGGTCATTTCTTTAATATTTGGTATCAATTAGGATTTCGCCTAAAGATCCATCAACAGATTCTAGAGCAAAGCCAAGATTGAACTTTCCTAACCCAGTTAATTCAACTCCTTCTCTTTATAGGCCAAATGGAGTAGAGAATTTTACTATGTGCTCAATTATTTTAAGGATAAAGATTTAACTCAAAGTATCCACAAAGCTCTGACTAACATAATAGTAGATTTTGAAAAAATTTCTCAAAACCATCCTCAATCAAAATTTTTAGAGTCATAAAGAATTCAATCATACTCAAATACATGCTTGATAAAATAATTCAACAACTCAAGACTATAGGATTTGACACCCTCAAACTTAAACTAAACAGTGTCCGCATTGTAATTCAAAAGTGAGACAGATTGAAGAAATGAAAGGAACTTTCCTGATTTTATGGTAAATCCGCATTAGTTTGTCATTTTTAGCTTTTTATTCTTGTAAAATAAATCAACATCAACATCAAAATTATTCAAATAGATAATAATAAAATAAAATAACAAAAGAAAATTCTATAGGTTGCCTATCATAAGTTCTTGTTTTATAGCCTATAACCAAACTTTTCAATAATCATCAATCAGGATTTTGAAGGGGAATAAATGCACAATTCTTCTCCACTTGTTCTCCATAATAGTGCTTTAGTCTCTGACCGTTAACTCTGAATATATTCTCTGCCTTGTCTTTCAAGTCTATTGCTCAAAAAGTGGAAAATTTGTCAATTGTATAAGGACATGTCCATCTTGATCTTAACTTACTTGGGGAGATTTTTAATCGTGAATTGAAGAGCAAAACTTGTTGTCTTACAGCAAACTCATGCCTAAGAATTAGTTTGTCATGCCACTTCTTTATTTGTTCTTTGTAGATTTTTGCATTTTCATACACATTAATTCGAAACTCATCCATCTTATTCAATTGAATAAGTCACTTTTCCCCTACTATCTTCAAATCAGAATTAAACTTCTTTACAGCCCAATAAGCTTTATGCTCCAACTCAACTAGGAGATTACATGCTTTTCCAATCGAAAAGTCATCTATAAAAATTTCCATTATATCTTCCACCATGTCAAAAAAGATAGCCATCATGCAACATTGAAATATTGTTGGGACATTGCACAATCCAAAGGGCATCCTTTTAAAAGCAAATGTTCCGTATGGGCATGTGATAATAAATAATAGGGATATCCATCCCATCTAATAAGAAATAATAGGGATATCCATCCCATCGATCTAACATTTGATCAATGAATGGAAGTGGAAAATGATCTTTCCTTGTTGTTTTGTTCAACTTGTGATAATCTATACATACATGCCAACCCGTGATTGTTATTGCAAGAATAAGCTCATTGTTGTCATTTTTCACCACCGTCATTCCACCCTTTTTTGGTATAGCATGCACTGGACTTACTCATAAGCTGCCTAAAATAGCATAAAAAATTCCAGCATTGAAGAGCTTCAAAATTTCAACTCTCACAACTTCCTTCATTGTTGGATTTAATCTTTTTTGGTGCTCGATTGATAGTTTGTAAGGTTTCTCTATTAGAATCTAGTGTATGCAAATGGATGGACTTATACCATTTATGTTAGAGATAGTGCTTCCCATAGCTGTTTTATGCACCCTTAACACACGTAGTAATTTTTTCTCTTCTTCCCGTGTACGTGCTGCAGCAACAATTGCTAGAAAGGTGTAACTATCACCCAAGATTTCATAGAAAAGATGCTCAGGAAATTGTTTCAACTCTAAAATTGTAGTTTGCTCCACTTTTTCTATAGAGATTATAGAATCCATCTTTGCTACTATTGGCTCTAGCCTCTTCACTTCTATGTTACATGATAGAACCTGATGCAATGCTTCCAAGGAAAATACATAGTGGAGAAATTCTTCACTAATGAAAGGTAAATCAGGTTCACAAATAGTAAAGTTATTGAAATCAAAAGCATGAGATGAAGTGGTGATACATCGTTCTAGGTGATCGGTTGGCATATCCTTTTGAAAGGATTTTACTACACATTGCTCAATGACATCTACTCAAAATCAAGTGCTTGGATCTTCTGGAAATCTCATAGCTTCATAGATGTTGAATGTAATCTCTTCCTTATTCACTCTCAATGTTAACTCACCTTTTTAAACATCCATTAAAGCCCTTCCCGTAGCCCAGAATGATCGGCCAAGAATTAGTGGGACATATTGGTATTCATCCATATTTGACACCATAAAATCAATAGAAAAAATAAATTTATCCACTTTTACCAATACATCTTCTATGATTCCACGTGGATACTTGATGGATCAGTCTGCTAGTTGCAAATAAATTGTTGTTTGTTTCATCTCTCCAAGTCCCAATTTCCTATAAACAAACAGTGGCATAAGAGTAATGCTATCACCAAACATGCACGATAAAACTATGAACTCAAGAAAATTGACAATTCTACTAATATCAAAGTAAATTATTCAACTAGTAAATTCATCATCATTTTCCATAATAGCATGACTCTGTTAGAAAAGATGGTGAAAAATTTACCAAATACAAAACCATTTTTAAATACAATCACCTCTCCATTCGAATCTTTCACTTTCATACTCCGCCTTTGATACATACATGAGAAATGCGTTCTCTAAAAATTTCACCACAGTCCACAATAACAACCTTTGATGCCATACTTTCAAAGTCATAATAGGTTGAGTTGTTTTATGGTGAGTTTATGTTCTTGTTTACAGCAACATGTGTTAAAGTCTTAAGTTTGGGTGACTCAACAGATTCTTTTAACTATTCCCATAATCAATAACATTTATCCTTAAACATTCATTAACATTATCAATATCAGGGGTTTAGATTCTTTAAAAACTTTAAACATTACTTGTTCATCTTGCACTCTCATTGTAAGTTCACCTTTTTGTACATCAATTAGTGCCCTTTCGGTTGCTAAGAATGGATGACCAAGTATGATTGGAATGTCACAGTCCTCTTCCATGTTAATGAAGTAGGTTTTACTTTACCAACCCCCAATCTCTTGAAGATTGATAAGGTATGAGGTTAATACTAGAACTCAAGTCACATAATGCCTTGCCAAAACGAATGTTCCCAATAGTGCAAGGGATGTCAAAACTACATGGATCTTTCAGTTTTTGTGGTAGTTTTCTATTAAAGATGACACTACACCTTTCAGTCAAGGTTATTGTTTCATGATCTTCAAGCCTCCTTTTCTTTGATAGTATATCCTTCATGAATTTAGCATAAGATAGAATTTGTTCAAGTGCCTCTACAAATGGTACGTTTATGTGTAGCTTCTTAAAGACTTCTAGAAATTTTGAAAACTGCGTATTTGACCTTTGCTTTTGCAGTCTTTGAGGGAAAGGAATAATGGGTTTGTAGAGGTTGCTCTTTTTTGGCTGAATTATTTCTTTCCATTACTCTCTTTATCCACTAATTACTCTTCCTCCTTTTTAGTTTATGGTTCCTCCTTATCCTTTTTAGTTTTATAGTCCTCTTTATCCTTTTTAATTTCTTTTTTCTCCTCATCCTTTTCTATCTTATGTTCTTGTTCTAAAGTTTTACCACTTCTCAAGGCTATGTCATTGCATTGGTCCTTACCTTCTCTTCTTAGGTTTAAAATTGTGTCACTTGGAAGGTTACCTTGAGGCCTTTGACTTATAGCCTGAGCAAGTTTCCCCATTTGGTTCTCCAAATTTTGAATTGAAGCCTCTTAAGTTGACACTTTTGTATTCACTGATTGGATGAAGTATTTCATCATCCCCATTAAAGCACTTGTGTTATCCTTAGTAGGTGGCTTCTTCTCCTAGGCTTGTGATTGTTATGATTGTTGAAAACCAGGTGGTGGAAATGATTGATGGTTGAATTGATTACCACCTTGAATGTTGTTATTACTCTAAGAGAAATTTGTATGTTGTCTCCATCTTGGGTTATATGTGTTTGAGTATGGATTGTTATTTCGATTCACATTACCCACATAGCAAATGGATTCAGGATTATTTGGACAATTATCAAAAAAATGAGCTCCTTCACAAAACACACATGACACTCATGAATCTTGGACCTGGTTTATACTCGTTGGCGAGTTTTGAGCCTTCAAAAGATTAACCAAAGATGACACTTGAGTTGTAAGTGCTGTGATATCATTTACCTAATGCATTCTGGCTACTCTTCTTGTGGCTATCATTATGTCCATTGGCCATTGATAATTATTTCTAGCCATTTTCTCAAGTAAATCATAAGCTTGATTGTAAGATTTGGCTAACAAAGCTCCATTAGCCGACACATCAATGATAGTCCTTGTTTGAGCATTGAGACCATTGTAAAAAGTCTCCATTTGAATCCAAGAAGGAATACCATGATGAGGGCACCTCCTTAGAAATTCCTTGAATCTTTTCCATGCTTTATATAGAGATTCTCCTTTGTGTTGTTGGTAGGAAGTAATGTCATTCCTAAGCTTGGCTTCTTTATTGGTCGAAAGTATTTCATCAAGAATTTCTCCACCAAACCATTCCAAGTTGTAATGGAATCCGGTGGTAAAAAGTTAAGCTAAGCTCGAGCACGGTCTCACAAAGAGTAAGGGAATAATCAAAGCCTAAATGCCTCATCTGTCACACCATTGAACTTAAATGAATCTACAAACTTCAATAAACAATCTAAGATGAAGATGATGATCCTCTGTTGGTAATCCGCTGAATTGTCTAACTGTTTGTAACATTTAAAACATCACTGACTTTAGTTCAAATTGATTAGCTTGAATATTTGGCCTTATAATACTTGGATCTAGCCCTTCTAACGTAGGTATTGCATATTCATTCATAACTCTATCTCTATCATCCATCAAAAGTATTTGATTGTTCAAGTTTAGCTTATTATTGTCTATTTCTAATGGATTAGCCATTTCTTTCTTTTGGGTAACTTGTTATTTTCTAATTGACCTTAAAGTCCGTTCAATTTCAAGATATAAAGGTAAGATTTATCTCTCACGAACTCTGCTCATACAATAGACTCAACTATGTTTCTACAATACTAAAAGAGATGTCTAAATAAAAACTAAATAAAATAAATAAAAAATTAACAACTAAATAAATAAATTAAAGTAAAAATAAATAAATAAGTTAATAAAAGAAATAAAAGAAATTAACTAGAAAAAAATAAATAAATAAGTCATTAAAAGAAAATAAGTAAATTAAAATTAAAGTAAAAAAAAGAAATTAAATAATAATTATTATTATTATTAATTTTTAATATTTATAATCCCCTACAACGATGCCAAAAACTTGATCGTCATACACGAAATGTGTGCAATGAATATGCAAGTATACGTATCGCAATAAGTAATATAATGATAAAATAAGATCGTTCAATAAGTAATATAATGATAAAAAAAAGATCGTTCCCATAGATATTATTTTATTAGAAACTAATTTTTAAAACTAAAAATAATAAAAATAAATTTTTTTGGGTGTTTTTATATTTTAATGAAGCAAAATTAAAATAACTAAAATTAAATAGCAATAATTAATTAAATCAAATTTGGTAACTAAAAAAATATATAATCCCCCAATTTTTTAAACATGTGAATCGTTAAAATCCCCCCAATATAATATTAATTAATTATGTAATCAATTGAATCTAACCTAGCATGTATTCCTCTCTGAAGTAAACTACACACCATATAATAATTAATTTAATCACACTCTCATGCCAATTAAATTACATACTACTCATTAATTTCATCAATTATGGATCATATACATAAGAATCATACATCTTTGCCTAGAAACTATGCATGTTATTTAATCAAGACAAACAATTAAATAATTCTCTCAAATCTATTTAATTGTCTCTATAAATAAATTGTTGGCTAAACAATTAATAGCATAAAAATCAGATTAAATAATATAATTAAATTAATATTATAATTGAGAAAAAAATATTAGATCATCACATGGTGAAAATTGGGTTCTTAAGATCTCTAGATTAATAAATTAATTACACATAATTATGTTTATTAAGCTCATATTTTTCATAAATAAAGACATAAAATTGATAAATAAAAGAGTAGAAAAAGAAATACAATCAATCTCTTGAATTGTAGTATTAATTTACTCTTGAATCTCCACCAAAATTGTATTTCTCTTGAATTTTTCTCTCTTTTTAGCTCCAAAAAATGACAAAAATTATGCTAATGGAGGCCAATTAGGGTTTATGGAGTGATCATAGACTTAAATAAAGCTCAGGTGTAATCTAGACCGTCCGATCAGCTTCAGATCAAAGGGTTATGATTAAAACAAGCAAAATCGACAGTTTCAATCAATCACAACACGACACGTGATAGGGGAAGTTCATTGAGAAAATCAGGGAGCGATGCTTGGTAGGGGAGACTGGTCAGAGTCAACGCTTGTTGAGTCAACAACACATGGCATGACTTGATTCGTAGAAAAGGATGGCATGGTGCATGGGTGGAACGCACGGGTGGAATGCACAGAGCAATGCCGTAGCGACAAGTGGCATGACGCATTGACAGATTTTCAAACTCTGATTGAACGTTGTGTTGACACATGGTGCTTGTTTCGTCCTCTTCACACACGACGTGATGTGATTCGCTCTCCGTGCTTGCGTGGAGAATCAAATAATTTTTACATTTAACACATGTGCATCAAATCATACTAATTTTATTATTACTATTTCTATAAGAAAATTTCAAGAAATTTTCAACTCCAAAAATATAGTGTTACTTAATTCTACACTTTAACATCCAAGATTTGTCCATTTTCTATTAATGACATTAAACATATTAAATATGTATCTAACCAATATATTTTAGATATTATTATATATGAATTCCCTAATTATTAAAATATCTACCAAAATATCATATAAAAATAAATACATAAAAACCAAACAATTAATATTAATATATATATATATATATATATATATATATGCATATAATTAATAATAATAAATATTTTATACATATATATAATAATAAATATTAATAAATCCATTCTACATTATATACATATAAAAAATATATTTTATAATATATATATATATTTCATGTACATATAAATAATTTTCAAAATATTTTAATTTAAAATAAATTAATATATATCAAAAACCTATATACATAAAATTATTAAAATAAATAAATGAATAATAAGTGTAAAATAATTCATAGAAATACTTACAAGATAAATGAAATGACAAAATGAAAGAAACGAAGAAAAAAAATGTTTGGTAAGTGGGAAAGTGAAGAAAAATAGGTATGAAAAATTTGACTGTCATGCTAAAAAATAATGGATCTAGAAGAGAGGAAAACATGAGTAATCTGTCTCTAATATAGGAAAGATAAGAGATAAAAGACAAAAAAAATATGATAACGTCGGTTGACACGTAGGATCGATGCTATTTTTTAAAAATTTTAAGTCGGTCTTTCAACGCACCAACTTAAAATTAATTATAAATCAATTTTTCTCAAAAATCGATTTAAATCTCGACTTAAAAACTCTTTTTTGTTGTAGTGTCAACATTATTTTTTTCCTTTTAATCACCTAATAACCCAACAAGATTACTTTTATGAGAATAATTACCTTACAAAAATCAACTTATAATCTATGTGGTTTACCTAATGGTTTGACAGTAAGACTCAGTTCTACATCGTTTCAAATCATAGGTTCAAATCACATCAAAATATGTTTGATATAAAAAAATATTTAAAATAAGTTTATTTACCTACCATCTTTCATCAAAAAGTAGGAAAAACTCTAAAAATTATATCGCATAAATTTCAGATTTTTTTATAATATCGTAGATAATATCTTATGTTTCTTTTTTTGGAAAAATAATCCTACATAAATCAATATATTTATATTGAGGATAATATTCAAGATATATCATAATATCTCAATAATGATAGCTAAATAAATAATAAAAAAGTAATAATAGGTTTTGTAGTCAATTAGAGATTTATTATTGTAAAAACCTTTTAACTAAAAATGATATAATAAGCATTAACTTATTAAATTTTTAAATGTTCTAACAAGAGCATACATTGTTTTCTAATAAATTTCAAAGATAAAAAAATAAGGATAATATATCTATTAAAAAAGTAATTTTTTAATGTTATAAGAATATTTTTATTTAACGTGCTTAATTTTTTTAAAATTTAAAATAATATATAAGGATGAATATATTATTAGTAAAAATATAAAGATATTTTGTTCAAAAAATTTATATTTTTATATATAGTAGAAATATAAATAGATAGATAGACAAATATAGTCAAAGTTTATAAACAATGATATAGTTTAGGGGTGAATGTCAAGTTTAAAAAAAATTCTAACATTAAATTATATATTTTAAAAATTAATTTTTTTAAAAATATTAAATGAATATATTTAAAATTGGGTTTGTTACTTTACAAGTATTCATATTAATATATTTGTATTTTTATGTCCCATTTTATTAAATATTCTAATTCAAATATTTATACTATTTTTTTGTTAAAAATAATATCGCAAATATAATGTTACGGTAGAATTTATAAAGACTCTAAGTGTTTTTATTCCTTGGGTTAATCTTAAGATTTGAAGGTCTATAGTTCTTATGGAGTTTGACATGATGTTAGAGTTTCAATTGATTATGTCAAAATATTTTGGTCCTTATCGTGCAAAAAAAGGGCTTGTAAAAATAAAAAAAGATAAGTGACTTAAATATAATAAAATAAGTTAAAAATATAAAATGATGGATTTTGTAAGAGATAAAGACTTACATTTTTAAGAGATATTAAGAATAATGTTCTACATTGATTACAATGCTATGATAAAATTTATAAGTATTTGTGATGTCTTCATATATTAGATTAGCATTTGAGAATTGGAAGGTTTACAATTCTTATGAACTTTGATATTTTTAGCCAATTTAAATAATACTTTCTTTGTTATTTTAAAGTATTACTCATAAATCTTATATGACAAATTTAAAAAAATATTATGAGAATTTATCTGATAAGAAAGTCATACATAAAAGTTGAATTATTATCAAATAAATAAACTTTTTTCCAAACAAAATGAGAAGAGACATCAAGTTTGAGCATTTAATTGTGAGCAAATATCTAAGATCAAGCCCATAATTCATAAAATGTTTGAAATTATCAACTTTAATATCGTCTGAAGATGCACTATTATGGAAAACATATCCGAAGATGAAAACAATGATCTTGATTGATGCAATTCTAATATTGATTTTTTTCTTCCTCAAATTCTTACAATGTCTTTGTAAAATTTACCACATATGATCCATATTACATTTTGATAAAAAAATACTATTTAAAATGATTAAAATACTTAAATTATGTATTAAAATGAAATATTTTAATAACACGAAACTTGAAAAGTAACAATATATTAATATGGTTATTTTTAGACAATGTTTAAAATATTGATGTTACTCAAATTAATGAGACTTAAATTTTACAAATATGTTGAAGGTGTTATTATTATCAATGAAATTATTAAAAAAAATTCACAAATATTATGGACAAATAAAATTATAAAAACTTTAATAAACTTTTAAAAATATGAAAATAATTAGATTATTTATTTTAAATTAATTGTCTTACTTGTTACTAAATATAAACATATTTCATATATATTTTACTAATAAATCAAAATGTTATAAAATAAATAATTAAAATATTTAAAATAATTATTCAAATAAAAATATTTAATGATAAATTATTTTACGAATAAATAAAATTAATAATAATGATATTTTATCAATATTTTTTAACATATTATCAATAATATTTATATTATGTGATATTTTATAAACGTTATCAAGTATGTTATATATTGGTATTAAAATCTTTAAAATATAAATATTATCCATAATGATAACGATATTTACATCTGGCTACCAAACCATGTAAAATTAGTCAAGTTTTAAAGTAATGTATAAAAAATTTAAAATTGAGACCTACATTCAAAGCCAAAAGGGTTCACTGTTTTTACCTCCACCTTCTGGTTTGTTTTTATCACACTCTTTCTCTCTCTCTGAATTTTCACACAAAGAAAAAGAAACCCTCTCTTTGTGATCCTTCCTCTGCCCCCCTTCTTATTCCCTGTGCAAAATTAGGGTTTTGAAATGTGGAGTAAGAATGGAACCTTCTGAAGCCAGTTTAATCCCCGAAAACCCCTCAAAATCCCAAAACGACGCCGAGCTAGGGCACCCATCTTCACTTTCTCCTCCTCCTTCCAATGGCGATCCTGATCCTGCACCATCCGATCTCCATCACGCGGAGGATGTCAAATTGCTTTCTGAGGAGCTCCGGGATTTGTATTTGAAAGAACAGCAGGAAGCCGTACTGGAATTGGGTTTGATTGGAAATGAAAAAAGGGGTATTAATGGAGGTGAAGAGAATATGATTGGATATGGAAGTGAGAATGGGAATGACAGTGAAAATGAAGTAGGTAATGGTGTTGATGAGGTGATAGAGAAGAAGGATGGGGGATTTATTGCAAGAAACTATCAGTATCCTGTCAGGCCCGAAGCTGAAGATTGTGCCTTTTATATGAAAACTGGGACTTGTAAGTTTGGATCCAATTGCAAGTTCAATCACCCTCTTCGAAGGAAAACAAATCTGGTATATCAATGCATTTCTGTGCTAATTCTTGTCTATTGTTTAGCCTGTTATGTATATGTATATCTATATGATTGTTACTTTGAGTTTATCATCTGTTTTTTTTTTTTCAATTTTTCCCCTCTATTTTTTTGGCTTATTGTGTTGTGATTTTTACCTTCAAGGTTGTAAAGGAGAGGCTGAAGCAAGTGACGGATCCATTTGAAAGGCCTGAACAGATTGAATGCAAGGTTTATAAAATTAATTTTCAGAAGTTGATCACGTTTATTTTATTACGTAAATATCATTGCTTTTTAGTTAATATTCAAATACATTTATAAATTTCTTATTTACTTGGGTTTATCTGAGTTCATGGCAATACTTACTCTAGGAGTATAATATTTCATGCCAAGACGTGCGTCTTTGGACGACAGAGTACTTTTTCCCTTCAGTTTGTATGCTTTATAACTTAGCATTGTTGTGGTAAGTATTTCATGGACTGATAACATTTTTTGATGTAATCTATCTTGCACTTCTTGCAGTACTATTTCACATCAGGAGGATGCAAGTATGGAAGCTCTTGTAGATATAACCACACCAAAGCAAAGAATTCAGCTGCTCCTGCAATACTAGAGCTTAACTTTGTTGGTCTGCCTGTCCGACAGGTATAATTTTTGTCGTATCTGTGAGAATTTGGTAAATTTATCTATGTTTTCTTTTCTAGGGATTTTCTCAAGCTAAGAAGCTCCTGTTGTTTTATTGTCACAGGGGGAGAAAGAATGTCCATACTACATGCGGACTGGCTCCTGCAAGTATGGGGTAAATTGCAGGTTTAATCATCCTGATCCTACTGTAGGAGGAAGTGACACATCCCCAGGATTCACTAATGGTGGACCAGTTCCATTACAAGGTGCATCACAATCAAATGCAGCATCTTGGTCTGGACCAAGATCACTGAATGATACTTATCAGACGGCTCCCTTTGTTCCCTTGATGCTTTCACCTACTCAAGGTGTTACTTCCCAAAATACAGACTGGAATGGTTATCATCAGGTACTCTTTTGAACTTTTGATAAACTGTTGGATTTATATAATTTATAGTACTTTTATGTTTGTGCATAGTTCTTTGTTTTATGTGAATTTCATTACCCATTCTTGAAAGGAACAATTTTAAAAGGAATTAAAGCTGCAAAAGAATACTTCATTTTAATATTGCATTTTGAGTTTCTTTCATTTTTATTGTTCCTTTTTTTGTACCACTAAAATGTCTAGCCTACTACTCTTGAGGGATATGGAAAGGGGTTAAACATTGTGGGGCAAAGATTTGAACTCTAGATCTGAGAATTAACTCAAATAGAATCCAACCAACTGTGCTAGAAGGTCGGTGGTATTTATGCTGTTACTTAATTGCATGTAAATTGATTATATCATTTTCCACTTTCATATATATTTTGGTTATATGTTGCTTAGAATGTAATATCTAAGCATGCTCAATCTCTGCTTTGTCTGGTGGGGTTTGGGCTAATTTCACTATTTCTTTAATTCATTTAACAGTATGCTGCTGCTTTTGTCCCATTTCAGCTTAGACTCACATAGACACATGAATGTTTGCCTTTCCACTCCCCACAGAAACATAAGTACCTATAGGAAATTATATGTAGAAAGATATCAGCTTTCCAATTCATTTTATTTTCTGGAAATTACCTTTAAAAATGTTATATGTTATCGGTTCTTCATCCCCTCCACAAAAAAATTTATCTTTTTTCTGAAACCTGCGCTGTTTTTCCTTAAGTTGTATTTTCATTTTCCCTTAGTTCTGGTTAGTGGTCATTTTGTTGAAAAAATGGTTGTTTGGTTTTTGAATGTATATGATTTTTTTGTAACTGTGATGAAGTAGATGCTTTGCTTCTAGTTAGAAGTCTCTAATAGATTTGTAGCTTGCCTATCTTGAGATTGTTTGTGTGTGCTTGTTTAGACTCCAGCATATGTACAAGAAAGGAGCTTGCCTCTGACTCTGCCTCTGCCTCTGCCTCCAGCTTATGTCATGAACAATCCAGCAACTCGAACGAATATTTATACACAGTATCCACCTCAGCAGCAAGTTGATGAATTTCCAGAACGACCTGGCCAACCAGAGTGCAGTTACTACTTGAAAACTGGTGATTGTAAGTTTAAATCTAACTGCAGATATCACCATCCAAAGAATAGGACTGCTGTGCCACCCCCGTGCTCTGTGAGTGACAAAGGCCTGCCTTTGAGACCAGTAAGTGCTTTCTTCTGGACTCTGCATTTCTCAATAGTTTAGATATACTTTGGGAAGCACAACCCAATTTTGTCAACTGTGCAAATTGGGTTCTGTACCTTAATGGGTACTCTTATTAAAAACAAGGTATCTTTTAGACTCATATTTTCAAACTAGTACTCTATCTAAAATTTGACCATTGATGTACCTTTCATGTACTCTGTTCAAAAATTAGACTATTTATGGTCTAAAAGGGTACTTTTTTAAAATAAGGGTATCGAACCTATTGAGAAACAGATTGTATACTGCTGTAAGTGCAGAGAAAAGTAAATGGACTTTAGAAACATGAACATCCCTTGGTTACCAGTTCTTTGTCATGTGCACTTGTTTAACTTTACAAATAATGACATTGCTAACATAAAATCCGTCAGATCTTTCCCATTAAGCATTTTGTTTCGTCAGTTTCAATTGCTGTCATTTAGGATTTAAGCACATGTTCTATTATTGAAATGTTTGGACCCTGCTTGTTTATTAAAATAAATGTGGTTCAGTCAGCAAAAATATTTATTCTAATTCTTGACTTTCAGAAACTCCTCCAACATAAGTAATCGGTTTCTTCAGTCATAAGATCCTCAGTTTGATCACATGTAAGTCATGGGTTACCTTCAAGCCTATACTTCTAATCTTTGTAATGTTTCCAAATTTCTTTTTTAAACCCCAGGATAAGAACATCTGCTCATTTTATAGTCGCTATGGCATTTGCAAATTTGGACCAGCTTGTAAGTTTAATCATCCAGATCAACCTGATTTTGTTCTAGATCATGAACTTCCTTATGGTGACTCGGCAATGATGGATGGACATGGAACAACTGGGAGTGGTCATAGAAGTGATTCTTCAATTGAGCAGCTCTTATAACAATATCTGCAATAAGTTACTGCAAGATTTTAGGATTTATCATTGTCCACGTTTTGTAATTCTCTTACCATGAAACTTCTAATCAACTTTTTTGCTAGAGCTGCCACAAGCTTTTCAGAGGATGGCACCTTTACGTTTATTTGGTATTTAATTTACGGGTATTGTACTAAACCAAGATATGTAAATTATATCTTCTTATTCACATTGTCATCATACTACCCTTGCACTAAGTTAAATCCTTGCCCTATGATTGAGTTAGGGTTTATGATTTGTGTTGGGGGGCAGGGTTAGCTTTTTTGCTAAGTTTGATATATTTAGCTTTGCACCAAGAAACTATGATGGGTGTTGTGTGTTTGATCTTTTCCGTCTTGTGCGAATGATGGGTTCAACACTTGAGATATTCTTGAAAAATTTTAAAAGGTTAAACTGCAACTCACATATTTTCAAACCTTAAGGGTGGAATTCGACATCTCTAATAAGAATTTATCATTAAATATATTATTATTTACTATTATAAATAATTTGTTTGGTAAAAAATTGTTTGAATTTGTTAGTGTTAACGGAAATACGAACATGTTACTAACAAGACAAGATTGTCACTGTATTTATACATATTTTGAACATTTGATATATATTTATATAATTTTTTTTTTGATGATGGAACACTTGAAAAGTTAAAAAACATACTGATCCAAAAAGGACATCATGAAGTCTTGAAGAGCAAATTAACAAATATTAAGAAGTAAATAACAGTGAAATTCCACTATCCATATAATATATTGGGCGAGAACAGCAGATTTAAGTCCGATAATTTCAGTCTGATAATTTTTCCCCCAACACTCTCTCTCTCTAATACAGTAAATTAGCACTACAGATAGATAAGCCAAGCAAGCAAAGATAATGGCAGTAGCACTTCGCATTATCTCATGAGTGAGTGTGTTTGATGAGGATTTTGATTCATAATTTTTGATTTTTTTAAGTAATTTTTGATTAGTTATATTTTTTAATAATTTTTTATTTTTATTTTCATATTTTTAAGAAATTATTACAAAATATAAGATGATTCATAAATCTTTAAAATAAAGATTTTTAAATCTGATTTCTTATTTCTGATTTTTTCATTTTCACTTAACATTTTTCTAGAAAGTTAACGAACTCTTATGATTTTTATATGTATAAAATTTGGAAGAACATGATTGAAAAATTTAATTTTTTTAAATAATAATAAAAACTTTGTAGCATTACAAAATAACTTATATGTGATTTTTGATTTTATTTATTTGAAATCATTAAGAAATTTGTTATTGATTAATTTTACCAAAAAACAATCAAATATCACAAAATCATTATTTAATTAAAAATAAAAAATCAGAATTACTATGCTAAAAAAATAATAATAATGAAATAAAGCGGGGGCATGATCTCAGAAACCACAGCAAAGCCATTTCCTCCATTTCCTCTGCAATAATGACCCAAAATATAAATAACAAACCTCTCTCTATTTGTCTCTCTATCTATCTATCTATATAACACCACGTTTCTCTAACTTAGCCTATTTGTCACGTGGTAGGGTTATTTGATAATGAAATCGCGTAGTAGGGTCCTCACACATGTTCAGTGTATCATATTATATAATGTATATTTACTTTAATGTATTATGACTTTTGTTTTATTTTTAATGGAACATTTATTTAATACTATGGACAATTAAAAAACTAATTTTAGATTTTATATTACTCCCATTTTGTTTTAGAGTTTATTTCCTTAAATTTAAAGTTTTTTTTTTTACCATTTATTATCTTTAAGACTTTAAATTTTTTATTTTTATTTTTAATAGAACACATTTACTAGAATCCGACTATGATAAACTTAAAAAAAATAGTAATGATTTTTAATAATAACAAAAAATAAAGATTCTTTTACATTCATTTTATTTTGGGTTTTGTTTCCTTAACTATGAAGCTTTTTCATTGTTATATGAATATTATTATGAATCTATTTAAATAATAATTATAATTTTTTTTTCTTTACTTCCATTTTTTTTTAGTATTTCTTTTCCCTAAATATAAAGTTTTTACTTTGCGAATTTATTATCTTAAGCTTTTTGAAGTTTTTTTAATAAAACACAAAGAACTCATATTTGACATATTCCAATCATAGCGAACAATTAGCAAAACATATATTTTAGCAAAAAGAGAGAGTATTTTTTTTCTTTTCTTTTATCTCTATTTTATTTGTGTTCTTTTTTTTTATAATAATAAAGCGTTTTTTCCCTATATAAATATAAAGCTATTTAAATAATATTATAAAATTATATGTACTTTTATTTATATAATTTCACAATAAAAATAATTTGATATTATACTAAACACGTGCAAAAGCAAATGTCCAAATATAGTTTTCAAAATAATCATAAATTAATAAAGTTATTATTTTTTTATGTCGTGCATACTTTATCAAATATATTTATTATTATTGTAAAAAAAAAGAAACAACTATGTTTATCATGGATTTTCTTTATTTTTTTTAATTTTATTTGTAATTGTTTCCTCAAAAACATAGATTAAAGTTATACAAGATAAAAACAATTTGATCTTGATATTATAAAGCCTAAACATATAGTTTTCTTTATTGGAGAAATTTTCTCTCTCTTATAAATATGATAATAAATAACAAAGCGTGTTAAAATCAAGTTAGAATATAATTGAAGATAATGACTAAGGTTTGAAATATCGATTTTAGTGAAGATGTTGAGATATAATTTTTATGTAAATATCGAAGATGTTGTTGTTAATGGAAATTTTGAAAAAAATCATGAAAATTATAAAAACTTTATAAAAAATATGAATTTTTTTTATAAAATTTTATAAAATATCAAAACAATCAATTACTTATATTTTAAGTTAATTTTTTTATTCAATACAAGTATTTTTAAATATATAAAATATTTATATTAACCAATAAATTTATCAATTAATTAAAATAATGTATAATAAAAAATATTTTTTTTAAATATTGTAGAATAAGTAGTTAAAAATTTGAAATAATTAAATTGATTATCTAATTGTAACTATATGAATAGATAAATCTCGAAAATATGAAAATAATTTCTATTGATTATTTATTTTTAAAAGTACTTGTATTTATATCAAGTATGCTACAAATAAAAAAAGAAAATATTTTAAAAAAATGAAAAAAAATTGAATTGAAATGATTACTAAGAAAGAGAAAGAAAAAAAAATTAAGAATTGATTTTTTTAATGTTTTAATGATATTTTAGCAATATTTAACGACATTTAAGCGATAATATCCATAATATCTTGGACATTTTAACAAAAAAAAGACATTTAAATGATGCTTAAGTGACAATGACATTTAAGCGACATGTTAATAATATTCTTGATAATTTTATAATGATTTGACTAAAAATATAAATATCATATCTCAATATCAAAATATGTAAAAAAGAGACATTATGTTACAATGTCACAATATTATAACATTGTAGTTCTTGGTCACAACTTCATTCATTTCACTTCCGTATATGATCCAAAATTGTTGACTTAATTTTAACTAACATCACTTTTAATTATGAGTTCTAATTCTGTCTTTATTGATAGACACCCACTAAAATATTACTTTTTTTTAATCAAAACATACTTTTGATGTCATGCAAGGAAATGACTTAAACGAGAAAGAGTTAATCCTAATGTCAAACCATTAGATAAAAAGCACCTACTAAAATATTCAAATAAAATGCAATATGTTATTAATTCAAGTATACCTTCTTCGGGTACTTGGTATAGGATTCATTTTGGTAAGAAGTTTATATCATTGTAAAGCCTTCAGTTGTGGCTGGGTCAATTACGTCCCACTCATCAAATTTAGGCAATGACATGTTAAAATAAGGCAACCTTTTACGAAAACTATTATTTAAATATAACCTAAGAATATTTATATTATATCATCAAGAATCATAGATAGATATATAGTAACAGTAACTGAATTCATAACTATTAATTAATTCTATAGTTAAATAGTCAGTCTTTTAAATTTACAAGTATTTTTTAGAGAATCCTTTAGTTTTCTCTTTGTTCTCTTTATTAACGATAGGATATGAGATAGGAAGAATAAAATACTTATAATATGAGGACCATAACCATTATATATGTAGTTAATAGTTATATATCTATTTTAACCATCATTAAAATAGACATTATCCTTAAATCTCTACATATTAAAGGCTCACATCTTATTAGATACATTAAAGCCTAAATTACTTAAATCTTAGTATATTACTTTTAAATGGACTTAATCTTATATGAAAGTCTACGACACATAATTATTCATATATAAGCCTAATATTGGATTAAGGATCCAACAATCTCCCACTTGGACTATATGTGTAACCTTATATGCATTGCAAAAATAACCGTATGATCTCAACTTTGTTATTATTACCAAAATGTATCTGTAACCATTTGGTCCATCAATTATACCAACATATGATCAAAACGATGTTTGTTACATTTATCGTAACTCGACCCATTAATGGTTACATATGTCGATACTACCAAACGATATAGATTATGAAGTGAATTGGCAGCATGGAAATTTTATGCAATATGATATTAACATACCTTTTCCAATTAGTGCAACCTTAAACCTTAGTGTGATCAAATTATACCAAAATCAAAGTGTAAATAAAAAAAACTTTATTTCTAGAGAAAATATCCACAGATTGAAATAACTGAAAGTGTATCTATATCAAAGAAACATTTAAATTACAAATTCCCACTAAAACTAAATATCCTTAAATGGCATGACACCTATACGAACAGTGTGCTCATAAAACACTTCAGGTGGAAATCCCTTAGTAAGAAAATCCACAATTATGAAGTTTGTACCAATGTGCTCTATAGACACCTATCCAATTTGAACTCTTTCTTTGATAACTAGGAACTTGATATCTATATTCTTTGACTTCGTTGGGCTTCTATTGTTAGTAGAATATAGCACTACTGACTTATTATCACAAAATAACTAAAGTGGTCTTTCAATACCATTTACTATACACAACATTGTGACAAAATGCCTTAACCATATTCCATGAATGGATGCCTTATAACATGCTATGAACTCTGCCACCTTGGTAGAAGAGGGACTAGCTAGCACTATTCTAGGAGATATCACCCTAGTTAGCAAGTAGACATAACCTGACGTAGATTTCATACTATCTTGACATCCAGTAAAATTGAAGTCAATATACCCAATGATCTCAAGCTGATCCGACCTTTGATCGTGAACATGTAGTCTTTTATTCTCTATAAGTATCGCAATACTCGTTTTTTTACCTTCCAATGGTCTAAAATATCTGGATGTGTACATACCTGAGCATACATCAGACTCCTTATTACTGACGCATAAAGAATCTTGTTTATTTTATTTTCTCAAAATCATTCTTAGAGTACTAATTGAGACTAAATTTGTCCCCCTTAGCAACAGTGGTATCACTCGGCTTGTAATTATACATGCTATATCTCTTAAGAACCTTTTTGATATAGCTCTTTTGTGATAATCCTAAAATACTCTGAAATAGATCTTTGAATATATGTATACCTAATACAAAAAAGGCACTATTAATAATCTCTTGGTCTTAGTATAATAAGCCTATATTGTTGCTGATAAGTAAAATGTTATTGACATATAAAACCAAAAAAATATACTTGCTCCCACATAACTTATGGTATATACAATCATCAACCAAATTCAACTCAAAACCAAACAAGATGACCACTTGATGAAACTTGAAAAACCATTGTCGAGATGCTTGCTTAAGCCTATAGATGGATTTTTTAAGTTTGCAAAACATATTCTTTGGGTCTCCCAACACAAATTTTTCTAGTTGTATCATATAGATTGCCTCATCAATGTCACTATTGAGAAACATTGTCTTTACATTAATATGATGTAATTCAAGATTGAAATGCACTACTAATGCCATTATAATCCTGAAAGAGTATTTCAAAAAAACCATAGAGAAAATATCTTTATGGTTGATGCCTTCTTTCTGTGTAAATCCCTATACAACAAGAAGAACCCTATATCTTTTCACATTTCCTTTCGAATCACTCTTGGTCTTAAATATCCATCTATAACCATTGAGTTTTGTACCATTTGGCATGGGGACAAGATGTTACACATCATTGTCCTTTATGGACTTAATCTCCTCATTCATCACATCGATCCACTTTTGAGTGTTAGGACTTTCTATAGCTTAATGGAAATTTATCGAATCTTCTTTCATCACTCTAATATGAAGCTTATGTTCTTGGAGAAATACAACATATTCTTCTGGAATAATTTCTTGAATGAGAGGTTCTTCGAGATTGTCTTGATCAAAGTTAGAAATGTGGTCCTGATCAATGTCAATATCATTTTAGGAAATTCAACATATTCCTAGTGGATCTCTTTAATGACATGAGTTCTTGAGGCAGTAGAGTTTGTTCTTCTGGAATAATTTTTTGAATGAGAGGTTCTTCGAGATTGTCTTGATTCGTTATGTCTTGATCAAAGTCAGGAATGTGATCCTGATCAATGTCAATATCATTATAGGAAAGTCAACATATTCCTAGTGGATCTCTTTAATGGCATGAGTTCTTGAGGTGGTAGAGTTTGTTCTTATGGAATAATTTCTTGAATGAGAGGTTATTCAAGATTGTCTTGATTTGTTATATCTTGATGAAAGTCAGGAATGTGATCCTGATCAATGTCAATAGCATTGTGGGAATGTCAACATATTCCTCTTTAAAGAAAAAAAATCCCTAATTGTATCTCTCTTTGCAAACTTGACTTTCTCAAAGAACCAAGCATTTTCTGAATTTAAAAGTGACTTAGATGTGGGATCATAAAACTTGTACCTATTGGATTTTTCAGAATATCTAATAAAATAGCAACTCACCTTCCTTGAGTCCAGTTTCTTTTCACTAGGCCTATAAGACTTTGCCTCAGCTGAACATCCTCAAATATGCAAGTACTTTAAACTAGGCTTCTTGCCCATCCAAAGTTCATAAGGGGTTTTGACTGTTTCTTTAGTTGGAAACCTATTAAGGGTATATGGTGCAGTCTTAAGCGTTTCTCCACAAAGTGATTCTGGTAAGGTAGAATGACAAATTATACTCCTCACCATATCCTTAAGCATCATGTTTCATCTTTCAACAACATCATTCATAGTGGGTGAACTAGTCATAATGTATTATGGGATGATACCACATTCCTCTAAGAACTTGGCAAACGATCTTGGATTTTGTTCACCTGAACAGTCATATTTGTCGTAATACTAACTACCACGATCAGATATGACGCTTTTAGTCCTTTTTTGAGTTGGTTCTCAACTTCACTTTTATAATTTTTGAATACATCCAATGACTGACTTTTTATGAATGAGAAATAAATAGCCATATCTAAAAAAAATCTTTTATGAACATTATAAAATATCGTTGATCATTCCAAGAAACTATAGGGAATGGCTCACAAATATCTATATGTATAAATTCTTTTTCTTCTAAAGTCATCTTGGCTTCAAATATCCTTTTATTGGTTTGTTTCCCATTTAAACAGTTAACACAACCATTAAAATCTGTGAAATCTAAGGGGTCTAAAATTTTGTTAGACACAAGTCATTCTATTCTCTGTCTAGAGATATGATCTAATCTACTGTGCCATAACGTAGTTGAATTTTCACTAGTTAATTTTCTTTTTATACCTCGTGTACTTAATTACAAAGATTCCTTAAATGAAGCAATTGTATCAATCAAATAAATATTCTTACAACTTGAGAAAGAATCAGAACCTACCAATTTTGAATCATGAAATGAAATAAATTTTACATTACCAAACAAACAAGAATAACCAAATTTATCCAAAGCAGAAATAGAAATCAAATTCTATCTAAAAGATGGTACAATAAATGTCTCATTAAGATCCAAATAAAATCTAGTATTTAACAATAACCTAAAATTTCCTATTGTCTTCACTTGAGCCATCTTTCACCATCACTTGGATCTCGGCAACACAGGCAATCCTACATTGATACACTAATGTGAGTTGTTGTAATAGAATCTATCCATCATGTGTGTCTAAGTACCAAAATTAAATTAACCTCAGAACAAATCAAATTAAGAAGCCTACATTTCTTAGCACATCATACATGTACTTAGAGTTTGAGGCCATGACAACACATTTTGTCTGATCTTACCTCAACCTTTCCTCTTTCTAAATATAGTGTGAGATGAGTTTATTTAGAGACCAAGTCTTTTTCTGATAGTTATAGTTCACATTAAACAGGCTAACTTGTGTCAAAAGAGATATCAAAACTAGATGCACCATCAAGTGCTCAAAAAATTCTAACTTAAGTGCTCTAAATTTGGAAGCAAGATGAGACACTTTATGATGTACTCTATGATATTACCTTTGTCCCTATATCTCATTGAAATTAGACTTGTCAAGAACGTACCTATTTCAACCTTTTCATTTTTAACAAGTCTCTTTTCAAAATCTGTAAGATAATCCTTAGCAATTGTTATCTTTTAAGATATTATGTCTTGCCATGATTTTAAAGTTGGTGCCATTTAACATAGGAATAGAATTAATATTGACAATAATATTAGCAGGATTATTCATAGCTAAATGCAGAAAACAACAATCAAACAAAACAAGCTCATACAAGTCTCAAAATCAAAATAATAAATTCAAATAAAGGTAAATCTCATCTCAAGATATCAAACACTCTATTACTATTTTATCTTTGGACAAAAGATATTAACTTGTAAGTGATATCTTAGTATAATAATCAAATACTGATAATAAAAGAATGTCAAACAATAAATCTTTCTTTAGGTCATATTATTATTCACGTGCAAAAAAAAAAAAAATAATCATCACGCGTTTATTATCATAAATGTACATGTAATTATGTTAAATATTAGCCTTCATTTAGACCGATCAATATTCACATAAATTACATTTACATAATTGTTTATATTTCGAAACAAATTAATTATCACGGGAGAGATCTTGACGACATATTGCTTCAATTAATTTATCTCAAAATATATGTAAAGCATATAAATATTTAAATTTTAAATTATATTAATTTTTTTTAAGTAAAATCAATGATTAACACCTATCAACATTGATTAACGTTAATAAAATTGGATTAAAGCTTATTAGTTCATAAAATTTATGTAAATATTTTGATCCATTAATTCAAATCCATATTTTTAATTTTATAAAAAAATTTTTGAATTCATAAAATATTTGTAAACTTAAAATTATTTGTGAGTCTTTTAAAAAATTATTATTTTTAAATTTTAATTTAATACATTATATAAAAATCACAAAATCCAAATCATAATAAAAGAAACCGTAATAAACAAAAATTCAATTATATATATAACAAAATGTTTTTTTTCCATCATAATGAGTCACGGAAAAAAAATACTAAATCCATATATGAAGATTCATATCATTACTCTTTTTTTTTAACTCATAAAAGTTCTGGTCTTTATTGATAAAAAATTATATATATATATATATATTTAATGGCGACTGCCGCCAGAAAGATGATAAAGAAAGTCAAAAGTTGAAGGCTTAATTTAGAAAGATATATGCAGCTTTGACATTATTATCATTAAATATAGAAATCTAAAACCTTCCCTCCATAATTTTTGTACGATTTGTTCTGATACGCCCCCTTTTTTAATTCGTAATGAACAGGAAAAGCTTTATTAAATCTTAATCTAATTTTAAATATAAACAATATTAAAAATAATTTTTTTAATATATATTTAATTAGAGAAAATTTTTATATAAAATAATCACAACTATAAAATAATCTTAGATTTAAATCCATAATTTTAGAAGACAATCATAATTAATTTTAAATCTAATAATATTAAAATAAAAATAATTAGATTTGAAAATACCAAAAAATATATTAGATCGAAAATAAATTTGATATTTATGATTCAACATGAAGAAGATTTAATACCACTTGTTATAATAAAATATTTTTTTGGTAAAAACCATAACCTAGGAATATACATACATGAATCCATAGTCATTAATTAATTATGTAGTGTAACCAATCTTTCTGAACTCTTCGATTTTCATTTTCGCTTTTTCTCAAACATATCAATTAATGGTCCAAATGTTTCTGTCATTGAAGAACTTGTCGGTTATGACTGGACCTAGTAATAATATTGATGCTTTGATGGAAAGCATATCTATAAAAGGGGTGTTATGGTCCCTAAGCGCAACACACAATTTCAGTGCAATACATAATCTATTTGAGTGTTGTTAAGAGCTTAGAAGTTCCTAACAGAAAAAGAAAAACAGTTTTGATCAATTTGGAGTTTTAAGAACAATTTCAATGGCTGAAGGTAAGATCCTTGCTTTACTTGTTTTCGATCCCTTTAGTTTATTTATTTCACATTTTGGTTGATTAATTTATGTTTCATTTGGTATCAAAGCACATATTACCTCTATCTTGATCAGTTTAGAATGATCTTTGTATTGCTTTGTTTCACCGAGCACCTTAAAATTGGGTTTTTTTGAAAGGCTCGATTTTGATGCATATGAAAATTATAAATGATTTTATTATTGATTTTCCAATGATTTTGTGAATTAAAACATGAAAAATCATGAAGAAAATCATTCAAATTTGGCGTTTGCGTTCATTAGAATGTACTAATTAACTTTTTATTTATAATAATATTTTTAATTTAAATTAAGACCATGAATCACTTGAAAATTCAATCATGATAAAAAGAATGCTGATTTTTGTGACTAGAATCCCGAGATACGGTCGAATATTCGTTCGGGTCATAAAAAGGCGCCCTGGCTATTGGACTACAACATTTTCGACGATAATTATATATATTTATATATTAAGAATATGTTATTTATTTATTTACTGGATTAAAAAATATAATTTTAATGTGATTAATTTATTTAACTTAGGTTTGTCATGTGTAAAATATTTATTATATATGTGATATTTATTTAAATAATTTTAGCACTTTACAATTTATTTATGATTAAATATATTATGCTTAAATTATTTGTTTTGGTATTTGTATGTATAAACCATACATATGAAATTTGATTAAATAATTTATGCATAATGGAATTAATTGTTAATGGCTCTTTATGAATTTAATTTGTGCATATATTATTTATTTTGCTTATTTATTATCGTTTATTTATATGTGCAATTTTAAGATAGATACTATTTGTACATTTGGAATTAAATTAATATCACTTATGGTTTTATGTAATAATTGTGCCTAAGGACTTAATTAATGTTCAAATGATTCATATAGTTTAATTAATTAGGGAATAGTCATATCATTTTTAATTAATTAAAACTATAATAAGATTTATTTAGGATCACATTTATAAAAATAAATATTAATTGTGATTAATCATATGTGATATAATAAATCTTATATCACATAAATTTTTATTATATTTAGTGTGATTAATTAAGATAGAATATCAAATTATATTTTTCTAATTTATCCAAAGTGATTAGAAAAATGAACATAATTTGATGATTTTATCGTAAAGTTAAGGTAAATCTAATTGAATTAGAACTTTAGCCCACATGTAAGTTTTATATCACTAGATTCATATTTTTCATGATTTACATTAGTTAATAATGACTTTAATTTAGGTCTCAAATTTTAATGAGCATATAATCTTTCATCGTAGCTTCACAACCTGTAAATTTCTCTGATATTTTGTGACATTCCCTAATTGAAAGAGGATAATTATAAAGTATGTAAGGAAATAATTCTCCTTCATCTAGGGTGGATGGATATTGACCATGCTATTAGGAAAAACGAACCACCTATAATTACTGAAATCAGCACTCCAGCGAATATCATGCTTTATGAACAATGTGAGCGATCTAATTGCCTTAGCGTGATGTTCATTAAGACTAAGATCTCTACAGGTATCCGTGGTTCTGTTGATTAACATAACAATGTTCAGGACTTGCTAAAGTCTATTGATGATCAATTCACCACTTCAGATAAGGCTTTAGCAAGCACCCTTATTATGAAGTTCTCTTCCTTAAAACTCACCAGTGTGAAAGGTGTTCACGAGCACATTATGAAAATGTGGGACAGTGTGGCTCAACTTAAGAATCTTGAGGTTGAGATGTTAGAATCCTTCCTGGTGCACTATATCATTAACATTCTCCTACATTAATATGAGCCATTCAAAATCTCATACAACACATATAAGGATAAATGGTCAATCAATGAACTAATGACCATGTGTGTTCAAGAGGAATGGATGCTTGTTATGGAATTTGGTGAAAGTGCAATGTTGGCTACAACATACGGGAAAGGCAAATCTCAATACAAATAGAAAAGGAAAGGGATATTTCTACCTCAGGTTGATATTAAGAAAGAATCCAAGTGTTTCTTCTGTAAAAAGAAGGGACACATGGAGAAGGAATATATCAAATTCCAGAAATGGCTTAAGAATAAAAGTAATCTAACCTCATTTGTTTGTTATTAATCTAATATGGTTAATGTTAATATTAACACCTAGTGGATTGATTCTAAATCTATAATCCATGTTGAAAACTCCTTACAGGGTATATGAAACCTAAGAAATCTACTGGGAAGTGAGCAATACATCTTATCCAGTAACAAGATGGGATCATATGTGAAGGATGTAGGGACATGTAGTTTGATTTTAAGTAGTGGTTTTATTTTATAATTAGAAAAGACCTTTTATGTTCCAAGTTTCTCTAGAAACTTGATATCGATTTCAAGACTTGTACCTTCTAGTTATTATTTTTCACTTTTCATAAACATCTTTCGGTTTATTTAATAAATCTGATTGTGTTGGGAATGATATTTTTTTGATGGTCTTTACTACATTAATTTACGAAATAATGTCACTCATAACGCTATGCATGTTCAAGCTGGCACTAAAATGTGTATTATCGATGAAGACTCTTTTACATTATGACATAGGAGATTAGGACATATCTCCATAGAAAGAATTAAAAGATTAGTGAAAGATGAGGTACTTAGTAGTCTAGATTTTACTAATTTTGAGACATGTGTGGACTATATTAAGGGAAACCAGAATAACAAGTCAAAGAAAGGTTACATAGGAGTTCAAGTATATTAGAAATCATACATACAGATATATGTTGTCTAGACATTAACATTCAAGGTTAAAAATATTTTATCACCTTTATTGATGATTTTTCTCGATAATGTATCTCTACATGCTTCATAATAAGAGCAAAGCATTAGATGCCGTCAAGAACTTTAAAGTTGAAGTGGAGAAACAATGCGAAAAGCAACTAAAGCTTGTGAGATCAGATAGATGTGGTAAATATTATGGTAGATATACTGAGAATGGACAAGCGCCAGATCCGTTTGCTAAGTTTCTTCAAGAGTATGGGATAGTTGCCCAATACACTATGATTGGTTCACTAGACTAGAATGGTGTAGCAGAAAGGAGAAACCAAAAATTATTGGACATGGTATAGAGTATTCTTACCTACTCCAATCTTCCTAAATCCTTATGGACTGAAGCTTCAAAGACGATTTTGTATATATTAAACCAAGTTCCAACCAAGGCTGTCTTAAAGATGCCATTTGAATTATGGAAAGGTTGAAAACCAAGTTTGTGACATATGCAAGTTTGGGGATGCCCGTCTGAAGTGAGGATTTATAATCCACAAGAGAAGAAGCTAGACCCAAGGACCATTAGTAGGTATTTCGTTGGATATGTTGAAAGGTCTAAGGGATATAGGTTTTATTGTCCATCTCATAGCACTAGGTTTGTGGAATCAAGAAATGCAAAATTTCTTGAGAATGACTTAATTAGTGGGAGTGATCAATCTTAGGGCATTGGTCCCGAGAAAGATTATTTAGATGCTCAATGTGCCACTTCAAGTAATGGACTAATCGTTGTTGTTAATAATATACCTCGAGTACAAACACATGTTGAAGAACCAATCTTGGAAGTACCACAAGCTGTTGATCCTGATCTAGTAGATGATGAAGTTCAACGGATGCCAGAAGTTATTGAACAACCAATTGAACAACATGCTTCTGCTCCTCAGGAGAATTTTGAAGCAATATTTAGAAGATCTACTAGAATAAGAAAATCAATGATTCCTAGTAATTATGTTGTGTATCTATAAGAGTGTGACTATAATGTTGGAGCCAAAAATAATACTGAGACATTTTCACAAGCCATGAGTTCTAAGGTTTCAAACTTATGGTACAATGCCATGAAAGAAGAGATAGATTCTATGGCGTCTAACAGAGTTTGGGTCCCGTCAAGTTTCTTGACAGTGTAAAAGCCATTAGATGTAAATGGGTATTCAAGACAAAGAAAGACTCATATGGTAGCATTAAGAGATGTAAGGCAAGACTCATTGCCAAATGTTTCACTCAAAGGGAGGGAATCGAATACACGGAAACATTCTCCCCTGTATTTAAGAAAGATTCACTTCATGTGATCATGCCATTGGTTGCCCATTTTGATTTATATTTGCATCAAATGGATGTGAAAATGACTTTCCTTATTGGTAACCTAGAGGAAGAGGTTTATATGAAACAACCTGAAGGATTCTTCTCTAATAATAATGAGCATTTGGTTTATAAGCTTAATAAATCCATATATGGATTAAAACAAGTTTCCCGTCAATGGTATTTGAAATTCCATAACGTCATCACTTCATTTGGTTTTGAAGAGAACGTCATCACTTCATTTGGTTTTGAAGAGAACGTCATCACTTCATTTGGTTTTGAAGAGAACGTCATGAATCAATGTATATACCAAAAGGTTAGTGGAAGTAAGATTTGTTTTTTAGTGCTATATACGGATGATATTTTTCTTGGAGCCAATGATAAAGGTTTGCTACATGAGGTAAAACAATTCCTCTCTAAAAATTTTGATATGAAGGATGTGGGTGAGGCATATTATGTCATTCGCATTAAGATCCACAGAGATAAAATTTAAGGTGCTTGAGTTTATCTCAAGAAACCTATATCAATAAAGTTTTATAGAGATTTCGGATGAAAGATTATTCACCAAGTGTTTCTCCCATTATGAAGGGTAATAATTTCAATTTGGACTAATGTCCAAAGAATGATGTTGAAAGAGAACAAATGAAGAACATTCCATATGCTTTTACTGTTGGAAGCCTGATGTATGCTCAGGTTTGTACAAGGCTTGATATTGCATTTTTTGTTGGAATATTGGGACAATATCAGAGTTATCCATGTTTGGATCACTGGAGAGCTACAAAGAAAGTGATGAGATACCTTCAATGAACCAAAGACTATATGCTCATGTATAGACGAACTAACAATCTGGAAGTAATTGGCTACTCCGATGCAGACTTTGCTGGATGTTTTGATTCATACAAATCAACATCTGGTTACATTTTCTTGCTTGCTAATGGAGTCGTGTCTTGGAGGAGTACGAAGTAGTCCTTGACTGCTACTTCCACTATGGAGGCCGAGTTCATGTCGTGTTTTGAGGCCACATTACATGGTGTATGGTTGAAGATTTTCATTTTCGGGCTTAGAGTAGTTGAATCTATTTTTAGGCCATTAAGATTGTACTCTGATAACTCAGCTGATATGTTTATGGCTAAGAACAACAAGAGTGGTAGTCGTAGTAATCACATCGACATTAAATACTTGGTCATAAGAAAACGTGTTAAGGAAAAGAAAGTAGTCATTGAGAACATTAGCATTGAGTTGATGATTACTGATCCTTTGACTAAAGGCATGCCGCCATCACTTAAATTTACGGATCATGTAGAGAAAATGGGAATTGGTTCCATTTTGTGAAGGTATATGTATATATATATATATAATTTTTTACTAAAACTCTTATATATTATTTTCTCATATTCATGTGCACCTTAATTTATTTGAGAAAATATATTTTGTAGGACCAAGAATAAATATAGGATTTATTCATTAAGTTTTGCTACCACGTAAATGTAATACTTGAGAAACTAAATACATTGTAATATATGGAAGATAATACTCGCTCTTTGAGGACCTATCGCCATGATTCATATGTTTATTTATTAAGAAAGATAATCAATGAGATTAAGTTGAACGTTTGGACCAAGTGGGAGAATGTAACCGATCATTCTAAACTCTCCAATTTTCATTTCTATTTTTTCTTTAACGGATCATTTAATGATCCAAATATTTTTGTCATTGAAGAGCTCATCGGTTATGGCTGGAGCTAGTAACAATGCAATGTTTTGATGGGAAGCACGATTATAAAAAAAGGTGTTATGCTCCCTAAGCTCAACACAAAATTCCAGCAATACACCATCTATTTGAGTGCTGTTAAGAGTTTAGAAGTTCCTAACACGGAGAGAAAAATAGTTTTGATTAGTTTGAAGTTTTAAGAACAATTTCAATGATTGGAGGTAAGATCCTTACTTTACTTGTTTTCGATCTCTTTAGTTTGTTTATTCCACATTTGGTTCGATTAATTTATGCTTACATGTAGCTGAGTAGTTAGTCTTCCATATTTATACGTATTTTTTATAGAACTATTTAGTTTTCTCTCTACTCTTTCAAACAATGGGATGTCAGATAAAAATAATAAAGTACATATGATTTGGGAACCATAACCACTATATATAGTTGATAACTGTATGTCTATTTTAACCCATCATTAAAATAAATATTATCTTTATATCTCTATACATTAAAAGCTCACACCCCTATTATTAGTAAATCACTTTTAAATGAACTTAACTTTATATAACAGTTTATAACACATAATTATTTATATATAAATCTAATGCTTAAATATCCAACATGACCTACCTTTACATTTAAATCTCCAAATCATTATTTAGTTTTATTCTAATTATCCAATATTTTGAATTATTTTAGAATAAATATGTATTATTTGTATAATTTAATCTAATAATTTTGTTTTTTTAATTATAGGAGGAAGGTTAAAAATTCAAGCATTACAAGTATTTAAATAATAAAATAAATAAATAAATATGTATTAAGCTAGATGTTTTTGCTAATATATTAAACTATTTTATTAATGACTCCTGATTTCTCGTGCAAACGTTGTAACGTGTCCAGCCATTTGGAACTACCTCATTTTGGTTTAATTTTTGTTTTGGGCATTTAATAATGATGCGAAATGATTTTAAAATTTTGAGAAATAATTTTTTAAAAAAAAGTAAGTAATTTTTTATTAAAGATAATTGGTTTAGAATGATCGATCATCTTTTAAATTAATTGTATAAATATTATTTTAAATTAAAAATTTTATTTAATTATGAATCTAATTAACAACAAAAGGTGAATAAATAATCAATGAAATTATGATAAATTAAATATTTTGTAGAAGGTCAGGTATGCAATCACGAATAAATAAAATAGTGTAGAAATATAAATAAACACATCATATTTTTAGGTAGAAACAACCTAGGTGAAAAATCACAAATTCATCGGACCAACTAACTATCCACTATAAAAATAATGTTGAATTACAAGGCTATGACTCAAACTACCTATCAAGGTAATGCCTCAAAGTAATCTATTTACAAGCCTTCACTTTATTTCTTACTCTCTACAAGCAAGGTGTTTGGATTCAGACCATCGCTCTGACAACTTGAGTTACACAAGCAATCAAACTCTATCAACCAATATTTGAAATGTTAGCACAATAACACAAATATAAATATGTGTCTTAGAGTGCATTCAATAATAAATAACCCTAACTAAATGATTTAATAATATATTAGATAAATTAAAATCAACTAACAACCCTAGAACAATCAATTTAAGCACAATATCACAAATATTGTAGGCTTGTTAATCAATCCAACACAACCAAAAAATATTTGATAAATTAAATAAATGAAAAAGCTTATTTGAATAGTTTTTTTTTTTGCAAAACAAGAAAGAGATTAAGATGAAGAGAATAGTGTTCTTGTGTGGTTAATAAATTTGTGTGTTTTGGCTTGTTTAAATAGAATATTTTGAAAATACTAACTGAATATTACTATTATATTCATAAAATCAATTAAAAGAGTTTTAAAGAATGAGAACATTATAGTAATAAAACAATTCAATTTGAATTAGAAATAGGTTTTAAAAATGAAACCATGGTCAATCGCTCGATCGATCGATTGAACACATAGTTCGATCGATCGAAAGCCTTATCTATCGATCCAATATTACAATCAAAACATGTTCAATCAATCTAATCAATTCTTGATTGATCTAGTATAACATATAATTAATTCTGAATAGGTTAAATCAATCTAGGTAATTAATGATTTTTCTAGTGCTCGATCGATTGAATAGTAATTACTCGATTGATCTAGTCAATTGAAAAATTAATTCTAGACTTTTTAAACTAAGTAGATCGATTCTCAATCGGTCTACATACTTCAATTTAGTCACCTAAATTTAAAATGTTCCTATATGTCTAATATGAAATCTAACGTGCATGGAAATAGTGATATACATGATATGTGTTCATTGGAGCTTGATAATTTATTTGGCTTGAAATATTTTTAAAAGACACACCTAGAAACTAAAATTATATTTATATGTTTTGTTCACAAATATCGTCAACACTCACATAAAACTACAATCTCACCCTTTGACATATTTGTGTTACAAAATCTCTTTCCCACTACATAACGCTTATAAAAAAATAAATTTTTACATCATGGAATTATCCTATGATCCGGTGAAACCTTCTTCGCTTGAATCTCAAAAGCTCATATATACATTGAAAAAAAAAACATAAACAACCAAATATTTTCAAGGTAATTCTCCATATAAATTAAATATTTTTTTATATATTTTCAAATAAAGTTATCAAAGTTTTGATTTTTCTTTCCCTTTTTGTCATACAAATAAACCAAAAAATAAATGTTATATTTTCATTTGAAATGAATGTGAAATCACATAGAAAATTCAAGAAAATAAACAACATATAGATGAAACACAAATTATTAGGTGCAATAAATGTAGTGTATTGATTAATATAATCCGAATTCAACCCAAGTAAATATCAATCCCACTTTAAAATATGAAAATAATAAAATAAGTTGACTTTCAAATACAATAATAAAATAAGTCAAAATAGAAAAATAGAATAAAAATAAATTGTTGTCTTGAAGGAGGAAACCTGTAATGTGAGTGGATGTCTTTAATCATGGAAAATATTATTTTTTAACGTTCATCCATGGTTATCACTCTTTTTTCTATAGTATTTACTTGATGTTCCAACATTCTCACTCTGGCTTCATTTCATTTTCAAACAAGTCTTGACGAGAAGGTTAAAAAGTAATTATATTCTCCATATCCTCATCTCCAAAAAATGTCATCTTTAGCTCATCTTCCACTTGTATCAGCTTCGACGGCTTCTCTTCCACTGGGCAGATTATCTTGAGATAATTGAATTTTTAATGTCACCCATGATTCGAACCGAATCTAAATTCCTTGTTGGAAGCATACCCGCAGCAAGAATCATTGTGGTGATAAAACAACCATAAGGAAACCTGATCCTTAGGTTAACTATCTGAGATTGGTTTATTATTTCATCTTGAATTATTGTACCTACATTGAAGGCTATTCCTTTTCCAATATAGTATAAAATCTTAGCATATAGGTATCAATCTCAAACTAGTGCTTGGAAGGTAGTAGGTTAACATTGACCATTTTATTTAAAACCTTGATAAAAAGGAGTAAATTTACCTAGAATGTACAATTTTTTGGCATTACGATCGATATTGGGTGAACCAGAAAGTTCAATAAATAAATCCTCATTAAGAATGACATGCTAGTATAGATGAAAATCGACATCCCTCATGTTCGTGATAGATAAAAAATTGTTGATTCTTTGGACCGAGATGTCAACAGATTTATTTTGGATAAAAACCTTGAAACTTATTGGCCTAAGGTGATGAATTTTAGGGTTAATTTTGACATAAAATTCATTAAATAAGGTATTGAAATATAATTTAGAAGGTGTGAAAAATGATTGCCAAACAAGAGCCCTAGTGGCTAGTGTGATTCCAATTTAATGAAATTAAATCCAGGTAATTTCATGTTCAAGTAAGATAAGATGTTTAGACAAAGTATTTGATACCTTAATTCAGATTTTTTGTCCCAGCATTGGTATGAATGTGGAGATGGAGAAATGGGAGGAAGTTCACATTTTTTAGCAACCATTTCAAAAACTGAGCATAAATCCTAAAAAGATTAAAATACCCCTTGACTAAAAATTAACCAAACTGATGAAATTTTCCCAAAAAATTGAAGAATCAAGATCAATGAAGCATTGATGGGAAGAAATTATAGAATCAAACACAAAATGTGTTTATTTGATGAGAAAATGAGGGGGAAAATGAAGAAATAGGATTGCAACAATATTTGCTCAAATCTGATCTTGTTTTCATGGATCAATGATAGAAAAGTGATTAGTAATCAATTCTAAGCAAAATAGGGGAAAATGAGTGATTTTTATGGAATTTTGAGTTTAAATAAACTAATTTCGTGGGGTGAGAGTAAAAAGAAGAGGAATATATAAACAATTCAAACAAAGTTTTAATAAAAATATATTTTTTTTTAAAATCAAGGTAGTAGATTTATTCAAACATGAACTTCACTCAAATAATCAATTTTGTGGTAAAAATTATTCTTTAATAAAATTGAATTATTCATAGTATGCATCAGTATTCTGATAAAGCATGCATACATATTTCAACACAAATGGTGACATATTAACAATCGTTCAAGGTAAGATAAATATTGAAACTACAACAATTATCAATTAGTCCATTTATGATTAGTCATGAAAGATTTAAGAAATCAAGTATCACCTAATATATGAAAATTTCAATCGAATTCATACTTGCATATAATAAAAAATTTCTTACTAAGAGTGAACTTTAAACAACTTTTTATTTTGAATTCCCTCTCATTATTTATGATTATTATTTATATGAGAGATTAGTTATTTATTTTTCTTTTTTCATAACCATTTGTGGCTCTTTTTTTTTGTTCATCAAATAATTATTTTATATATAACTATTTCCTTTATCATATTATTTTTCTTTTGCGAAGGAAATATGCATGAGCTAATATACCTAGTGTGATGACTTTCACACTAGTTGTGAGGGAACCTTCTTCACTCAATGTGATAGCTTTCATATATCACAATAAGTAGCCCTCTTAAAACTAGGTGTCTCTCTATAACAATATTTTATATGGTGAAAGACAAAGTTCAACCTTAATTTTTACAATCAAGGTTATCTTAAGCCCTAAAATCTCATATAATTAATTATAAAAATCAAGGATGACATACTTATATATCCAATAAGTGTGTGAGTGAGTTTGTTTTAAACATCGATCAACAGATGTATGAAAAAATATGAATGCCCAGAACAAGATACTCAATTGTACAATGAATAAAAAATAAAAGTAAATGAGATTATGTAATTCTACTTCCTTTATTTTTTAAATAACAAATTTTAAATAAACTAAAACAAAATTAAGAATAAAAAAACTAAATTCAAACTTGAAAACAAACAATTTAAGCTAATCAAACTAACATGCTCACCTAGGATCAATAAAGCACAATATAAAAGTTCCTAGGTGAAGGAGAAAGTTGATTAATCAAGCACAAATTTTATTGAATTTTGGTTTCTTAATATTTTTGGGTTTAGATTCAATTGACATGTTCTTGGATTTTCCCTTATTTTTTCCTTTATTTTTCTTTTTCATTATTGGTGGAGATGTAGCATTCATGTATGGATGATGAAAATTAAATTTCAAAATATCAAGCATGAAAGGTATTGTTAAAATATGGATATTTCATAAGAAATCTACAATAAGGTCTAATATGACCTTTCTTACCACAATTATAACAAGCAAGCACAAATTTAACATGCTTCTCAATCACTGGTGCAACTATTCTTTAATTATAATAAATAATATTAAGAGAAGGATTAGAAGGTCATACCAAATTAGTTCTTCATACTGAAGGTGTAGCATGTAAGGAAGACATGCCTGAAGGTTTTACAAATTTAGTTTATTTTGAAGAATATAGCATAGTGTGCTCATCTACATATACTAGCCCTCTCTTGTCTCCAATTGCCTTTCTATAATTCAGAACTTTGTTTTTCCTTTCAGATTTAATGGTTTTCCTTTTTACAACTTCCTTGAATTGTTTAATCTTCTACACCTAATTATGATTTTATATTCTAAACTTGCAAGACTCGAATTCAAAACATTAGCACGTTCAAACAAATCAAGATTATATTTTTCAAGTATCGATGAATTTATTTCATAAGATTTTAATTTTTCATTGAATTTAGTTACTTCTAAAAGCAACTTATTTTTATCTCTTTTGCATATCATAAACTCTCTGAACACTTCTATTATGCTAGTTACATTAATTTTTTTTAAGTAAGAATTCAATATCACTTTTCTCATTATCTGAATTAGTATTAAACTTACTAGAGTGTTTACTAGTTATTGCAACAAATGCTAAAAAGTTGGTGTTACTTTTTTTTGAATCAACTGGATTTTCGTTAACACTTTCAGAATTAGTGAGCGTAGTATTGAAGGCTCTTCCAATTTAGTTCTTCTTATTTGCACAATTAGCTTCAAAGCATACGTTCAAAACATTAAGGTCGAATGAGTTTAGATTTATCACCATCAGAACTCACAAATATGAGTTCTTTCAGATTCTAATCCTTTGTATGACTTGATTATATTTTGTTTTGAGGATTCTTTTTATTGAAAATTATGTTTAGTCTTCTGGTCAAGAGTGTCAGTTCTACATCTTCATTGTCACTTTCTTCAAACATAACAGTTTTGAAGGCAACACTTCTGTTCTTTGTGGAAGGATAAAAGCTCATCTCAAAAGTGAGAATTGAACCAACTAGCTTCTCAATTTTAATGGTGTATACATCTTTGCTTTTCATCTATGGCAATGAATTTGCATGAAAGAAATATGGTAAAAAACATAGTATTTTTCTAACCAACCTGAATTTCTCAATTTTCTCACCAAGAATATCAGAATAGTTAGCAATATCACTTTATTTTGCATAAAATTCAAAAAATGTATCATATTCTTTCATCCTAAGATTTTCAAATTTACAAAGCATATAAAGTTTGTTTCTTTTAACTTGTGTGGTTCCTTCATGGGCAACTTCTAAAAAACCCCAAGCATGCTTATCAGTATCAACATGAGAAATACGACGAAACTCATCATTAGACATAACATTATAAATAACATTGATACATTTTTTTCTTTTCACTTACTACCAGGTTTTTCTTTAGTGGTCCAATATTTTCTAGGCTTAGGAATTACTACATTATCTTTGGTAACCGTAAGTAGGTCCCAACCATAAAGCACAAAATTCTAGACACTTTCATCTATAGATTATAGAAAGGCTCTCATACGAGCCTTTCAATAGGGGTAATTAGATCCATCAAAGTAAAGTGTATGAGTTGTAGGTAAATCCTCTCTTAAATGATCTATAATAAGGTCTTAGGCATACTAAGTGTATCTAGTCATTGGTTCTATATCAAAAGCAAGTTCTATTTAAGTATAGATCTAATTAGCTAGAGGGGTGAATAGATAATCAGAGAAGTTATGACAAATTAAAATTTTCACAAACGGTTAGGCATGCAATCATGTGTAAATAAAGTAACACGAAAATACAAATCAGCACATGAGATTTTAAGGTGGAAACACCCTAGGATACACCAATGACCTAAGAGGAAAACCACCGGTCCAACAAACCACCTAACTATCCACTATAAAAATAATGTTTAATTATAAGCTAGGACTCAAACTATCACCAAGTTAATGCCCCCAAGTAATCTACTTATAAACTTTCTCTTTCTTTCATGGTCTCTACAAGTAAGGTGTTCAGATTCAAACCAACATTTTGATAACTTGAGTTATACAAGCAATCATACTCGTTCAATCAATACCTAAAATATTAGCACAATAATTCAAATAAAAATGTATGTCCTAGAGCAGATTCAATAATGAATAACCTTAACTAGATAATTCAATAGTATATCAAATAAATAAAAATCAACTTACAAACCCAAAAAAATTAGTTTAAGCATAATATCACCAATATTGTAGGCTCAATCAAACACAAGTATAAAATGTTTAATAAATTGACTAAATAAAAATACCTACTTGAATAGTTTTTACAAAACAAGAGAGAGAGAGAGAGATTAAGATAAAAATAATAATACTCTTATATAGTTAATAAAATTCACATGCTTTGGCTTGTTTAAATAGAATATTTTGAAGCACTAGGTTAAAATAATATTATTATTATATCCATAAAGTTAGTTAAAAGAGTTTTAAAGGATGAAGATAATATAGTAATAAACCAATTCAATTCAAGTTAGAAATAAGTTTTAAAATTGAAGCCTTGATCGCTCAATCGATCTAACATATACTCGATTGATCGATCAAAACCCTTATCGATAGATCCAATACTACGATCAAAACATACTCAATCGATCCAGTCAATTCTCGATCGATATAGTATAACAAATAATTAATTTAGGCCAGTTTAGATTGATCTAGGTAATTAATAGATCGATCTAGTCAATTGAAAAATTAATTTTGACTTTTTAAATAGAGTATATTGATTCTCAATCGATCTACACATCTCGATCGATCTAGAGATGTCTCAATTGATCAATTAGCCTATATTCAAAATGTTCCTATGTGTCTAATATGAAATCTAATATGCATAAGAATAGAAATTTACCTAATGTGTGTTAGTTGAAGCTCATTAATTTCTTTGGCTTGAAATATTCTTGAAAAGCATACCTAAAAACTAAAAATTATATTTGTATGTTTTGTTTACAATTATCACCAAAACTCACGTAAATCTTACATAAGTCACTTCTCCTTTTAAGCCAAATAGTATAATGCTTATTTTTTAACCACTTTTATACAAACGACTTATCTTCAAATATCTTGAATTAGAAGTTATTGGTCACTAACTCTCTCAAATGTTAGCTTTATTTTTTCCCTTTAAGTCAAGTTTTACTTCATTTCAAGTCAAAATAGAGTACAAAGGTACCATACAAAATACTTCTTCAAGTTTTAAAAGCTTATGGAATTTCAACAAGAAAAAACACATAATTGTTGACTTGTTATTTCTTTTAAGATCGAAACAAAGGCATAAAAAACATACATAGAAGTTAAGCGTACAATGGCACACATAACCAAACGCACAAAGGCATACCAAACCCCTAACAAAAGGATATCAAATTTGATATCCATCTTGATAAACACTAATAAACCTTTACTTGAAAACTACTAGTTGAATTCCATTGAAGACCATCAATGAAAGTAATTGTCATCTCCTACTGACGGTAACAAATATTTGAAAAATGAATTTATACCAATAGCTTCAACTTTATAATGCTCAGATAAGAGAGAATAAACTTTAGCCAAGGACATCAAATCAACCCAACATGCACTAAAGGTGCACACTCCAAAAGCCTAAATAGTGGACAAAATCCCTAATAAGAGGGTCATTAGATCAAACTCAATCAGCGAAGCCAAATTTCCAACATTGAGGAGACCACACTTACACCAGTAATCGCATCCAACTATCACCAGCTTGTAACTTTTGACAACAAAGGTAAAAAAACCCAATGCTGACCCACTTCTTTTCACCATTGGCACTAGCAAACTATTGTTTAAAATCCATTGTGTCTTCCTTAGCAGAGATTCAAGATCTTCAACCATACCAAAGATAATCCCAACCACAGATGGTAGAGCCAACAAATGTTGTCCTTGTGGTATCCAATCCTTCACATCAAGCGTTAATTCAAACATTAGTTCTAGGTTTTTCACTTAATGTAAAATCAACAATCAAAAATTAGACTTGAAAGCTCTATGCATCATCTATGTCAAATACTTGTAATTCAATATGCATCATCTATGTCAAATACTTGTAATGCAACAATTTAATTTTGATACCATGTTAGAAGTTATTGAGAAACCAACTCTCTCAAAAGTTTACACTAGTAGGAAAAGGACAACAATATTTTTATACACTTATTACTTCCCGCAAATCTTGGCTCTAAATTCTAAAAGAATCCCTTCTAAAGAACCCAATATTATGAAAATAATATTTACTAATATTAAATACAATAGAAACTCCACCATTACTTATGTGACAAATAGTGATTAAATATGTTATTAAAATCTGTAATATATATATATTAGACATAGTAACCCTACGTCTAGATATAGATGCTCCTTATAAAAATATTAAAAAATGTTTTTCAAAACATACACAGAAAGTCAAAGAGAAAGTGCCCTTAGGAAACATGCTAGGTATGTCAAAGAAAACCAACAAAACATATTATTTTTTGAATGGTTTAAATATAGCTATGTCAAAGAGAAAGTGCCCTTGGAAGAATTATTAATATAGCTAACTCTAAACCAGTTAGCTCAATGGAAACATTACCAATCACAATAGTTATCCCTAAATCGATTAGCTCAGTAGAAACGTCACTAGTCACTATAGATAGCCCTAAATCAGTTAAAATAGAAGACTCTATTGAACCTGTTAGCTTACCAGCTACCATAACCAAAAACTTTTCAGATATTAGCATTGAAGAAATCATAGAAGAAGATTTCGACAGACTACTAGATGAACCTGTTAGCTCAACAACTAGCATGACCAAAACCCATCCCTTTTTACAAATCAATACTAAAGAAATCATAGAAGAAGATTTCGATAGATTACTGAATGATGAATGAGAGATCCCAAAACTAGTTAATTTAATTAACATTGTCAACACTAAAAAGAAATCACCCATATGGGAAACCCCAAATGGATCAATAGAGGTTGAAAATCCTTCGTTAAGACCAATTACATTTCCTTATGCGGATAGCAAGGTTGAAGCCTTTCCTCTTAAGAACCCTCAGGAAAAGGAGGCAGCCAGCCTCAAAAACATAGTTATCCAAAACAATTTTACTAATATCAGCCTAAATACTTTAGGTAAACAACTTACTAGGTTCGAGAAGAATCAAAAGACTGATCTTACTTTTACCTCTTACCAAGCTGTAGATAATAAAATCCAAAACCCTATCTTCAAAACCTTCCAGGTCTCCAAACAAACCAGCTCATGAAGAAATATCATCAAAATTTGTGAAACTTCAAAAATGGAACAACATCCTTAAACTCCAAATAGAAGACCAAGCCTCAAATACAAAACTAGGTCATAATACCTGAGTCTCCACCGACTTCAAAACCAACCAACAACCCAACACAAAGTCTTAGTGTTCTTAGCAACCTTGAACCTATAACCTCTGATGAGGATTCCATCCAAGAATTACTTCCTGAGCTGACTCTCCATCTCCAAAATTAGCTTGGCAAGAACCTAGTCCAGTTAGGTACCTGCATACCATAGGTACCCAACCTAGTCAGGTTATCCAACCTAAGTATAATGCGTCTTCTATCTATGTTTGGAATATAGATGGAATAACCGAACAAGAAATATTAAAAATTTTATAGCAAATGAAAATGGCATCGAATGCATATAAAAAACAAATTGATATAACTTATAAATCAGTTGTCGAATTACTGATAACTGGCTTCTCGGGCCAATTAAAAGGATGGTGGGATCACCATCTTTCAAAACGACAACAATCAGATTTCTTCAATGCAATACTAACTAGAGAGTGTGGTGAACCCATACTTGATCAAAATAGAGCTCATATTTAGGATGCAATTTTCACATTACTCTTTACGATATCATACCATTTTATGGGAGATTCATTCCATCTAAAGGATAAAAATGCTCATCTTCTTTTCAAACATAAGATATGAGAAGATAAGTGATTTTCAAAATTATAAAACCATATTTCTGAGCAGAGTTATGTTAAGAAATGAGTCTACTTAGCCATTATGGAAGGAAAAGTTCTTAGTTAGACTTCCTTCACTCCTAGGTGAAAAAACTAGGAATAAAATCTATGAAGTATGTGGAAATCACATTATTCCTTATGATCCGTTAACCTATGGTGAATTGATCAACTTTACCCAAAAATAGGGTCTTTAAATCTATCAAGATTTGAAAATCTAAAAATAAATGAAACAGGCTATTATAACCTCACTATTATTTTGGAACGAATGAACAAAAAAATAAAGCCAAAAAGTCAAATTTAAGATTTAAAAGCTAAAATCAAAACCATTAAGCTAGAACTCCACCAGCTTAAAGAAAAATATAAAGAATATAACCTCAAGTTTAAATTACTTAAAAAAACTAAGGTCGAAACATCAACTGATATGAGTTCATCAGATGATGAACTTGAATCCAATAACCAAGAACTTAAGAACATAGAACAAGTTTCAGAAAGTGTTCTTCAAATTCTTAGGCAAATTACCACTAGGAAGTACAAGATTATTATTATTGATCTTGTATTCTCAAATTAATCAAAACAAGAGATAGTAGTACTGTTTGATACAGAAGGTGGCCTCAATTGTATCAATCCCTCAATCATCCCCAAACGATTTCATCAACCGACAGATGAACAAATTTCCTCAACCAACAAATCAAAAATGAACATTATAGGCAAAATGGAAGTTGCAATCCTCAACAAATCATTTCTTATCAAAACTCCATTCGTGATCGTATCTAATATAGGCTACCCAATCATATTAGGAACACCTTTCATGAATATTATTACCCCATATCTTATAAAAAATGATAAGATTTCTTTCAAAATCGAAGAGAAGACCTTCAATTTTCCCTTTATCGAAGAACCAAAAACAAGGAATCTTAACCTCATTAAAGCCAATTCAATCCATCAAAAGGAGATCTATGTTCTTACTAAGCATAGAGAAAATGACCTTATCTATCTCAAATCTAGAGTTCATTCTCATACTGTTGAGAAAGAACTTCAAATCCCAAAGATACAAGATAAGATCTCTAAACTACAAAACTATTTCGAAAAAGAGGTTTGTTCTGACTTACCCAGTGTTTTCTGGGAAAGACAATAAAATATGGTAGATTTACCATATGAGCCACAAAAGCAAGGCCTATTCAAATGATTAATGACCTTGAATAATTCTATAGGAAAGAGATCAACGATTTCTTATCTAAGAAATTAATATCTAAATCCAGATTACCGTGGAGTTGTACGGCTTTCTATGTTAATAAATAATTCGAGATCGAGAGAGGAACCCCTCAGTTAGTCATTAATTATAAACCTTTGAATCAAGCCCTAAAATGGATAAGGTACCCTATTCCCAACAAAAAAGACTTGCTTCAAAAATTATATTCATCATCTATCTTCTCTAAGTTTGATACGAAGTTAGGATTCTGGCAAATCCAAGTTGAACATAGGCATAAGTGATCGCCACAAAAATTGTGTGTGCAATGAATACACAAGTATATGTATCGCAATAAGTAATATAATGATAAGAAAAGATCGTTTTCACATAGATTATTTTATAAGAAACTAATTTTTAAAACTAAGAAAAATAAAAGTTAATTTTTTTTGTTTTTTAATATTTTAGGAAAGAAAAATTAAAATAACTAAAAGTAAATAGAAATAATTAATTAAATCAAATTTGGTAACTAAAAAGATATATGATAAAATATCTAAAAATACTTAATCCCCTAATTTTCTAAACATGTGAATCGCTAAAATCTCTCCAATATAATTATCAATTAATTACATAATTAATTGAATCTAACCTAGCATGTATTCCTCTCTCAAGTAAACTACACACCATATAGTAATTAATTTAATTACACTCTCGTGCCAATTAAATTGAATACTACTCATTAAGTTCATCAATTATGGATCACATACATAAGAATCATACATCTTTGCCTAGAAACTATGAATGTTATTTAATCAAGACAAACAATTAAATAATTTTCTCAAATCTATTTAATTGTCTCTATAGATAAATTGTTAGCCAAACAATTAAGAGCATAAAAATAATATTAAATAATATAATTAAATTACAATTATAATTGGGGTAAAATTTTAGATCATTATATGGTGAAAGACTTACCCATTCATTGTCTGATATTGGGTAAATAATGGCCATGTCTAGCCACTTGACAATTTCCTTCATCACCACTTCTTTCATAATAGGATTTAAGTAGTGTTGTGCATCCTTAGTGGGTTTAGTCTCGTCATCTAGCAAGATTTTTTGCATGCATATAGATGGGCTTATTTCTTTGATGTCGACAATAGACCAACCTATAGCTCTTTTGAAGTTCCTTAGCACCTTTAGTAGTGCTTCCATTTGCTCCATACTTAGATCAGTCGAGATTATGACTGGAAATGTCTAGTTATCACCCAAAAATGTATAACGAAGATGAGAAGGTAAAGGTTTAAGCTCTAATTTTTGTGGCTCCTCAATGGACGGTTTCAACCGTGAGCTTATTTCAAGACATTCCATAACTGCATTTGATACACACATGAGAGGCATGTCCTTTAGAAAGTTCACACAGTTCATAATATCAACCTTTGATTCCATATTTTCAAAATTAAAATAGGCTAAGTCATTTTCTGTTGAGTTAATATGCATGTTCATAACATCATGTGTTAAGGTTGTAAGTGGGGTTGATTTAACAAGTTTTGTTAAGCTACCGACATGAATTTATGTGCCTACATAAGTGTCATGGTCCTATTCCATGTCTAGCACAGACTCTAAAGCATCAATAGGGCACATGTCGTAAAGTACATCAATGGTTAGCTCATCAATACTATCTATTTAAAAGCAATCACTAGGATTATCATCATCAGAAAATTTAATTACTTTGAACACATTAAATGTTACTTGTTCATCTTGCACTCTTATTGTAAGCTCACCTTTTTACACATCAATGAGTACTTTTCCGATTGCTAAGAATGGACAACCGAGTATGATAAGAATGTCATGGTCCTTTTCCATGTCTAGCATAATGAAGTCCGCTAGAAAGATGAATTTGTCTACTTTTACTAAAAAATATTTTACCACACCCTAAGGTCTTTTAATTAACCAGTCTACCATATGCAATGTTACTGAAGTGGGTTTGAATTTACCAACCCCCAATCTCTGGAAGATTGATAATGACATGAGGTTAATGCTAGAACCCAAATCACATAGTGCCTTGCCAAAACGAATGTTCCCAATAGTGCAAGGGATGTCAAGGTTATTGTTTCATGATCTCCAAGCCTCATTTTCTTTGATAGTATAACCTTCATGAATTTGGCATAAGATGACATTTGTTTAGGTGCCTCTACAAATGGTATGTTTACGTGTAGCTTCTTAAAGACTTCCAAAAATTTTGAAAACTGTGTATCTACATTTTGCTTTTACAGCCTTTGAGGAAAAGGAATAGTGGGTTTGTAGAGGTTTCTCTTTTTTGGCTGAATTATTTTCTTTCCATTACTCTCTTTATCCACTAATTCCTCTTCATCTTTTTTAGTCTCATATTCCTCCTTATCCTTTTTAGTCTTATATTCCTCCTTATCCTTTTGACTCTTATCTCCCTCTAGAGTTTTACCATTCCTCAAGGCTATAGCACTGCAATGGTCCTTTCCTTATCTTTTTGGTTTATAATTGTGTCACTTGGAAGGTTACCTTGAGGCCTTTGGCTTATGGCCTGGGCAAGTTTCCCCATTTGGTTCTCCAAATTTTGAATCGAAGCCTCTTAAGTGGACACTTTTGTATTTACTGATTGGATGAAGTATTTCATCATCCCTATTAAGGCATTTGTATTATCCTCAATAGATGGCTTCTTCTCTTGGGTTTGTGATTGATGTGGTTGTTGAAAACCAGGTGGTTGAAACGATTGACGATTGAATTGATTACCACCTTGATTGTTGTACTCTAAGAGAAATTTGGATGTTGTCTCTAGCCTAGGTTATATGTGTTTATGGATTATTGTTTCGATTCATATTGTGCACATAGTAAATGGATTCAGGATTATTTGGATAATTATCAAACAAATGAGCTTCTCCATAAAACACACATGACACTCCTGAATCTTGGACCTAGTTTATAGTCTCTAGCGAGTTTTGAGCCTTCAAAATATTAACCAAAGATGACACTTGAGTTGTAAGTGTTGTGATATCATTTACCTTATGCATTCTTGCTACTCTTCTTATAGTTATCATTTTGTCCATTTGACATTGATAATTATTACTAGCCATTTTCTCAAGTAAATCATAAGCTTGATTGTAAGATTTGGCTAGCAAAGCTCCATTAGCTGATGCATCAACGATAGTACTTGTTTGAGCATTGGACCATTATAAAAAGTCTCTATTTGAATCCAAGAAGGAATACCATGATGAGGACACTTCCTTAGCGATTCCTTAAATCTTTCCCATATCAATTCCTTGAATCTTTCCCATACTTCATATAGAGATTCTCTTTTGTGTTGTTAGTAGGAAGTAATTTCATTCCTAAGCTTGGCATTCTTTGTTGGTGGGAAGTATTTCATTAAGAATTTCTCTGCCAAACCATTCCAAGTTGTAATGGAATCAAGTGGCAAATAGTTTAACCAAACTCGAGCACGGTCTCACAAAGAGTAAGGAAATAATCTAAGCCTAAATGCCTCCTTTGTCACACCATTGAACTTAAATGACTACAACTTTAATAAATAATTTGAGATGAAGATGATGATCCTTTGTTGGTAATCTGTTGAATTGTCCAACTGTTTGTAGCATTTGAAACATCACTGGATTTAGTTCAAACTGATTAGCTTGAATATTTGGCCTTGTAATACTTGGATTCAGCCTTTCCAACGTAGGTATTGTATATTCATTTATAGCTCTATCTGTATCATTCATCAAAAGCATTTGATTGTTCAAGTGTAGCTCATTGTTGTTTATTTTTAATGGATTAGCCATTTTTTCTTCTTGAGTGACTTGTTGTTTTCTAATTGATCTCAAAATATGTTTAATTTGAAGATCTAAAGATAAGATTTCTCCCTCACGAACTCTGCTCATGCAATTAACTTACTATGTTTCTACAATGCTAAAGGAGAAATCTAAATAAAAACTAAATAAATAAATTAAAATAAAAAAAAAGAGAAATAAAAGAAATGAACTAAAAGAAATAAATAAATAAGTCAATAAAATAAAATAAGTAAATTAAAATTAAAGTAAAGAAAAATAAATAAAAAATAATAATAATAAAAAACTTGATCGTTATACAAATTATGTGTGCAATGAATACGTAAGTATACATATCGTAACAAGTAATATAATGATAAGAAAAAATCGTTTCCAGAGAGATTGTTTTATAAGAAACTAATTTTTAAAACTAAGAAAAATAAAAATCAAATTTGTTTTTATGTTTTTATATTTTTGAAAAGCAAAATTAAAATAACTAAAAGTAAATAGAAATAATTAATTAAATCAAATTTGGTAACTAAAAAGATATATGAGAAAATATCTAGAACTACTTAATCTCCTAATTTTCTAAACATATGAATCGCTAAAATCTCCCTAATATAATTATCAATTAATTGCATGATTAATTGAATCTAAACTAGCATGTATTCTTCTCTCAAGTAAACTATACACCATATAGTAATTAATTTAATCACACCCTCATCCTAACTATTTGTAACATTTAAAACTTTACTGGTTTTAGTTCAAACTGATTAGCTTGAATATTTGGCCTTATAATACTTGGATTTAGTCCTTCCAACGTAGATATTGCATATTCATTCATAGCTTTATCTTTATCATCCATCAAAAGTATTTGATTGTTCAAGTTTAGCTCATTATTATTTATTTCTAATAGATTAGTCATTTCTTTCTTTTGGGTGACTTGTTGTTTTCTAATTAACCTTAAAGTACGTTCAATTTCAAGATATAAATGTAAGATTTCTCTTTCACGAACTCTTCTCATGCAATAGACTCAACTATGTTTCTACAATATTAAAGGAGATGTCTAAATAAAAACTAAATAAAATAAATAATAAATTAACAACTAAATAAATAAATAAAAGTAAAAATAAATAAATAAAAGATATTAACTAGAAAAAATAAATAAATAAGTCACTAAAAGAAAATAAGTAAATTAAAATTAAAATTAAAGTAAAAAAAATAAAATAAAATAAATAATAATAATAATAATAATAATAATTATTATTAATTTTTAATATTTATAATCCCCTACAACGGCGCCAAAAACTTGATCGTTACACATGAAGTGTGTACAACGAATACACAAGTGTACATATCGCAATAAGTAATATAATAATAAGAAAAGAACGTTCCCACGGAGATTATTTTATTAGAAACTAATTTTTAAAACTAAAAATAATAAAAATAAATTTTTTTTGGTGTTTTTATATTTTAATGAAGCAAAATTAAAATAACTAAAATTAAATAGTAATAATTAATTAAATCAAATTTAGTAACTAAAAAAATATATAATCTCCCAATTTTCTAAACATGCGAATCGTTAAAATCTCCCCAATATAATATCAATTAATTATGTGATCAATTGAATCTAACCTAGCATGTATTCCTCTCTGAAGTAAACTACACATCATATAGTAATTAATTTAATCACACTCTCATACCAATTGAATTACATAATACTTATTAAGTTCATTAATTATGGATCACATACATAAGAATCATACATCTCTGCCTAGAAACTATGTATGCTATTTAATCAAGACAAACAATTAAATAATTATCTCAAATCTATTTAATTACCTCTATAGATAAATTGTTGGCCAAACAATTAATAACAAAAAAATCAGATTAAATAATATAATTAAATTATAATTGGGGTAAAATTTTAGATCATCACATTGTGAAAATTGGGTTCATAAGATCCCTAGATTAATAAATTAATTACACATAATTGTGTTCATAAAATTAATATTTTTCATAAATAAATACATAAAATTGATAAAACAAAGGGTAGAAAAAGAAATACCATCAATATCTTGAATTATAGTATTAATCTCCTCTTGAATCTCTACCAAAATTGTGTCTTCTCTTGAATTTTTTTGTATTTTCTCTATCTTTTTAGCTCCAAAAAATGACCAAAATTATACTAATGGAGGCCAATTAGGGTTTATAGAGTGATTAGGGGCTTAAATAAAGCTCAGGTGTGATCTGGATCGTCAGATCAGCTTCAGATCAAGGGCTACGATCAAAACAAGCAAAACTTACAGTTCCAACCAATCATAGCTTGACATGTGGTAGGAAAAATTCATTGGCCGAATCAAGGAGCGACGCATTGTAGGGAAGACCAATCGGATTCAACGATTGCTGAGTCAACAACACGCGACGTGATGTGATTCGCAAAAATGGATGGCGTGGCGCACAGATTGAACGATGTGCTAACATGTGGCACGTGTTTCATCCCCTCACACGTGGCGTAACGTGATTCGCTCTCCATGCTTGCATGGCGTCTGTATGGCTTACCTAGTCAGCTCTTCTACCCACGTGGAAGCTCCTGATTGGTCATGAGTTAGAAATTCATAACAAATCTATAAAAATCCCAAAAAAATTCCAAAAATTATATTTTCCCCCCTTTTCATTAAAAAGTTTATATTTTAATATTTTTGACCCAAAACAATACTATTTATTGAATAAAACAAGTAGATATTAAGTAAAAAAGTGCGCTAATAACTCTATTTTCATAGAGTCATCAATAGGTACAAAACAACATTCATAGTCTCATTCAGACAATATGAGTGGAATGTCATGCCCGTTTGGTTCAAAAATGCACCTTCTGAATTTCAAAGGATTATGAATGACATATTCAATCCTTATTTAGAATTTTGCATTGTATACATCGATGATGTACTCATATTTTCCAAATATGTTAAACAACATATCAGGCATCTCAAAAGTTTCTTTAATATCATCAAAAAGAGTGTTCTAGCTTTGTTAGCTAAGAAAATGACACTCTTCAAAATTGATATCAGGTTTCTTGGACACAATATGTCTAATGGCATCATTATCCCAATCGAACGATCTCTTCAGTTTACTACAAAATTTCCTGATAAGATCATTGACAAAACTCAACTACAAAGATTCCTTGGTAGCTTAAATTATCTATTAAATTTCTGTCCCAATATTAACCAGTTAGCAAAACCACTCCTAATAGGCTTAAGAAGACTCCTGAGCTATTGACAGAAGAACATACCAAAATTGTGCAAATTATCAAAGCACGAGTCCAAAATATTCCCTATTCACATCTTGCAAATCCAACACTTCCCAAGATAGTGGAAATCGATGCCAATGATATTGGTTACTATGAGCTATTAAAACAAGTCCATAATAATGAACTTATAGTTCAAAATTTGCTCTAGCCATTGGAATGATTTCCAAATAAATTATTCCACTATCAAGAAAGAAGTATTAGAAATAATACTTTGTATTTCAAAATTCCAATAAGATTTATTAAATCAAAGATTTTTACTAAGAATTGATTGTTAAAATGCTAAAGAAATTTTATTAAAAGATGTTAAAAATATTGCATCAAAACAATTTTTTGCTAGATGGAAAGCTTTATTAAGTGTTTTTTATTTTGATATAAAATTTATCAAAGAAAAGGATAACTCATTACTAGACTTTTTAACTAGAGAGTTTCTCCAAAACAAGTACGAAGATGAGTAAGAAAAAGAAAAATAAGGAGAATAAAGAACCTCTTCCAAATCCTTCTATCAAAACCCTTTCCTCATCAAAACCAATCATTACCTGGTCCCAAGCGACCCAAACACAACCTACTGAAACAGAATCATCCTCCTCCCAGTACCTTCTGAAAGAATCACTAGAACTTTCTCTTGTAGATGAATTTATCTATCAAAGAGTCCAAGATTGGATACTAAACCTCAAAGATCCAGAAGTCCTGCGGGCTACTTATGACAGCATCCCAAGCCTAGGTGCCTCATCAACATATGAAAGAGAGGCCCTAGCCTCCAAAGGTAAAACAAAGATATTAAAGGAAGAATCACCTTCCAAACTAATTTTAAAACCATCAACTAGAACAATTTCAATTCCAAAAAGGAGGATAACAACCTATACTATTTTTCCAAAAAAAAGGAACAAGGGAAATCGTTCCCAAATCTTTTTCAAAACGATCATCTGTGTATTTTTCAAAAACACAAACTCAGATAGTTATGATTGTTGAACAAAGATTTTATGATAAGAATCCTTATTTGGAAACCCAAAAATTATTTGGTAAGGGTTTCTTTTACAAGCCTTCTACCCAATCAAAAACTCTATAATACTATCAAAGTATTTTGGAAATAATAGGTAGTATGGAATTTAAACACTTCCTCTAGCCAAAATCATCAGATGCATAGTTTTCAACTGCTAAACTTCATAAAATCATATCTCTAGCATATTGGGGAAATGATCTTTCAAAATCTCTATCTTTCTGGTCAGCATTACCTCTTCCCTATCACATTGTACAACATACAATTATTGGGATTATTACCAGGCATGATTCAATGCCTTTCTTATTCAAAACAAAGATAACCAACATTCTTGGTTATTTTTCTTTGTGAATAAATCTATTAATCTATCAAGATTTCCATCTTGGTTTTCTAACTGGTGGAAGTTATTTGGAAACATCCCTTATATTATCATTTCTCCTGTAAAGGAAGGTTATGAATCATTTTCAAAACACTACAAACCTACATTAGAGGAAGCCATATTCTCTCCTCTATGTATTTTTTGTTCAAAATTCTATCTACCTTGGGTTTATCAATGGGTCTTAACATCTGTTACATCTGAGGTAATAACCATAACCCGTTCATTCCAAGTCAAATGGTGGTCTTCATTTACATTCCCTAAGACCTTATTACAACTAGCTATTAAACAATGGCTTATTAAAAATGGTCACAAAGAACCACAAGTAAATGAACTCCAAGCATCTTCACTTGTCTTGGCACAAAAGGCATATACCAATGCCTTGATATCTCAAGCAAACCAAAGAAAAACTCTTGAAAATTATCAAGCAATTATCACAAGGATCTTCTGCCCAAACTTTTGATGTTAAGAAAGAAAAAGACGACTCAGACGAGACTCAATCACTTAATGAAACAATCTCTCTATCATCCAAAGCTTCATCAACATATCTAATTAATTTAGAAGTTGCTAGTAAGGACATGCTATTATAGACTGGGAAAACCTGTCTATAAACAGTTCTATTATGGGTCTTTGAACCTAATATTATTACTGGGCCTGCATGTCCATTTATCTTTTTGGACCTACGTGTCCATTTGCTTATTATTTTGGTCTTACGAGTCCATTTCCTCTATAAAGGGTTAAAAACCCATTTATTTGTAAAGGCCCATTGTGACAAGGCTCATCCAACCGCCCAACAAAGTCTCTAGAAAAATCACTATTGTTTGCACAGAAGATGACAAAACAACAAACGGTGTTGACAAAGCACTGTTCATTAAAAGGTATAAAGTTGTCTGGAATGTTACAACAACTGTTGTTCACAACAACGTAAAGCATCTTCAACAGTATTAAATGGTAGACAAATTACTATTCATTGAATAGTAACAACATCTCTACATAGCATATCACTCGGTCATAAAAGAGAAGCTTATTTCAGTTCAGAGACATCGTTTTCACTCCCCAATTGCTTTCATAGTCATATACTTTCATCCTCTCTCTAATACTTGCTTTGTAACCTTCATTTTATTTTATAATCAAGTAAGTTTAAGTTTGCTTATAGTAGAAAAAATTATTTAAAAAATTTGTACTATACACCAATATTGTCATATTAGTATATCGTTATAATTTCTCCATCATAGCAACATATTTTGAAACTTGATTAAAGTAATATAATGTTTTTCAAACCTTGATCGGTATTACTGTTCATGTTTCAATTCTCAATACCCTATAAAATAAATGCTTCTTTAAACTAAAAAAATTAATTAGTATAATTTGTGATCGATTTGATTGGACCGAAAAATAGGCAAATTATAATTTCATACAAAAAAAAAAATTGAACTTTTTAATCTTAATAAGATGAACAAAATGATCTAAAACAAAATGAAAAACTCCATTGAAGGATAAGATGAACACAACAAGAAAGCAATGAAATAGAAGCAATAAAAGTAGAGAATGAGAGGAAGATATGCCAGTACTAATTCTCATTCAATTTCTCTGATACAGTATAGCTATATATAGTGAAGATCTCATAGTGTTCAGAGAACATATCCCGCTCACTTCTACTATAACTATGTAACAAACTCTAAAAGGAAAACATCAAGTGTAATGAAACCCACCATAAGCTAGGTACATTCTTATTTAAAGCCTTACATATCTGTAAACGTTACAACATACTTACACTCTAAAGACTGCCTTACATTCCCTTCCAAGATCAAGTCCTTAGGCAGGACTGTGAGCTTGGTTCTTAAATCTTCAAAAGGAACTGTGCAAAGTGACTTTGTCATGATATCTGCTAGTTGTAATTGGGATGGTGTATAATCAACAGTCAAATCTCCATTGAGAACTCTCTCACGAACAAAGCAAAAAACCAATGCCTACATGTTTCATTTGAGAGTATAGGACAGGATTCTTAGAAAAGTATCCAACACCCATGTTATCACAATAAACTGTTGGTATACTACTCAAAACAAACAGCAACTCGTTAAGGGCTTTTTGAATCCATAGAAGTTCAGAGATAGTTAATGCAAGGGCTCTAACCTCTGACTCAGTTGATGATCTTGAAACCAACTTGTTTTAGAATTCCAAGAGACCAAAGAACAACCAAGAAAAATACACCAACCTTATATGCTCCTTCGATCATCTGGGCTCCAAGTCCAGCTACATCTGTATAAGTTATGAGCTGAAGAGTATCTATTTTTTGAAGTTGTATGCCATGAGTTAGAGTTCTTTTTAAGTATCTCATGAGTCTCTTCACTGCCTTTCAATGGACATATGTGGGGTAGTTTAAGAATTGGCATAGTTTATTAATAGTATAAGCTATACTAGGCCTTGTAAGTGTGCAATAATGTAGTGATCCTACTACAGATCGAGACTGAGCTGAATCTTGAAGAGGTTGGCCATCATTTTTAGAAGGAGCTATACCAGGAGCCATAGGAGTTGAAACTGATTTTGTTTCATTTAACTGAATTTTCTTTAGGAGCTGCTGTATATATTTCTACTAACATAAATGCAAACCACCCTCAACTCTGGAAACCTCAATTTCCAATAAATGAAGTTATTCCAGATCCTTTAGTGAGAAGTTGCTATGCAATCTTTTAACCAAACTTTGAATAAAACTAGGATCATTTTCAGTGACTAAAATGTCATCCACGTGTATTAGAATAAAAACAATGTGTATGTCATAACTATAGAGCATCATCGAAGTATCAATCTGTGAACTTCTAAAACCCATAAAGTTTGAGCAAGAGCTGAGTTTAGTGTATCAAGCTCTTGGAGCTTGCTTAAGGCCATAAAATGCCTTTTTTAACTCACACATAATGAAGAAACTCTTGATTCACAAAGCCTTCTAGTTGGCACATGTAACTATCCTAATGTAGCATGCTTCACTACTGGACTGACAGTTTCCTTACAATCAATACCATCATTTTGATGGAAGCCCTTAGCTATAAGCCTACTTTTGTACCTCTCTAAAGTTCTATCAAGTTTAAGCTTCACAGCATTATTACCTATAATCTCTCCAATGGCTGGAGGTGGTACAAGCATCTTGGTTTCATTCCTTAACAGAGATAAAAACTCTTTTTGGATTGCTTCAATCCACCCAGTATATTTGAAAGCATCTTTGATAGAGGTGGAAATAGGAAGTATAACGGTGGCTTGAAGGACTTTAGGCTTAAAAAATTTCAATTTAGCTTGAGTCTCCATCATATGTGTGTTGGTTGAAGAATCTGGTTTATGTATTTTTGGAATAAAAGTTGTAAATAGTGGTGTTGCTAATAACTGAGAGATAAAAATATATGGCATAGGTAAGAACTAATGTGGTGAAATATCTCTTGGATAATGAGATAAAGGAATAGGAGAGTTTTCAGAAGGGTTGGACACACCTCCAACAGAGTTAGTAATAGGTAATACGGTAGGTTGATTCCACAAGTCAGGGTGAGTAGGATAAGACACTGGTATAGGAAAAACAGGTAAAAGGCGAAGGTTGAGTTGTATTCAACATATTATACACAGTTCTAACTTGATCAGGAGTCTGAGGTAAAGTAACAAAATGAACTGGTGAAGGAATATTAGAACTGCTACTCTGTGAGCTAGAGTTAATGAGTTGTAGGAAAGGAAAATGGGATTCATTGAAAACCATATGGGAAGAGATATATATTTTCTTGGAGACTGGATCAAGAGAAATATAGCCCTTCTGGTGTGTCAGGTATCCCAAGAAAGCACATGGTATGGATCTCAGATCAAGTTTAAGTGATGAATATGGCCTAGTTCATGGGTAACACAGACTCCCAAATACTCTGAGATGATCATAGGTCAGTTTACACTTATAAAGCAAATCAAAAGGATTGACATTACCCAATACTCTGGAATAAGGTAACCTATTGATTAGGTAAATAGTAGTTTGAAAACCATAATTACAATAAAGCAAAGGAAGGTCAACTGATACATATATAAAAATAACCCATATATTGTGATTTATCAAAATTAAAAGAATAAATTAAATTTTAATATTATATTTTAACCTAAATATTGCATAAATTATGTTTTTGAAATCACGGGATATGTTTTGATCTATTTAAGGTATTTTGAACTTAAAAGATTCAAATGACAAATGACTAATTAAATCTCACAATCAAGGGCATAATTTTCATATAGTAGAGGACCTAAATGCAAATATTTATACAAGATACATCAAGGAGGAGTCAAAACATTAAAATGTCAAAATTAAGGGGGTGTGTCGTAGCATAAATATATATGCGTTATAGCACAACACTCTTGGGATAAATTTCACCGAATTGGGAATAAGGTCGCGGAACGAGTCTATGTGTGACGTGGCATGCGAAGTTAGATTTGTACTCCAACGCTTGATTTCAAGAACATGTCTATTCAAACTGTTGCAGATTTGTTAGATTAGCATTTTAATTGTCCTAAATCTCTATAACCCTAATCCTAATTACATTGTAACTATATGTAACTTTCTTACTATAAATATTAACTAGGGTTAACAACAAAATCAGTCATAGATTGTAGAGGAAATACACTTAGGTCTATAAAGAAATAAAGGACTAAAGACAAGATAGAATTCAAGGGGCAATTAAAGAGTATTTCTTATTTTTCTTCTTAGTCTTCTATTTATTTTAATTATGATATTTTTAGAATCCATGACTATTTAATTTATTTATGTGATTGTGTGTAATTTCAAAACCTAGATTATGATTTTAATTAATAAAATGTTATGATACTTTGTAGATTCAATCTTTGATTCTTAATATGTTTAACTCCATGTTTAAATTCCAAACTATGCATGTAATGATTAGAATAGCTAACTAATTTACTGCATGTATATGTTTAATGTTAGATTATGATTTTAATTAACTAATTTACAAGTAGGGTTGATGCCTTCATTAAAGATTATTAAGAATTGTAATCTTGCAAAATTTAGTTATCTCCTTTTTAGAACTTACCACATGTTTGGTTAAATGAAATGGAATGAAATCAGAATTGATTTCTTCCAATTTTATGTTTAATTGGGTTGAAAAGTAGGAATGGAATGAAATCGATTCCTAAAAGAGAAGAAATCAGAATTTCTTTTATCCTTTTAAGGAATCATGATTCCATTCCCATCTCAAATTGTTTTTATAAATTTACCCCAACCCCAAATATAACCCTAAATCCCAAAACCTTAAACTTTAAATCCTAAATCGCAAATCCCAAAATCCCAAAATTCTAAACCCTAAATCCCAAAATCCCAAAATCCCAAAATCCTAAACCCCAAATTCCAAATCCCAAAACCCTAAACCCTATTTAGAAAAATAATAATTTCAACCCTAAACCTTAACCCATAAATATAACCCTAAACCTTAAATCCCAAATCCCAAATCCCAAATTCCAAAACCCTAAACCCTATTTAGAAAAATAATAATTTTAATCACAAACCTTAACCCACAAATATAACCCTAAATCCTAAACCCCAAATTCCAAATCCCAAAACCCTATTTAGAAAAATAATAATTTTAACCCTAAACCTTAACTCATAAATATAACCCTAAATCCTAAATCCCAAATCTGAAAACCCTATTTAGAAAAATAATAATTTTAACCCTAAACCCTAAATCCCAAAACCCTATTTAGAAAAATAATAATTTTAACCCTAAACCTGAACACACAAATATAACCCTAAACCCCAAATCCTTAAATCCCAAATCCAAAACCTCAAAACCTTAAACCCTATTTAAAAAAAAAATAATTTTGATAATATATTTTATTTTTAAGTAGTATTTATTTAGAAAAATAATGATTTCAATAATGTATTTTGTTTTACGAAAAAATAATAATTAAATGATATTATTTAAACTTTATTGAATATAGGGGTATTAAGGTAATATATAGTATTTTTCATTCCATTCCAGTTGTAAACCAAACACTATAATACTGATTCTTTTTTTGATTCTAATGGTCAAATCAAACAAAACAATTTCCTTTCCATTCCATTCTGTGAACCAAACGTCACCTTAGTGTAATGAATGAATTGTCTAGCAATTATGACTAGGTTGTTCTAATTTATGATTGATTTATGATGGTATTTTACTTCAATTATAAAGTAAGAAAATGTGCATTTGAAGTCTTGTCTTTGTTGCATAGATTTTTCAAGCTAGAGTTAAGAATTCAATGATAGTTCTAATATTGATTCATGATATAATTGGTTTGATTATAAGCTAGTGATAAGGATAGTCCAATAATCACATGTTTCTCTTAATATGTGTGCTCATGTATTTTAATTAATATTTTATGTTTTATTTTTAGTCAAAAACAATTTTTAAACCCCCTTACTAATTTAGTAACAAGCTAGTAATTAGTGATATTTACTGTAGTAATCATCATGAGTTCGATAACTTTTGTTTTTAAATTATTTATCATTTGTACAGTTTGATCATAAATACATGCTTGTATTCAAGCTTATCACTAACTCTAACGATAAGAAATAAACATATTTCCACAACATATCCATTTTTCCTTTCTACAACCCCATTCTAAGAGGATGTATATGGACAAGTGACTCTTCTATTATATCCGCCTTGAAAAAGATAACTTTCAAGAGATTTAAACTCTAACCCTCCGGATTAGAAAATCGTTCGGGAGAAAGTTGATCACTTTACAATTGTTTAATCCTAATGCCAAATTGTCTTTCAACAAAATATTCAAAATGCTTAAGCACCTGAGCTGCTTGGCCCTTATTATCAAGTATAAAAATCCATTGATAACGTGTATATCATAAAAAAAGAGCACAAAATATCTCAAACCAGTCTTCCATTATAAGGGAAGGTCCCCAAGTATCTATATGTATATTATCAAAAGGCTTGTGAAGATCTCTCATGTACATGATGGAAAGGAAGTCTATGAGGCTTATTTGACATGCTCTAGAAACCTAAGGGACAGAATTATGATTAACAATCATATTATTCTTAGACAGTATTTTATGCACTACAATATAACGAGAATAGCCTAACTTATGATACCACAAAGTACTATCAACAGTAATAGAATTACAATGTACAAACTGCCTATCAAGTAAACTACCACTATGCTTAACTAATTCAGGCCAGCTCTTCAGATTCCAGTTAATGCACGATGAACTTGGTAACTGATAGAGTCCCTTGTCCACTCCACCTTCAAGTAGAATAGTTCCCTTGCTCAAATCCTTCACGTAGAAGTCACTTGGGTGAAATTCAACGTATACATTATTATTGAAGCATAGTTGTCCAACAAAGATAAAGTTCTTAGCAAGATTAGGAACATATAAAAGATTATTCAACTTTAGATTCAAACAACCGGTATGAACTAAGCATGCACCAACAAGAGCTATATTGACAAAACTGTCATTACCTAGCATAACCTGCTCATGGCCAATGTATGGCATTCCACTTATGAGATTATTCTGGTTTAAAGTTAAATGATGATGAGCTATAGAGTCCAGTCCATATACCAGCTTTGATCATTATAAACCACAGGAGTTACAATTTTCATCTGTGGTGATTGCATAGGCATAATAGATTGGACAGGTATAGTAGATACTGGAGCTTGTGCTTGCATTTATTGAGGTCATGAAGTAATATTGCCAATATAGGCAACTTGGAGGGTTTGTCACTGGTGCTTCATTTGACTGATAAGGAGAAAATAACATAGGTACTGGTATAAGATTCATCACAGAGAATTGAGGCTGAGATGTTTGAAATTGCAAATGCTCGGATGAAGGTGGAGATTGGAAAGGATAGATGTTAGGAAAAAGCATTTGTGGTATAAGATGCATTTGAGATATTTGAGGCATTTGAGACATTTGAGGTGGTGGCTGATAGAACTACGTATTAGCATAGTTGATTTGTGGTGGACGTACAGGAGGGGGTGTAGGTTGATAAGATGTAGATGCATCAGGAGGATTATTACTCTATGTATACCTGAAACGACACCTATTTGCACTAGCTATGACCAACTTATAGATTTGACATGTATCTTTATATTTACCCCATCCTTTTTGATTGTTGTTGTGGCTTATTGCTGTGAATTGTACTGAAAAGCATTCTGATTATTGTGTTAGATTTGAATTATTATTAGAGAATCCACTGAAAGGCACTTGTGATGAATTGTGAATATTGGAAGGTAAATGAGAAGATCTATTAAGGCATGTGAAGGTTGAATAGACTGTGCCTGAGAGTGAAACAAAGTTTGTCCTGAGTAGGAAAGGAAGGTTTCATTGATTGTTGCGATCGAAATCACCTATTGAGATCGACTTGCAAGATTAGCATGAACCAATTGCAAATCCACTGAATTCATCCTCTGAAACTACATCTCATGAGTACGCATAATAGAAAATACTTCATCTAGTCTAGGAATCTTCTTTTTATTTGTCAGATGCTTTACAAGTGAAATGTAATTGCTACTGAGTCCACCAAGTAGATACAAGATCTGCTCTCTTAGAGGAATAAGATCTCCTATAGCTGAGGTGAGATGAAAAACCTCCTTAGCTTGTTCTATATATCGATCTATATTATCAGATCACCCTTTCTCAGCATTTGCAATTGCCACCTCAGTTACATCAAGTTTGAATTAGAGTTATCTTGGAAGTTCTTAGCCAAATATGGCCAATAACCATTTGTTGAAGAATTTCCAAACAGAAATTTCAATTTGATAGATGAAACTGCATTATACATCCAGTTCATGAGAATTTTGTCTTTCTTGTTTCATATTTCAAAGGCTAGATTTATCTCCACCACTTCTTAAACTGTAAAAGTTTTCATTCTCATTTCTTGAGGAAATTTTTTTTCCTTCGTAAACTATGAAGGAGTTGATTCAGAACCTTCAAGTATGTTTTGCAAGCCATAAACTACAGATACATGCTTGATCTGTTCTCTCTTGATCAGGTAGTTTGTATCATTAAGCTTTACTGAGAAATTTGAATTTATTGGTATACTAGCTAAGGGAAAGGAAAGAAACGAAGCTAAAGTATTTGATGAAGCAGACAAGGTGCCTTCTCTATCAACACCTAAGGAAACTACAGGTTGAGCTATTATAGCTCTGATGCCATAAAAAACTCCGTTGAATGATAAGCTGAACACAGCAAGAAAGTAATGAAAGAAGTATAATAAAAGCAGAGAAGAAGGAGAGGAAGATATATATATATATATATATATGCTAGTGCAATTGTGCTAACTCACTAAATTTCTTTGATAAGTATAGTTATATATGGTGAGGGTCTCACAGTGTTCAGAGAACACAACACACTCACTTTTACTATAACCGTGTAACAAACTCTAAAAGAAGTTGTTTAGAGTTCTTTGTGACTATGACACATGTAATGTTATTATTGGAAGTCCATAAGTAGCATACTATATATATATTGAGTGCATCAGATCAATAATACTATGTAAAGATATTTTTCTCTTTTCTCTGCCTTCTTGATCATTTCTATCGATCTTCTGTTGGTTGATTTTTTGTGATCTTCATTTCTCTAATATAATCTAGATCATTTCTTGATTTCTTCGTGTTGCGATGGAGAAATTGACACCAGAATCTGGTAAAGGAACATCTACGGATGGATCAATTTTGTCAGGAGGTGTTTCTTTTGATCTTTCTGTGATTGTTCCTCTAGTTCATCTTTCTTTTCGGATCAAACTAGATCGTTCCAATTATCTCATTTGGAAGGGGTAGCTGCTGTGTAATTTTACCGCTTATGGTGTGAAGGAGTATGTTGAGGGAAGTAAACAGGTTCCTGAGAAGTATATTCCTGAAACTATGAAGGTTTCTCCAATTTTTTTCTTGTGAAGTCATGTGAATAAAACTATTAAGAATTGGATATATGGCTCTATATCATCTAAGGTTTCTGGTTATGTTACTGGATCCAACACTACACGAGTACTCTGGCAGACCTACGAAGTAGTTTTCTCTTCCTTGACTCGGTCTAAATTTCTTGATTTTTTCATGAAGCTTAAACCTTGGCTGATAATCTTGGAACCACAGTAAGGATTTGATTATTTACGCTATTGCTGGTTTGAATAACTGTTACAATGTTTTGTCTGTAATGTGACCAACAATACTATTTTATTACTACTGAAGAATTTCATAGTAAATTGCTGTTGTTTGAGCATCGCATACAACAAGTCAAAAACAAGATAAGGATGAAGAACAAGAAGGTTTTCAGATAAATATTGCTAGGTTGATGCTATGTCTACTAGTAATCATAATGCTCAACGTACTAGTGGTGAACATAATTGTTAAGAAATTTGGATAAAATGATATAATCACAAATTCCCCCTCCCAAGATCTTCCTTAGCAGAATATCAAATAACAGAAAAATAAATAATACACAATACTAGAATTATAGTAGAAACTCCAAATTAGAGAAAAACCACTTTCGTTGTCAAAAGACAACCAGAGAAAAATTCACTATGTGGAAAATTGTTACAACCACACTTTCAGTAATTTTTTCACACACCCAAAAGACAAGAGCAACTACAAGCCTAAGAGAATTTTCCCACAAAATTCTCTCAAGAACTTCTCATACAAGCTTTTCTCTATTTTTGGGATGATTAACAATGAAGAAATGAAGCCATATTTATAGCCTTCAAGTTCTCATTTCATATGCCAAACATTTCTTCATTCAACAAAATTAGGCTACCTAATTTTCCTATTCTTTATTCAAACAATGTTAGGCACCTCCATCTTTGACAATATGGTAAGCCACCTTCCATGAATTTTCTTCTAAATTAGGCACCTCCTATTTTGACTAACAAACCTAATATTATTTTTAATCAATCATAACAATCTCCACCTTGATTAAAAATAAACATGATTACCACTACAACACTGTCTATTCCAACAGTCATAATTCTTTACACCGAGAATTATCATACTCCACTATAAAGAGTACACCCACTTAGAATTAATCACCAATTCTAAGAATTTCACATCGGCTCATGTCGAAAAAAAAAACTTGCTGAAATTTATGGTGCAACTCTCACACTTGGTTTTCCCGAGAGTTCATCAGCCATCGACATCCTTTCCACCACACACCTTGCATCTATACCAAGCCAATGCCCGTGTGCAAACTTGTGGACCCGCTACCAGTAACACACCCTCTTTCATGGCAATATTTAGAGACTAGCGGCATGCCATGAGGATGTACACGCTCTTTTCAAAGAGCATCACTATAGTCTTTGAAAACAGACATACTATTAGCATCACCGTCGGTATTTGAGCTTCTTGCCGAATCAGCTCCACCCTTTGGACAATTTCTTTTGAGGTGCCCAGATTGTCCACACCCCCAGCACACTATCTTCTTTTTCATGAAATTGTTTTTCTTTCGGTTGTCAGCTACCAATGCTGAGTTTTCAGGCGAAACATTTCTTCCACCACTCAGCCTTTTTTCTTCAGAAAACAACTTGCTAGTAACTTCTGAAAAAATTATTTTCTCCTTTCCATGAATCAAGATAGGTTTCATGTGATCATAAGAAGATGGAAGAGACCAGATGAGCCTTAAAGCTATATCTTCATCATCAAGTTTAACTCCAATGGTTTCCAGTTCAGAGACAATACCATTGAGAACACTGAGATGGTCAGACATAATAGTTCCTTCATTCATATGCAAAGTATGAAACTACTCTTTCAAATACACCCGATTTGAAACGCCTTTTGCCTGATACAATTCTTCAACTTTTCCCAGAGTTCTTTGGCCATAGATATTCCATGCATATTTGCAAGAATATTTTTGGCCAAACAAAGCCGAATTGCACTTGCAGCTCTTAGATCAAGATCTTCCCAATCTTCATCACTTATATTGGTTTTACTGGACTCAATACCAGTAACAAGGGCTAGTTTCCCCTTTAACGCCTTGTGTAACCCATAATGGATCAACAGATCTTTGACTTGTACTTGTCACAAGCCAAAATTGATTCTCCCATCAAATTTCTCAATGTCAATCTTGACTCCTGACATTTCTCCTTCTTTCTTTGAAATTGGCTCTGATACTAGTTGTTAGAAAAATTTAGATAAAATGGTATAATCACAAATTCCCCCTCCCAAGATCTTCCTTAGCAGAATATCAAATAACAGAGAAATAGATAATACACAACACTAGAATTATAGTAGAAACTCCAAATTAGAGAAAAACCACTTTCGTTGTCAAAAGACAACCAGAGAAAAATTCACTATGTGAAAAATTGTTACAACCACATTCTCAGTAATTTTCTCACACACCCAAAAGACAAGAGCAACTACAAGCCCAAGAGAATTTTCCCACAAAATTCTCTCAAGAACTTCTCATACAAGCTTTTCTCTATTTTTGGGATGATTAACAATGAAGAAATGAAGCCATATTTATAGCCTTTAAGTTCTCATTTCATATGCCAAACGTTTCTTCATTCAACAATAAACCACCTTTCATTAATTTTCTTCTAAATTAGGCACCTCCTATTTTGACTAACAAACCTAATATTATTTTTAATCAATCATAACAATAATAAGAGTTTTTCTGGTTCTCAAAAACCTTCTAGACAAGATCATGGAAAGGGAAGAGGTCAAGTCAGGGGTCCAAAGAAAATGTTCAATATCAATTTTGCAGCAAGATGGGGAATGTTACTTATACCTGTTATCAGTTAAAGAATCTCATAGGAAATTATGCTGGTTCTCGCTCTCAGAACAGTAACAGTAAAAACAACACTTCTCCATGCTTTCGTGGCTTCTAATAACAGTGCATGGGTTCTAGATACGGGAGCAACACATCATCTCACAAATGATCTTTCCAACCTTGGTAATCCTACACCCTATCCTGGTCACGAAGGTTTGTTAGTAGGAAGAGTTCAATTCTTCTGTACCATTTTCAGTATGTCGCTATATGCACTATCAATATGCGGTAAATACGTTGACAAAAATGACTAAAAATGTAATTTCTTGTTGTCTAAAATATGAATTTTTTATCTACATGTTTACTGAGAAATGCAGCAGAAAGGCAGTCATTGCCATTACAACATGAAGCTGACTTGAAACAATTGCAAATGCTGAGTGGAACAATGAAGTTACAGCAAGAGAATCTGAGCAGCAGTAGTGCAGAGGTTGAACATAATGTGTGAATCAAGTTACAAGCAGAAGATGTAATTGGGAATAAAGTGTACTGCTATATTTTTCATTCAGCAAAACTCAAATGTACAAATACATTGTATGATATTTATAGAGCTGTAAATTGTAATACTACTTGTACTACACTTTTAATCATGTAAACACAGCTTTTACTAGTAATGAAATACTGAAAATTGTACTGCATTATACTATAACTTAGCAAAATATCCATCCAAGCATCTAACTAACTCCATACGACTCCTTAACTGAATGTTAACAAATTCTGCATGTGCGTTGCTAACAAACTTCACACGTCCCTAACAGACTACATATGGCTTGCTGCTGATTGTTCTAGACTTGTATCCATGCTAGTCATAGACATCAAACTAGGGCTGCACACTTGCTTCATATTTGGATGAGCTGTACACTTGTTATCCACGTGAGCCTTAGACATCAAACTGGAGCTAGTTTGCACAGCCTCATCTTTTGGCTTACCTTCGATACCCCCCTCAAACTTAGTGCCATGCAAATGACACTAAGTTTGCTTTGATGAAACAAGAACTATTGAATAGAGAGAGGCTTGGTGAAGAGATTAGCTGAACAAAATGTAAACAAAGTTCGACATGCTTGGTTCTAGCATGAAGAACAAGATTGGCTGCTAGGAAAACTATACTTAAATTGTCATACCATACCACAAGTGAACTTCCATGAGAGACATAAATCAGCAAGTAAACTAGTCAATCATGTTAACTCAAAAATAGTATCAATAAGGCTCGATACTCAACCTCTCTGTTGGACCAAGAAAGTGAGTGTTGTTTTCTTGAAAACCAAATAACTGGATTCAAACCAAAATATACCACAATACCTTCATCAGGGTCTGTGCCCCAATTAGCATTTGAAAAGCCATGAAGATGCAAGTGAGGTGAAAGGTTGGAGAATCAGGCCATGAATTGAAGTGCCACATAAGTACCTAAGCATTCTTTTTACTGCTAGCCTATAAGGAACCAAAGGACAGACCATGAATTAACAAACTTTATCGACGACATATGTGAGATCAGGTTTGGTGATAATTATGTACTACAATGCCCCCAACAACACTGTGATAATGCATGGGATTTTCATATGGATCACCTACACTTGTTGAAAGTGTAAAAGTAGTGGTCATAGGTATTGCTATGGGCTTATCCTGATCCATATGAGTTTTGGCTAACAATTCCCTAATATATTTTCTTTAAGTAAGCATGAGATCACCCTTATGAAGTTTATGGACTTCAATACCCAAGAAATAATTGAGATGTGCCAAATATTTCAAAGAAAATTTGTTGTGCAATATGGAGACAAGCTGTTTAATCTCTACATCATCACTACCAGTGATAATAGTATCATTGATCGGCAGAACCGACATCGCCGATCCTGCCGATACTTTGGTTTTATGTATTTATAAAACTCTCGCAAGTGCACGAATCATTTCGTAGAAAATGATAAGTATACTCCCAAGGTCGATCTAAGGAAGGAATGTATGTGGTTTTTAATTTATTATTCAAACTTTTAAAAACGAAATTAAATCCTAAACATCATGTCACAATATTTTGGGTTTTTTTTTTGTGTTTCTAATCTACTTACATAAAAATAAACAAAGATTCAATAAACATTTATACAAATTTTATCATTTATAATGGTGGAGTATTTATGGATATAATAACTAAGTTAATTATGCTTGCTCATATTATTTAGGTTATTAAAGATATGAATTGATATTTATTGATTCTCCCTTTTTTATATGAATACCACCTTTGGTGGGGTTAGATATTATTTGTTAACTAAACAAATCAATTAACACCTATGGGTGGGGTTGATAACTAATTTGCTTAATTAAATTAATTCCTTTGTCTAAGAGATTGAAAATGAACCATTTAAATGACACCTTTGGTGGGGTTAGACACTTTAAACTTTATTCAAGGTGTCCAAATTAAACCTAAGAATTTAATTATCCGAGTACTAACTTTCAAGTTTTAAAACCACTACTAAAAACATGTTGTCAATACATTTTCAGATAATAATTCTTATAAAAACTTTTGAAATAGAGTTTCACTCTAACTACCGGGCGATTGTACCAACAAATAAAAGAGCACTACTCTAAATCAGACCGGATAATTAAACCTCAAAATCTAATTTTCAGGTTTAAGTTTGTAATGAAAAATAATATATTTCTCTCTAACATTCTTAATATAAAATCTTGAATAAAAACAAAATCAATTCATTTTAGAGATTTTCACCTATTTAATATTTCGCAAGCATAACAACGTTATTATTACATCATGTTTACTAACAGCCAGTAGAGTTAAATTTAATCACAGACAAATTAAATATAACATGTAAGAATAAAGCATAAAAAATAACTGTAAAAAAATAAAATCCTTACAGAACTTCGATACTATTCCCGTTGCTGGAAAAAACCTCCAAGTGGAATTTGTACTCCCATTTATTGAATCGAAAAGCAAATAAATTACAAAAACATAACTAGTTCTTCCCAAAAAGGGAAGAACTCTAAAACTAAGAGAAATTAACAAAAAACTAAAAAAAACTAAAAACTAAGAAATGGAGAGAAAGAAAGAAGAGAGAAGTGTGTTTTGAGGTGTGGTATGAAGTGAAGAGAAGGGGGTATTTATAGTTGAGGATGGAGAGAAAAAGTGGGTGACAAAATGATGAAAACGCGGAGTACAATTGTTGAGGTCATTGATGACATCAGCATGACGTCATGGGGGCGGTTGCGCGCGAAAATGGATGAAATGGGCAACGGCGTGCGCGGAGGGTAGCTGGGCGCGCAGGGGCGCGCGGGAGCAGTAGAGACACGTGCGGAACTGGGACAAGGCGCGCGCTGATGCACGCGGACGTGGGGTGTGCTGCGCGCGGCTGGGCCCTAGCGTGCGCGGGTCTGGGCGCTGGCGCGCGCGGGGCTCGGCGTGGCGGCGCATTTTTCTCCTTTTTGACCTTTTTGACCAATTTTTTCATATTTGTTGACTTTTCCCCATTTATTTATTAATATATTTGTAATGTATTGCTTCCAGTATTCCTCTTTGAGTCTTTAAGTTACGTTTTTAAGCAAAAATACCTGAAAAACAATAAAAATACCCGTGATTCCGAAGAAGGTAAATTTATATAAATATATGATAAAACATATAAATATATATATTTTTAATCAATTAATGTGCATAAAATCATGGTAATATTATTGGTTTTTGAGCACTCATCACATTAGCAAGACGTAACTTTATGGTGCTAAGGGTTACTCAGCCAAATGCAATCCATTTCAGCAATGTTGTTTGGTTCTTCTAAATAAGGCTTCACACGATGCCCATTTACTTTGAATGTTTTCTGTGTCTTGGAATCAAATAGTTCTACTACTCCATGTGCAAATACCTGAACTATTTTGAATGGTCCATCCCATCTTGATCTCAGCTTTTCTGGAAACAATCTCAAATGAGAGTTAAATAAAAGAACTTTCATTCCAGGGTGAAGATTCTTAGGAACTAGCCTCTTGTCATGATAGCGCTTAGTACGCTCTTTGTATAATTTGGCATTCTCATAGGCTTCGTTCCTAATTTCTTCCAACTCATTAAGATGGCGTAACCGTTTTTCTCCTGCTTTATCTAAATCCATGTTTAACTTTTTAATTTCCCAGTAAGCCTTGTGTTCAAGTTCAACTGGAAGGTGGCACGCTTTCCCAAAGATTAATCGGTAAGGGCTCATCCCAATAGGTGTTTTGTAAGCGGTGCGGTATGCCCATAAGGCATCATTTAACTTAAATGCCCAATCTTTCCTTAAAGGATGCACAGTGCGTTCCAATATTCCTTTAATTTGCCTATTACTTACTTCCACTAAACCAGAAGTTTGAGGATGATATGGAGTAGCTACTTTATGTGTGATGTTGTACTTGTTTAGTACTCCATCAAAGATCTTGTTACAAAAATGGCTACCTCCATCACTTATTATGGCTCTAGGTGTTCCGAACCTGCTGAATATTAAATCCTTCAAGAATTTAACAACAACATTACCATCATTGGTTTTAGTGGGGATAGCTTCTACCCACTTGGATACATAATCCACAGCAACCAAAATGTATTGAAAACCATTAGATGGGGGAAAAGGACCCATAAAGTCAATCCCCCATACATCAAAGAGTTCAACAACTAAATTAGATGTCAAAGGCATTTCATCTCTTTTGCTTATGTTTCCTGTTCTTTGACATCTATCACATTGTGCACAAAACATATGAGCATCTTTAAAAAGAGTGGGCCAAAAGAATCCAGACTGTAGTACCTTACGGGCTATCTTTTCACTACCAAAATGGCCCCCACAATGAAGTTCATGACAAAAAGTTAAAATGCTCTTATGTTCTTCTTCAGGTACACATCTCCGGATGACTTAATCTTGACCAATCTTGTATAAATAAGGGTCATCCTAGAAATAGTCCCTAATAGTTTTAAAAAACCTTTTCTTGTCCTGATATGAAGTGTTAGGTCGCAAAATACCAGTGGCAAGATAATTTACAATATCAGCATACCATGGGTTCGGACCTATTGAAAATAACTGTTCATCAGGAAAGGTTTCAACTATATCTTCATTACTCTCATCTTTAAGAGAATTGAAATCAGAAATCAACCTAGACAAATGGTCAGTTACTAAGTTTTCACTGCCTTTCTTATCCTTGATTTCTAAGTCAAATTCTTATAAGAGTAAGACCCACCTGATTAATCTTGGCTTGGCATTTGGTTTACTTAATAGGTATCTTAAAGCAGCATGATCAGAATGCACAATCACTTTAGATCCTACTAAATAAGACCGAAATTTGTCTAAAGATAACACTATAGCCAAGAATTCCTTTTCAGTGGTGGTATAATTCATTTGGGCATCATTGAGTGTTTTGTTAGCATAGTAGATGACATGTAAACGCTTATCCACTCTTTGTCCCAAGACTGCTCCTATAGCATAATCAGAAGCGTCACACATTATTTCAAAAGGTAAAGACCAGTTTGGTGCCATAATAACAGGGGTAGATGTTAGTTTCTCTTTTAAGGTATTAAAGGCAATAAGACAGTCATTGTTGAAATCAAAATAAACATCCTTTGATGGCAAGTTACATAAGGGATGCCTTATTTTAGAGAAATCTTTAATAAATCGTCTGTAAAATCCTCCATGTCCTAAGAAGCTTCTTATCCCCTTCACAGATGTAGGGGGAGGTAGTTTGGATATCAATTCAACTTTTGCTTTATCAACTTCAATACCCTTTTTTGAAATTATATGTCCTAAAACTATCCCTTGTTGAACCATAAAATGACTTCTCTTCCAACTAAGGGTGAGATTGCATTCAATGCATCTTTCTAAAACCAAAGTCAATTTATGTAAGCAATCATCAAATGAGTTCTCAAAGACAGAGAAATCGTCCATGAAAATCTCAATGAATTTTTCCACCATGTCCAAGAAAATAGATATCATGCATCTCTGGAAAGTGGCAGGGGCATTGCATAACCCAAATGGCATTTTTCGAAAAGCAAATGTCCCAAAAGGACATGTAAATGTGGTCTTCTCCTGATCTTCTGGTGCTATGGGTACTTGATAATATCCAGAAAATCCATCTAAAAAACAGTAAAATTAGGTACTTGACTAATCTTTCCAACATTTGGTCAATGAATGGAAGAGGAAAGTGATCCTTTTTAGTATATAAATTTAGTTTCCTAAAATCTATACACATTCTCCATCCAGTGATTATTCTAGTGGGCACTAATTCACTTTTGTCATTTTTAACAACTGTTATCCCAGATTTCTTTGGTACCACATGCACTGGACTAACCCACTTACTATCTGCAATAGGATAGATAATCTCTTCTTCTAACAATTTAAGAATTTCTTTCTTAACTACCTCTTGCATATTTGGGTTTAGTCTTCTTTGGGCTTCTCGTACAGGTTTAGCACCATCCTCCAAGTTGATCTTGTGCATACACATTGTAGGACTAATGCCTCTTATATCCCCGATACTCCAACCTAAAGATTTCTTAAACTGTTTAAGCACTTTGATGAGTTCCTTTTCTTGGGTTTTGGTCAAGGTTAAAGAAATTATCACTGGATAAGTTTCTCCTTCTCCCAAAAACACATATTTTAAGTGCTCAGGTAAGTCTTTGAGTTCAAGTTCAGGTGGATTGGCCTCTTTACTTGATGAAGAACTGGGTAGATTTAAAAGTGTACTAGATTTTGTCATTACTTCATCATTGTCTAGTTGTTCAAGGTACCCCTTAATTTCCTCATCTAAATCTTCTTCGACCTCTTCAAGTGTAAGAACAGTTTCAAGCTTGTCTTCTATTTTGGTTTGGAAAAAGGTGCTTTGGACAAGATTATCCAAAAGGGTCAACATCGAATATTTCATCGATGGCAGAAATAGAAGGAAAAGGTGAAGAATCAAAAACTTTAAAATGAACAGTTTCTCCTAAGACTGTCATTGTCAATTTTCCATCTTGGACATCAATAATAGTTTTAGTAGTTACCATAAATGGTCTACCAAGCAATATTGTGTGCTCTCTGTCCAATGCTGGATTTTCTTGCATATCCAGAACCACAAAGTCAACAGGTATTATCAATTTGTCTACTTGTACCAATACATCCTCAACTATTCCCTTTGGATACTTAAGAGATCTATCTGTAAGTTGAAGGGACATAGTTGTGGGTTTTAAATCTCCTAGATTGAGCTGTAAGAATATAGAGTAGGGCATCAAATTTATACTAGCACCTAAATCAAGCATTGCTTTAGCAACCTTCCTATCCCTCATAGTTATGTTTATAATAAAACTTCCAGGGACTTTTAACTTAGGGGGTAGTTTGTCTTTGAAATCTGATGCTAGAAATTTCTGATACTACTACTCGTTCATTCAGTTCATACCTCCTTTTCTTAGTGTTCAACTCTTTGAAAAACTTAGCATATGAGGGCACATTCATGATCACTTCTAATAATGGTAAATTGATATTTACTTTAGAGAGCATATTAAAAAGATCATAGAATTGCTTATCTTGTTTGGATTCTTTTAACCGGTGTAGAAAAGGTACTTGCAACTGGTGTGGTTCTATTGTCTTTTGAATTTTGGGGATGTCAGATGACTCTCCAATGATTTTTTCAGAAGGCTTGTTAAGTTTAACACTTAGTTCTCCTTTTTGTGAGACTATAATATCACCTTCTTTGTTACCTGAACTACAAGGTAAATCGTTAGAGATTTCAGGTAAACTGGTATTGACTACCTTACCACTTCGAAGGGTTCTTACATCCTTTGCTTGTTCTGGTTGACTGGGCAACTTTCCTGGTTCTTTCTTTTGCATTTGTTCAGCCAGTTGCCCAATTTTAGATTCAATTCTTTTAACCGAAGCCTCCATGGTGTTCAACCTTTAATTATTTATCAATTGGTTGTCACGACTAACTTGAATAAAAGCATTCAAGCTATCCTCTAAGGTTGGCTTAAAAGATTGGGTGTAGACTAGGTAATTGTTTTGCTTCCAATGATGGTTAGGGTGATTATAGGTGTTTGGATGATACCTTTGAAAGGATTTGACTTCCTCCATGGAATCGACACTAGAATCACAAGTACTTGAACAATTATGAGTACCATGCCCAATTGAAAAACACACTTCACACACCTCTTGATTTGGCATTTGGTGGGTAGTAAGAAGTTGCACTTGTTTAGTCAATTCAGTAAGTTGCAAGGTTATCTCATTATTGGAGCCAACTTCATTGACTCTTGCTCTCCTTCTAGCACTTCTTTGTTGGGAATTAGAACCCAACAGCTCATAAAGATTATAGGCTTCCTCTCATAGCTTTTTCTCCCACAAAGACCTCCAAAGAAGATTATCAACCATGTATTGACTCTGTAGTGTCAAACCATCATAAAAGAATTGGTTCTGTAGTTGCAATGGAAAGCTATGATTATGACATTGAATGAAAAGGAGTTTGAATCGTTCCCAAGCTTCATGAAAGGGCTCTTCATACATTTGAGAAAATGTTGCTATCTTTGTCCTTAAATCAACAGTCTTTTGATGGGAATAGAACCTACCCATAAAAATTTCATATACTGCCTCCCAAGTTTTTAGAGAACCTGACTGTAGAGTAATGAACCATGACCAAGCTTTATCCTTGAAGGTGTAAGGAAAACACCTCATCCTAAGTTGATCTTCATTAATTGCATGTAGTGGAAAGGTTTGGACAATAGCATAGAATTCTTGAATGAAATGCAAAGGATCTTCATTAGGGACACCGTAAAAGGAAGGCAACAAAGAATAATGAATCTTTTTTAATTCATAATTCCTTGCAGCCTCTTGTAATTGTATGCCAGAAGTTACATTGCCAATGATTGGCGTTGTATAGTCTTTCATCATTTTCCACCTATCTTTAGCATCTCCCATGGTTATTTGTAGTTGAAATTGATCCTCCTCCTATCAACATTTAGCTCTTAAAAAAATAGTAGATATCACTTAGAAAGATTTCTCACTTGACAAAATGTACAGGCTTAAAGAAAAAAGGTGTAGAATTTATTTCATTTGAATTTTATTACACACAAAATAAAACTAAAACAAAGGAAAATACAATAATGGGTGACCTCCCATGTAGGACTAAAATTTATCGTCTTCTAGTAAGACGTTGCTTGGAGATTGTAGAATGACAAACTCAATGTCTCCTCTTCATTGAATTTATTTTACCCCATCAAATTAGTCTTTGCTTTGTTTTTGTAAATTTTCAACTAACTGTTCTACTTAAACTTCCACCTTTTTCATAGAAGCTTCCACAAAATCCAACCGTTGATTGGTTATCTCTACAAACTTGAATAAAAGAATTCAAGTTGTCCTCCAAGGTTGATTTATTGGGAATGCTTCTTGGGATAGGCGGGTGGAATTGTTAGCCTGGCTGATTTGAGCTCTGAGCGAAAGGAGGGTTATTTTGCCTCCAGGAGAAGTTTGGATGATTTCTCCACCCAGGATTGTAGGTATTTGAATTGGGGTCATACCTTGGTCTTTGTTGATATGCTCCCAATAAATTAACCTATTCAGGTCCAGCTGTTGTTTCTCCTTGATATGGACAGGCTTCAGTACCATGTCCCATGTTGCCATACAAACCATACTGTTCATTATTGGTGTTGGTTTGTGTAGTGAGAAGGGCAACTTGCTTGGTCAGTTGAACAAGTTGTTGTTGAACTTCAGTACTAGAATCGATTTCATGAACTCCAACTTTTCTCACTCATGAGCTTTTCTGTTGGGAATTAGCACCCAACATCTCAAAGAGGTTGTACGTCTCTGAGGCAGTCTTTTCTCCCATTGCTCCTCCTACAGCGTTGTCGACAATGAACTGACATTGTTGTGTAAGTTCATCGTAAAAGAATTGGTTCTGCAACTATAGGGGAAAGCTATGATGGGGACATTGAGTGAGAAACATTTTGAACCTATCCCAAGCTTCATAGAATGGTTCTCCTTCCATCTAAGAGAAAGTAGCAATCTTTCCTCTCAACTCTGATGTTTTTTGGTGGGAATAGAATTTTCCCATGAATTTATTATAAATGTTCTCCCATGTCATCAGAGAACCTAGGGGAAGTGACATTAACCAAGCTTTGGCCTTATCCTTTAAGGTGTAGGGGAAACATCTCATTCGAAGTTGATCCTCGTTTAGAATACCAAGGGGGAAGGTTTGGACCGTAGCATAGAAGTCTCTAATGAAGGAAAGAGAATCTTTATTAGGGAGCCCATAAAAGGAAGGAAGCATAGAAAAATGAATATTTTTTAGGTCATAATTCCGAGCAGTTTCACCCAGCTGGATAGCGGCAATTGCCGTGCCAATCACCGGTCTTGCAAACTCCTTCATGGTGGCTTCCCTAACATGTTGGTTTTCTGTCATTTCTTTTGGTTCTAGTAAAGGACTAAGGTTTGGTTCTACGTTTGGCTCAAAAACAAGTTGATGATTGGAATCCAGTATTGTTGACACTTGTTTAAATTTATGAATATTATCTACATATGGTGTAAGGGGGTTTCTTAAGGATCTCCTACCACGTATAGACTATTGAAAACGTAAATTTAAAACTCCTCTCAACAAAATAATAACCACACAAAAATTTAGAGAAACTTTACATGATATTTAATACAAAACACTAAACAAAACTAGTTAAACACTCAGTCAAATTTATTTATTTAAATAAAACAAAGTTTAAATTTTATTTATTTAATGTTTTTTTTAATTTAATTTTTTTTACTATTTATGAACTGTAAGTTTTTTTTTTATGAAATTTGAAATTTAATTTTTTTTTAATTAATTTTTTTTCTTTTATTTTTTAATTTTTTTTTAATATTCATGAACTGGAAAGTTTTTTTATGAAATTTGCAAAAAAAAATATTATTATTTTTTTATTTATTATTTTATTATTTTTTTTACTATTTACGAACAAAAATTTATTTTACAATTTATGAAAGGTTTATTTAAAAAAAACTATTTTATTATTTTATTTAAAATTTATTTACGTTTTTTTTTACTTCAAAATTTAAAATTATTTTTATTTACAACACCAAAAGTTTTTAAAATTTTGATAAATAATTTAAAAATGTTATTCCTTTCCCGGCAACGGCGCCAAAAACTTGATACCATCCCCGACAACGACGCCAAAAACTTGATCCATCCTCGGCAACGGCGTCAAAAACTTGATCGGGTAGAACCGACATCGCCGATCCTGCCGATACTTTGGTTTTATGTATTTATAAAACTCTCGCAAGTGCACGAATCATTTCGTAGAAAATGATAAGTATACTCCCAAGGTCGATCTAAGGAAGGAATGTATGTGGTTTTTAATTTATTATTCAAACTTTTAAAAACGAAATTAAATCCTAAACATCCTGTCACGATATTTTGGATTTTTTTTTTTTGTGCTTCTAATCTACTTACATAAAAATAAACAAAGATTCAATAAACATTTATGCAAATTTTATCATTTATAATGGTGGAGTATTTATGGATATAATAACTAAGTTAATTATGCTTGCTCATATTATTTAGGTTATTAAAGATATGAATTGATATTTATTGATTCTCCCTTTTTTATATGAATACCACCTTTGGTGGGGTTAGATATTATTTGTTAACTAAACAAATCAATTAACACCTATGGGTGGGGTTGATAACTAATTTGCTTAATTAAATTAATTCCTTTGTCTAAGAGATTGAAAATGAACCATTTAAATGACACCTTTGGTGGGGTTAGACACTTTAAACTTTATTCAAGGTGTCCAAATTAAACCTAAGAATTTAATTATCCGAGTACTAACTTTCAAGTTTTAAAACCACTACTAAAAACATGTTGTCAATACATTTTCAGATAATAATTCTTATAAAAACTTTTGAAATAGAGTTTCACTCTAACTACCGGGCGATTGTACCAACAAATAAAAGAGCACTACTCTAAATCAGACCGGATAATTAAACCTCAAAATCTAATTTTCAGGTTTAAGTTTGTAATGAAAAATAATATATTTCTCTCTAACATTTTTAATATAAAATCTTGAATAAAAACAAAATCAATTAATTTTAGAGATTTTCACCTATTTAATATTTCGCAAGCATAACAACGTTATTATTACATCATGTTTACTAACAGCCAGTAGAGTTAAATTTAATCACAGACAAATTAAATATAACATGTAAGAATAAAGCATAAAAAATAACTGTAAAAAAATAAAATCCTTACAGAACTTCGATACTATTCCCGTTGCTGGAAAAAACCTCCAAGTGGAATTTGTACTCCCATTTATTGAATCGAAAAGCAAATAAATTACAAAAACATAACTAGTTCTTCCCAAAAAGGGAAGAACTCTAAAACTAAGAGAAATTAACAAAAAACTAAGAAAATCTAAAAAAAACTAAAAACTAAGAAATGGAGAGAAAGAAAGAAGAGAGATGTGTTTTTTGAGGTGTGGTATGAATTGAAGAGAAGGGGGGTATTTATAGTTGAGGATGGAGAGAAAAAGTGGGTGAAAAATGTTAAAAAATGATGAAAACGCGGAGTGCAATTGCTGAGGTCATTGATGATGTCAGCATGACGTCATGGGGGCGGTTGCGCACGAAAATGGGGCGAAATGGGCAGCGGCGCGCACGGGAGCAGTAGAGACACGCGCGGAACTGGGACAAGGCACGCGTTGATGCACGCGGATGTGGGGCGTGTTGCGCGCGGCTGGGCCCTGGCACGCGCGGGACTCGGCACGGCTAGGCGGCGCGGCGGCACATTTTTCTCCTTTTTGACATTTTTGACATTTTTGACCCATTTTGTCCAATTTTTCCATATTTGTTGACCTTTCCCCATTTATTTATTAATATATTTGCGATGTATTGCTTCCAGTATTCCTCTTTGAGTCTTTAAGTTACGTTTTTAAGCGAAAATACCTGAAAAACAATAAAAATACCCGTGATTCCGAAAAAGGCAAATTTATATAAATATATGATAAAACATATAAATATATATATTTTTAATCAATTAATGTGCATAAAATCATGGTAATATTAGTGCTTTTTGAGCACTCATCAGTCATCAACATACACAAACAAGTATACTATGGAAGAAGAAGTACACTTACAGAACAAGGAACTATCTACCCTAGACTTACTAAACCCCATATCCAGTAAGGCTAGTGTAAACGTGTTAAATCAAGATCGAGGAGCCTGTTTAAGTCTATAAATTGCTTTTTAAAGCTTGCAAACATAGTGAGGAAAATGAGAATGATCAAATCATAAGGTTGTTTCATGTAGACTTCCTCACTTTAAAGTTCCATTAAGTAATGCATTATTGATATCTAATTGATGCATAGTCCATCCCTTAGTAAGGGCAACAGTTAAAACCACTCGAATTCTCACCTTTTTAACAATTGGACTGAAGGTTTGAGTGAAGCTAGACCAGGCCTTTTTTCATACCCTTTTGCCACTACTTGAGATTTTCTTTTATCAAGTGTGCCATCAGGAAATTTCTAACCTTAAAAAATCCATTTTTTGTCTATAAATTTTCCATCAGAGGGAGCAGGAACCAACACCCAGGTTTAATTCTTAATAAGGGCATTAAATTCAAGTTGCATAGAACTTTTCCAAAGTGGATCAAGAAAAGCTTATTTTACAAACACTGGCTCAATAGTGGAAGCATCTACCTGAACTGTGAGATAAGTTTTTGGTTTAATAAATTCAGATTTAGATCATGTGACCATAAGATGAACATTAAGATCTGATGTTGAAGAAACAACAGACACAATATTTTGTGAAGGAATGTCATTGGTTGGAATGTTAGAGGCGCAGATACGGCCTGAACTAGGGAAGTATTAGAGATAGATTGAAAGGATTAGGTACTGTGCTTGGAGACTCTGGACTAACTAGAATTAAAGTTAGGAAAGATGTATGAGTAATAATAATAGGTAAGACAATATGTTGAAGAACAGATTGAACAAAAGATAAGACAATGGGATGTTTGGGTAAAAAATGGAAATTATGTATCATGAAAGATAACATCTCTACTAATATAGAGCTTGCCTTATTTGGTAAGACATTTGTAAAATTTATGTCGGGGACTATAACCAAGAAAGGTACAAGCAACAACTTTATGTTCTAGTTTTTGAGTTGTGTAAGGTCTAACACAAGGAAAACATAAACACCCAAATACATAAAAAAATGTATAATCAGGTTTTTAGAAGAAAAAGACTTCAAAAGGTTATTTATCTTTCAAAATTGGAGTTGGTAATCCATTAATGATGTAAGTGCTTGTAAAGAATGCTCCATCCCAATATTTATTGGGCAAGGATGAATGATGAAGCATAGTCATACCAAGCTCTTTGATATGGAAGTGAACCCTTGAAACTCACATCCCTAATTACTTTGAAGGATTTCTATTTTATGTCCCAATTGCAGTTCAACTTGTGCTTTAAGCTGCTGAAAAGCATGTACTACAATACTCTTAGTTTTGAGAAAGTATATCCAAGTAATACTATTAAACTCATTAAAAAATGTACATAATATCAAAATCCATTTTTTTAAAACGATAGGAGCAACCTATACATTTGAATGTACTACTTGAAGAGGTACAAGAGCATAGCTATTTCTAACAAGATAAGATTGTTTATGACTTTTACTTGTTTCAGAAGCTAAACGAAGTGAGTTATTGTTATTATTTGAATAAAAAGAAATACAACTTTGTGACAATGTTGTTTTTACCATAAAGAGGTATGGCCCATTCGTTGATGCCAAATGGACAAAGGACTTATTGTCATAGCTTTATAGGCAGAGAGTGATTGAGTAGATGAATGCTTAAGTGAGGTAGACTGTTGATGGTTGGATGATTGAACTAAATCTAGATTAAATGCATAAAGGTCATCTTGCAATTGTCTTTTAAGAAGAATTTATCCTATGTGAGGGTCCTTAACAAAACAATGGAAAGGATGAAACTCAAAAAAGACATTATTATGTTGTGCAAATTATGAGACACTAAGGAGATTATTTGCAATATGAGGTACATGTAAAATATGATGCAAATGAAGGGATTTATTAGTGCATAAGGAAGATTGAAAATAATTAGAGCCAACATCAGAAATAGGTAGGTGATTTCCATTACCTATCATGACTTTTTTTCTGTCCAAAGTAAGGTGCTGCATTGGCTATGTTTGAGACATCATTTATGACATGATGCGTGGCTCTTGAGTCAAGAAACCATTGAGATTTAGATCCATAAGTTGATCTTGAAAGTGTACGAAATTGGTGTTGAAACTGAGATGATGTTGGATAATAAGACATAGGATATTATTGAAGGTAAGGAAGGTGTTGTGGAGTGTTTACATGTAGATGCCCATAGTTATAGTTTTAGTAACGTTGAGAAGGCATATTATGTGGTCTTAGACTTCCAGCAACTATCATAGCTTGAGGATCATAAGGTTTATTGAAGAAAGAGTCATTTTGATTTATGTGTTATAGAGGTATTGGTGGTGATCTTTACCAATTCCTTACTATGCAAGAGATACAAAGTTCTTGTCAAACTTGAACCAACAAGTGGTAACAATGTGTCCTAACTTTCCATAAAGTTGAAACTGTGATCTTCCTTGACCTCTACCATATTCTCATCCTCTTATACCTCGCACATCAGTAAGAAAATAGTCTAATGGTGTGAACTCAAATGAATTCATAGTTTGTGAACCATTTTGACTGCCTACTGTATTGTTCTTTGCATGAGTTTTTGGGTATATGATAGTGTCTAAGGATTGTTGTCATTCGAGTGTGAACCTGATACACTAAGGCTAACTGTTGGTAAAGGTGACACAGGAGTTATCTTCCTTCTTTTAATTTTATTTTCATAACTTAGTATTAATTCTTTAACATCCTCGACTTTTACTTTTTCATACATCATTCTTTTAGTAAGTGTGGAAATACATTATTGTATTGTTAATCAAGACCTCTTAAGATTTTCATGACTTTTTGTTCTTTTATGAGTGTATAATCTGTTACCTCAAGTTCATGAGAGAGCAATTTAATCTTAAGCATATAATTAACTATTATAATAACTCTTTTCTTCAAACTCTAAAGCTCTTTATGTACTTGTATTGGTCGTACTCTTGACCTTAAAGAGTAAGATTTTTCCAATTGTAGCCATGCACCTCGAGTTATATCAAAACTTGAGATTTTCTTAAGTACTTCTTCAGTGATATTGGATATGAGTCAGTACCTTGATATTTCATCTTGTTTCTTCCATTTCTTATATGATGAGTTCATAATTCCATTAGCAAACTTTTGCTGTGATTCTTCTTCCAAAACATTATGCTCGAGTTCAAAAAATTTCAAGATCTTTAAGATCTGGTGCTTCCAGATCATATAATTGTTGCTTCCTAGTTTAATTGGTACTAGGATATTGTGTAAGTACAAATTACTTGATCTTCTTGATTCAAATCAGTAACTACAGGTGGACTTATTACTCTTGGTATGAGTATTGGATACTCTAAATTTTCTTCTCAAAACAAAACATTATTACTAAATAAAATTTTGCATACTCTTCACATCATCACTAATATGATATTTGTTCATAAGTTGTGCTTAGAAAGCAATCTTTTCAAAGAGTTTCACTCTAACTTCTTCTATGTCAATGACAAGACTACGAGGACATTAGTACTTCAAGGTCCACTTGATCGTGGGTTGTACAAGATGATGCTCATTGTAGGGTGTGGGAAGAAATCTCAAGATTTGTTGTCTCACACTTAGTGAAATCCTTCTATTACAACCATTATGGCTACTACTTCTGTCTGGCATGAGAGACTTTGTCATGTTTCTAATCCTATTGTACATAATGTTTTTACTAAAATCCAAAAAATAAAGCCTCTTAATCATTTAGTGTGTGAGTATTATGAATTGGCTAAATCTCACAAGCTTTGTTTTCCTATTGGGAAACATGTTATTGCACATGCTATGTTTGATCTTTTGTATATGGATGATTAGAGGCCTTTTCCTAATCCATCTATATATGGTGAGAAATATTTTTTTTCTCATTTTTGATGACTTTATTTTCAATGGATATTCTTTCTATCTTCTAAGGATTAAGTTGTGTCAATTTTTCTCAAATTTCAATCCATGGTTGAACATCAAGATGGCACTAGAATTAAAAATATGCAGTGTAATGGTGGTGATTTCAAGCCACTAGTTCGTTTTCTTGAAAATTTAGGTGTTGTCTGTAGAAGAACTTGTCCACACACACTAGTGAACAAAATGGCTTAGTCAAAAGCAAACATCGTAGAGTAATAAATATTAGTTTAACCTTGTTTGTACATTTTGGAGTGTCTAGGACATATGTATTTAGAACTGTTGTTTTTGGCCTTAATTGTGTCCCTTCCAAACTTCTATCATTTCAAATATACCCTTGTTTACTTGCCTGCATGCATGATAATCTTGATATGAAATCTGTTGTTTGTGTTTTCCTTGGCTATGCACTAAGTTAGAGGGGGTATTTGTGTCATAAAAAAGCTACTACAAAAATACATACTAGTCGATAGTTTGTTTTTGGAGACTATGTTTTTTTTTTCTCTCTTCACACACTGTTAGCAATTTAGTGTGTACTCGCATTGTTACTCTGGTCTCACCAATATTTCCTTTTGGTAATGTTATTCTTTTTTTTTCTTCTTCTAGCCCAACATTTCATGATTTTCCCTCTCCAATTTTTCCTTATCGTTTTTCTTCTGCTTTATCACCAATACACTCTGACAACTTTCCTTAAAGATCTCTTTAAGCTCCTGTTCTTATTACTTTATCACTAGTGTTCATCATATAGAGACAAGGTCTAAGTCAAGTATTGTGAAACCTTGTGTGTTGCTTACTAAGAAAGAGCTATCAAGAAGTTAGTCAATTCATTGGAAAGAGGCTATACAGTTAGAGTACAATGCCCTTATTCGTAATGGGACATGGGATTTGGTTCCCAACCTTGTAACTAAAAAATTATAGCGTCTTTCGGCGAACAAAACTAATTTTTTTTTCTAATGCTTTAAATAAGAGGAAATCTAGGTTAGTCACTCAAAATTACCCTCAGACTGGGGTGAGTATATTCTATCAACAACAGATTGAATGTAAGATTAAACTTATAATTTTTTTATATGTTGTTTGATATCTAATTTTACTAAAATTTAAAAAATCAATCTAGATGAGTTAATTAGAGATTTTTATTTTATAAACCGACCAAAATAAAACCGATATGCTTATGTTATAAATAAATTTAATTTTTTTATATTTATAATATATATGCATATTAATTTATTTATTTATCTTGTTGCATAAATTCTAATCTCAAAACGTAATTATATGTATGCAAAATTAATATTTTAAAGGGGAGATAAACATGCCTTAATAAATTTTTTTAATAAGTCTACATGGGTTTTATTTTCTATTTGTTTTCAAATTCTAATAACTTTGAAAATCTTTAAATTTGGTCCTTAATCCATATTTATTTGGGGTATGATCCACAATTTGAAGTTTTTCTTAAGCAACTTTAATGTTTAACAAAGTTAAAAAAATTTAAATAACAACATATAAAAAAAGATATATCATGTTAAGAATTCTTTTTAGATCTACATTATGCTTTTGTAGAAAAAAAATTATAAAAACTTATAAATCCGAAATTTTCAAACCAACTATCCTAAAACTAACATTATAGGTCGACCTAAAGGCTAGTTTTTAAGAGTTTATAAGTCTGTTAAGGTTTTGATTTTTTTAAAAGGACAAGGTAAGGTCAACTTGTAACATCAACCAATAACTGATTAAACTAATTAAATCGATCATACCTAACCCTACTTCGGACCTATGATATTGATTATCAGGAAACATTCAGCCATATTGTCAAAACCACCATAATGTGAGTTGTATTATCTCTAGCACTTACTTTTGTGGCCACTTAGATAGCTTGACATCAATAAATCTTTCTTGAATGGTATTTTAAGTGAGAGTTCATGATCCAACCACTTGGCTTTGTTGATGTAGTGCATCCCAATTATGTTTGTCGTCTCAAAAAGTGTCTATATGGCTTGAAAAAGGCACCTTGTGTGGTATTACAAACTAAGTTAGTGTTTGATTGGTTGAGGATTGCATAACACTATATTTAATACTAGCTTATTTGTTCAAGCTATAGCATCATGTGTTATTCTCCTCTTGATTTATGTCGCTAATGTAATCAAAACTTGGTATAATGACTCTATTTTTAGAGCATTTGTTTCACCTCTTTACTCAATATTTTCTCAAAAAGGTCTAGGTCATCTAAGTTACTTTCTCAGCTTGTAAGTTACAAGAAATGCTTCAAGTCTTTTTCTATCCCAACATAAATACATTCACAGTTTATTAGTTCATGCAAACATGTCTAATTGTAAGGCTATTTTAAATGCTATGGTCAATGGGAGGAGTGCTTAGCAAACATGATGTGTTCCACTTCATGATAACACATCTTCAACCTATAAGAGTTCGGTTAGTGTCTTGCAATACTATTTTGCACTACAAGTCCAAAATTGGCCTTCTTTATAGGAAAGATCATGTCAGTTTCTTAGTTCTCGTGTTGATCAAAATTAATTGGCAATGAAAAGGGTGTTAAGGTACTTACAAGGTACAACTAACATAGGTCTTACTATAGTGAAGTCATCTTCTTTGGTCCTTTTTGGATATACTCTATGTAGATTGAGATGTATACTTGATAAAACAGTGGCAAGATCCTCAGTAGAGTTTCAGCATAGGGCCTTGGCTTCCTTAGCTTCTGAGTAAAAGTGGATTAAGTCTTTGCTATCTAAAATTTGTGTGAAATAACAACAACCACCTTTGGTTTTGTGTGATGATGTTAATGCCAAGTATTTGTGTGTGTTAGAGATGTTAGTTGTGTATTAGGTGTCTATCACTAGGTCAATATATTAGTTGTGTATTAGGTGTCTTAGTTGTGTATTAGGTGTCTTAGTTGTGTATTAGGTGTATGTCACCTAAGAGTGTCCTTAACTTTGTATATAAATATGTAGTGTCTTTGAATGAAAATAAGAAGAGTGAATTTTGAGTTTTACATGTGTGCCTTATTATTTCAAATGAATGTTTCTAAACCTTTTTGGGCCGATGTAGTTTCAACAACATATTTTCTTATTAATCGCATGCCCTCATCTGTTCTTCATGGTGAAATTCCTTACAAAATTTTGTTTCCTAATAAGTCACTATTTCCGGTTGACCCTAGGATATTTGGTAGCACTTGTTTTGTTCGGGATGTTCGTCCTCATGTTACTAAATTAGATCCCAAGTCTTTGAAGTGTATCTTCCTTGGTTATTCTCGTCTCCAAAAAGGTTATATATGTTATTGTCCTAGTCTTAACAAATATCTTGTCTCAATTGATGTTATCTTCATGGAAGACACACCCTATTTTTCGTCTTCTCCTCCTCCTGCATGTCAGGGGGAGGATGACGATTTGTTAGTCTATTCTATCACATCAGTTGAACCTGTCTCTGATCTAGTTCCTGTTAGGCCTCCTATAACTCAAGTCTACTCTAGACATAGACCTTCTGATTCATGTCCTGCACCTGCTTCTTCGTCATCAGATCCAATCCTGAACGATGATCTTCCTATTGCATTACGCAAAGGTAAACGTCAATGTACTTATCCTATTTCTTCTTTTGTTTCGTATAATTGCTTGTCGTCTTCCTCTTTTATTTACTCTCTTGATTCTATTTCTATCCCTAAAACTGTTCACGAAGCCATATCTCATCCTGGTTGGCATCATGCAATGATCAAGGAAATGAATGCGTTGGATGACAATGGTACTTGGGATTTGGTTGATTTACCTTCGGGGAAACGGGCTATCAGATGCAAATGAGTGTTCACAGTTAAGGTTAATCCAGATGGGTCAGTTGCTCGATTAAAGGCCCGTCTTATTGCTAAGGGATATGCTCAAACCTATGGAGTGGACTATTCTGACACTTTCTCTCTTGTTGCTAAATTGACATTTGTTTTGTTGTTTATTTCTATGGTAGTTACTCACCATTGGCCTTTTCATCAACTAGATATCAAGAATGCTTTTCTTCATGGTGATCTTCAAGAGGAGGTGTTTATGGAGCAACTTCCTGGTTTTGTTGCTCACGGGGAGTCTAGGCAAGTTTGTCGTCTCCGCAAATCTTTGTATGGTTTGAAACAAAGTCCTCGTGCTTGGTTTGGAAAATTTAGTCAAGTTATAGAAAAGTTTGGTATGATGAAAAGCAAGTCTGACCATTCTATGTTCTACAAACAATCAGAAGCTGGTATCATTCTTTTAGTTATGTATGTAGATGACATTGTTATTACTGGAAGTGATACTATGGGAATTTCATCTCTTAAGTATTTCCTACATACTCAGTTTCACACGAAGGATTTGGGGATGCTAAAGCATTTCTTGGGTGTTGAAGTCACAAGGAGTAAAAAAGGTATCTTTCTATCTCAGAGAAAATATGTCCTGGACTTATTAATTGAGATAGGAAAATTAGGAGCAAAACCTTGTAGTGCTTCAATGACTCCGAACATCCACCTTACAGGAGATAGGGAACTCTTTAAAGATTCTGAGAGATATCGAAGGGTGGTTGGAAAGCTGAATTACCTTACCGTGACTCATCCAAATATTGCATATTCGGTCAGTATTGTTAGCCAATTTATGTCATCCCCAACAGTTCATCATTGGGCAGCGTTAGAGAAAATTTTGTGTTACTTGAAAGGAGCACCTGGACGTGGTATCTTGTATGAAAATCATGGACACACTCATATTGAATGTTTTTCAGATGCAGATTGGGTAGGTTCCAAAGTGGATAGAAGATCCACATCATAGTATTGTATTTTCATTGGAGGAAATTTGGTCTCATGGAAAAGTAAGAAGCAGAATGTTGTGTCACGATCGAGTGTAAAGTCAAAATATAGGGCTATGGCACAATCTGCGTCTGAGATAATATAGATATATCAGTTCTTGGATGAAGTAGGTCTTAAAACTTCAGTACCACCAAAATTGTGGTGTGATAACCAAATTGCTCTTTATATTGCTTCTAATCCTGTGTTTCATGAGCGAACTAAACACATTGAAATTGATTGTTATTTTGTTCACGAGAAAATTCAGCAAGGTTTGATTTCTACAGGATATATGAAGACTGGAGAACAACTAGGAGATATCTTCACGAAAGCTTTAAGTGGGGTTCGAGTTGATTATCTTTGTAACAAGTTGGGCATGATTAATATCTATGCTCCAACTTGAGGGGGAATGTTAGAGATGTTAGTTGTGTATTAGGTGTCTATCACTAGGTGAATATATTAGTTATGTATTAGGTGTCTTAGTTGTGTATTAGGTGTATATCACCTAAGAGTTTCCTTAACTTTGTACATAAATATGTAGTGTCTTTGAATGAAAATAAGAAGAGTGAATTCTGAGTTTTACAATGTGAGAATTCTGTTTTGCATCAGAAAATAAAACACATTGAAATTGATATACCATTTTATTATGGAGAAAGTGGCTAGAAAGGAGTTGTTTGTAGACTTATGTCCATCACAAGACCAATTAGCTTATTTAGTTACAAAAGCTTTATCAAGGCAAAGATTGATATAGCGTAGAAACAAACTCATGGTTTTGTATTCACTGTAGGTTTGTAGGAGAGCGTTAGAAAAGTTATTAACTATGACACATGTAATATTATTATTGAAAGTTTGTAACTGATATACAATGTAAGTAGTTATGGCCTTGTAGCATTGGAGGACTTCAATAATAAGTGACACCTTGCTTTATAATTCTCTTTATATGTATGACGCATATTATGATAGAAGCAAAGATACATTAAAAATGATATAGAATAATTAAATTGTATTCATGAGTCTAATTCATCTATATTCATAAAGTGCAATGTAACATGCACGTCCTCGTTGGCACCAGCTGTTTTGTTTCAATTTCTTTAATCATATTTTCCTCTTTACCTTTTTTTCTTTTTCTTTTTCTTTCTGTTTCTTTTCTTCCTTTTTGGAATTTATATGCACAGTTCAAAACATCTAATATACATAGTGTTTGAGTATTGTTGAAATTTACATAAGTCTAGATGGTACAAGATTACTCTTTAATAAGGTCTTAAGGGTCAAGACTGGGGTTCGAAACTTGAGGAAAACGAAAGAAACACATGTCAGGGTAACACCGTCCCACATTTGTAAACATATGCAGAACATCAACACTGAAACCCTAGGTCCTAAGTGGATATCCTAAAAATGTGCGAACCCAGATTCAAACACATAGGTCTATATGATGACTCTATGAAAATAAAGTCATTAGTGCATTTTTTCACTTAATATTTACTTATTCTATTTAATAAATAGTATTTTTGTGGCTAAAAAAATTAAAATATAAAATTTTTAGTGAAAGGGGGTGAAAATATAATTTTTGGAATTTTTTGGGATTTTTATGGATTGTTTATGAATTTTTAAGCAGGACCAATCATAAGCTGCCATGTGGCATACCACGTAAGCATAGGATCTGACTGAGCAAGCCACGTGGACGACATGCAAGCACGGAGAGCGAATCATGTTATGTCGCGTGTGAGGAGGAGAAACATGCGCCACGTGTTAGCACGACGTTCAATCCAAGTTCGAAAATCAATCAACGCGTTATGACACGTGTCACCACGCTATTGCTCGAAGCGTTCCACCCGTATGCCACACCATATGTTCTCGCGAATCACGTCGCGCCACGTGGTGCTGACTCGGCGAAGGTTGACTCTGACCGGTCTCCCCTGCCAGGCGTCTCTCAATGATTCGCCCAATAAACTTCTGATGCCACGTGTCACGCTATGATTGGCTGAAACTGTCAGTTTTGCTTGTTTTGATCGTAGCCCTTGATTTGAAGCTGATCGGACAGTCCAAATCGTACCTGAGCTTTATTTAAGCCCCTAATCACTCCATAAACCCTAATTTTCCTCCATTAGCATAATTTTTGTCAGTTTTTAGAGCTAAAAAGAGAGAAAAATACAGAAAAATTCAAGAAACGACACAATTTTGGTGGAGATTCAAGAGGAAATTAATTATACAATTCAAGAGCTTGATTGTATTTCTTTTTCTACTCTTTTCTTTATTAATTTTATGTCTTTCTTTATAAAAAATATGAGCTTTATGAAAACAATTATGTGTAATTAATTTATTAATCTAAGGATCTTATGAACCCAATTTTCACCATGTGATGATCTAATATTTTTTCTCAATTAGAATATTAATTTAATTATATTATTTAATCTGATTTTTATGCTATTAATTGTTTGAGCAACAATTTATCTATAGAGGTAATTAAATAGATTTGAGAAAATTATTTAATTGTTTGTCTTGACTAAATAACATGCATAGTTTCTAGGCAGAGATGTATGATTCTTATGTATGTGATCCATAATTGATGAACTTAATGAGTAGTATGCAATTTAATTGACATGAGAGTGTGATTAAATTAATTATTATATGGTGTGTAGTTTACTTGAGAGAGGAATACATGTTAGGTTAAATTCAATTGATCATGTAATTAATTGATATTATATTGGAGGATTTTAGTGATTCGCGTGTTTAGAAAATTGAGAGATTAAGTATTCTTAGATATTTTCTCATATATTTTTTTAGTCACAAAGTCTGATTTAATTAATTATTGCTATTTTATTTTAGTTATTTTACTTTTGTTTTCTTAAGATATAAAAACACCAACAAAATTGATTTTTATTATTTTGTTTTAAAAATTAGTTTTTAAAAAAATAATCTCCGTGAGAACGATCTTTATTTATCATTATATTACTTGTTATGATACGTATACTTACGTATTTATTGCACACACAATTTATGTGACGATCACTATAATTCTTTCTTTTAAATCTACCTTCTTTTTTCTTAAATAACAATAACATAGTGATACTACATAGGATTCAAAATTACATCTTTTTATTATCGTAGAAAGCATATATCAAAGTGCAAATCCAATATTTTTAAGAAAAAAATGTAATCAAAGTCCTACAAGTTAGATCTTAAGTGTTATTCACGTTATAAAATGAGTTTTTTTCTTAATATTTCTATTGCAAGTAGGTCATAGCAGAAAAAAAATCTCAAATTTTAGTAAAATTTATAATAAAATATTATTATTTAATGAGGTTAAAACGAAGAATAAAAAATAGAATAAAAACAGAAAGAGAATGATACTTATTAGAATTATTAATGATCACATGAATAATGATTAAAAAAAGTTATTTCAAAACTACAGTAATGAACGACACAAATAACAAAGCATTAAAACAAATCTTGGCCAATTTTTTTATTAGAAAGTATCATTGCCAGTAGATTTTTTTATTTTTTTTAGATTAAAAGAAAAATACTCTTTTTTAAGGTGTAGCTCCTAATAGCTTCAACTATTTCCGAAAAGATTCAAGTTCCAAAACTCCTTTCCACGAATTATATATCACATGCATTTGATTAGGATTTCACAGAAACCATCATTGAAAATCATGTTCAACTATACATTGGATATTCTTCTCTCCTTTTCTTTTATCAATCAAATACGTTACAATAAATAAGGAAAAACTAAATATCTTATTTATGCATTACTTTTAATATCTATATAAAATTTATAACTAAAAGTGGGATATAAATAAGAAAGTGCAAGTTTAATCCATGCCTCTGATCTTCACGAGTTCTTTCCCTTATGGCTCTAAAGCAGTTAATTCTTCTCTCAATGAATACATATTCGTATATAATTCAGGTTAAATGTAAGTGTGCAAATGTTATTTTTATTAACTATCCTTTTTATTGAAAACAAAAAAATTCTCACGAAGGTATTTTGTTTCACATCGCAACATGAAATCAACGTTAAAAATAGTTATCACAGATTCGAATTTTGAGTCATATATATAGGGATTGGTTTCAGCCGGGAATGATTTCTACGATTCAAGCGGTTTATGTACTTTTTAGATTATAGTAACTCAGGCCATAAAATTTAGATGCTACTACTATCAAGAGCCAAAGGTAACCACATCAACTTAACGGACATAAGAGGATGGAGGGGTTCTGAAATAAAAAGCGAAATTGAAAATTTTGTAGCAATTAGTCAACAAAAATTGGGCTACGATTACATTCTACAATCAATTATATAAAAAAATCTCTAGACATTACAAGTCTCGGGGCAAAAACCAAGAATACAATCGCTCGGCATAACAGAAGCTCAATACTTAAGGAAGGGGGGGAGGGGGCGATTACATTCTACAATCAATTATATAAAAAAAAATCTCTAGATATTACAAGTCACTGGGGGAAAAAAACCAAGAATCACTCTGCATAACAGAAGCTCAATACTTCAGGGAGGGGGGGGACTGAAGCCCAATACAAATAACTGAGTCATGACAATCACACATGTTGTAGGCAAAGACTGGTCTAGACATCAACATTTGCTTTGTTACCAGCAAGGATGAGGGAGATTTCCAAACCACGACTAAATGCTTGGTTAAACAGAAGACGGGACTGAAAGGTAGAGATGAACGGGAACCATGATAGGAATGCTATTGGGGCAAAAATAAGCATACCCATCCCAGCATCAAAAAATCTAGAAAACTCGCGCACCGACTCCCACAGTCCAACACTCTTTACCACTTTCCTCCAAGCGATAGCTAGCTGTTTCAGCACAAAAAAGAGATATAAATTAGAAAGATCAAAAATTTCAAGAAAACCAGAAAAAGGGTACATACAAATTAGTAAATGACAAGATGAACACAAGGAATAAAAAAATTAACTTACACATATTATGGCCCACCCGGTTGGAATAAAAGCAAGGATACTTGCAAATAAGTCTGCTAGTGTAAGATCAGTAAATAACACAACCAGGATAATGGCGGCAACAATTCCTACAGATGTGAATCCCTGTGTAAACCGAAGCAACAGCTGGAAATTCGCTGACTTTTTAGGATTGTAGGTGAAAATCTGCAGCGGAAGAGAATTAATCACAAAGAATGATATTCAGTAAACTCAAATTAAAAATGCAGGAAAATGGAAGAACGCTACAAACCTTGAATACCATGACAATGGCTACTAATACAACCCAGGAGAAGCCATAAATCTAGATAGCAGAAGCAAACGTCAATATCGAGAAGAATCAGGACCTACAGATAAAAGCATATTGCAATGGATGCAGGATAAAATCTATAATCTTAGGATTTTCCTATACCTGTCTATTTTTGGATTTACGTTTGGTTGGGATTGTTATCATATAGGTGCTTTCAAATCATTATAAGATTAGGGTTTAAATTTTCATAATAAATTATTGAATATGCCCTATGGATAGGGATCATTTCAACTAATCCACTAAGCCCCTCAATCTTCTCTCTTATTCTTGTTTTATGTCAATAACCAATAATCAAATCACAAATTATGCACAAGCTTATTTCGCCTCTGCAACCAAATTCATATGCACATGCTGACATGCATCTACCGTTCATTATAGCATTGATCATTATGGGGTCCCAGACTTGGAAGTCATTTTAAGCAAAAAGATGAACAAGTTCGGGTTGTGAGCTCACAAGTTTTTGTAGAGCATGATTCCAAACAATTATGAGTCTTGATCTTCTAAGTTTACATGGCACGCCCTGTTTCAAACTTACCATCATTTTGGACATCTTTATGTTGTGAAATCTAGTTATAGTAATTCTACCACAATTTTATAGGTTTCACTATTTCCTTGCATTTTCTAGTCCAATATGAGCAAGCATGTTTCGTGCATAATAAAAGGATAAAGGAGATGAGCATACCGCAAGTGATGTATGCTTTCCAGTGAGATGGAGCTTATATACAATACCATATTGAAATACGAGGAACCTCAAACTCAAAATAGTCTCCAGGATACGGCCTCTAAGTGTTTGAATGTGCATCTACAAAAGAGAACTCACGACATAAATAACTTATAACAAGGTACAGCAGCACAGCGATATGAGTAAAAAACCCATTATGATTTATAAAATAGTAAAGGTGAGTGATTTCAGCATTTGCATATGAAGAAAATATTGAGAGATACTGGAGAAAAACTGAATTCTTGTTTTATTTTCTCTGATTAATTCAAATGTATATACAGTACTATAAATAGGACTAAAAGGTAAAAAAATTCCCACTAATTTAGGAATAATACTAGTATCAACAACTAAATTCCAACTTTTCTACACTAATTCACAGCCTGTACAACACTATTACAACCTAATATTCTCAAAAAATCTACACTCCCCCTCAAGTTGGGTAATAGATATCAATCATTCCCAACTTACAACTCAGTTCTTCGAAATATGTTCGAGTTAATGCTTTGGTAAGGATATCTGCAATTTGATGATGAATAGATGTATATAGTAGGTCCACAATTTTTCCATCTAACTTCTCTTTAATGAAATGACGATCAATTTCTACATGTTTGGTTCGGTCATGATGAACTGGGTTTTTTGCAATTCTTATTGCAACTTGATTATCACAATGCATGCTGATAGGTTCAAGAGTTGTGAAATCTAATTCATTGAGTAGTCTTCTTAACTACATTCCTTCACAAATCCCATTGGCCATAGCTCTAAATTCAGTTTCTGCACTACTTCGAGCGACTACTGATTGTTTCTTACTTCGCCAAGTTACAAGATTTTCTCATACGAAGGTACAATACCCAGTGGTAGATCTGTGATCCATTATAGAGCCTGCCCAGTCAGCATCTGCAAAGACATCAATTTTTCTGGTGGGATTCTTATTGAAGTATAATCTTTTTCCTGGTGTCATCTTGAGATACTTGAGTATACGATAGACCGTCTCCATGTGTTCTTCAGTAGGACTGTTCATAAATTGACTTACAACACTTACTGAAAAACCAAAATTGGTCTAGTGTGAGATAGGTAAATGAGTTTTCCCACTAATCTTTGGGAACGGCCTTTGTCCACAGGTGTACTATTTTCTTTGATTCCGAGTTTTACTGTAGAATCCATCGAAGTTTCTGCCGGTTTACACCCAATCATTCTAGTTTCCTTGAGAAGATCAAGTACATATTTCCTTTGAGATATAGATATGCCCCTTTTTGTTCGTGCTACTTCTATTCCTAGGAAATATTTGAGATTGTCCAGGTCTTTGATCTCAAATTTCTTGGCAAGGAATTCCTTGAGTTTATTCATCTCAATTGTAGAATTACCTGTTAGAACAATATCATCTACGTACACAATTAGGATAACTATTTTGTCATTGGAGAAGCGTTTGACGAATAGTGTGTGATCTGATTGGCATTGATTGTATCCATATCTCTTCAGAACTTTAGAGAACCTATCGAACCAGGCACGTGGAGACTGTTTCAATCCATATAAGGATTTCTTAAGTTTGCAAACTCTATTGGTTGGAACAGGAGATTCAATTCCAGTAAGAATGTTCATGTAGACTTCTTCTTCGAGATCACCATTGAGGAATGCATTCTTGACATCTAATTGGTAGAGAGGGCTATCCAAGTTAGATGCTACGGAGAGAAGAACACGAATACTGTTGAGCTTTGCTACAGGTGCAAAAGTCTCCTGATAATCAATCCCATATGTCTGAGTGAATCCCTTAGCCACAAGGCGAGTTTTGAATCTTTCTACACTGCCGTCTGCTTTGTGTTTGATTGTAAAGATCCATTTACACCCAACAACTTTTTTTCCTGGTGGTAGTTCTGTGATCTCCCAAGTCTTGTTTTTCTCTAAGACACTGAGTTCTTCAAGAATAGTTGTCTTCCATTCAAGTACCTGAAAGGTTTCATGAATGGAATTTGGAACCTATATCTGATCAAGGTTGTTGATAAATGCTTTATAACCTGGTGAGAGATTTTTATAGGAAATAAAGTTGTAGGTGGTTTGTGCAAGATCTTACACCTTTCCTTATAGCAATTGGCAAATTCAAATCATTAGGAGGTAACTCAATAATAGGAGATTCAGTGATGTTACCTTGTGAATTGTCGAAGTGATCTGTACTCGGATTGGACTCTTGGACTGGCTCAAGATATGCTTGGTTCTCCGTTCCCGCATGAGTTCTTCTCGTCCTAGAGTAGACAAAAAGATCATTGTTTGGAACATGGAAGTTTGGATCTGTTGGTAGAGGAGTTAAGGGTTCATTGGGATTATTAGGAGCATTTGTTTGAGATACTGATTCACTTTTTGGAATTTGTGGGATATGATTTGAGACAGAATTTATGGGAGGCTGAGTGGTAATGCTATTCCAAAGCTGGTATTCATTGCCTATGTTCTCCCCCTGAATAACAATTTTGGAATAATATGGATTTTGTTCAAAGAATGTGACATCCATTGTATTGTAAAAACGCCTTGTGATAGGAGAAAAACATTTGTAACCTTTTTGGTTTGATGAATACCCTAGGAATATGCATTTGATAGCTCTGGGATCAAGTTTATCTCTATGATGTACATGGACATAAGCAAAACATCCAAATATTTTGAAAGGAATGTTGGACACGATTCTCGTGTGTGGGTATGACTCAAGAAGAGTACTGATGGGTGTTTTGAAAGTTAAGACACGAGAGGGCATCCTATTGATAAGATAGGTAGCCGTAAAAACAGCTTCCCCCCAAAAATGTTTAGGGACATGAGTTGTGAACATGAGAGATCTAGCTACCTCGAGAAGATGCCTATTTTTCCTTTCAGCCACCCCATTTTGTTGAGGTGTGTCAGCACAGGAGCTTAGATGGACAATCCCATGACTTGACAGATAATCACTGAGAATTGATGCGAAGTATTCCCTAGCATTGTCAGTTTTCAATACTTGGATCTTTGTTTGAAATTGAGTTTGAATCATGGTATTAAAATTTTTAAATATCTGACATGCTTTAGATTTTTCTTTAATAAGAAATAACCAAGTGGTTCGAGTATGATCATCTACAAATGAAATGAACCATCGTGTCCATGTTATGTTTTTGATTTGAGAAGGTCCCCAAATATAAGAGTGAATTAGAGAGAAAGGATGTGATTTTTTATGTGAAAGAGTAGGATATGAATTTCTAACATGTTTTGAGAATTCACATACTTCACATTTAAGATCTTTTGAATTTTTATTTTTGAATAATGAAGGGAAAAGCTTTTCCAAATATAGGAAATTAGGATGACCGAGACGATAGTATTTCAACATGATTTCACCATTGTTATTGGAATTAAAATTTAATAAAGCTTTATTTTGATACTGAACCTCGGACACAGCTTGAAGGACTTGTCTTTCTGGAAGGTCTTCACTATTGAGAAAATAGAGTCCCAAGCAAAACTCTTTAGCACTACCAATTGTTTTCCCCGAATCCAAGTCCTGAAATTCACATAAATTATGAACAAATTTTACCACACAATTTTTATCACGTGTGAGTTTAGTAATTGATAAGAGATTACAATCAATGGTTGGAACAAGAAGGACAGAATCAAGAATAAAAGAATTTGAAATTTTTGCCGAACCAATCCCTGTTACTTTGGATATTGATCCATCAACAATTCTGACCGTGTATCCTTCTTGAGAAGTTTTAAGATTTACAAGAAGAGACGCATCACCCGTCATGTGATCTGAAGCACCTGAATCTATAATCCATTGTCTCTTAACCTGTTTCACACTAAAAGCATTGGTGGTGTTACCTGATTGAGCGACAATGGCAGATTGGGACCATTGAAGATAATTATGCCCATTTAATTTGTGACTGGTGATGGGCAAAATATTATTTTTGGTAGAACCTCCATTGTAACCAATCATGACAGGTTTTCCTGTGGCCATTGATGCTTGGATTATCACAAAACTGATGTTATTTCAAACTGGGCAGATTGGGCCAATTATTTTCTGAACAGATTGGGTCTATTGGGCTGAAAATGGGCAGAGTGGATCTATTGGGCTGAAACCGGGCAGAGTGGGCTGATTTGGTTACAAAATCTCGATGTTGAAACAGAATGCAGAGATGAACCAGATGGCAACGATGATAAACAGAGATGAACGACGATGCAGCTGAAACAGAGTACCACCAGGATTGACACCGGAGAACAGCGACTGAACAATTGGATTTCAGAAAATCTTCCTTAGACAGAATTGATGAGAAAAAAAATGGATTTTCAGAAATGCTCTGATACCATGAAGAAAATATTGAGAGATGGTGGAGAGAAACTAAATTCTTGTTTTATTTTCTCTGATTAATTCAAATGTATATACAGTACTATAAATAGGACTAGGTAGACAAATTCCCACTAATTTAGGAATAATACAGCTGGTATCAACAACTAAATTTCAGCTTGTTCTACACTAATTCACAGCCTGTACAATACTATTACAGCCTAATATTCTCAGTCCAAGAAAAGCACGTTCATGGTGCTTTATTTAAAGAGGAACCTGAGGAAAAGAGAATGGCATTCAGGCACCAAAAATGTCTCTTGTTTACTTTCTAGATCAATTCTGCAAATTTCAATAGAAGCTGATAAATTTATATTTCCTGTCCTGATTTTGGCTCAAAATTCATATGCTACTCCTCACAAATGATATTTTCTCTGACCTCTCTAAATTTATTTTTCTTTTTCTTTGAGCAAATTATTTTTCTTTTCATTTAAACTCAGTATATTACAATGTTACCCTCACAAAATCATTTCTATAGAAAATACCCTTCATGTAGTGTTAAGATAGATACGCATGGTTTGATCTATAAAAAAAGAAAAAGATAGACATGCATGGATAGGAGTAAACCCATCCACTTAATCAATATAATAATAACAAATTGGACCTATATTTTCCGACTTACTAAACTTGAACTACTTTTATACTTTTAGGAACAGTTTCCAAGAATTCCATTTTAAAAAACATATTGAAAAAAAAATACATAAAAGCAGTATACCAGTACACTAGCACTTAACCCTTGCTCCTCCTTTTTGGTTCACCTAGTGATTAGGCCATTAAGACTCCTTTCCCTGTTTTAAGTCATAGATTCGAATCATACCAAATACAAGACCCTAGCTCTGTTTATCAGCATCATTTTATTTCCATTCTAATTAACAGTTTTAAACATCCCCAAAGTCAGAAGCAATGAATCTATCTACTCCCATTCTTCATCCAGATTCATCTTTGCACTAATCCATTGATATTTGTTACTATTAGTGAGTCCAAGACAATGATGCTTTCCTCGGAAACCCTAATCCAACACACAAACACAAAGAAGATGGTTAAGATAGAAAACACAAGATGTAGGACCTTTTGGACAACACTAAGATACTATATTAGATTTGTCTCCGTGCTTATCTTGAATTTAGAGCATTCAAGTACTTACATACGAATAGGAATATACTAACTACGTCTGTTTATGATTTATCTACCTACCTACTCAAAGGTAAATATTCTTGATGACTTCCCTTTGAATTAATAAAAAATCACGAGAAATGTGCCTAGGCCAAACTGGACTTAAATAACACCAAGAATGCTAACTATCTGCCATACCCAATCAAGATTCTTAATAACATAACTCTTAGAACTTTAATTTATAATCTGAGTCACCAACCTGCTCTTCATCCCACCAAGATTCCCAGCTGTCATCTCCCTTCACACCAACTCCACCTTTGTAAAGAAGCCAACTTGTCCAATCATCAAAATCCTCCACTGTCCTGTTTAATTAAAGGAAAGATGATAAGCAATGGTTTGATTTTCTTACAAGTAAAATAGGTTTAAAAACATGCGATCTACAAACTAGAAGTGAAAGCTGAAACTAAAACTGCAGAAAGAAATAGAATGGTAACATAGGAAACTCAGCATCTAAAGGTAACTTACTTTTGCCACTCAAAACCGGAGGGATTGAAAATATATGGAGCAAAAAGCCAGGAGATGACCATAAACCAACTGCTAAGTGTAAGCAAAACAAAAGAAACAGCACCACCATCTGTGTATCCATAGGAGATGTAGACAATGAGAAGCAGAGCCACTTCAAGCCTGTGACATAATAATGAGTTATTGTGTTTAATGTTTTGCAAGGGCACAAGGGGACAAAAATAAACACAAAAATAAAAAGAACTTACGCCTTTACAAAATGACTTCTAGAATAGAGCCTGTAATTCTCAGCAAACTTGATGTGACGAACAACAAAACCTCTTCCAGTTGCCCGGTACTGTTGATCAAATTTAAAACAAAAATCTTATCATTAAAATTCCATAGCAATATGAGTCTCCAAATCCAAAAGTGCACATTGTATAGAGAAATCAAAAATTTTTAAAAAAAACGTACTTTTGCACCTCCATGGAGAATTGTGCGTCCAAAATAATGAGTTCTAGTACCTAGCGAGAATGTAAAGAAGACCGAACATAATTGGAGTTGCATTGTGACAAAGCTGAAAATTGCCTGCAAGTATTCAAAGAACCATCACAAAGAGTTAAAACAAAACACCGGAAATACACAACAATAGCAATACAACCATTTCAAGAAGTAAAATAAAAAGAATCTTGATGATTTTTTTTTAAGAAACACGTATTGTATTAATAAATAATAGCAAAAAAAGTACAAAAGTGGACAAGTAATCCACTAAAAAAAGAAAACATCAAGCTATATGAATTATTCTATATAGAACTCATCCTCTGTAGTTAGAATATATAAGCTCTACAATTAAAACTTACAAAAAACTTAGAATAATCATTTAACTTGTAACTTTTAGACACTGTTGCCTATGAAGAAGACAAAATTGAAACTCTCTCCCACAAATAATCAATGTAATTCCTAGCAGGGATGGAAAAAAGATCAAGATCCACCAAACTGAAGCTCTAAGGATTTTTTGCTCCATGTCGATCAGATTATGATCCACTTACAAGATCAACGGAAATAATCCACATACAAAATCAACAAAAATGATCAGATCATGATTCACTTACAAAATCAATGGAAATGATCAATCTTACAAAATCAACGGAAATGATTGGTCTTACAAGATCGGAAAAAAGGATCAAATTGTTCCAAATCTAAATCTTTTTAATATTATAATTTTATATACTTTTTCTTAGATTGGCAGAAAAGATCGGATCATGATCCGTTTACAAGATCAATGGAAATGATTGGTCTTACAAAATCATCGGAAATAATTGATCTTACAAGATTGGCGGAAATAATTGGTCTTACAAGATTGGCGGAAATGATCAAATCGTGGCGAATTAATCCAAATCTAAATCTTTTTAATATTATAATTTTATCGTTTTTTAATCCAAATATTTCCAAAAGTTGAATAAAAGTTGAACTATACTCATTATACATGCTCAAATCAGCAGGTTTATATATAGTAATATGATATTAGAAAATCTATAATTATGATAATATTAGAAATTTAATTACGACATTTCATTCACATAAATTAGAATATTTATTTTCCTTTTTTAGTCCTACAATTTGTAATATAAAATAGTAGTCAAACTTGTAAAAAGAATATATAGAAAATAATACAGAACACATTGTTCTATATTTTATTCCTTTCCATATCATATCAAAGCTTGTTTTTGTTAAACTAGCTTCTAATTGCAAACACGACCTTAAAAAAAAACTAAGAAAAAAAAGAAATTGATATTCTCAATCAAAATTCAAAAACTCTTTCCACTATGAATTCAAATAATAGCCCATTTTTACAACTTTATGTAGAAAAACTAAATGGAAGTAATTTTAGAGAATGAGTTCAATTAGTTAAATTAGTAATCAATAGAAAAGAAAAAATGGACTACCCACCAAAACCAAAATCCACCAACATTAGTACATTAGTGCTCTAAATGTTGGAGTTATGAATATTCAATGGTCACAACCTAGCTCACCCATTCTATAGTACCCTCTATTGGTACAACTTACCTCTTTCTACCCACACCAAATGATGTATGGCAAGCCGTACGAAAGACTTGCCTCGACGTTGAAGATTCAACCCACATGTTTGACCTAAATACCCAACTCTAGCACTTGAAACAAGGGGAGAAAGATGTTATTGAGTATTACATGAAAATGACATCACTATGACAAGAACTTGACCTTAGTTATGAAGAACAATGGGGGTGTACAGAGGATAACACATTAACGAAAAATATTAGAGAACGGAAAAGTGTTCGAGTTTCTTGTTAATCTAAATAGAGAGCTCGATAATGTCCGTGCGAGAGTCCTTAGCCGTCACCCATTATCGTCAGTCTGTGAGATCTTCTAAGAGGTACGCCACGAAGCCCATCGATGCAAGGTAATGCTTGCTCTTCTTGTCTTTTCACCTCTAGGGAGGTCTTTGTCTCACGATGAAATGGTTGAGAAATCAACCCTAAAGGCTAGAGTAAATGGATCAAAAAATTCAAATAGGCTTATTGGTTTAGTGGGAAATCTAATTTCCCAAATGGGGTGACTGAAAATAAATGAGCTGGAATGTATTATGGGTTGAGCCACTCTAATTAACCTAATATTAGAGTTAGGTCTTATTCAAATAATGGGCCTTATGGAAATCAGTTTAGGCTAGGCCCAAATTCATAGTCAAAGCGCATTTTTTGTGAACCCTGTTGAAAACTTTGACACACTATAGATACTTGTCAAAAAATTCACAAAAAATCTGTGGATTGAAAACCAAGACAAAACAGATATTGTAGTTATGACATATCAATTGACCACCAAATAGGGGGAGCATTCAATCCGAAACAATTGGATCAACTTGACAAACTTTTTTCCAACCTTCAAAGTTTTGGTCAATCATCTACAAGTGCATCATTAGCCTGCAAAAGTAAGCACTTGAGTGCTCTTGTAACTACTTTCTAAACAAAAATGTGATGGATTATTGATCATTTGTATCTCAAATTCTATAACTAGCAATCATGTGTTGCATGTCACAAACCTATCCTACAATTTAATTTTCATTAATAAATTGACAAAAGCTTTATTAGTCTGCTAAAGTTTTTTCTTCTTATTTAGCAGCCTATTATTAGAGACTATGATTGACTATGCTAGAGAGTACAGGATTGAACTACTTTGATGAAGCCAAAATGAGTTAGTATTATCAAATTGCTACTTGTGATTCTGTTTTTATTTCTAGGGATAGGAAAATTTTATTATGGTTTATAGAACGGTACATCTCAACTTTCAATATTTAAAACAATTATTTCCTTCCTTATTTTTGAATAATAAACATATAACTTTTAGTGAGATTTGTGAGATTGCAAGTGCCATTTAAACCTACCAAACCTTTTGCCCTAATGCACAGTGATTTATTGATTTATGGGATACATCACGTACACCTAATCTGCTAATCGTACTCACAGTAAATGGTTTGTTACATTTATTGATGATCATACGGGAGTACTGGATCTATCAATAAAGAGAAAAAACTAAGGTTCGAAATATTTTCATTAACTTTCACACAAAAATTCAAACCCAATTTCAAATATAAATACAAATTCTCCGCACTAATAATGGCACGAAACATTTTAATCATACCTTACAAGATTTACAACAAAATCATGGGATAATCCACTAAAATTCTTGACTCGACATTCCCCAACAAAATGGAGTAACAGAATGAAAGAATAAACACTTTGAAACAATTATGGGGAGAAGCTATTCTAACCTCTACATATCCCATTATTGTATACCTAGTAAAATTCTTTCTTTTAAAACTCTACTTCAAAATTAAAACTCTTATTTCTCACAGATCATCTTTAGTCGAACCTGACTCTGAAAAGTGTTTAGTTGTATTACATTTTACATGCCCATTCAAAAACCAATTCCAAAAGGGGTTCAAATACTATAATCCCACCACTAACAGGACTTTTGTTAGTCTCAATGTTACGTTCTTTGAAAACATTCCCTTTTACTCAAAATCCTTTCAAGGGGAGAATAACATAAAAGAGGATAAAAAATTTGACACTTCAGGTTTTGGCCTCACATCTGATTTTACTCCTCTTTAGCCCCCTTCACCAATTACCCATGATCAGAGTAATAACCCAAACAAAGAATTTGAGCCAAACATACCTTCATATACTACTTTGTAACCTACAGAGAGTAATTTGAATTTGAACTCAGGCAGGAAAAACAATAACAAAGAGACATTACTTACTTAAGGAGATCAAAATTAGAAGACAGGAAAAACTTCACACTAGATCTAAATATCCATAAGCCTATAGTGAATCCATGCAACTCTGAATCCCCTCAATCTCGAGTTACTTATTGTTTTTCGAAAAACAAACACGATATTGTACCTTCCATACTATTTCTAGATTTGTTTCGAATAAAAACTTGTCTTCTAGATTTTGTGCCTTCACCACTAACCAAAAAAGATACAAAGGAATATTCATGAAGTTTTGAAGATCCTAAAATAGAGAGAATCTATTATGGAAGAAATCAAGGCACTTGAAAATAATGGAACTTGAGATGTGACAGAACTATCAAAACAAAAGACACTAGTTGGCTATAAGTGTATGTCTACTATAAAATACAAGATTGATGGGACAATAAAAGGTACAAAGTCCGTTTGATTGCAAACACAAACTTACGGGATTGACTATACTGAAATATTTGCACCTATGGCTAAACAAAATACAATTTGGTTCTTTCTATCCCTAACACCAAATTTGGATTGGTCACTTCCTAAATGGAGACAAAAAAAAAGTCTTTGTAACCATGCTTTCGAGATTATGTACAAGAGAGAATACTATATGTAAACTGAAAAAATCATTTTATAGTCTTAAAACAATCGCCCAAAATTTGATTTGATAGATTTGCAAAAGTGGTTAGGAAACAAGGGTATTAATAAGGATAATCAGATCATACAATGTTTTTTGTCAATGAAAATGAAAGAAAAACAATTTTAATAGTGTATGTCGATATAACTATCACTGGTGACAATCTAGAAGAAATCGAGGCTAAAGAGAACTTTGGTCACAGAATTCAAAACAACAGAGTTAGGACAAATGAGGCACTTCTTAGGCATGAAAGTTGCAAGATCAAAATGTGGAAATAGTGTTTCTTAATGGAAATACATCCTTGATTTTCTCACCGAAACTATCATGCTTGGATGCAAACCAAGTGACAACCCAATAAAAGCAAAAAAGAAAGAAGATATGGGAAAATCTGTGGATAAAGACAGATATCAAAGACTAGTAAGAAAACTAATCTCACACCAAACCTGATATTGTATTTACAATTAGTGTAGTAAGTTAACACATGCACTTCGCAAAGAAAACTCACTTGAAAACTGTTTACAAAATTCTCAGGTATCTCAAAGGGTACCCAAATAGAAGAATGTTCTTTAAGAAAAACGGAACCAAAGAAATATGAATGTTTACTAATACAAATTGAGCTACTTTAGTAAAAGTTAGAAGATCTATTACCATGTATTGTACCTTTATTTTTAATAACTTAGTAACTTGGAGGATTAAGAAACAAAATATAGTTGCTAGAAGTAGTGCTGAAGTTGAGTTTAAAGTAATTGCACAAGAAATTTGTGAAGTTTTATGGTCAAAAGAGCTATTGAAAGAACTTCAAATTGTAGTAAAATCTTCCATTAAGATTTAATGTGACAACAAAACAACCATCAACATATCCTTCAATCCAGTTCAACATGACAGAACAAAATATGTCGAAATGGATAGACATTTCATCAAAGAAAAGGTTAAAGATAGTACCATTTACATGACCTACGTTCCCATAAAAGAACAAACAGCATATATATTCACAAAATAACTTTTTTGATGACATCCCAATGATTTTATTGACAAGATGATCAACATCTATGATCCAACTTGAAAAAAAGTGTTAAAATCCTTGATTTTTAGCAAGTTCAGTTATGGAAATATAATACTAGAAAATTTATAATTATCATAATATTAGGAATTTAATTAAAAGATTTCATTTATATAAATTAGAATATTTATTTCTTTTTTTCGTCCTACATTTTGTACTATAAAATAGTAGTTAACCCTCTACAAAGAATATACAGAAAAATAACAAAGAACACATTGTCCTATATTTTATTCCTTTCCATAATACATAATTAAGAAAGTGTTTCCAAACAAATCTATTTTTTTTAATTTATCAATCTAAAATATGTAATGCACTACATTAAATAAAAAAATGATAAAAAAAGAAAATATATATATATAGGATAAGTTTAGACCAGTTCGTGAATATCCATTGATCTACATATCATCACAAATCGGACTAGACATTTGAGCAATAGATTGGATCATCATCGCATAGAGATTGATCTGATCCATTGCATCCCTAATTCTTAATATCATCAAATTTTGTACTATTCCTCTCCATCCACATTTCAAAATAATTGCTTCCACTCCATAATTCCGCAAAACCCAAGCCTTCCTAGTCTTCACACGCATCCCATGCACTTCAGAGATTTCCAACAATAAAGATTTCATCCAATTGTGAACCCATGTTTCTTTGTATCTTGGACAAAATAAAATGTACAACAAAGAATTTTGATGATTGAATACTAATGTGACCAAACAGGGAACAGAGAGTAGTATGGATAACGTGTTTTTATCACTTCAGAATAAAAGAGAAAACATCATTGAAAAGCCAAGCAAATAACATTGAAAAAAACAATAATAATAAAATAAAATGGTTCACAGATAATCCAATCTGAATGCATGTGCAGAAACATATCCATTATACTAACCTTCAGAAGCCCCAACTCAAGTATAAATCCCATAATCATTGGAACTGCAGTAAAAATTCCAATCTGGACCAAGAACTGTGCATTTAAAGCAGCATCCAGTGCTGTGTTCCCTGACAATTTTGCTTCCCGGGCAATTGCACGGTCAAGTCCAGATAAAGCCTGAGAACATTTGCAAATAATGTAATAGTCTGTGAGGGAAAGAGTTAGAAACAAAGATAAACATCATTGTGCTTTTACACATATGAAGATGGTTAGAAAGAAAGATAAACACCATTGTACTTTTACGCTACTGCAAACGTTTGCGTAATAATGAAAGAAGCTTCATATCCGAACTATTTGCCTAATGACAGAAAAAAGAAAGTCTAAAAAAAAGTAATAGAAATTGCTTGTAATTTTGGGATCCCTAGATATGGATGCAGGGACATAGAAACCTGGGCATAGGTCTAAGTGCTGGGGGCTCAAGTCGTAACTTTGGCATAAACCCAGGATATGTGGACCCTAAAGAAGAGATGCATTTGCATTCTAAACAACTCTAGAGAATACCAATACTAAAAGAACATGTACCAGAAGTGGAGGGTAAATACATATCCTTGAAATGCTAAACTAGAGAGGCTACTCCAACTGGGGATATCAACTCTCAACCATGAGAGCTCTCCACCATAAAAACTCGAAGGACTGATTATTAGTTGGTCTCATTGAATTTAGTATAAATAATGACAAGAATTGCAGCCTTTGGACTTTTGGAGAAACATTTACGTAAACAAAATTAGCTATTTCTGCATCATGTAGAGTGACAGTACCTCCACAGCATTCCCCACAAAAACACTCTAAAACTGGATATCACCCAGTTTCTCAATAATTTCACAAGGCAGTTGGACCAATTACTTCTTGATTTACAGAGTATTCAAAAAAATTATTTTTCTTTTCAAACTACTATTTTATAAGCAGACAATATTTTATTTAAAACAAGCAATATACAAAGTTTCAACATTGCAAGTAAGTACGGTTTCTCTAGCTGGAACTAAGCTACCCTTCTTAAAATTCTAACTTTTGCATGCCCTATCCAACTTACTTTATTAAATGAAAATGTACATGGGTTACATTCTCCAACAATAACAAATATGAAATTCAAAATAGAAACCGCATAAAAAGGTCTTAAATATTTAGCGCATATAATTTGGAATCTAAAAACAACAAATACACCTTCACACAATTACTGACAACATGGTCAACTATAATATATTCAATCAATGTTCCTATGCATTTCAAAAGGAAAGCATACACACAGACACATATATATTTTGTTTATTTTTGTTTTCAAGACACTATAAAAGTGTTATTGATAGAAAAAAGCGCTTCAGGACCAAACAAAAAAAAAACCTTATCGAAAGCGCTTTCACATTTTGTGCTTCTTGAAACCGCTTTCTTATGAAACTGCTTCTATCTAAAATCATTTTTAACAAGGACAAGCGAACAAACCCTTGGCCACTAACTTTCTAGCTGATTTGAAAAAAACAATGTAGAGGACAGACAATAAAAACATTTGGCAAAGAATACTTCGATCAGGAACGACAACCACTCAAAAAGTATCAGTCATGGTATTAAAGTAATCAAAATATGTCCTTCCACCCAAAGCTGCAAGATTAGCAACTGCACCTAGGACTCCAACCCTGGTCTTGAAACTATTTATGCCACGGTTCATTAAGGAAAGATATGTATCACATCTAGTATGCGCTTACATGATATTATTTCAGTGGTTACTAAATAATAATATTAAAATCTGTGGGAAAGTAAAATTGGCATTTAGGTTTAATTTGTATCTCTTGGTATCAAGTTTTCTAATTATTTAAATGTATAAAAGTCTAATTACGATTGAGTGGCTTAAATCCCTATTATGCATGGCTTTAAATTGCTATTTAGTGGCTAGTGAGGATCGTATTGGTAAGCCTCATCTATCTAACCGGTTAAGACTTAGTCTCTAATGGATTTATCTAAGGCTTACACCTTTTTTTGGTTGAAGCTTACACAAATAGGTGTACAATGAGGCTACAAAGGCTATATGCCTCAAAACTTCATTGTTTCTCGGATTACCTTTTTATGGTTGAGTTGAAAATCCATAGCGACACAATACCTAACCTACACTAGGCTAAAAATTATTTTGTAAGAGGCAAAACTACCAATGTAAAATTATGTGTTTAACTTCAAATATGCCAATTCTACCCATTATATAATATGCTTCTATCATGCTTTTCAGTATCTTTGATTCTAATAGTCAGACCTCATTCACATTCTACGTGAAAAAGTAGGTACTTCTCCCCGACTAATGTTTATTAAATCGCATTTTGACTTGTTTTCATGACCATTTTAATGTTAAATTATGACTATGTTAATATAACTTTCCTAAATCATGAATGGATCATATTAGTCTAATTTTACAACTTGCATTGGGAGAAAATTCTCTACTCTAAAGAATGAGACTTACGTCTTATATTGCCTTGAGACTTACGCCTTGTCTCTTGCGAGAAACACGCATGAAGGCATAAAACTTGTAAATTTTTCATAACTATTATGCATACATGATGGAAAAATTTAGCATTTATGTTTCTCCTCTCTGCCTTCAATTTCTCATTTAAACCAATCATGATGGAGAAAGGCAGATAATAGCAACTCAAAGACCAAATCCATTGATCTTAAGCAATTTAAAACTTGAAAGTCAGAAAATGTGTTACCAAGTACACCCTCCCGTAAAGGAATATGTAAACAGTAAGGACTGTCATCTGCATCAAACACAAATTTCTATCAGAAACTTTGAGAAACTAGAAATTCAATAATCAGATTATTCACAGAGATAAAGACAAGTCATTGAATTAAACTGACCATGGTGCAAACGTAGTAACCAACAGTTGTGAAGAAGAAAGAAAACATTCTAAAGAAGTCAAAGAGTTGTCCTATTCTATATACATCCCGGCTAAGGACTTGTTCCCCATTGCCACCTGCAACCTTTCCTTCAAACAGGGCAATCTGATTTAACCCAACATCCCTTCCTTTACCAACCTATACAAATAAACAGGCTATCAAAAAACCAAAAAAGAAGTTGCCACCTACAAACAAAAGAACCTGTATGCCAAACCTGTATGTATTCATGGTGTGTAATATTACCCTGCCTCAATGTTGAGTTGAACCCTGCAGCATTTTGTTTACATTAATAGATAAGTTAAGACCATTACCAACTGGATAGTTAATCATACCCAAATAATCATTTACAAAAAAAAAATCAAGGGAAAAACCAAAGTCGCCAAATTGAACAAAGAACTACATCTCAAAGCATACTCAGTGAAATGAACGAAGATGCAAGCAAATTTGATTTCTAACATACATTTAAGAAATATCTCCAAATTTAATAAGCATATTTGTCATGATTACATTTATAATTCAGAAAATGAGTTATATGCAACAATTTCCTCTAGAAAAAAAATTTAAAAAAAATTGCATATTGGAACACAAAGCAAAGCTGAGTGAAAACAAAAGAAAATCTTGATTGATTCTCAAGGGACTACACCATGGAAAGGAGTACAACCACTACAGTATAAGAGAATTTAAACACTGATTACGTAGTTATAACCCAAGAAAGGACTAAAGCAGCAAAGAATGTTCAAAACAATAAACTGATAAAGTACAAGTATACCTGCAAATATATCTTCACTAATATTAATAATACGTGATGACTTGCTTATGCCACCTCGAGTTATATGGAATATTCGGTCAAACACATCTGGATGTCCATAATGCATGCGAACCCTGCAAAATTAGTTTTTCTCCTTTTCATAAACTTCTTCAAACCAGACAGTAGGCATATTAAAATACTCATAGGTCAGGACCGATAGAAAAACAATCAGGAAAGATAAAAAGAATAAAATTGCACATATGCACATATGAATAACAAATTTCATTACCAGGTTAAGGTGGGAAAAAAAAGAAAGAGAAAGAAATCTGGAAGAAAAACCATGTTCTAGTACTGTTGATGTTATAATGACCAATTTACTTTTTTTATTCCAATATGGCCAGTCATGTCGCAAATTACTTACTTGAGAGGACTTGCCAATACACGTTGTCCCAAGGTCACAAAGCTGGTCTCTTGATTGGACATAAACCACGCCAAAGATGAGACACTGAGAAAAATTCCAGCAACATATGTAAGAAAGATTATAAAAGAAAGGACATATTAATTGTATGTTCAAAGAGAAGCAAGCCGGACCTTCCTGTAAAGACGTGCTCTCTAACACCCAGAATAGTTGGAGGCCTAATACCATGATTTCCATGAAACTCCTCAAGAAGATTTCTCAATTTCATAGCTTCCTCAAGGTAATTATCCTACATTGCGAAAGACAAATTTATCCATTCACATACTCGCCCAACATGCATGTTATCAGGTAAGAAGACATTCACAGAAACAAGCAACATGAAAAATGAACAAGGTGAAACAGATCTTTAGTAACTAGACTAGCAAAGTTTACACAAGACAAAGACAAAATTCCACCTGATTCATGTCAATTGTTTGAACAGCCTCCCCACGAGTAAAGACAATTGCATGGTTTTGGTTTTCAGGCTTCCCTTCACCAAGCTTTGGATCACCTGGTAGTTTAATGGAATATATTTCCTACACATATATAGAACGCGCATAAGCTTTTCCAAAATCAGTTTCTTCACAAAAGTAATGTATCGATAATCAATAAACAAGCATTGCTCACTGCTATGAGAAATGAAGTGACACCATAGTGAAATTTCACTTTCAAAGCATAACTTAGAACCCTTTCCTTCCACAATGATCTTCAAAGAAATATGGTGTCTATGATCCAAAATCAACCTACCATAAAGGGCAACCCCATATACCTGATCTTTTCCATGTATGTCAGCTTTAACCAGCTTTGAGTAAAATTCTCTTGAAACTTGTCCTTGAGCCCCAACACTCTCCTCCACATGTATGAAAGCAACACGAAGTGCCTCATTCCTGGTAATCAAGAGTAAAAAAGAAACAAAAATAATAAATACACAGGTAGAAAAGTCAAAAATTAAGTGAATGAAAGAGGCAATCATGTCTTTGACTAACATGAAGTACATATTGAAATCCTTGACTATAGATGTAAATCCCAAATTTCTAGCAATTATAATTATGGAAATGATTCTAGCAAATAGGAGATAATTAGGTATTAATTGGTAGAAATTATTGTCTTAAATTAGCTTCCTTTTTTTTAGTCTTGTGTTTGCAATATAAATTAGAACAATCTTGTACATATTAAAACAAACAGATATACAATATTTCAACTCCCCGTTGTCTTTTTTCTAGAGTATACCTACTATAGTGTGAGATGCAACAAATAACAAAGAACATAATAATCCAGAACAAAGCTAATACACATGAAGTGCACAACAAAAAAAAACACAGTTATCAGTCATGCATCATAAACAATGCTATCGATCGCATGAGCAAATGCTGAATTACTGTTACATATGTTTTTTTTCACAACTAACATTAAAATTTTGACAGAACTCAATAAATCAAAGTACAAAGAGGAAACAAGCAGTCTATGACCCAAAAAAAAAACAAGAACCATAAAACATTAATTGTCAGAGCTTATAGCATGGGATGCTGATCTTCTAAGCAAATTAAAAAAATTGGAAACAATTCTGATGTGGATTGGGAACAATATAGGAGAGAGAAACCAACGATAACAGAATCTAAGCGCAAAGGAGTAAAATACTACTGACTATTTACTGACTATGGTTCTAAAAACAGGTATTCGAAAGAAAAGGCAGAACTACTTACCTGTATATGTCAATATTCCCAAGCTAAGCAACAAGGCAGTATTTATCTTTTCTTTGGTAATTGAAATTATTATTCAATAAATGCCAAACTGAATGTGACTAATTGTTCTTCTCCTTCATAAAGCTTGGTGCTAACTTATTTTATGAAAAATTTAAGAGTGCCAATGAAAAACCTTTGGTATTTTAAAATGCCACATTATACTGAAAATTATCAAAATGTCACTATTAAGGATGCCATTTTAGTGGGGACATGATAAAGATTAGTGGTATTTCATATGTGGCACTGGGGCTAAGATGTTGAACAAGGTTTGGTTGAGATAAAAAGTAGTACATTTAAAAAATCTTGATAAAATAATATCCTACCCATGCAGACCAATGGAACGAACCCATAAAACTCAACCAATGTCTCCTAAAGGCTGAAACCAATCCAAGACACTAATTTCATCATTTATATTATATTATATTATATTATATTATATATATATATATATATATATATATATATATATATTCCCAAACTGAGAAGATGTCCACAACTAATGTTTAAATAAAACTTCTTGGTCCATGCATCTCTTATGTCCATGTAGCCATTATAAAATTTGAGAATGAACAAAATTAAATTGAGTTCACTTCCAGTTTTTCTTGTAATGCAAAATTAGCCTAGTGTTATGCCCACAGTTCCTAGGTGGGATTCCTATAATGCTAAGCGTGTGATGCAAGTATCCTATCCAATTCTTCATGAATTCTAGCCCTTTCTTCTTCCTCTCTAGTATGCCCTGCATCACCCTACCATATTTAGACAGAATGGATTTCATATTGTGAAATCTTCAAGTGATCATTATATGCTACTAAATGATAAATCATCTCTGCCAATACGAGTCAACTCAAAAGATACAAAGGTCCATACCTTTGCAATAAAAGTGCTATATCAGCAGCCTCTGGTGCCTTTTTCTGCTTTTGTTGCCCATATATTTGGCATGATACAACATAAGTAAACTTCAAATCTGCTTGCGCCCGGGATTCACGTGACATCTCGAAACCTTGACTTGTAGGGATGCTGCTTTCAGAGTAATCATCCACTGTTGATAGGGGGAAAAGAATGTGACAACATGACAATATGACTACCTAATGTTAGAAAGATGAGACAAGTACCTCCAAGTGATCTCCTTTCCAGATAGCTCTGTAACATCAAAGCCCTTCTGTAATACATCATACCACGCACTGCAATAGCGTGAGCAGTTCATCAAATAAGGCTAGTCTAGAAGAGTTCTGAACTACTATTATAAACTTACCAGCAGAAAATGCGAAACTTGAAATATATAGGATGAGAATGGGTAACAAAACATAGCATTACAGTAGTAACAACAAATGAATCTAACCAGTCCTAGCAAGAGTCTGCCCTCGATAGGACACCCAAAAGCGAAGCTCCAAAGAATCACTTGAACTTTCTTGCAGCTCTGCCTCACCAGTTGATTCACCTCGACCAATCCTTTCCAAAAAATTCTCCCATTCATCTACAACGAATTTTGGACATCTTAGCACAAGAAATAATTTAAAATAGAAAATAACATAATAAAAAAAATCAAAATCATTCACTATTTGCAGAAACAAGTTGATTGTCACCCTTTACACTCCCAGGAACAACATATTAAGGGAATCAAGAGTGAGGCAAGTATCTACATTTGGCCGATTTTTTATATGTACAGTAATTGGAAGAGTCTATGATTGTTGCATCCCTCAGTTCATTTATAGAATTTCTTAACTCAATTGTTTTTTATACAATATTACTAATTCTGAACAACATTTACCCTGATGTTTCAGCAGGTTAAGTGATATATAGGCATACCAAAGACTTCGAAGAAGAAACATGCCAGAAAGTTGCATACAGTATTCATGGTTCACCAATTTGAGGATAAATGCTCTTTATTATGAAATATAAACCATGCAATATGGGAAAGATAAGTGTTAACAACACTCTCATTTTCACTTGCACTATTCTTCAAGTGGCATGTGGAAACTAAACTTTATTGGCATCCTTTTTTCACATTTTTTTAAGGAAAGTTAATGAATAAAAGGAAGTTAGTTTATATGTGTCACTTGAATAATGGTGCAAATGAAAATGAGATTATGATTGAGAGTGTTGCTAGCACTGCTCATCTGGGAAAACATGACAAAAAATTGTTGCTTATTTTTTTTGGTCAAAATTACATAACAATATGGGAATACAATGAGCTATTTCAGGATCTTGCTGATCTTTATTTTTGGAATTATTCCTCTCATGGGAGCAGTAAGGCTTCAAAGACAAGGGTATTGTGGAATTGTGAGGTGGGAGCTATTCTTTGAGTGTTGTGGATGGAATGAAATAAGAGAAATTTTTATGATAGTGAGATTTATTGTACCTTTTTGTGGGAGAAATGTTCATTTCTAGAGTCCTCTTCAACATCAACCTCAAAAGATTAAACTATTATTCTCAATTTCTTATTAGTTTTAATTGAAAAGCTTGTTTATCGTAGTTAGACTTTAGATAGTTGTTTTGGACGGGGATCATAGATATTATTTGATAGAATTTGGTGCCTCTTTTTGTAAGTGAATTTTTGATCCACTTTGTACCTTTGTAATTATTACTTATTGCTTTTTATCAAAAAAAAAATTATGAACTATAAAATGAGTTATGGTCTTTCACTAGTAACAGATTGGGCTTCCAATTAAGCTGACAAGGATTTGAATCATCAGGAAATGCAAGTTACCAGATTTGAAGCAGACGATCGTAACACAAAGCTAAGAAAAATAAATACCTGGAAAAATTTTCTGCAGATAAAAGAGAATTGATATTCCATCTTCATTTTCCTTTTGCAATTCGGAGGAACTATATATTACAGTCTCACTATAGTATGGGGTGAACACACTATTCCAACGAGAGAGAAAAGGGGGAGTGAAGTTAAAACATGTCATTAAAGAGTGGACAAAAAAATTTGTATCACAAAAAAAGAGTGATCATATGTACCAAAAAGGCATCATCTCACTAACTGGCTTTGCTGAAGGCATGTCCATAAATAATGAATTTGTAAAAAACTCTAGTCTCCTTCTAGCTTCAAGATTTTTTGGAATGTTCGCTGCGGAGTCCTTTACAGAAAGGAGAAGGTGGAGCCGCTTCACTAGCTCCTTCTGTCATAGCCAAAAGGGGAAGCACAAAATAAGTAAATCCAAATAATATAATAGATAAGCATCATTGTAATTCAAAGATCTTACAGTTTCTGGATCTCTGGGCCATTCTATCTTAGAAAACAAGCGCCCTTCATTTCTTGCTCTAGCTAAAATTTGCCATGTATCAAGTTGCTCCCTGGTGTAAATAGCATGAGAGGTCAGATAACCATCAGAATCTCTAAAGTTTTCAACACAAATAGAATTCAACTAATAACATACCACAAACCTTAAATCAGAAGACAGCAGATCATGTGTCACAACTTCATACAGATCAAATACAGCTTTCGCAGCACCCCTTGCAAGATCTGGAGTTTTATTTCGTATCTGACACAAGTCATTCATTCTTGTTAAAGGACAAAATGATAAGAGGTTTATTTGAATTGAAAACTGTAATCCAAGATCCAACACTTCCAACATCCACCAAACTAACTACTATATGTCCACAACAAGACCAGTAGACAACAAAATCTATCATGGGATTACATTCAAAACTGAAACCAAGGGAAAGACAGGGACAGCAAAAGCAGATGCTGCAATATTAAAAGGCTCGTTGAAATAATTTAATTACATGACAATAATGAAATATCTTTGAGAAGATGAGGGTAGCAGTTAGCACAGATGTAACAAAGGTCTAAAACTGAATGCAATGCAATGTTTCTTATTAGAAAAAGGTGTTGGGAGTGGTTCATAGTTCAGGAGAAACTGAATACTTGTGGGAAGATTCAGTCATAGAAGTAACCAAAATTTCACATGCAAAAGGAGAATTGAGAGAACGCTAAGCAAGTTCTTATTCTTCAGCCAATTATTATTTATGGAGACAGTTACCTAGCAAAATGGTTGTAATTATTATTGTTTTTTTGCTTGTGAAATGCTTATTCATTTGGACAGAAGTTATATTTTAAAAAAAAACTTTAAGCCTCATGATTGGAAAAGGGAGGCTAATAATGTAAGTTAATTGCGTCTACACAGTGGGGACTGGGAAGTGGGAACTATATTATGGGAGGCCTGGGTGGAGCAGACTAGCACATATTTGAAAATTGACAATCAGATAGCTCTATCCTCTGAGACAACATACTCTTCTTAAGAGACGATAGTAGAAAGGAAGAATATTTGCTTGGATAATGTTAACCTAATGTAACTAAGGTTTGTGGCAAGAAATTTGGATTTATCCTTGACTTTGTCAAAGAAGGAAAAGAAGATTGTGTTTAGAAAAAGAGTGAAAAAAAAGGTCTAAGGGAACTAAGAAGTTTGACAAGTGAGGTCAGATACATTAAGATTGTGAGCCGGAATACAACAGGGTTTGGTGATTGGAGGAGGAGGTTTGTTCTCAAAAAGTATGTAAGGAAGCTGAATCATGATGTTATTCTTCAGGAGTCAACAAGAGAGATTACTGATCATGAAATTATTGGTAGTATTTGGGGTTTTCGTTTTAAAGAATGGATTTACTTGTCTGAGGGTATCATCTTAATGTGGGATACTAGAAATGTGAAGGTGATTGAGTCTATAGTTGGTGATTATTTAATTTCAATTAGAATTAGACCAAAAGAAGGTCGGGATTGGTGGCTTAGGGGCTGCAAAATTTTATGGTCCCCATAAGAGAAGAGGAAGAAATTTTTTTGGGAGGAATTGGCTGATGTTTATGGTCTTTATAGTCCTAATTGGTGTGTGGGGAGAGATTGTAATATGTTTAGATTTCTTTCAGAAAAATTAAATGGTGAGAGATAAACAAAAAGCAAGAAGGATTTTAATTCGCTTATAAGGGAGATTAGACTAAAAGAAAATGTTTGCAACAATGGAAGTTTTACTTAGTATTTTAAGTCAAATCCTATTTTTGCTAACTTCATAGATTTTTATTCTTATCCGAGTGAAAAATTTTAATTGGGTCTAGTGTTATACGTGACTTGTCAAAGGGTTATTTCCGATCATTATCAAATTCTGTTGAGTACAAAAACTAAGCCATGGGATCCAATTCCTTTTAAGTTTAAGAATGCTTGGCTCAAGCACAAAAATGTCATTAATAAAGTTCAACAATGGTAGAGAGAAGCAGTTGTTCAGGAGTGGTGTAGCTACAAGTTTATAAAAAAGTTAGTTTTTGAAAGTTAATTTAAAAGGGTGGAATAAGAAGGATTTTGGTGATTTAAAAGATAAAAGAAAATCTTTGGATGATAGAATCTCCTTCTTAGATAAGTGTCAAGGAGATGAAACTTTCAATGAGTCTTTTAAAGCATAACTAGTTAGTCTAAAAGTTCAATTAGAATAACCAATAGTAAATGAAGAAATATTCTGGAGACAAAAAGTAAAAAACTACTTGGATCAAACAAGTGATGCGAACACAAAATTCTTTCATAATATGGCCAATGGAATGAAGAATACAAACATGATTGAAAAAATTGAAAAGAAAGATGAAAGTATAGTAGCAACAGATCACTTAATAGAAGAGGAGGTAGTGAATTTCTTTAAGAAGCTTTACTCTAAAGGAAAAGTGAAATTAGATTGGGGGTGCATCCTAAGTGAAAGTGAAAAAGAGAAAGGTGAAATTAGAAAAGCAATCTTTGAATGTTCAAAGGATAAAGCACCTAGTCCATATGTGTTTAACTTTTCTTTTTAAGTCAAAGCAATCCTTTTAAGTCAAAGGATAGAGCACCTAGTCCATATGGGTTTAACTTTTTTTTTTTCCTAAGTGTTGGGAGATAGTCAAAGAGGAATTGTTGGACATGCTTCAAGAATTCTTTAATGATATAATTCATTAAAATATAAAAAAAAACTAATGCTATTTTTATTCACTTAATCCCCAATAGAGATAATGCTTTGAAATTCGAAGACTAACTAATAAGTTTGGTTACCAGTTTATATAAGATCATTGCTAAGGTTTTGTCACTAAGGTTAAGAGCAGTACTGCTATCTCAAATGAATAAGTAGCTTTCATAAAAGGTAGACAAATTTTAGATGATGTTCTAGTAGCTAATGAAAATGTTGAATATAAGAGGAATATAAGAGATGGAAAATACGGATCAAGGATTGTTTACATTTCGTAAATTTCTCAGTAATTATTAACAGAAGACCAATAGGAGTTCAGGGATTCAAGAGGATTATGGCAAGAAGAACCACTTCATCCATTTCTTTTTATCTTGGTAATTGATGGTTTGAGTCGGTTAATGGAAAGGGAAAAGAAATATAACTTGATACACTACCTTTATGTTGGGAGAGATAGAGTTGAAGTTTCTCATCTTCGATTTGCTGATGATACCATTTTCTTCTCCTCAAGCAGCAATGAAACATTTGTAAATTTGATTAAGGTGGTTGAACTCTTCTACTATATGTCAGGTTTGAAAGTAAATTTATCCAATAGTTGCATCTTGGGTATTAACTGCCAGGAAGAAAAAGTGATTACTTTAACTGACTCAATGGGATGTCAAGTTTGAAAATTAGCCCTTGAAATATTTGGGTTTACCTCTAAGAGGCAATCCAAGGGTAGTAGAATTTTGGTACCAATTATTGAAAGATTTGAAAGAAAATAGGTGGATTGGAAGAGTTTTTTCTCGGAGGTTGATTAACTTTGATTAGTTATGTATTATCAAACCTTACTACTTATTATTTGTCAATTTTTAAAATAACTATGTGGTTAAAAGATTAGAGAAAATGTTGAGAAACTTTCTAGAGGAAGTTAACGAAGGGAAAAAGTGTAATTTGGTCAATTAGATGACTATTAAAAAATTGAAGAAAAAATGAGGGTTAAGCATTGATAATATTATTGAAAGAAATAAGGTCATATTACGGAAGTGGATTTAGAGGTTCACTCTCTTTAGCATAGGTTGTTAAAAGTATATATAGATTGAATGAGAATGAATGGGATAAAGACCAGGGCTTTTATCGAAATCGATATAGTCTTTGGTTGTCAATTGTTATAGACTTAGATTCTTTATTTTCCAATTTGAGGTACATGGTAGAGATGGAAGCAAAATTTGTTTTTGGGAGGATCCTCGGATGGGAGACGATTCCTTTTCCCTAAGATTTCAAAGGTTATATAGTTTTTGTTTGGAAAAAAATACTCTTATTAATAGGGTATATTCAACAGATGGTTGGAATTTCAAGTTTAGATGAAAATTGAATGATTGGAAAGTTGAAGATTTTACAAGCTTCATGTTAGTTATAAGGGGTTGAAATAAGAGCAGATTACATTGATAGAAGGATATGGACTAATGATTCATCTGGTGTTTCTCTTGTAAATCTATCTTTAAGGCTCTTGTGAATAATCTAATGACAACAAGTTTTTGATCATTATACATCAGTCTAGACAAGTCCAAGTCCAACTCCAAGCAAAGTCAAGTTTTTAAAATAGCTGATTATTCTTGGCAAGTTGAACACAAATAACTGGGTACAATTAAAGTTTTTAAAGACTTGCCTCTCCCCTAATTGGTGTGTTCTTCGTAAGAATAATTTCGAAAATATTTAAACTTATTCTTATACTGTCTACTAGCACAGATTCTTTGACCAAGTTACAAAGGAGTAAAGGAATACTATAAGTTATCTAAGGTCATGTCATTCTTTATCTATGGAGACTTTTAACATGTTTGGGAATAGTAATATGGCATCAAAAGCTAGCGTGTTGTGGAAGTACAAGGTTTGAACGATTCTTTTGATCTTATGGATGGAGAGGAATTAGAGAATCTTTGAAGATATTTAGAATGATCCCAATTTTTGTAGGAGAAAGTTCTGGTTTTGGTATCTTCCTCGGCTTCAGTTCTAAAGAGTTAAGAGATTATTCTCAGTTTCTTATTGTTAAAGATGATTAGTTGTGTATTAGGTGTCTATCACTAGGTAAATATATTAGTTGTGTATTAAGTGTATGTCACCTAAGATTGTCCCTAACTTTGTATATAAATAAGTAGTGTCTTTGAATGAAAATAAGTGAATGAATTTTGAGTTTTAAATGGTATCAGAGCATTTGGGTTACAAAATTTGAGAAATTTTTTTTTTGTTCAAATTAGGGACTGATTTTGGGTAAACACATATTAGGATTTGGTGCATTTTTGAGTTCCAACTCGGAACACCCTTTTGGAGTGCACATTTTTTCTCACCGTCGGCACAAGGAGGAAGACCAGCCGCCGACTAGCCAAACCCCGAAGTCCGATCACCAGACGAGCAGCGAGTGAGCCACACGTACCACCACGACTTTCTGTCATCTTTCCACGCGCCGGTGCGTGATAGCGCGTCCGTGCAGCATTCTTCTCCGGTCGAATTCGTGTCGCTCTCCGCCGTTTACCTGTGTCATTTGTGGTGATTTGGCACTCATCGCTTGTGATTGTTCAGGTTTTGGTTCTTCCAATTTTGTGTTCTTGTTCGCTGCGTGTTTGGGTGTTGTTGGATTTTGTTTGTTCGTTTGCTTTCTACCTTGTCGTTTGTAAGAGTTATGGCTGAAAAGAAATCTCATGTTGTAACGGATATGGTGCCTGTGATGTCTAAAATCACGGACCATAAACTCAATGGCTCGAATTATTTGGCTTGGAGCAAGACCATTCGAATTTATTTGCGAAGTATCGACAAAGATACTCATTTGACTAATGATCCTCCTACAGATGATTCAAAGCAGACATGGCTTAGAGAAGATGATCGCTTATTTCTACAGATTCGGAATTCTATTGAAAGCAATGTAATTGACTTGATCAATCATTGTGAATTCGTTAAGGAATTGATGGATTATTTGGATTTCTTATATTCTGGTAAAGGAAATCTTTCTCGCATATATGAGGTATGCAAAGCATTTTACCGTGCAGACAAACAAGATCAGTCACTCACAAATTATTTTATGGAATTTAAAAGGACTTATGAGGAGCTCAATAGTTTGATGCCTTTTAGCCCTGATGTAAAGGTTCAACAAAGCCAACGGGAACAAATGGCGGTCATGAGTTTTCTTGCCGGTCTTCCCTCTACTTTTGAGACTGCTAAGTCCCAGGTTCTTTCTGGTTCTGAGATCTCCTCTTTACAAGAGGTGTTTAGTCGAGTACTTCGTACAGAAGGCACTCCACCTCCACCTGCTCAATTAAATGGTGCTTTGGTCAGCCGAAGTAATAATTATGAGCATGAACGGTCAACTTATATGAACAGAAACAAAGGAGGCGGCTCGCACGGGTTTGAAACTTGACCACAGGACCTAGGAGGTATTGTATGTCACTATTGTCACAAACCAGGACATACGAAACATGACTATAGAAAGCTTCAGTACAAGCATCAGAAAGGTCACTCGGCTCATATTGCATCCACTTTTGATACTTCTGAAAAATCGGTTCTTATCTTTGCAGATGAATTTACCAAGTTCTCACAGTATCAGGAATCACTAAGGTCTTCATCACCTTCTGTCACTGCTATTGCTGATTCAGGTAAATCAAATGCGTGTCACATTTCCTCATCTTTTAAATGGGTAATTGATTCTGGTGCCACAGATCATATGACAGGTAATTCTAGTCTCTTTTCTACTCTTCAGTCACATACTTCTACCTTTACTGTTACCTTAGCCGATGGGTCACCATCTTGTGTTCTTAGGTCTGACACAATTACTCCCACTCCTTTGCTTCCTTTGTCCTCTGTCTTACATTTATCTAACTTATCCTTTAATTTGATCTCTGCCAATCAGCTTACTCACAATCTTAACTGTTGCATCTCATTTTTTCCTGATCGTTGCTTATTTCAGGATCTTATGACGAAGAAGACTATTGGTAAAGGACATGAGTCTGGAGGCCTCTATATTCTTGACACACCAATACCGAAATCTGTCGCTTGCTCTAGTGTAACCTCTCCCTTCGAGGCACATTGTAGACTGGGTCATCCATCTCTTCCTTTACTGAAGAAACTTTGTCCTCAGTTTAGTAAGGTGTCTTCATTAGATTATGAGTCTTGTCAATTTGCAAAACATCATCGTCTTAGTTCAAATCCAAGAGTTAATAAACATGCTAGTGTTACTTTTGAATTAGTTCATTATGATGTTTGGAATCCTTGTCCTATTTTGTCTAAACCTAGATTTAAGTATTTTGTTACTTTTGTGGATGATTATTCTCGTGTAACTTGGTTATATTTAATGAAGAGTCGTTCTGAATTGTTTTCTATTTTTTGCGCATTTTGTGTTGAGATTAAAACTCAATTTAATGTTTCAATTCGTACTTTGCGAAGTGATAATGCCAAAGAATATACAATAGCTTTGTTTCAATCTTATATGGTTCAAAATGGCATGCTTCATGAAAATTCGTGTGTTGATACTCCATCTCAAAATGGAGTGGCCGAACGTAAGAATAGAGATCTTCTCGAAACTGCACGTGCCTTATTATTTCAAATGAATGTTTCTAAACCTTTTTGGGCCGATGTAGTTTCAACAACATATTTTCTTATTAATCGCATGCCCTCATCTGTTCTTCATGGTGAGATTCCTTACAAAATTTTGTTTCCTAATAAGTCATTATTTTCGGTTGACCCTAGGATATTCAGTAGCACTTGTTTTGTTCGGGATGTTCGTCCGCATGTTACTAAATTAGATCCCAAGTCTTTGAAGTGTATCTTTCTTGGTTATTCTCGTTTCCAAAAAGGTTATAGATGATATTGTCCTAGTTTTAACAAATATCTTGTCTCAATTGATGTTACCTTTATCGAAGACACACCCTATCACATCATCTGAACCTGTCTCTGATTCAGTTCCTGTTAGGCCTCCTATAACTCAAGTCTACTCTAGACATAGACCTTCTGATTCATGTCCTGCACCTGCTCCTTCGTCATCAGATCCAGTCCTGACCGATGATCTTCCTATTGCATTACGCAAAGGTAAACGTCAATGTACTTATCCTATTTTTTCTTTTGTTTCTTATAACTGTTTGTCGTCTTCCTCTTGCTCTTTTATTGCCTCTCTTGATTCTATTTCTATCCCTACTATTCACGAAATCATATCTCATCCTGGTTGGTATCATGCAATGATCAAGGAAATGAATGCATTGGATAACAATGGTACTTGGGACTTGGTTGATTTACCTTCGAGGAAACAGGCTATCGGATGCAAATGGGTGTTCACAGTTAAGGTTAATCCAGATGGGTCAGTTGCTCAATTAAAGGCTCGTCTTGTTGCTAAGGGATATGCTCAAACCTATGGAGTGGACTATTCTGACACTTTCTCTTCTGTTGCTAAATTGACATCTTTCGATTGTTTATTTCTATGGCAGCTACTCACCATTGGCCTTTGCATCAACTACATATCAAGAATGCTTTTCTTTATGGTGATCTTCAAGAGAAGGTGTTTATGGAGCAACTTCCTGGTTTTGTTGCTCAGGGAGAGTCTAGGCAAGTTTGTCGTCTTCGTAAATCTTTGTATGGTTTGAAACAGAGTCCTCGTGCTTGGTTTGGAAAATTTAGTCGAGCTATAGAAACGTTTGGTATGATGAAAAGCAAGTCTGACCATTCTGTGTTCTACAAACATTCAGAAACTGGTATCATTCTTTTAGTTGTGTATGTAGATGACATTGTTACTACTGGAAGTAATACTACGGAAATTTCATCTCTTAAGTCTTTCCTACATACTCAGTTTCACACGAAGGATTTGGGGATGCTAAAGTATTTCTTGGGTGTTGAAGTCACAAGAAGTAAAAAAGGTATCTTTCTATCTCAGAGAAAATATGTCCTGGACTTATTAACTGAGACAAGAAAATTAGGAGCAAAACCTTGTAGTGCTCCAATGACTCCGAACATCCACCTTACAAGAGATGGAGAACTCTTTAAAGATTCTGAGAGATATCGAAGGGTGGTTGGAAAGTTGAATTACTTTATCGTGACTCATCCAGATATTGCATATTCGGTCAGTGTTGTTAGCCAATTTATGTCATCCCTAAGCATTGGGCAACATTAGAACAAATTTTGTGTTACTTGAAAGGAGCACCTGGACGTGGTATCTTGTATGCAAATCATGGACACACTCATATTGAATGTTTTTCAGATGCAGATTGGGCAGGTTCCAAAATGGATAGAAGATCCACATCAGGCTATTGTGTTTTCATTGGAGGAAATTTGGTCTCATGGAAAAGCAAGAAGCAAAATGTTGTGTCATGGTCGAGTGCAAAGTCAGAATATAGGGCTATGGCACAATATGTGTCTGAGATAATGTGGATATATTAGCTCTTGGATGAAGTAGGTCTTAAAACTTCAATACCAGCGAAATTGTGGTGTGATAAGCAAGCTGCTCTTCATATTGCTTCTAATCCTGTGTTTCATGAGCGAACTAAACACATTGAAATTGATTGTTATTTTGTTCGCGAGAAAATTCAGCAAGGTTTGATTTCTACAGGATATATGAAGATTGGAGAACAACTAGGAGATATCTTCACGAAAGCTTTAAGTGGGGTTCGAGTTGATTATCTTTGTAACAAGTTGGGCATGATTAATATCTATGCTCCAACTTGAAGGAGAGTGTTAAAGATGATTAGTTGTGTATTAGGTGTCTATCACTAGGTGAATATATTAGTTGTGTATTAGGTGTCTTAGTTGTGTATTAAGTGTATGTCACTTAAGATTGTCCCTAACTTTCTATATAAATAGGTAGTGTCTTTGAATGAAAATAAGTGAGCAAATTCTGAGTTTTACACTTATAAACTTTAATTAGAGAGCTTGTATATTCTAGTTAGGATTTTGTGTTATGGCACTTAGTTTTTCTTCAGTAAAGAGTGGAGCTCACTTTTGTAAGTAGATTACTGATCCATATCTTTGTACCTATTACATACTTTAATATAATATAATGTTTCTTATAGAAAAATATATTTTCTTATTTATTTATGAATTCTTTGTTTTCTTTCTTTCTTTCTTTTTAGGAGTTTGAGAGCTATTTAAATTTTCTACGTGGTTTAAGAGGAAACAATGTATGATGCAATTGCTTTGTATTGATAGTGTTTTGGTGGTAGATAGAGAGAGTTGTACTTTTTTGCTCTGTGTTTTAAGTTTTAATTTACGGATGCTCTGAATTATAAAAGCATACAAATATTAGAAAATATGAGAAGATTAAGATCAACAGAGTGCTTATGCTTGCTTTAACTAATATTAAAAATAAAAATAGAAAAAAGGTACAACACAAGCAAACAATGTAATTTGGACTAACCATTATTATATCACATTACAATTATCGGAAAAAAAATATACCACATTACGATGGCATAAAAGAAGAGTGTTGAACTATGATCATGTTTGATTCATATAATATAAACGTAATAATAATTGTAATGGTAATAGGAATTAAATTCATTTAAAACAATATTACTTTACTATGCTTGTTTGAACTAAGGAATCAAAATAAGAACAAATTTAAAAATACAATTTATAAAATTGTAAATGAAGCAAAAATATAAACTTTTTGACTTCTATGAGAGGAAAAATATAAAAAATAAATAAATAAATGGTAATACAAATATGTATAGAAAATAAAACATTCTAACATATTCATGAGGGGTGTAGGAGGAATGAGTTTTCTCGCTACTGGTAAAATGCTTTATATTCCATTCAGTTAAATCAAACTCATAAATACCTATAGCTCTTTTCCATTACGAATCCTATTACTTTCAACCAAACATGACCTATATAAAATGAGCAAAAATTTGACGCATGTGTACCAGGAGACCAGTCAAAGCTGTAAATCTTGACAAAACCAGTGGAAGCTTCTTAAGGGACAAGGTTATAACAAGCGAACCCTCCAATATACTGCTGTTGATTTCACGGTAGATTCTTTCAACCCTGACATAAAGAATATGAAGAACATAACACATTAAATATACATTTTACATTGAAGAATAAAACAAATAATTATAAATAAAACTACAATAGCTCAAATAGATACATACCAAAGTCTTCCTTCACCATCAACCAGGGAATATAATATTTTTTCAATACTGTAATAGCATTCCTGAACAGCATATGCCATGTATTCATCCTTACATATTCTATCCCAAAGATCCACCTGTGTATCTTTACAGTCCAAGGCCAGATCAATTGCCAGCAAGATCTACAAGACATAAAATATTTGGCAATTGAGTACACTCAAGGTTGGTCGATAATAAGTTCCTTCAGGAAGAATTTAAAAGTTGCACCTTGCTACTTAGAAGAAACAGGGGCCACTGTACTAATCTTAAGCTTCCTGTGTTGCTAGGCATAGAAAGCAAGTCCATCTCCCTAAAAGCATGAAAATCGCATAAGACCCATATAAAGATATAAATAAATAAAAGCAATTAACAGAACACAGCAGAAAAAGCATTCAGATACTAAGTTTATTATTATTTGGCAGCTAGTAAGTCATGCATCTACCTATTGCTAATATAGTCTTCCTCGCGTAAACTTTTTATAATCTCATTCCAAAAGGGAGAAAACATGGCAGCATTTGTCTTGTTCATGTCCTCAGAGTCCTGAATACAACAAAAACATAACCTGGATGTTAGAGATGTATCTGAGAAAAAATACTGGAGCAAACCAGAACAGAAAGGACGTATAACAGTACAAGATATAGATGAACGAAATTCAAAAACTCTAGAACTAAATCATATTGGGGAAGATTCAATAAACTATGTCCATTATGACAAAATGCAAGGATAGATGTTAAGCAAGCCAGAATAGATGTAAAACGACCTTTGTTAAAGAGAACTCTACATAACTCTTTTGGACGAGAATGAAATGAACTCAGGAAAGAAAATATACAATCCCAAAAATACATGCGATAAATGTGTACCTATGTTACATGGATTCTTCATTTTCCATGAAAGACCCGTGTCCAACGGACATGACATGAACATGAACATGAACATGGGTGTGGGTATTCGACACTTCAAATTGGTGGAAATTTAAAAAAAAATTGAGAAAAAATAGATATGTCCTACACTCGAATACGTATATAAAAATTTAGAACACTCGGTGTCTTTAAAAAGCCCATGTAAAAGAGATGTGTACAACTATATTTTTTTTGCAAAAATGTATACCTGTACACATGCTTAGTACTGAAAAAGCCTACCAGTATACCTTTCCTACTTTGGGATGCAAAAAGGCTTCTCATCAAGATTACTAATGATCTGGGTGTTGCAATAGCAATAGCAATAGCAATACCTACCACCATCGCCCACAACCACTCACTCTCAGCCACCAGCCAATCAAACCTTTACCTTTTCTGACCACCACCATCACCACTTTCTGCCAGAAACTCGACCAGCCATTTGTAACTAACAGAGAAATCAGAGTGATAACCCACTAATCACCACCCAGACCTTTACCTTTTCTGACCACCACCATCACCACTTTCTGCCAGAAACTCGACCAGCCATTTGTAACTAAAAGAGAAATCAGAGTGATAACCCACTAATCACCACCCAGACCTTTACCTTTTCTGACCACCACCATCACCACTTTCTGCCAGAAACTCGACCAGCCATTTGTAACTAAAAGAGAAATCAGAATGATAACCCACTAATCACCACCCAGACCTATCCCTTTCACAACCAACCCCAAATCCCTTTTACAACCAACCCCATTACCTCCGTTAGGTGGAAAATCCAGCTGCTGCTGGTAATCCTTAACCATCCTAAAAAACCCCAAGGGAAGATGAACACAATGACATCATATTGTTCAGACTTTGAACAATATGACAGTCAAATTTCAAAACAGTCCCCAAGCAAATCAAGTAATAAACCAATCCCTCATCAATTAAAGTTCCAACTGAAAAATAACCAAAACATATTGAACTATAAACCCTTAAAATACCACAAATTTCTATATACAAATTTTTTTTAAAAATATTTCCTATTTCTCTGTCATATTGTTGAGATCAGGATCCACCAGTACTTTTTTGATGACAAACAAAATTTATTTCATTAATTTTGAGGACCAAATGGACCAGAGGTCCAAACTATCATTAACGTTAGATTCCAATGAAGTTAAATTTTGAGCAAATTGATACTCAAACAAACTTATAGATGATCAGATGGAGGATGTTTAATCATCTGCAGTTCATATAGCCAATTCAGCAGTCATTGACAAAATATTAAACAGCGTTTTTTGCCTTCTTTTACACTTTATTGACAACAAGAGATTTCTACTAAAAGGGAGGGAAAAACCCTTTATAGGGGACAGGATTTGAGAACCTTAGTAAACAAAACACCGCCATTATCCTAAATAGATGGTACAACATTTAAAATAGAATAACATGCTTAAAATTACCCAAAATGTAAGCAAAGTTACAAACAAGATGTAATTAGAAGTTAGAATTAAGGTGTAACTGAAAAGTTTATCTTAAATGAAGAAAGAACTAAGTTAAACTCTCACCTGAGAAGAATGTCGGTTGAAGGGCAACCTGGAAAGATCATGTTGAAATACATGTTAAAGAATGGAGATATATATATACATAAATATATATATATCCATTTAAAAGCATAGATATTAAGTGCAAATATCAAATCACACACCAAGATACATATGGAACTCTAAGCATGTAGAGTAACCTCAGTCAATAAAACATGTAAATAAATACATTGTTCCTCCCCATTTTCGCATTCAAGTGGCATGGCAACCCATTTAATTACCAAAACAAAACAAAAAAAAACACAAAACAAAGAAAATTGTCTTAATATCAAGCTGTCTTTCCACCTAAAAAGTATATGATTATGTTGTCGCATTCCACAATCATCTACAGTATTCTGATATATATTACCCACAAACATTTAAAGCTGTACGAGAACTTGTTCTTTGGATTTTATTCTTTGGAATAGAATTGTTGTTGACTTGACTGAGTAAATATTGTTTCTTGCAATTACAGGTAATCTGTAACACAATGCTTCAAATATGGTTCAAGAAATAAGAATAAGTAGTAGTATAGTTATTTCCCATTTAAGTAAAAAAAAAACAGTAAATTAATAGTTAATGGTATTAATATATATTTTTTATGATAATAAAGAGTCATGCTTTACTATTGAAAACATGACGCAAAACAAGATGTTAGTGATTCTTGATTAAAAATAACAAGTATGCTAAAATAAACAAAATAAGCATTTATGGCACCAACTTTAGATAGAAAATAACGAGAGCAGGCTCAGAAACACTTACATATTAATCTCTCTCTTACAACCTAAGATACTAAATTAGCAAATATCAAAGACAAGCTAACCAAAAGATCAGAAATATCTGAAAACATAATAATACCTTTTTGTTTGTGAAGACACTAGATTATTTGCAAAAGCTTTGGGGAAGCTCTCAAAACGCTTATGCACCATCTCAATTGAACGTATCTTGGAAAAAAAAAGACACAATTAACATAATAAGAATTTTAATGCAAGGTGAATTTCAAATAGATCATATCAGTGAATCAAAAATCTAAAGAGGAAAAGAACTATAAGAAACATACATAATTAAAAAGAAAGCAAAACAGTAATTACCCGTTAAAGGTTATAAAACTAGCAAGCAGAAAAGATAAGGAACAATATCTTTTATTAGATAAACACCATCCTTAAAATAATATGTACAGGAATAAATGCATAATCTCCATTGTGAAGAATAGAGAAATACCTCGCCTAAACGAGCACGTGCACCCTTTACACCACCAATAATGGCTGACAAGAGTGTATACCATATATGGATATCCATGAGATAGATCTGGAAATTGGAAAATATAAATAAGAAATTGCCTGATGCATATCATAATAAACCTTTCAGAAACAGCTCAGCCACAAGGTCTAAAATAAGATAATGGCACAGAAAGGGCAAAGATCTAAGTTGAAACAAGGAAGTAATTATCACTGCATTCAGAAATATGTTGGTACATCTTTAAGATAGTGTTGGTTATCAATGGGAGCCACTAATGGGATGAGCAAATATTACTTATATATTTCAAACATTGTAGTTTGTATATCCTGACACCCTTAAGCTTGGCTCCATATTTTGTGGGACCCATCACTTGGTTTATTTTATGATTCAAAGTTGCAGGAGTTTGATCTCAAAACCGTATGTTCTGCTAGTGATATAGCAGCACCATAGTTAAAAGTAATGGTCACTATCCCTCTCAAAAGCTTAAGCTACCATAAATGAGCCAACATTATTTTTATTCTTGATATTTTGTATTTTCTAACAATATGAAATTGGTAAACCCTTCCCGAAAGTCAGAAACTCAATAGTCTTCCAGATAGAATCTAAAAGTTTCAAGTCACAGTTCAATTGCGCTGAAGCTCAAGAAAAATGAAAGTACTCACAGCCACAACAGGAGCCCAGAGGCTAGCAATTGTCATGGCATTATTATTTTCTGCAAATGAACCACAACAGCTTAAATTAGTATCATATATCTTATTTTCCATTCAGAGAAAGTAATATATAGCTTTCTAATTAAAGCTAGTAACACACAGTGATTCTTAAGCACTAATGAGAGAAGTACTTTGCAGAATCACTTAGTAACAAGTTGCAAGAATATAGAAAAAATAGGTAACTTTATATAGAACAAACAAATTATGTGCAGGTTTATCATAAAAATCCATAGTTATTCTAGGCTATCAATATGCACACAACCTATTTGAAAAACAAAGTCAAAATTAAGAAACAATTGTACATACTAAACAAAGGTGCTACAGAGCCCAAAATCTCAGTAAGTTAATGGCAATTCATGTTATATGCTTTATATAAGGGTGTATCAAGATGACTACAACCTCAGGGCTAGGCATGCAGCAAAAAAAAAAACAAAATTAAGCATCTAAGAACATATTGACAACGAAAAATATGTTAGACGTTGTCAAAGTAAGGAGTTGGTAGAGAACTATATATAGAATATATGAATCAAAAAATTAAAAAGAAATAAAGCAAGATTTTCTTCTAAATCTAAAAAGTGTTGAATGCAATCTTTTGCTCCCATTCCCACTGTGTTCGACTTCAAAGTTTAATTAGGTGCCCATGCCTAGATACTAGGGAGATGTGACTGTAATGTTAATATATATCGGGCTTTTATTGTACACTTCTTCTTCCTCCAGTTTAAGACATTTATAAAACAATAGGGATCCAAATTTCCTAAGAACATAACCTTTAAGGCAACCTCTCTCTATAGATAAATTTTTGATACTGACAAAGTAAATATGCAATTAACTGATCTGAAAACTGCTTAGTGACGGTCTACTGCTTGGCAAAGAGGCTTCAAATAGTTGAAAGCTCCAGAAAATTTCATTATACCCGCCATTCTTAAAATATTGGAGGGGACTGTATGGAACCAAATGCCCACATAATCAAAAACTACCGTAAATTTACTAAATATTCCAAACCACCAAATTAAACATATAGTTAATGATAGTCACAGTGGAATAAATGATCATCTTACTCTTTGAAATCAAATCATGCCATGAGTACTCCAAAACCCGAAGGTCCTTAATAATATTAGTGGGTTTCACAAGAGGTCGTATCTGCAATAGGAGATGAGGTTTAGAGATAGCACTATAGTTTGTACATAAATCCCATGCCACATATATGATGAAAACAGTTGTGTAAAACAACTGAAAGTAACCAATGAAAGCCAAGAACGAGAAAGCTCTTGCCTGGAGAAAGTAAGCAAAAATGAACTTGCACGTAAAGATTACCAGCCAAAAGAGCACATATCTGCAATTGTTAAACAATGACAAAATGAAAACAAAGACAACAAAGTTGTGAGAAAAATTAGAAAACCTCACAATTTACAAGATAAAAAACAGCTTCCATCTCAAGCTTTGTTCCTACTCTCCATAACTGAGATAAACCACTTGGAAGCATATAGGCACTTCTTAAATTGCCTAATCAATAGGCCACAAACAAACAAATATAATAGATCTATACGACTACATCTGAATAGGGAGCTAGATTCAGACAATGTTATTCATCGGTTAAATATGCCAATAACCAATCACAAGCTATAAAACAAGCTTATAACTAAATTCCAAATTTTTAGGTCCTCTGAAAAAAATCTGAAAATATATTCCAGTGAAATATGTCAAAATATATTTTATATTGTAGGAAATCAACCTAAGAGTGTGGTTAGTTTCTTGATTTCCAGGGTGGAACCAACCCCTGTTTTTAGGATGTTAGTTTTCTGATTTTCAGGATGATTTACAGCTGTATACTAATAACTTCCAGCAGTGGATTAGGCATAACAAATGTATATATAAAGGGATTTGATATTAAGAAATGAATGCAAGTAATTTTTCTGTAAAATAAAAACAACTTCATGGTATCAGAGCCTTAGGCTCATAAACTGCTGCTCTTAGCCTCTTGTTCAACTAGTTCTGTAAGTTCACCTAGTATGATGTCAAATACTCAGACAAGGAATGCACCTTTTCAATTTCCAACTCAAGTTTCAACTTTTGGGCATGAGAGTTATGAAAAAACTGAAAATTTAAATGTTCTTAGTACACTGGAAGATGACATGGATGAAGAGGTTCCAGAGACAAGTAACAGAACTGAATTCAATATGGGAAATTCAGGCAGCTTTGGGCTTGGATCCATTCTTGATCCTGCTCCTAAACATAATCATTTTGGTGGTCTATTTAACAGTGCAACTATTAATGTTTCTGTTTCTCCTTTTAACAGTACCAGTCCTCAAAGAGAGCTATTTCGGCCTACATCTTTTCAGTTCCAGTCTCTCCAACCATCAGTACAAACTCAGCCTTCAAACTCAAGTACATTTTCTGGTAATCCTATCCCATTTACTAAGGAACAGTTAGAACTTCTCCAACAACTTATACAAAAGGCAAATATCAACACCACATTTAGTAGCAGCAGGAATAACTCCACAAATATTTCCAGTAATTCAACAAAGCATGCTGGAAAATTTCCCTCATCTTGGATAGTAGACTCAGGTGCCTCCAATCACATGACAAGTGATCAATCACTTTTCACAACCTATTCACCTTACAACAGACTTCAAACAGTGTGTGTCGCCAATGGTACTCGCACCACAGTAGTCGGAACAGGGACCATTTGCCTCTCAAACAACCTCATTCTCAAATCTGTGTTATTTGTGCCTGGATTTTGCTGCAATCTCATATCAGTTAGTAGATTAAATCATGACCTTAACTGTGAAACTAAATTCTTAACTAAATCTTGTGTTTTTCAGGACCTGAGCTCGGGGAAAATGATTGGCGGTGCTGATTTACGTGCGGGCCTCTATGTTCTTGATATCAACACTCCTTCAAACCATTCTGTTAGTCATCAATGTCAATTGAGTCATAATCTTAACTCTCATAGTCATACTAATAAGGAAAGTGAAATCATAATGTGGCATTTTCGTCTAGGTCATTCAAATTTTTCGTATTTGAAACGTTTGTTTCCATCCTTATTCATCAATAAAAATCCCAATTTATTTCATTGTGAAGTTTGTCAGTTGGCAAAACATACTCGAAACACTTTTTCACCACGCACGCCTGAAGCCAAGTCACCCATTTTCCCTCATTCACGGTGACATTTGGGGACCATGTCGCGTTGATGTGCGGTGCTCGATGGTTCTTACTGTTAGTTGATGATCATACTCGATTATGTTGGACATTTCTTATGAAAGACAAATCTGAAACCAAGCACATATTTCCACTTTTTCATGCCATAATCCAAACTCAATTCAATGCCAATATTCAAATCCTAAAAACTGATAATGCTAGGGATTTCTTTAATTCCGATCTTAGTGGATATCTCAAATCACATGGTATTGTCCAACAAAGCTCCTGCGTTGACACACCACAACAAAACGGTGTAACCGAACGCAAAAACCGTCATATACTTGAGGTTGCCCGAACTTTACTTTTTCAAACCAATGTTCCTAACAAATTTTGGGGTGAAGTCATTCTTACTGCAACACACTTGATCAACCGAATGCCTTCTCGAGTTCTCAACTTTCATTCACCTTTACAAGTGCTTCAGAGTCAATATTCTACCTCACAACTTGTGTCACCAATTCCTTTCAAGGTTTTTGGTTGCACTGCTTTTGTCCATATTCATTCACAATATCGTGGCAAACTTGATGCTCGTGCCATTAAATGCATCTTCGTTGGTTACTCAGCCAATCAAAAAGGCTACAAATGTTTCTCTCCCATCACTCGTAAGTTTTACCATTCCATGGACGTTACTTTCTTCGAAGAAACTCCATTCTATTCTAATTCTGCAATTCAGGGGGAGAATCACACTAATGAATTGCAGAATTGGGATTGGTCATCACTCATTGAATCGAATTTATCATCTCATTTACCTTCCACAACCTTGTCCTCTTCCAACCTGATACCCATTCCAGATTCTCCTTCAAAAACCAAACCTGATCAATCTCCCATTGTCTATCCTAGACATCTTCTCCTTCCTAATGATGCCATAAAAGTTTATGAAAGAAAGAGAAATCCTGACTTGCCCACACGAAATCAGCAAAGCCAAGAAACTCTCCTGAGCCATATTGAATCTGAAAGATTACAAGATGAAGCATAATCTTGTCCAAAACTTGGTTCTGACCCTGAGTTAGATCTTCCTATTGCACAAAGAAAAGGCGTTCGATCATGCACTCAACATCCTCTTCAAAGTTACATTTCTTATGCAAATCTGTCCCCAAAATTTCAGGCATTTGTGACATCCCTAGACAACACCAAGATTCTTAATTCTGTCAACGAGGCTCTAAAAGTTCCTGAATGGCGCAAGGCAACCTTAGAAGAATACACTGCACTTGAAAAGAATGGTACATGGATGTTAACAAAGCTACCACATGGAAAGAGGACAGTGGGTTGTAAATGGATATTCTCAGTTAAACAGAAGGCAGATGAAAATATCGACAGATATAAAGCTCGACTAGTGGCTAAAGGGTTCACCCAATCATATGGAATTGATTATCAAGAGACTTTTGCTCCTATAGCAAAACTTAACATAGTTCGTGTCTTACTGTCTATTGCAGTTAATGAGGATTGGCCACTGCTTCAACTTGATGTCAAGAACGCATTCTTAAATGGAGATTTGATTGAAGAAGTTTACATAGATGTGCCTCCTGGCTTTGAGACTAAAGATACACAAGGGAAGGTATGCAAGTTGAGAAAGGCACTATTTGGACTTAAACAGTCACCTAGAGCATGGTTCGAAAAATTCACCAAGGTCCTCAAACAGGATGGATACTCTCAGACACATGCAGACCACACTTTATTTGTCAAACACTTCGCAGATGGGAGAATTACAACTTTGATTGTATATGTTGATGATATAGTTCTTACAGGAAAACATGTAGGAAAAATGAAGAGACTTAAGATGCTATTATCCAAGGAATTCGAGATTACAGACTTGGGATATTTGAAATATTTCTTAGGGATGGAGGTGGCACGTAGTACTAAAGGAATCTCAGTTTCTCAACACAAATATGTTATAGATCTCTTGCATGAGACTGGCATGAGTGGGTGTAAGCCTGTTGAAACACCAATGGATCCTAACACTAAATTAATGCCTCGAATTGATGAATTGGCAACTGACAAGGGGCAATATCAACGCTTGGTAGGTAAGTTAATTTATTTGACCCATACACGTCCAGATATAAGTTTTTCAGTCAGTGTTGTTAGTCAGTTTCTTGGCAACCCATCAGTAGATCACTTGGAGGCAGTAAATCGTATTCTAAGATACTTGAAGAAAGATCCTGGAAAGGGGCTCATGTTCAAGAAAACAATTAATAGAAAATTGGAAATTTATACTGACGCTGATTGGGCTGGATCTCCTAGTGACCGAAAATCCACATCTGGATATTGCTCATTTATTTAGGGAAATTTGGTGACATGGCGTAGCAAAAAGCAAGCAGTGGTAGCACGTAGTGGTGCCGAGGCTGAGTTCCGTGCATTGGCTTTGGGCATCTGTGAAGGAATTTGGCTAAAACGACTACTATACGAACTCAAGGTTGAACATTCAGAATCTATTAGAATCGTGTGTGACAACCAGTCAGCAATTGCAATTGCCAAAAATCCAGTCCACCATGATCGAACTAAACATGTGGAAATTGATAGACACTTCATCAGTGAGAAAATTGAAGACAAGATGATCTCTCTCAACTATGTTCCATCTAGGCAACAAGTAACAGATATCTTAACCAAAGCTTTGTTTCGACCTAATTTCACAGAGTTAAATGTAGCACTTGGTTTGGAAAACATATATTGACTAGCTTGAGGGGGAGTGTAGGAAATCAACCTAGGAGTATGGTTAGTTTCCTGATTTCCAGGGTGGAACCAACCCCTGATTTTAGGATGACAGTTTCCTGATTTCCAGGGTGAAACCAACCCCTATTTTTAGGATGTTAGTTTTCTGATTTTCAGGATGATTTACAGCTGTATACTAATAACTTCCAGCAGTGGATTAGGCATAACAAATATATATATAAAGGGATTTGATATTAAGAAATGAATGTAAGTAATTTTTCTGTAAAATAAAAACAACTTCATATATACTATAGTATAAAGACCGAAATGACAAGATCATGATAATCAAAGTTGGTCCTCCGACTTACTACTCATCAATTTTCAAGATTCTAGTGGTAGTGGCTAAGACATTAAAGAAATTAATGGTGAACTTACTGCTGGAAGGTGTTAAAGGATGGAAATAAGAGTTACTTGGTCAATTGGGAGGTTTTACAAAGAAAAAAGAGGTTATGCATTGATATATCAATGAAAATTGGTTTAAAAAAAGGAAAAAGAAAAGAAAAGAAAAGGCATTATTTGGCAAGTGCCTTATGATTTTCACGCTCAAGGAAAACTCTCTTTGAAATAGAATTATAAGATGCATGAATTGAATGAGAATAGTTGAAATGTGAGTTGTGATTTGCGAGGCATTGGTTGTAGCCCTTGGATGGAAAGCAATAGACTTGATTTTATTTATTTTTTCTAATTTGAGTTACAAAGTGAATGATGGAGATAAAATTCAAATTTTGGGAGTACTTTTGGTTGGACAGAGTTTCTATTTGAACAAAATATTCAAAATTGTATAAGATATGTTTGGATAAGTATGCCCTAATATGCATGTTGTCTTCACTCTTCACCTGAGAGTTGAAATCTCATATTTAGAAGAAAATTAAATAATTAGGAAGTATTTTGAATTTTCAAGCTTGATGTCAGGATTGGAAGGTGTAAAATGTCAAAGCAATAGCAAGGATAGAAAGATATGGATTAAGATTCCTCTGGATGCCCTTATGTTGAGGTTCTCGTGCATTATCCTATTATACAACATTTGAACTACTATACTTCAGATCCAAATAAAGTTCAAGTATTAAAATGACTAAGTGTTCAAAATAATGTGAAAACAAATTATCGAATTCAATCAAAGTTTTTCAAGTTTTTCCTTTTCACCAAATTGACGTGGGCTTTGTAAGAGAAATTCATTTATTCCTACATTGCCCAATTACACATTGTCTTTAGTCTAAGTTATAACTCAGTATTGGTTACAATAGGTTATTTCCAAATCATGCAAATCTTTATGTTGTAAAAGTTTCACATGCATGGGAATGGTACGAAGGATAAGAAAGCTACAGTGTTATGAAGATGCAATGTTAAGGCAATTCTTTGGGTTTTCAGTAGGGAAAGGAATATTAAACTTTTGAGGCTATTAAGAATAATAGCAATCCTTTTTGGGAAGTATTGTTCTTGGCTTCATCATGGGCATCGGTTTTGAAAGAGTCAAAAGGTTATAATTGGAGAGCTTATATATTGATGAAGTGTTGTAAAGGATAGACGATCCTATAATTATACAGGTTTTTTTTAGTTGATTGTTGGTCAAAACTTGTAATTTTGTAACGACATATAAATATAATACGATGTGTCTTATTAAAAAATGAAATTAAAATGGAATAATGACAAGAAAAAAGTATATGTTGAATCAAAGTGCAGAAAGAAACCCGCCAATATAAAAACCAAGGAGATCTATGACAACATATTTTCCTTTTTTTAGACTACTACATCAATATTTTCATTGTTATCCCAAAATCTCACGAGGCTGGTTCATGAATATGATAAAGTATATAATTACTAGGGGAACAAAATTTAATAATTGTTAGAAATAATAAATATCAAATATTGTGTTTCCCTTATTAGCTTAAGAGTCATAAATTAGAATATTATTATTTCCTTGTTTATATATTTAAGGTTTATTATGTTAGTGTCACAACCTATCTATAAATATGATTGTATTCTTATATTGGTATCAAGACAAGGAGAATTAGAATGACTTTGTTTAGTTTTCTACTTCTCCACCTATTTCGATTTCTCAACAATAATTAAACTTGAAACTTTAAAAATGATGGTGGTAGATTGTTGTGCTTATAGACAAATGGAGGGTGCATTTGTCAGATCTGACATGGTGCTACCATAAACTGATGGCATTGCTTTCAGTTGTCAGGAATGATAGTAATATTACAGCACTTAAAGAAGGGAATGATAGAATTTTTATTTTTTTTGGTGTTCTCCTCAGCTTAATGAATCATGGGTATTGGTTCTAAAGAGTAGAAAAGTTTATTATCAATTTCTTGTAAGTTATGGTGATTGTATAATCGTATATTTTAAATTTTATATAAAAATTGAGGAGTTACATTTACTAACTATAGGGGATGGAATTCCATAAAGGATAGACTATTTTATAATTTGAGGTTTTCTTTTGAGTGGATTGTTGAACCATAATTTGTAATTTTGTAATTATTTATAAATATAATAAGGTGTTTTTAATCAAAAAATAATGATGCTGTGTACGTCAAATTCTTCTCGTCTGTGTCAAGGTATGTTTGTAAGTTCAATTTCCTTTTTCACGTAGTTGTGTGGATGGTTGTGTGAGTTATCATTCACTTTATTTTTTCTTTGGGTCATTGGCTTTATAGCTGGCTTTACATTCAGTTTTTTTTTTTCAAGTTGGACAACCAATCAAATTTAATTGCTTTCATCTTTCCTCTTCGGATAAATTTCTGTTTCTTATCAAAAAGTTGAAAATAAGTATCTTACTTTATTTTAGACTTTGGTTTCACCAGGAAGCATTCTGGAGTTAATGTTTGTAGATTTTCTGAGAATATTAGGCTGTAATAGTGTTGTACAGGCTGTGAATTAGTGTAAAACAAGCTGGAATTTAGTTGTTGATACCAGTTGTATTATTCCTAAATTAGTGGGAATTTGTCTACCTTTTAGTCCTATTTATAGTACTGTATATACATTTGAATTAATCAGAGAAAATAAAACAAGAATTCAGTTTCTCTCCACCATCTCTCAATATTTTCTTCATGGTATCAAAGCAGGCAAGCTCATCCCGTGGCACGCAGCTGTAAGCCCACCATCGTCCATCGATGAACTACCGATGTGAGGGGGAGTGTTAAAAAGTCCCACATCGATTGGGCATGAAGTATCAAACACATATATAAATGAGAACAATCCTCCATCTCATAACCTGGGTTTTGAAATGGAGTTAGATCCAAATTTAACACATGTTAAAAACTCCCACATCGATTGGGCATTAAGTATCAAACACATATATAAATGAGGTCAATCCTCCATCTCATAACCTGGGTTTTGAGATGGAGTTAGACCCAAATTTAACATGGTATCAGAGCATTTCTAAAAATCCATTTTTTTTCTCACCAATTCTGTCCAAGGAAGATTTTCTGAAATCCAATTGCTCAGTCGCTGTTCTCCGGCATCAATCCTGGTGGTACTCTGTTTCAGCTGTGCATCGTCGTTCATCTCTGTTCATCGTCGTTGCCATCTGGTTCATCTCTGCATTCTGTTTCAGCATCGAGATTTTGTAACCAAATCAGCCCAATCTGCCCAGTTTCAGCCCAAAAGACCCAATCTGCCCAGTTTTAACCCAATAGACCCAATCTGCCCAGTTTTAACCCAATAGACCCAATCTGTCCAGTTTCAGCCCAATAGACCCAATCTGTTCAGAAAATAATTGGTCCAATCTGCCCAGATTGAAATAACATCAGTTTTATGATAATCCAAGCATCAATGGCCACAGGAAAACCTGTCATGATTGGTTACAATGGAGGTTCTACCGAAAATAATATTTTGCCCATCACCAGTCAAAAATTAAATGGGCATAATTATCTTCAATGGTCCCAATCTGTCACTGTCGCTCAATCAGGTAACACCACCAATGCTTTTAGTGTGAAACAGGTTAAGAGACAATGGATTATAGATTCAGGTGCTTCAGATCACATGACGGGTGATGCGTCTCTTCTTATAAATCTTAAAACTTCTCAAGAAAGATACACGGTCAGAATTGTTGATGGATCAATATCCAAAGTAACAGGGATTGGTTCGGCAAAAATTTCAAATTCTTTTATTCTTGATTCTGTCCTTCTTGTTCCAACCATTGATTGTAATCTCTTATCAATTACTAAAATCACACGTGATAAAAATTGTGGCAAAATTTGTTCATAATTTATGTGAATTTCAGGACTTAGATTCGGGGAAAACGATTGGTAGTGCTAAAGAGTTTTGCTTGGGACTCTATTTTCTCAACAATGAAGACCTTTCAGAAAGACAAGTCCTTCAAGCTGTGTCCGAGGTTCAGTATCAAAATAAAGCTTTATTAAATTTTAATTCCAATAACAATGGTGAAATCATGTTGAAACACTATCGTCTCGGTCATCCTAATTTCCTATATTTGGAAAAACTTTTCCCTTCATTATTCAAAAATAAAAATTCAAAGGATCTTAAATGTGAAGTATGTGAATTCTCAAAACATATTAGAAATTCATATCCTACTCTTTCACATAAAAAATCACATCCCTTCTCTCTAATTCACTCTTATATTTGGGGATCTTCTCAAATCAAAAACATAACAGGGACACGATGGTTCATTTCATTTGTAGATGATCATACTCGAACCACTTGGTTATTTCTTATGAAAGAAAAATCTGAAGCATGTCAAATATTTAAAAATTTTAATATCATGATTCAAACTCAATTTCAAACAAAGATCCAAGTATTGAAAACTGACAATGCTAGGGAATATTTCGCATCAATTCTCAGTGATTATCTGTCAAGTCATGGGATTGTCCATCTAAGCTCCTGTGTTGACACACCTCAACAAAATGGGGTGACTAAAAGGAAAAATAAGCATCTTCTCGAGGTAGCTAGATCTCTCATGTTCACAACTCATGTCCCTAAACATTTCTGGGGGGAAGCTGTTCTTACGGCTACCTATCTTATCAATAGGATGCCCTCTCATGTCTTAACTTTCAAAACACCCATCAGTACTCTTCTTGAGTCATACCCACACACGAGAATCGTGTCCAACATTCCTTTTAAAATATTTGGATGTTTTGCTTATGTCCATGTACATCATAGAGATAAACTTGATCCCAGAGCTATCAAATGCATATTCCTAGGGTATTCATCAAACCAAAAAGGTTACAAATGTTTTTCTCCTATCACAAGGCGATTTTACAATACAATGGATGTCACATTCTTTGAACAAAATCCATACTATTCCAAAACTGTTATTCAGGGGGAGAACATAGGCAATGAATACAAGCTTTGGAATAGCATTACCACTCAGCCTCCCATAAATTCTGTCTCAAATCATATCCCACAAATTCCAAAAAGTGAATCAGAATCTCAAACAAATGCTCCTAATAATCCCAATGAACCTTCAACTCCTCTACCAACAGATCCAAACTTCCATGTTCCAAACAATGATCTTTTTGTCTACTCTAGGAGGAGAAGAACTCAAGAGAGAACGGAGAACCAAGCATATCTTGAGCCAGTCCAAGAGTCCAACCCGAGTACAGATCACTTCGACAATTCACAAGGTAACATCACTGAATCTCCTATTATTGAGTTACCTCCTAATGATTTGAATTTGCCAATTGCTATAAGGAAAGGTGTAAGATCTTGCACAAACCACCTCATCTACAACTTTATTTCCTATAAAAATCTCTCACAAGGTTATAAAGCATTTATCAACAACCTTGATCAGATATAGGTTCCAAATTCCATTCATGAAACCTTTCAGGTACCTGAATGGAAGACAGCTATTCTTGAAGAACTCAGTGTCTTAGAGAAAAACAAGACTTGGGAGATCACAGAACTACCACCAGGAAAACAAGTTGTTAGGTGTAAATGGATTTTTACAATCAAACACAAAGCAGACGACAGTGTAGAAAGATTCAAAACTCGCCTTGTGGCTAAGGGATTCACTCAGACTTATGGAATTGACTATCAGGAGACTTTTGCACCTGTAGCAAAGCTCAACAGTATTCGTGTTCTCTCCGTAGCATCTAACTTGGATTGGCCTCTCTACCAATTAGATGTCAAGAATGCATTCCTCAATGGTGATCTCGAAGAAGAAGTCTACATGGACATTCTTACTGGAATTGAATCTCCTGTTCCAACCAATAGAGTTTGCAAACTTAAGAAATCCTTAAATGGATTGAAACAGTCTCCACGTGCCTGGTTCGATAGGTTCTCTAAAGTTCTGAAAAGATATGGGTACAATCAATGCCAATCAGATCGTACACTATTCGTCAAACGCTTCTCCAATGACAAAATAGTTATCCTAATTGTGTACGTAGATGATATTGTTCTAACAAGTAATTCTACAATTGAGATAAATAAAATCAAGGAATTTCTTGCCAAGAAATTTGAGATCAAAGACTTGGGCAATCTCAAATATTTCCTAGGAATAGAAATAGCACGAACAAAAAGAGGCATATCTATATCTCAAAGGAAATATGTACTTGATCTTCTCAAGGAAACTGGAATGATTGGGTGTAAACCGACAGAAACTCCGATAGACTCTACAGTAAAACTCAGAATCAAAGAAAATAGTACACCTGTGGACAAAGGACGTTCTCAAAGATTAGTGGGAAAACTCATTTACCTATCTCACACTAGACCAATTTTGGTTTTTCAGTAAGTGTTGTAAGTCAATTTATGAACAGTCCTACTGAAGAACACATGGAGACGGTCTATCGTATACTCAGGTATCTCAAGATGACACCAGGAAAAGGATTATACTTCAATAAGAATCCCACCAGAAAAATTGATGTCTTTGCAGATGCTGACTGGGCAGGCTCTATAATGGATCACAGATCTACCACTGGGTATTGTACCTTCGTATGGGAAAATCTTGTAACTTGGCGAAGTAAGAAACAATCAGTAGTCGCTCGAAGTAGTACAAAAGCTGAATTTAGAGCTTTGGCCAATGGGATTTGTGAAGGAATGTGGTTAAGAAGACTACTCAATGAACTAAACTTCACAACTCCTGAACCTATCAGCATGCATTGTGATAATCAAGCTGCAATAAGAATTGCAAAAAACCCAATTCATCATGACCGAACCAAACATGTAGAAATTGATCGTCATTTCATTAAAGAGAAGTTAGATGGAAAAATTGTGGACCTACTATATACATCTACTCATTATCAAATTGCAGATATCCTTACCAAAGCATTACCTCGAACATATTTTGAAGAACTGAGTTGCAAGTTGGGAATGATTAATATCTATTACCCAACTTGAGGGGGAGTGTAGATTTTCTGAGAATATTAGGTTGTAATAGTGTTGTACAGGCTGTGAATTAGTGTAGAACAAGCTGGAATTTAGTTGTTGATACCAACTGTATTATTCCTAAATTAGTGGGAATTTGTCTACCTTTTAGTCCTATTTATAGTGTTGTATATACATTTGAATTAATCAAAGAAAATAAAACAAGAATTCAGTTTCTCTCCACCATCTCTCAATATTTTCTTCAATGTTATAGCTATTGGACATATTTTAGTATATAATATTTCACATTTATTTGGATAAATTTCAAATGCTGTCTTTGATTTTGCCCTGTATTTCCTAAGTAAGTCTCTTGGTCAACCTTTCAATCTTCTTCCTGTTCTTATTTTATTATTTTGAACTATATTTCTCAGGTTGGACTGGGTGTTTTCATTTTTTAAAAGCAGGCTCCACTTTTCCCTATTCTGTACAATATTTTTAATTGATTGACTTATTTGTTTCTTACTGAATCATATAGTAAATAAATTTTACGATTACTATTTATTTTATCAGTGGAGCTACATATTCTTTTCCTTATTTTATCAGATGGAAATCGAAGTTCAATGTAGCTCATCTTCGCTTAATAAATATCTTATTTCCAATAATTTAATTTAAAAACAAAAAACAAATCCACAGCACTACAACAAACCTGCAATAATCACTCATTCTTTCGAAAAGACCACGTCCAACATAGTAGCGCTCCTGAATATCCAGAAAAGAGAGTATATCATCAATAATTACGATGGTGACAGACATATAGAGATGAGTTTGTTACAATCCGTCATGGACATATCACACAGGACTTACCTGATAAATCCACTTAAAAAATTGAAAGAATGGTTGATCAGACATTTCAGAAAGTTTATGACAAGCTGGAAATTTAAGCAGTAAGGCAAATATCAGTTGTCCTGCTGCATATACACCCAACACAAGAATATATATTCGGAAATAGAATGAATTGTTGGAGTTCCCATCATTTCTTTCTTCCAGAACCTTCCTGCAATTATTTAATGGGAAAAAATTAAAAATATGTAACAAATATAGGGAACTACTTATGCATGATCAAATTATAGTTATGGAAAGAATACCCACAGGTAGACATATATCACAAAAACTGAGCTGAAGCCAAACCAGAATAACCTAATAACTAGTCTTGAGATAGCCATGCCTCTAGCTGTGGTGTAAGCCCCAAACATAAGCACCACGTCCAAAAAACCTGTCAGTACACATAATTTGTCAGAAAGGAAGGACAAATAGAAACCAAAAGGCATCTCAAGCATTAGATATGAATCATATAATTCCTACTATTGATAAAAATGTCATCAACTTACACTCTATGAAGTTCATAACGGCAAAAGATGGTCCAATGCTGAGAATACTCTTAAAAGTATCCAAATTAAGGTGTCCATCATTGAAGGCAATGATTGTCAAAGCCTTAAGCAAAGGAACACAATATGTTAAGAAGCAAAATGTTATATCTGATACCAACATAAGAATGGAAAAAAGTGCATAATTAACCTGGAACATTAAAGCCAAAAAGATCCATAATCGATGAAAACTTCGATACAAGTGAAGAAATGTCCGATGCTCAACAAAATTAGTTTTGCCAGTCTGCAATACAAAGGCAGAAATACCAAAAAAAAAGTATAAAATTTTAAACATGTAAAACCAGAATAACTAGCCAAAACAAGCAGTTTGCACAGTAGATCTAGAAAGAAGAAAAAAATAGTAGGTAACAATTGCCCACCCCCCTCCCTCTTCCCTAAATCCTACTAACATCATTTGAAACAAAATAAAGAAAAGAAGATCTTGAGGCTAAATATAGACGATGTCATACCCCAAACTAGGGGTGTCCATAAACCGGACCGGACCGGATCAAACCGAACGGTTTTACTAATTAAACGGTCCGGTTCAGTTTGTACTAATTTTAAACTGTTCGAACCGGACCGGACCGGTTTAATAATATATTAAAAATTTCACATTATTTTCCATTAAATCATAAAAAAAATCGGAGCAAACTGGGAACCAAACCAAACCGAACCGTTTTATAAATCAAACGATCCGGTCCGGTTTTTATTTCTTAAAACCGTTTCAAACGGTCCGGTCTGAGTAATATGAACGGTCCGGTTTGGTTAAATTTTTTTTAGAAAAAACCGGACCGGACCGGACCATGGACACCCCTACCCCAAACCTAGCATCATACAATTATCCAAGTTTAAAAAAAAAAAATAAAGAGAACATTTACGAGAACCTAATGTTCCACTCTAAGAATGCAGGTGATCAACCAGTTAATGATTTAAAAATATAAAATAGAGTAGAAAGGACCGATTCCATTCAGTCCCAATGAAGAGACAAACCCGCTTCCGTTTAATAGGCTTAAAAAAAAATGGAGAATCCCTCTTCATAGGCCAGCTTAACTCAAAGCATGCAGGTGACCTACAAATAAATTGCAAATGAGGACAAACATATATGTACAAGATGAGTCAGACAAAAAAATTTAGTAAGTGAATATATATATATATATAACAAACCAAAAGTATTCGTTGAAATCATCATAATTCCGCCATGCTGAATGTGCAGCTTTCCCATTGTTGTTTCTTGCTGCTTCCTGCATATATTTTCAAAATTTTAAAAAAAAGGTATAATACTGTGGGAAATAATCAGAATATCTACCATATGAAACCAGAGACAAATTTCGACCAATTAGATGAAACGAAACCATCGAGAAGATATCATGATAATAAAACCCACCAACACCAGAACGTCCATTCTATTGTTTATCCAGAACGTCCATTCTATTGTCCATAAACAGTGACATACATGCATATTTTAAAAATAACAGCAGGATAGGCAGGTTAACAAAGAGAAAATTTTATTACGGGAATACATGATATAAGAAACATGAGAAACCACAACTGAAGTTAAAACATTTTTTTATAAGAAACAAATTTATTCATTTCAATAGAAAAGAGAGGACCAGAGATCCAACTAACCAATCTAATACATGAATGATAGAACTACAAGAGTAAAATTAAAACACTAATAAGCAAAGACAAAAACCAGAATCAAGATCAACTACACAAAATTTGAAATATTAAGAAGAATGCCAACTTCTAAGTTCATTGAAAAAAGGAAAAGGAGAAAACCATAAAGCAGAATAATGTGATATTGTCTACCAAGCCTCTCTTGCTTAAATAATAAATAAATAAAAAATCGAGATATTTTCAGTTGTAAAATGCAAAACTGCTAGTAATTCCCAGATTCTTTAGTCCCTCAAAATCATAATCACCCAGTGAAAGTCATAATTGTTCCATTTTTACCTTCACAAAAATCCTACCATTTCAAACATGACAACGAAATGCTCTGATCAAATCCAAAAAATGAAGTGCAAGGTAGGAACTACAGGTAAAAAAGAAAAGGACAACCTATTCAAAGCAAGATTGAGTTTTTCCTAATGCAAATTCACTTAAAATTTGGCACGTAATGCTAGTCAAAGACTACACAGTGGCAAGCATGCATAAATGCCTTATTTAGAGGAGCAAATATTATCTAGTCAAAATTGCACTTGTACATCCTTATGCTTTCATTAAAGTTTCAAGTGAAGTCAAGCATGATGAGGAAAAGTTTGCTAATTTGATTAAGGTGATTAAATTGTTCTATTATGTATCAAGTTTGCAATTAAATCTAAACAAAAGTTGTATCTTAGGTATCAATTGTGCCCAAGATAAAGTGGTCTCCTTAACCAACTCTTTGGGATGTGAAGTTGGGACATGGCCGTTAAAATATTTGGGCCTACCTCCTGGTAGTAATCCAAGAGTTACATAATTTTGATCACCGGTAATAAAAAGGTTTGAAAAAAGATTAGCTGAGTGGAAGAGAGTTTTTTTCTCTACCGGGGGTTGATTAACTTTGATAAACTCAACAATGCCAAGTTTTCTGATTTACTATCTATCAATTTTCAAAATTCCAATGGGAGTTGCAAAGAGATTAGAGAAACTAATGAGGGACTTTCTTTCAAAAGGGTGTTAATAAAGGAAGTAAAATTCATTTAATAAATTGGGAAATGGTATAAAGATCAAAGAAAGAGAGAGGTTAGGCATTGAAAATATCAATACCAAGGAACAAGGTATTACTAGGCAAGTGGTTTCGGAGATTTCCGCTAGAGGAAAATTCTATTTGGTATAGAGTTATCAAAAGTAAGTATAGGTTAAATGAGAATAGGTCACACGAGGGTTGTGATTTACAAGGTGGTAGACACCTTGGATGGAAATTGCTAAATATTTTAATTTCTTTTCTAATTTGAGATACAAGGTGAGGAAAAATTCGATATTAAAAAAATTCTTAGTTGGAAGGTAATTCTTTTTGAACAAGACAACCAATGTTGTATAGCTTGTGCTTAGATAAAAATGTCCCAATAAACATGTCGTTTTTGCTAGAGAGTTAGAATTTCATATTTAAAAGAAACTTAAATGATTGGGATGATTTTATAAGTTTGATATAAGGTTTGGAATGAGTAACTATGAGAGTTAATAGTAGTGACATAAGGATATGGATTAATGAATCATCTGGTAATTTTTCTTATAAATCTTAATTTGAGTTTATCGTGGAAAATCTTAATACACTATATTTTGATAACTATGCTTCAATGTGGAAGTTTCCTAGTCCAAGTAAAGTTAAGGTATTGAAGTGGCTAATTTGGTAAGGTCAACATAATGGATCAAATTCAATCAAAGTTTTCAAAGTTGTCTTTCACCTAATTGGTGTGTGTTTTGCGAGAGAAGTATTGAAGAGATTGATAATCTATTTCTAAATTGCCCAATTATACATAATCTTTGGTTTAAGCTACAAAATAACATCAATGATCAATGGACAATTTTAGGATCTTGCAAATATTTGAAGCAAGAAAGTTTTGACATGCATGGAACAGTATAAAGGTTATAGTGTTGTGGAGCAGTGGGATTGGAGCAATTCCCTTGGGTTATGAATTGAGAGGAATAGTATAATTTTTTTGGGAAATAAAAGTGATAACAATCTATTATAAGAGAGTTTTATTTTTGACTTCATTGTAGGTTTCAATTTCAAAAGAGTTTAAAAATTATTCTCAATTTAATATAAGCTATAATTGAGAAGCTTACATATCTTAAGAATATGTGATGGTGTTTAAAAAGTATAGACCATCTTATAGTTAGAATTTTGAGTGACTTGTTGCCCACATTTTGTTTGTATTTATCATTATATACAATTATAATATGATGTTTCTTATCAAAAAAAAAAAAACTTCTAGGTCATAGCATTAATGAAAATCAGAGCCCTAAGTACATTCCTTCAATTGGAAAGTGCCATAAAGTGGCCTTTGATTGACATTGACTGAAATTTTATCAGATGTCTACAATAAGAATAAATTTACCCAGGTTTTGAATAGGTTGAGATTCTTGAGAACTAAATTGCTTAAATTAAAAGGCTAGGGACCAAAATGAAAGGGGTCCAACAGTTAGGGACATGTACTGCATTCCTCCCAAAACATAAAGATCAAAGTTAGTTACTCCATTTATACATACTATTAATTTTTTTAAATTTTCGAAAGAAAAAAAGAAAATATAACATAACCACCAAAACCATCTTGGATGCATGTTTTATTGGAACTACATTTGACAACTGCAATATGGTATGAAAGGAGACACGACAAATCGCATTTCACAGCATAAAGTGAAATGTGAATAATTGAACCTTGGTCGGTGCTTTTACCAATCATTCAAACCCCTTTGGCCCTTGAGTGGGTTCAATTTCTTGTAATGATTTCCTCTGATGTGAAATTTACAACCATAGTGTGCAAAAATTCTGATCAATCCAGCCAAATCCGTTAAATTTTTAAAGGTTTCGAACCAATGATTGGATTGAAAACTCTACAATTCGCTAGGTACGGATTGGATAATTGATGGAGTTGTCTATCATATGCTCTAACCCAAACCAACCATAATAAAACTATTTTCTTTTTTATGTACATATATCACTCTTTTATTAGTTATTAGTACCGATAACATAGATCTTAAACTTTAATTTATATGATTGTAATATAAACTCAAAAATAACTCATTTTATGCTAAATATAAATAAATATATAATCGAAAAATTGTTTAAAAAACAAAACTCAAAAATAATATTATATGATTTTGATTGGACTTAATCGAATCAATCCAAACTTAGGTTGTTTTTGTTTCGTAGAATGAAAATGTAATGAGAATAAAAATAGTAATAGGAATTGAATTCAATGGAAACAATATTACTAGTACTATGTTTGTTTGAGCAGTATAATCAAAATAATGATAAATATTAAAGTAAAATTTATCAAGTTATAAATAGAGCAAAATTAGAAATAATTTTTTTTTATTTTCAAATGAGATAAAATAATATAAAATAATAAATAGAGTACAAATGTGCGAGAAAAATAGCATTCCAGTATATTTCTAAGGGTATAGGAGGAATAATTATTTTTACTACTGTTAGAATACTTCAACTTCCATTCCAGATTAACAGTCAAACCAAACACAAAAATACCTTAAATTATTCCTATTACTATTTCTACTTCTGTCAACCAAACATGACCATATAGTATATCAGATCGGATTGAATTACAGATCAGATCGATTGCGGATTGAAATTTTTAAATTCGATCAAATGGTCAGATTGGATCAGATTGGCCTAAAACATGTGGTTTCGAATTGATGTACACCCCTATTTACAACTTCAATGTTCAACATTGACTTCCTATTACATAGACAAAAAAGGTACAAAGGATAGAGTAGGTGTACGAGACTAGTAATAGCATATTCCAGTAACTACGTTTTCCCCCAGTATTTGGAGTACTCATCAATTGTACCCTTCTCAGTGTAATGTACAGTTAACATGAATCAAAAACAAAAGATGGTGTCCCAAGTGAGCACCACACTCTTTAACAAGACTAAAAAAATCTTAAACACTAAATGTCAAACAAAGGTGCATAAGTTGCCAAATTCATAAGTTATGCACAAATTAACATAAATTCTAAATATTAGAATTTGATCCAGATATTAAAAAAAAAATTATCAGTCTAATACCCATACCATAACAGCAGTTTGTACAAACAATGACATGAAGCCTTCTGTACTTTGTATCACAAAAATTGTTAAAAGTTTGCCACTAACTTATCATAATACTATGATACTTATGGCTGTAAAATGAACTGATGTCCTGGAAAAAAATAAGAAAGAACAAACAAACAAAAATACAAAATAAAAGATGGCCTGTCATGCCTTTGCCTAGTTTGGATTGGCGTAATAGTCACATACTACAATAATACAAATTCTGATACAAAAATGCATACCAACAATTAGTGCAGAAAGATGGAGGAATATCATTACATCGAGCATATCTTACAATAAAGACAAAGAGAGGAGGTAGAAGGGACGTGAAATACTGAAATGACAAAACCAACTTTCTTATTTTCGAAAACGAAGAATACAAGTTCTTGCTATGCGTCACTTATTTATTAAAAAAAAAATCAAGTTTTCTATCAAGTATCACCTAAATATCTTTTCGATTACTCTTTGAATTTGAAACTCATTCTCACCACATTCAAACTTTAAAATCATTTCAGACCATGAAAACATACTTGCAAATAGAAGTTGTAAAATGCAATTTCACATTCGATAACAGTTTTAGCATTGGGATCCAAACATAACCCAAGTTTCATTTTGGACTTCAAAATCTGTTCAAGCAAGAAAGCAAAACAGGAAAGAAATGAAAATAGTAGAATGTATCATCAAGAAAACTGAAAATTATTAGCTGAACTTGGGCCAGCCTGGTCATTCATGGCAGGAACTTGGTCTCATCGAGCCACACGTGGCATGCACAAGTGCCCAGGCTAGCCTGACACAGACATCACTACTAGGTGGTGAAGACAGCTTTACTAAAAAAAAATGACTTCGTTATGTGTGTAATAATAAAAAATAGTTAAATGAATGAATTATGACTAGTACTTGGAAGGAAAATAATCCAATCAAAATGACTTATCAATCCTATCCAGCTAGTTCTAGACGGACAAATCTGCTCAGCAAACACAGAAAATACAATTGACAAACTCATTCAAATACAGATCGACATTTTGAACAATTATCACCTACATAAAAATCAAATATACTTACAGCTACCATGGTAACATATATCGGATGAATGATTTGCTCAAGGAATGACACTGAACCAGTTTCCATCACACAGCTTGCAGCAGGCTTAGCTTCTCCATGGTCCAATATTGCATCCAACTCTTTTGCCATCTGCAGCACCATAATTTAAAATTTTACTTTTATTTCAATAAATTCATAACAAGCTATCCAAGCTTCTTTGCAAGATGACTATGAACCTTGACAGGGTTATGACCAACCAGATTCCAAGATGATTTTTTTTTCCTTTTTTTAAGATAGAAGCAAAGATGTATTTTAATCCAAAAATATCCAAAGGGTAATACTCAAAATTTAAGAGTAAGTAAACAAGCTATCCACCTCAAATAAATAAATATATCCAAAAGTTATAAATTGTGCCTAAGACAAGGTGTGGTTTCTCTAGCAAAACTCTTTGTTGTGAAGTTGGGACTTGGCCATTGAAATATCTGGGACTACCTCTAGGGGAAATCCATGCAACTACGGTTTTGGTCACTGATCATTGGTAGACTTGAAAAGGAGATTGGCAAGAATAAAGCGGGTTTTCTTCTATACAAGGATCGTTTAACATTGATAAATTTGGTTTTTCGAGTAAATTATTACTTATAATTTTTCAAGATCGTGATTAGAGTGGGGGAGATATTAGAGAAATTAATGAGACTTTTTTGTGGGAAGGTGTTAGTTAAGGAAGTAAGAGTCATTTGATTAATGGGGAGGTGGTTCAAAGACAAAAACAAAAGGGATTAACATTAGTAATATCATTGAAAGAAACATGACCACGCTAAGCAAGTTTAGAAGGTTCCCGCCGAAAAGGAACTCTTAAACATATAGTTATTAAAAGTAGGCAGGGTTTGAATGAGAATGCCTATGTGACCTTCACATGACTCTTTTTTCACGGGAATTAACATTAATCTAAACCTTTAAAAGAAGTTTATATAAAAAAAATTTATAAACTAAACTAAATTAAAGCCTAAAGTAAACGGTAAACCCATTCCCATAGGCCATATCTATTAAATAAAAAGCAAAAAAGTTGAGAAAGATAGTTAGTGATCTTGATTAAGGGAAAACAATTCTCAACCAAACTCTAGGCCATTTCTAATTCTTTCGATTCATCGGATAAGGGCGAAGATAGTGCTTGCTGCAAAAGTTCACAGAGAAGATGATAGAAAGTTTAGGCCTGCATTTTCGGATTCCTGATTCCAGTCTCCTTCCCTTATTTTATTTCTTTCTTGATTTGAAAGACTATTTGGGGTAGTTATTAAAAAATAAATTGCACTTACAGGGCCTTACTGGACTTTTTTGGCTCCCATATTAGAGTATTCCAGTTTTTAAAACATGGAAAGCATGTATGAGATGAAGATACAGATTCAATTGATTGTAAGCTTTCATCATTGTCACGGAATTGCCCAGTTCTCTGCAAACATTAACTAAATAAAAGGAAAAGGAAATGAGAAAGATTGAGCTAGGGCTTCATGTTTTATTGGTTAATTATTGCTAATGCACTTTGTTATTTTGTCTCCTTTCATCTTCTAAACCCCTTTCTGCATATCAACATAGCACAACTTCTCAAAATCAATTTAGCAGAATCGGACTGTCTGTATGCGTAAAATGACTTTCCACGTGGACAAAACACTTAACTTCAGTTAAATTAAGCATTTAAAAAATGGTAGTCATGAATTCAGGAATAAAATAACAAGAATTTCTGTATTTGAGACTTATTTTGCTGTTTACTAGAACACTAAGCTCAGCTTTAAAGCGACCCATATCCTTTTGATATTTGTGTCTCTATCAGACATGCTTGAGAGGTATTTATCTAAAGTCCCAAGTGGTTCGTATTTTGCTTTAGAGGTAGAGAAAATGCAGAATCGGGAAGGAGACTAAGTTTTTTTCTTTTTCTTTTTTTTTATAATAGATATGACCTACGGGGAATGGATTTATCGACTTTAGGCATTAGTTCAGTTTCTTTTAAGGTTAGATTTAATGTTAATCCCATTTTGTCCCTGAAAAAATGAGTCATGTGACTTGCACAACTCCTTTTTTTCAATTTTTCTTTGGTCAATGGTCAATACAAGATTTATTTTCTTCACCTTGAACAAGAAAAGGTTTAAAGTGCTCCACTTGAGAACTAAGATATTAGTGCTCCACTGCCCATAAAGCGACAAAGAAGGACTCTTGGTTAGATGGAAAATGTTGAAATTCTCAACATTGTAAAGGTTAAGTTTGTAAATAAATGTTGCCATAACTATGTTGTCTTCACATGAGGGTTAAAATTCCACATTTAGAAGAAATTTGAATTTTTGGAAAGTTGGTGAATTTTCAGCCATGATGTCAAGTTCTGAAGGAGTAACATCAGAGTCAACAATAGTGATATAGAGTGATATATGATGATTTGCATAATTTATCACTTTTTAATTTTAACTTTAGTCTAATTTTATTTATTTTACTGAATTTAGACTTCATTATTATTATTTAAATTTTATTACAGATTTGAAGATAACGAAGATCCAAAATTTTAAAAGCACATCATTCAAGAACTCTCGAATTTAAATAAAGATTTATTTAAATCCAATTTAAATTAAAATTTCTCTAAATATATATATATATATTGGAAAAAGCTGCAGTGATATATATATATATATATATATATATATATATATATATATATCAAAAGCAAAAGCAAAAGGATGAGAGCCACAGGAGAACATCCAAAAAAAAAAAGAAACGAACAAACACGGAGGCTGAGGGATAGATGGTGTATATATATATAAAGGAGACATAAGGGATAGAGAAAGGCGGATAGGTTTTAATATATATATAATATAACAGAGAAGGAAAGTGGTGGCGGAAGGAGAAAACACAAAAAATTAAAAAGGAGTAGAAACAGAAAAAAGGAAGGGAGAAAGCAGCAGGAAAAGAAAAAGAAAAAGCGGGAGAAGGCACAAAAGCATAATCTTTTTGCGATTCAATTTTCTTTCAATTCTTCTCAGAAAATTATGGTGAATTCGTTTATGTTAAATTTAATTTTTAGCATGAACTAAATTTTTCTTTATTCTAAGAAAAAAATGTAATTTAATTCTAAGCTTTGCTTGATTTTCTATGTTAATTTGAATTATTTTTTTACATGTTTGTCTAATTTATTCTAAGTTTAATGCTTCTAATTAACTAACCATAAATTAGATGATTTTAGTTTTATGATTTACTATCGAAAGAGATAATTATAGGATAGATCTGGAATATTTCGACATAGGTAAATATAGAGATCGAAAGACTTGTATAAACCTGTGTAGTATTAAAATCTTTGGTCTTAATGCTTTCTTATTTTATTAAATTGCATATTCTTGTAAAAATTGATGAACAAGAATGTTTTCAATTGACTATCGAAATAGGCTTTTGGATAATTTTTGGAGATTGCTAACAAACAGAGAGAATTAAATTCATTTAACTAGATGAGTAAAGCATAGTGAGGGATTAGGTGAAATCGATTTCCTAGAAGTTTTCTTCCCATTAATTTGATCTTTGAACGATATCTTTATTTTCTTTTGCGCATTTTCTTTAAATTAATTTTATTTTAAATTTCAATTACAACAACCTTAGTGATTTTTTCTAAATAAAATTGAGATTAGTATAATTTTAATATTTATCAAAAAATAAGTTACCAATCCCTGAGAACGATACTTTTCTTATCACTTTATTATAAAACTACGATATTGTGCACTTGTAGTTTTGCACCGATCACTATAGATCAAGGATTTATCAAGATGCTTCTCATATAAATCTTAGGTTAAGGTTCTTATGGATGATCCAGCTAGATAGGTTTTCGATTACTATACCTAAGTATGGAAGTGTATAAGTCCATTGTTCTTGGTAAGGTGAATACAAATGATCTGGTCCGATCAAAGATTTCCAAGTTTTGCCTACTCCCTTATAAGTGCGTGCTTTGCAATAATATTTCAAAAGACACTGTTCATTTATTCCCACAATGCTGAGTTGTGCATCTTCTTTGGTCCAAGTTGTAAAGGAATATGGAACATAATGGGCTATTCCATGTCAATCTTTACTATTAGAAATCTCTCACAAGCATGAGAGTATGAAAGCATATGTTTTATGGAATTACGGGATGGGAGCAACCCTTTGGATTTGTGGATGAAAAGAATATCATATTCTCTTATGATTATGAGAATGTTAGCAGTTATTTGTGGAAGAAAGTTTTGTTTGTGACTTCTCCGTAAAGTTAGTTGCAAAAGAGTCAAATGATTATTATCAATTATTATCAATTTCTTATAAGTTATAATTTAGGGCTTGTATATCCTAACTATAGAGGTGGATTTTTCTTTTTAAGTGGACTGTTGGTCCACTATTCATACTTTAGTGCTTATTAATGGTTCATTTAAACAGATGTTAATTTTGAGCAAATAGTTCATTTGAACATGGGTTCAAAAACAATATCACTATATCAGAACAACAGAACCCAACTCACTCGGAAAAAAAGGCAATTAAACAAGACACCTCCAATATAAACCAGATATAATATTTTCCCAAACTCTTTGGAGCTCTACAAAAGATTCTTTTTTAAAAAAAAGAAAAAACATTGTTTCAATTAGGGTAGAGGAATCCGATTCTGTACAATTACTTTCCTCATCTATAGTTTGTACAACCTATAAAATAGCCCCCACCCCCACATAGCTAGGAAAATCTCATCAGACCTTATTTTCCATCAAAACCGCAGGCTTTCCAGTAACACAATGAAAAGAAAACACTACCCGATATATGACAATTTTCCTGACCTACTTGCTACATAAAAGATAATCCACTGGATGTTGAAGAAACAAATTCTCAATCTCAATGAACTCCAATTCTTTTTGCTTATATAACACTGAGAAGATAGCCATATTTGGCTACTATACAAATAAATCAGCTGTAATTATTTCAATGAAGCTATATTTGCATTCTAAGAATTTTTCCACTTCAATGAGAACAAGATGAATTAACTATTGAGAACTTCCTTTCAAACCATTAAAAGAGAGATATTAATAGAAAAAAATGCATATACAATTTAACTAAAGATGTTTGAGGCTTACTTGGTGAAATATATAGCAAATGCATTCAGGAAGGAAACGGACATTTGCAGCTTCACCCCAAATCAGAAAGTATAATGAAACTAAGAAAAGTTTCCTGTCCCTGTTAATTGCTTCCAGACTGTAGAAAGAATGTGCAAATATAAAGGAATGCATATGAGAAGTACACAAAAAAATAAGCATTTAATAATTCAGTAGGTTCAGAAGTGACCTATTCCATGCAAAGCGTGTCCGCAAATATTTGCACCACTTCATATAGTTATCTAAGACCTTCAAGAATACCTCATTGATTGCCTTCTCATCTATTTTCTGTGCATGCAAAACATAAACTTCAATAACCATCAAAAAATGAATTTGCATATAGAGTTCAAATCTCCTATGATCCTTGACACATGACAGGCCATGAAGACAAAAGAGTCCAATCAATAAATTTATTGTTAGTGTTAAATTTTCCAAGCACCGCTAACCAAACCAAAATTTTATTTCATTCCGGCAAGGAGACTTCAAAACTGAATGGTAGAGATCGAAACATGAAAATGAAGGATTATCCACAAGAAATTTCTATAGAAACATTAAATTGTAGTCACTCACTTAAAAATCTACTCAATAGAAATCCAACTACGAATTCGAGGAATATGGAAGAGCTTAAGAAAGTATACAAACCCTCCTCCCAACCTCAACAGTACCAATGTAAAGGATGTCTATCTTTAAGCAACTCATACCACGTTGCTAGTGCCTAAGCAAAAGAGTAGAAATTTAAGATTGCTACAATGTGAAAGCGTTGTCTCTTTTTCTTTTCTTTTTTTTTTTTTCTTTTTTTCTTTTTCAATTTTGTGAAAGAGTCATATTTTTCTGGAAACATTCCCCTAACTCCTCTTCAGGGAGAGATTAGTTCAAATTATAGTTGGAAGAAAAGAAGTGGATTTTAAGTAAGGAGGAGGAGCATTCTCTAACAGGACGTGATGACTCTTTAGAGTCTACCCATCCTATGGGAGAACCCAAACCAGATAAAGAAAGACCAACTAACTTATTCCAACAAAAGTTCTCTAGGAGGAAGCAAGATGTTACTGCTATACCCCCACTTCCCTTGATGATACTATTATGTCATTAAATGAGTCTTACAAAATTCTCAATGACGTGCATGTTTTTTATTTATCTCTTATCACTAATATTTCTAATACTAACATACTTTCTAACTCTATTTTAACACCTACTACTTTGTACCCACTGATCGGTGATCAAGGTAGAAGGTGCCCATCTTCGAATTTTTACACTGCCTGATAAGTTATGCTTTTTTAAACCCTCTTCTAATAAGATTTATTCTATCTCTGACTTTGTCTCTTAACTAAAATACACTTAACTTTTGTCTTTCAGATTTCTTTTATTTTTATTCCTAATCATTTTTAAGAAACCCTTAAAGATCCCAAGTAGAGAGCTGACAAACTAGAAGAAATGAATGCTCTCCATAATAACTATATTTGGGAGTTAGTTGAGGTACCTAAGGAAAAGAAGATTATTGGTTGCAAGTGGGTGTCCAATGTGAAACTAGAACAATAGAAAGGAACAAGGTCAGGGTAATTGCTAAAGAATATGCTCAAACTTATAGGATTGACTATCAGGAGACATTTGCCCCCGTAGCCAAGATGAATATTGTAAGGGTTATGCTTTCTTTTGCTATGAATTTGGATTGGCGTTACTTCAGTTAAATGTGAAGAATGCCTTTCTCCATGGAGAATTGACAATGAAAATGTATAAGGATCCTCCACTCATGTTTTCAACAAAAAAGGAAGGTATGCAAGTTGAGGGCCTTATACGACTTATAGCAGTCATCTAAAGTATGGTTAGGTAGATTAAGTCGCTCAATAAAGGAGTATGGTTTTAAGCAAGCTCAAGCAGACCATACACTTTTTATATAAAAAAGATGGTGTTGACATTACCTTACTTCTAGTCAATGTTGATATGATTGTTACAGGTAGTAACAACAATGAGATAAGAAGGTTACAAAGCTACTTGGATAAGGAGTTTGAAATGAATGACATAGGAAATTTGAAGTACTTCTTAGGTATTGAAGTTTATCTGTCTGAGCAAAAACTTTTCCTGTCTCAACGAAAGTATGCTTCAGTTCTCTTGGCTGAGACTGAGAATTCCGATTGTGCCCTTCTAGACACTCTTGTTGATGTCAATCACAACTTGACTATTTATCCTAATAAGGTTCCAACTAATAAGTAGAGATATTAAAAATTATTAGGAAAAGTGATCTACTTGACTCACATACGGCCTGACTTGTCATATATAGTGGGTGTCCCAAGTGATCGACACATGGATGATGTGAACTAAATCTTAGTTTATTTGAATTCCTCCCAAACCCAAAGAAAATGTATTTTGTTCTCTAAACATAGACACCTAAATACCATGGATTATACCAATTCTGACTTTGCTAGTTCCAAGATGAATAAGAAGTCTATTTCAAGATATCTGATAATTGTTGGTAGAAATTTAGTGACTTGGATGAATAAGAAACAAAATATAGTATCATTATCTAGTACAGAAGCTGACACCGTGCTTTTCACTATGTTACTATCAAGCTTTCTTGAGTGAAGATTATATTAAGTGAACTTAGTTTTGATCCTAAAGAGCCTATAGTTATATTATGTGATATCACTGTAGCCATTAAGATTACTAATAATTCAATACAACATGACCAACAAAACATATTGAGCTTAACAAAAACCACATCAAAGATAATTTGGAATCTAGTAACGTCAAGGTTCCACACATCAAGAATATCAATCGGATAGCCGACGTTATGACTCATGGTATAGTTGGAAGTTCCTTCCATACTACAATATCCAAGTTAAACATGTGTGATATTTAAGTTCCCACTTGAGAGAGAGAGAGAATTAATGTGTATTGATATAAATATCTATCATATTTATTCTAATTATTTTAGAATAAATCATGTTAATTTTAGTATGATCAAGATTATTTATCCTTACCTATTAACGCTTAGTATATTGTGCATAAATATACAATTAGACAAATGAACAAACAAGCTTTCATAATTAATTCAAAGTGCCAAACGACCTCATTCTTCTCAGCCATTTTAACAGCCCCAAACAAGTGGTGGAAGTTGTAGTAACAATAATTAATAATAATAATATTATTATTATTATATTAAAGTTTCTACTAATATGTTGAACTAAAGTTTGTAATAATATGTTGAAACTCCCTTTCTCGTTGTTTCACTAAGGAAAGACTGGAAAAATACAAGGCTGGTACCACCACCCCAAACAAAACCCCTTAATGACCCACTTGGATACAAACCCACATCACTGAGCTAGGCAAAGATACAATAAGACACTGAAATGATCTTTTGATGAAAATGCCCCAAAAGTAAATAGGGGACTGAAGTGTTGTTTGGAGATAAGCTTGGGATTCCCAGGGGTATTTTTCATAATAATAATGCAAGAAAATCATACACGATGTCAACCGACCAACTGCCAGGTCCATCAATACTGTAAGATAACTGCATGACTCCAAGAAAAGGCCCATAAAACTATATGCATATGCATCGTTGACAAAAAAATCTACACCAACCATGGGAATCACATGAAGGGACATTTACCGTATTGATTTTCTAATATGTGAAAATATCAAGAAGAAAACATTATTTTCCTAACTAGATAGGCAATAAGGACTTTTCCCTGCATTAACACCATTAAAATTGAAAATCCTTTTTTTAAAAAAAGTGATAGAGAAAAATAAATAAAAGAGCATAGTCCAAGGGAGCAGGAGCAAACAAATGCAAGGCAGATCAAAAATGCTGAACTGAAATTTAACTTTCCAACTACCCATCTAAATTATAGGGGTACAGATTTGATAAGATTCCCAACCATGGGAATCACATGAAAGGACATTTACCGTATTGATTTTCTAATATGTGAAAATATCAAGAAGAAAACATTATTTTCCTATCTAGATAGGCAATAAGGACTTTTCCCTGCATTAACACCATTAAAATTGAAAATCCTTTTTTTAAAAACAGTGATAGAGAAAAACACATAAAAGAGCATAGTCCAAGGGAGCATGAGTAAACAAATGCAAGGCAGATCGAAAATGCTGAACTGAAATTTAACTTTCCAACTACCCATCTAAATTATAGGGGTACAGATTTGATAAGATTGATGGGTGCCATCGTCTGTCCGTTTCCTAATTCCTAAATTACATGTGCTTGGCACCAAATGAGGATACGAATGCTTCAGAAATCAGAACGATGGTTCTCTACTACTGTTTGACACCAAATAAATATATTTTTAATATAACTAGCTGACTAGATTCAACTCTGAAGTAAATGAAGAAACCAATAAAATGAAGGAAAAAGAGATACACGTTAGGATTTCCAAAGCACTCACTCGGTCAGCTTGAACAGGTAAGTCAAGTCGAGTCTGTGCGTTTGCTATAGTGAGAACAACATTCTCCCTCTGGTTCCGTATGTTGTCTTTCTGCAAATGAGAAAAGTTTCATAATTACTCACATTCATGGGAAGGGCATATAAAAAGAGAACAAAATTCAATATTAATGTGAGTGAATAGAAAAGAAACCCATAAAGCATAATTTCAGGCAGATGATAAAGAAATAACAATATCATTGGAAATTTGGAATACCATATTATTATAAGAAACCTTTTTTCATTTCTTTCTACAAATGAGAAGTTTTGAAATCACTCACATTCATGGGAAGGACATATAGAAAGAGAACAAAATCATTCAATAGTAATGTGAGTGAATGGAGAAGAAATCCATAAGGCATAATTTCAGGTAGAAGTTAAAGAAATAACAATATCATTGGAATGCCATATTATTATAAGAAACCTTTTTCATTTCTTTTTATTCTTTTTAGTTTCCTATAATTTCATTTGGCACCATGGTATAGATTATATATAATATATGAATATGAATAAACAAAAACAGACAATCTTATTTTCTTTTGTTTTATTTAAATACAATAGAAAAGGACAACATCACAGTAAGTACCACGTGGCTAAAGGCTTATGATCTAATGCGTTAAAGACTGAGAAAGGCAAAAGCAAAATTCAAGCCTCAAACACAATGACAATGCAAATATACACAAATCAACTGTATGCATATGCATGTACAGCCAAAATCCAAACTCATGCATGAAATGCAATCCACATTGATTTCAGAACCATGCGATAAAATTTGTCCCAATGTATGGCTAAAGATTTATGAATGCTAATGCATTAAAGACTGGAAAAGACAAATGTGGAATTCAATAACTCAAGCACAATGACATAGTGCAAGTATACACACACCAAAGTTGGCATACGTGTAACCAAAATCCAAACTGATGCATGAAACAATCCAAATAGTAAAAAAAATCTTACCAGTAAGTATTATCTAAAAAATAATGTGCATTAGTCTTTTTTAGATCAAGCAATACATTGGTTGGGTTCAAACATATAACTTTAGGTAGGACAGGAATCTTTTTCATCATACCAAAAGCCAACTACAACATGCATAATTCATTTTGTTAAGACCTAAATATCTCTTATATATAAGATGATAGTTTGCTCACCTTCTAACAACTTAAGGTAGGAGAATTGATTGCTAATAATCTCTAACATGATAGCAGAACGTAAGGCCCTGAGTTCAACCTCTCCAACTCCAAAATTTTCATAATATTAAATGAACGTCTGTTTTTTTCACTTCTACTTTAAGTCTATCTACCCTTAATGGGCTCTTCATATACCGAGTTGATGGGATCCTGTCTAAACTCCACTTGATAAGTCTTCAAAAACTATCTTCTCAATCCATAAAGAACCCATCACAATTATTTACTCAATCGATGGGATTTTATCTAACTTCATTTAATGAAACTTCAAAACTTCTTCTCAGCCCACAAATAAGGCCCCATCGCGATCATTTACACAACCCACAGCCCACAAGTAAAAGCTCCTTAATTAAGGGGAGTGTTAAAAATAAAAAACAAACAAACAAAAAAGCTCATCAATTGAAAGGAGTATTCATACTCAAATATCTCATATAAGAGCCATATCCTAACAACTTCAACTTTTAGTATAATTGGTTGCTAACAACCTTAAAAAATTGTTTTAGATTAGCTGAAATGCAATATTAGTCCCTAAATTAGTCAAATTCTACATTTAGTCCCGTAAATTTTTTTGTATTATTATGTTTATTATGTTTTCAGTTTAACACATTTAGTCCAAATTTAAAGATAATGTACTAAATGTATTAAAATTTAGAAGTTAAGGAACTACAAAAATAATAATTAACACGTTAATTCTAACTCTTATAGTGCAATTTAGTCAAATTTTTAAATTTAAATTAGATGTGTTAAATTTGAAAAGATAATTGACATATCATTAGGAAGAAAAAAAGTTAAGGGACAAAGGTGTAAAATCAGACAAAGTTTTGGGAACAATAATGTAATTTAGCCATTTGTCAAAATAAATAGTTTATACAAATGTTTCTGATGCTTAAGCTTTGTGGTTTTACAAACATAATAATAAAAAAATTTATTATATTAACGTCCAAAGACCATAATAAAAATACTACATTTTATAAATGCAATTCGGATGGTGTAACTCAGGATTTTACAGATTGAGAATATGCCTTATTTATAATATACAAAATTTGACTGATTGAAAGGTACGCAACTATGCATGTTCAAATCAATTCAAACCACAAGTAAATAAAACAAATAAAAAAACTAAGAGATGCATAAGTACATATACAAACCTGAAAACCAAATATACATTCAAGGAGATCAAACATGTCTGCATCCCGCTGTCCGGTTATCTCAAAATCAGCAGGGAGCTTAGGAAAGTGTTCCACATATCTAATAGCAAATATTGCACCTCTAACCTGAGGAGATTTGTAAAATCATGAGCCACAAGCAACTTTAACCACTTAACCATACATTAAAATAGTAAGTACAAAAGACTGAACCCAATGAATCTATCAGTTTCAAATTAAAAAATTTGAATTCATTCAAAATTGAAACAATTGCATCATTTAAGTTGGGCAGTGGAAACCCTAAAAATAAAATATAAAAAACTGGCTACAAAATCAATACAAATGAAAATCTAAAAATACAAAACTAATTTGCACCCCTCTCTAGAACAATGTAACCATAGATTTAAAAAATTAAACAAAACTACACTAATAGTCCCTCTATTATTCTTAATCACTTTGGCCCCCTTATTATTTTTCTTATGATTAGTCCATTTATTAATTAATTTTAACAAAATTATTCCCAAAATTGAAATCAAATCGAAATTAAATATCATGTCAAAATTGACCACGTGCTAGTTTTTGATTATTTTTAATGCTTAAATAAAAATAAAAAAATTATTTTATTTTTATTAGAGAATTTATATAAATAAAAATATGGAAAAAATATCAAAATTATTTATATTGGGTTAAACCCCATGTAACTAGCATGTGGTCAATTTTGACTCATAATGTTCCAATTTGGAACTAAATTTGTTAAAATTAAATAATAAGGGACTAAATCATAAGGAAAAATAATTGTAATTATGAATAATAGAGGTACTATAATACTATTAGTGTAGAGTTTCTTATAAAAAAACAAAATCTATCATTGCATAGCACAAACTTTGGAAACCGCTGTTACATCACAGAATAAAAAGAAATATAAAATGTAAAGTACTAAAAATTAAAAAACTGCAAAAAGGATATCAAATCCAATAACATATCTTAGTTCAGGCTAAACTTACTTCTGGAAAAACTCCGATGGCATTGGTCAATAATGGTGCTTCAAGAGGGACAATGTTGTATATTGCGAGCTCCCCAGACAAGGTTGCATCAGATTTTTTAATTCTTCGCAGCTGAAAATCCAGAGGGTCAATATCATCAATAATTACAATTGCAGCATTATTCTTTCCCAAGTACCAACACGAGCATAAGTGCTAAAAAGGAAAGAAAGACTATACCAAAGTAAAAGTTCAGGAGACACAATCAGTCTATTACTGATCATATATCTATAATATCATAAATCTATAATATCAAACTTCAGACAAACTAACCATACGGGAAGGGGGCTTCTGACACCCTAGAAGCAATCAATCTCCTAAAGACATATATCATATATAAAAGCAGTATTAAGTGTCATATTCACTTATTAAGCAGTACATTGCTTCTTCAACTTCGAAAAGTAGGTCTAAAGGTTTGTACCTCCTCCGCAATAGGCCTCCCAATGCCACTAGGATCTGCGTCTTTGCTAAGTGCCTCCATGACCTCAACTAAAGCCTTCAAGGTAGCAACTATTTTTTTCATTTCCAAAGATCTCATCTCCAACCTACAAAAGAATTTAAGGGAAGAAAAATGTCATATACAATGACAAAAAAGGGCAGCAAGGTTTCCCTAATTTCACACGTGTTTAATTGTATAATAAATAAAGAAAAATTCAATTGGATTTAAAAATTTATGCCAATAAAAACCAACTTCATACAATAAACTAGCAAGCAGACTACCATCCTCTAATTAGGAAAGGCTACATGAGAACTTCCAGAACCAAAAGTGATGAGTAAATAAGAATATAGAAAGCTTTATCCCACATTTTACAATGTACGAAATAAAAATAATGACAGTTTGAAAACCAAATGCCCTAAATAATCGAAAATAAGATTGATTAAGCTCCATAAATTAGAGATGTACTTCAGATAATCAAAAACCACTTAAAAAATAATTAAAAGCCAACAGAACCCACTACAGTGAAAAGATGAAACTTAACCACTTCAAATATTCCCTACAGATTTTTTACCAACAAAAAAGGATTCACTACAGTACAAAAATACACAAGCAACTAGGTTTATTAGAATTCCAACTGAACCAAATAAAAAAGGTTTACTATAATAAAGATCAAAAACAGGGGAGATCAAATTAATCTATCTGAGCAGCATTTATAAATTGCAATTGTCCCACAATGCAGCTCTTCCAAAACCTTAATTTGTCTGTTCCATGTAAGCTAGCAAACTGACAGCACTTGACATCATCATTGAAATATAATTTGACAATCAATCAAAAACTAGAACCTCACTATAACAAGTAACGACCCCAAACATACAAAAGATTAACCAAATAACATGAAACTATCAAGCAGTTCCCTTTCAGAGAAAATGAAAAAACTGAGCTTCTCCTTAGCAAGGCTATAATTGCAATTCTTTGAAACCCTATATAATGCACTGCACCGCACATGCATCTTTTAGGACAACAGAAGTGGTATATTGACCAAGCAGGAGTCCATGATCATACTCTTTAATGTTAGCGCTAAAAGTTCCTGACTCCCGCAATCGCTGTTCCTCTTTCTGCATGTCTTCTACCCTGTGCCGTCTTTTGAACCTCTGATAAAATTCCCATAAGTGTTCAATATCATGATTACGATCTATAGAGGCTCCATCCCTTTTTGCAAGTTTTTGCTGCAGCATACAGTGAAATAATTATTAGGGGCTACACAGAATACATCATATGATAAACATAAGTTTCACTTGTTTGCATTAAAAACTTATGGTAAATTCAAACTCTGTCCCAGTCAACATCTAACAACCGAAATAGAGATGTTATGAATGTGTAATACCTTGATTACAGACATCAAACCAGTCTTGAACTGAAGAACACCCCTACCATCACTGTTCGGATCAAGATTCTGGGACATAGTATATGCCTGCTCACACACTGCATTTAAAAGAGCACAACTTAAGTCAGTATGCAGAGAGGCTATTAAATATAAGAAAATTTCCATCAGTCTGAACTCTGAATCAATATGTACTTCACAAGATAAAATGTCAAATTTCATGAGAAGCAGAGATGAGGAAACTTTTTCAAGTGATATGTTGAAATCTTCATTATAACAATTATTTTACATGCTAAAACAAAAATTGATGAGTTTGGGCCAAAATATCAGCTCCATAATTTTTGTCATAAGACAATAATTCATACCACTCAAAAAGTTAAATGCAACTCTATCTCAGCTTATTTCTGAGAAATGCATTCCGACACATAAGAAATTTCCCAAGTTAGTTATCATGGTTTAGTCAGCAGATAAAAGAATGATGGTGAAGAAAGCACATCACACCCAATTTCTTCTATTGAACCAAAAATGTATTTTGCAGGAGTAAAGACAAAACTCTTGCGTCATTTGTTGGTTATTACAAGAAGCTTAGTTAACTATATACTTGGAAATCCTCCCTAAGGGAACGCTCTACAGAGTGTGCCAAATGTAAAAGGAGAGAATTATTTCAAGAGCGTTGAATACAAAGACTGGAAAAATAAGTCGAATATAAACAAGAAAAAAACCCAAGAACAAATGACTACAAATAGACACAAAGCTTATGAAATTAGTAACACAGACAAATTATTACCAGGCAGAAGGGAAAAAATTTTATTTAATTTCTCCATTATAAATACAAGTTGAAGGTTAATCTGGTAAAATAAAAAACACCTATCGCATAACAACAAGCATCACATACAAAGCCCGTGAGAAAAAAACAATGCTTTAGGACAAACTTCTCCTTAATTTCTAATAGTGCGGATCTTTATTTGAGCTGCTGAATAATCAATATATATTAAACATGAAACCATTACAAAGCATTAAGTTTCCTTTTTGGTCCCTTTTACAACAATTTGTAAGCAAATACCACCAAACGGGGAAAATGCATCTAGTAAAGTAACAATATTTTATAAATTTGGATCCAGATAACTTATCCCTGAAAAGTTTTCTGCTATTTATTTTCCATTCATACCACTAACTACTAACCAGGTAACCATGCATCGATAATAATAGACCAACACCATCTTCAAGTTTAACTAACTAAACACAGCTTCGCGACTTAAATTTACACAAAAAATATCAATGATTAGAACAGAATTTCCTTATTTTATGCAAAATAATTTAGCCTATATTTTCTACAGTAAGACAAAGCAAGGCAAAATAATGGTCGTAAACGAAACGAAACGATACGAAGCTAAACATACTAAAGATGAACTCAAAGAAAGGCACTAAAATTGCAAATAATAAATGAATTCAGCAAGTAATATAAACGATAATGACTTACAAATCCTTGCAACGTTGGGGTCTTCAGATTGAATATCATCAGCGGCCTGTAAGATCGCATCGATGTTGGTAGTCTGAAGTGATGGTGGAACAGCACCTGCTATACCACTTTTGGTTCTCTCATGACCTTGACCAGCAGTTCTGAGTTGTTCCCTCTCCAACGTTGCTCGCACTAGTCTCTCCCAATTGTCCTGACCCCTACCCATGGCTACGACCCCAAAAGTGAGAAATTTGGAACCTTATAATTAAGAAATAGGTTATAGATATAGATGCTGAGAGCTTCAGAGTTGAATGGTCCAACTCAGTGTGACTGAATCGGATCGATGGCGATTTTGAGAATGAATTTGAAGTGTCTGAAATGAAAAGGTTCAGCGATTAAAGTATTACGAGAACGAATAAACTCGGAGATCGCGGGAAAAGGGAGGATAACCCATAGAAAGGGCATAGCAAAATGGAAAAATCGAATGATTTCCAAATTTGTCCCTTAAGGAAGCTAGAAGCGCGTGAGTTTTTTCTTCCGTGGGGGCATGGAGTGCGTATTTTCAACACAATTAAAAAGCGTTAATGATACTTTAGCTAATTTTTGGTATCTATTTATGTGTTATGTTAATGAAATATTATATTTTTGTAGGGTTGATAAATATAATGATAAATTGAAACTAATTAGAAAATTGTATGATAATTTGGTTGGATTTTTTATTAATTTTAATTTTATCTAATTTATAAATTTTAAAAATTATTTAAATTAAATTAAATTATTACAATAAATATATATAAAAAATAATTATTATTTGATACAATATAATTAGTTAGAAAAATAAAATATGAAACAAAAACAAAATTAACCATCAAACTATAAAATTAATGATATATTTATTAAATAAAAAATTATTTAATTATAATTATATATTTAATAATTTAAGTATAATTAATCTGAATTTTTTTGATTTTATCGATTCAATCTGATCCGTTTTAATAAGTATAAATAATTTGGCTTAATTTTAATACTTTTTTTTAAATGAATTAAATTAGATTATATCTACTCCTATATTTTAATATTTAATTTACTTTTTTATTTATTTTAAATAATAATTTAAAATAACTGTTTTTATTAATTTTATTTTATTATAGAAACATCATTTATATTATATAAGCATGACTCATTTTGAAATAAAAATAATAAAATTGAATCATATTAATTTATTTATAGTTTTTTTCTAATTAAATGTCATTATTACAAATATAAAAATAATATACTTACAATTTATAATTATAAAAATAATATTATTTGTATAAATTTTATATATTTTTATTATTAAAAAAGATTTATACATCACTCATTTTGAACGTTATTTAATTTTATATAATTTAAATTTAAGTAATTTATTTAATATTAAATAATATCTAATTATATCGCATTTAATATTATTATAAGTTTTAAAAGTAATATATTTTATAATTTTTCAAATATTAGATAAGAGGATGGATAAAAACTAAATCTTTTAAAATGGAGACATTCTTTTGGTTTGTTTCTCTACCATCCAAAGAAATCTAGGAGCTTTTCTCATAAATTTTTGAAATGATACTGTCCGTTCCTTGAATTTGAAAACTAAGATAAATTGCAAACTTTGGCTGATTTTCTGAAACTGGCAATGGAATTTCTAACAATGGAGAACTAAGCTTCATCACAATCGAAACTCGAATCGATCCTTTGTTGATTTTTGATTATATGGACGTGGTGGAGATACAATACTCTGCTTAGATGCATCATTTGATTTTTGTTAGCTTCGATATTTTAAATTTCCAATAATGTCTTACAAAGTATCAAATACTATTCAAAAGAGACAAAAGGTTACAATTCTTAACCTAAGTATTAAAATAAAACTTTTTAATAATATAAAATATAATACATACAAAAGAATTAACTATAGTATTATTAGAATAACTAGTCTAGTAAATTAATTACAAAAACTTAATTATCAATCATATTTAATGTTATGAGCACATTTATTAATATTGAAAAGTAATTAAAAATTCTTAATACCTATCAATTAATGTTATAAATTCCTTGAAATTGTAACATTTATGCTTTCCAAAACATCTAAGGACACCACATGGCTACTGATGCCTCAAATTTCTTTTGGCTAAAAAGCCATAGTACCTCTAAGAAGTTAGCCATGGACATATCCTTCCATGACTATAACAAGTTGAGGTTTTATTGTTAACAGAATTAACAAGATAAATCACTTCACGAACTAATTAAAAAGTGTCATACATCACTATTCATAAAATCAAGAAAAAATGATCAGTTTACCAATAACGATAAAATTACTCTTCAAATAGTTATGTTTAAGATATGTATTGATTGATCTGGCATTAATGTCCTCAACGCTATACCTTGATAGTTATGCATTGGTTTGATTTTAAATAATAATTTATCATTTTATGAATAAAAAAACAAACATTATAAAAATACCAAAATCTACTAGAACTAACAATTGTGGTCAATCTTTCTTATATATGAAGTGAGATGATTTTAGATAACTCTAATTTTTCACGGATGGCAAAAATATTTATATAGGGTGAGTTGGGATCAAACTCTCCTTAACCTTATTTTTTTACAATTTTTTATATTTTTCTAATAAAATTAAACAATTTTAATTGAAAATGATATAGTGTTTTATAAAATTGAGCATTTAATTAAAAATATATAATGATATAAATGAACATACATTATATTTTAATTATTCAAACAGTAAAAAAATAAACAATCTTAATTATATGCATTATTTAATCATATGTTTCATACTTAATTGAATTTAAATGCAAACATTTTTTTCTCTTTTTTACTATATATAGAATTTGTTGATTTGGAGCATACAAATTATAATTAAATATGTTACTTTGTTGGGAATTTACGATCTTGTAAATCATCCAAACTCCAATAGAAAATGTTACCGTTGGTGGGGAATCTTCCCTTCCACCAAAATGGGTTTAAAAAACAAACAAACAAACAATTTTATTATACTTCTTCATTGGTCATTAGTATAGCTTCCAAATTTTAAGTAACATTATTTTATCTATTAATTATTAAAAATTTACAATAGGTGTATAATTGAAAAATGACGTACCAGTAATTCTATATAATTTGAGTAGCTAGATAAACAATTATAAATTTCCTTAAAATATTCAAATGTATAATTTTTATGATACTAGTTTTTATGAATTCTTATTATAATTAGAAAGTGATACTTATAAGTAGTGTTACGAAGTGTTTTCTTGTGATTCTAGTGTTAATTATCTTGTGTGGAAAGTAAAAATTATAAATTTATACAGAGGTTAGTAGTTATCACATTTTGTCTTATTTATTATATTTAAAATATAAAAATTAATGTTTTTTTTGTAATTGTGTTGGTTGTTGAAATATTTTGAATTAAATTGAAAAAACATTTATGTCTTAATTCATAAAGGCAAAATTCATTTCTGAATTAAATTATCTGTTTTTGAAATTTTCTGTTTTTTTCTCCATCATTTATGTTTCTAAATCCGTTCTTCTTTTTTTGTTTCTGAATTAATTCTTCTAGTTTTGTTTCTAGATATATATATATATATCCATTCATAAGAGAAAGAAAATCATTGAAAAGAAAACAGAGTCTGAGCTACTAAGAAGAAAAAGGAAAAGAAGACATTCATAAGAGAAAGAAAATCATTGAAAAGAAAACAGAGTCTGAGCTACTAAGAAGAAAAAGGAAAAGAAGAAAAAAAAAGTGAGAGAGACAGAAAAAGTAAAGAAATAAAAAAAATTATTTATTTATTTAAATTTTTTTTAGTTATATATTTTCTATATAGAATTAGGTTATTTCTATAAAGTTTAAACACTTTAAATTTCATAGAATAATAAACACTTTAAATTTTGGTTATATATTTTTTCGTTCTCAAATATTCACGATAAGCGAAAAAATTATCTTAAAAGCTATATGATACACAGGCATCGATTATTATTTTCTTTTTGTTATTGAAATTATATATTATTTATTTAAATTTTATATTTATATATATTTTTAATTTTAATAAAATAATTTTATTCTTCTATGTATTATTTTCTACAATCTTAAGATAATTTTTCCCTTGTTTTTTAGACAAACAAGTACAAAAAAAAATTAACAAATATTTTAAGACAAACAGATTAATAATATGTTATATTTATTTATTCTGTTATATATATGTTCTACTATATATATTTTATTATAATTATCGTTCAATTTTTACATCTTTATTAATTTCTTTCATGATTTATTTAATATTATTTTTTATAAATTTTATTCTTTTATTAAATTACTTTCACTTTATTTTATTTGATTTCATCACTTTCTATATTTTTGTTATCATTAATTATTTTATATAATTATAATTGTTTTATATTGTTATTTCTATATTAAGTATATTTTTTCTTTATTTATTTTGTGCTACTAATCTTAATTTTCTATACTTTATATTTGTATTTTGCTCTTAATATATATATATTGCTTTATATGTATTTTTTATAATCTTATAAATAAATAAATTGTTTTATTTTTAAAATTATTTAATCATTGTAATTAAATATATATATAAATTAACATATTTCTATCATTTATTTATTAAATATATATATATATATATATTAAATCTAAAATTTTATTTGATGATTTTAAAAACTTGCATTGTTATTTGTGTATTTAATAGGAAAAAAAGAAAAAGATTATAGAATTTAAAATGACTATTCTAGTATTACGAACTGAAAACCCAACTGTGAATGTTGTTGATTTTATTGTGGGTGGTTCTACTCTGAACCAAATGATAAGGCCTTCTATAGCTCATGGGGTAACCCTAATGTTAACGGTTTTATGTTTCAATGAATCATGGCGTGGTAGAGAAACCAGAGAAGTTTAATAGCTTGAACTTCAAGAGTTGGAAGAGTAATATGATATTCTATCTCACCACCTTGAATTTTGCAAGGTTTTTGACGGAAGAAACTCTCGATCAACCTGAGTGTGAATAATATTTTTAGTCTGCTAGTGTTATTGAAGCATGAAAACATTATGATTATCTATGTCAGAACTATGTTATGAATACTCTAATCGATTCCTTGTACAATGAGTACAATAAGGAAAAGACAACCAAAGACTTATGGGAATCAGTAGACCGGGAGTATGAAACTGAAAATGCTGGTGCCAAGAAATTTTTGGTTGGTCACTTTCTTGATTATAAGATGGTGGGCTCTAAATCTATATGCAGTCAAGCACGTAAAATCCAAGATATTATAATAGAGATGTATGATAAAAGGATGGTACTTAGTGAAGTTTTCTAAGTTGCAGCTATTATTGAAAAGTTTCTCCCTTCATGGAAAATGTTTAAGGCCTACCTTAAGCACAAGTAGGAAAGTGTCTTTGAAAGACTTGCTGATAAGATTCAAAGTGGAATAAGACAACAAGGCTTATTCTAAAAGAGGTTATATCCCATCAACACTCAAGGCTAATGTGATGGAACATGATCAAAGTTCCAAAAATAATAAGAATATGGGCAAGAGAAAGTTGAATAAAGGGTCTAAATTGGGACCTAGAAAAACAACTTTTAAGAAGTCAAGTTTCAGAAGGATTTGCATTAACTGTCAGAGAACGGGGCATAAAGTCCCAAACTGTAGGTTTCCAAAAATAAATAGAAAATTGTGAGGTAAACATGGTTTATGACATCACTCATGATATCTTCGAAAAAAATTTATGTGCAGTCATTTTTTAGGTAAACTTGGTGTGATCAAACCCAAAGGAGTGGTAGATTGACATTGGTGCAACAAGGCACATATGCTCAGATAAGGGATTATTCAATACTTTTGAAGCAGTGAAGGATGGAGAGAAGCTTTTCATGGGAAATTCTGCCATATCAACCATTCAAGAGCAAGGTCAGGTTAAACTGAAGATGACCTTTGGAAAGGAGCTTACATTAAAAAATGTAATCTATATGCTAGACATCTGTAAGAATCTTGTTTCTGGCTCATTGCTAAACAAGCATGGCTTTCGTATGATGTTTGAATCTAATAAGGTCATTGTGACCAAACAAGGGATGTTTGTGGGAAAGGGATATGTATCTAATGGGCTATTAAGCTCAATGTAATGACTGTAAAATCTAAGAATATGAATAAGATTAATGCTTCTACTTATTTGCTTGAGTATTCCAACTTGTGGCATGATAGGTTAGGTTATGTTAACATGGAACACATATCTGCATTCCAAATATATTCAAAGCATAAGTGTGAGACTTATGTTGAAACAAAAATGACTAGGTCATCATTTCATTCGATTGAAATGAACAATAAACCACTTGACTTAATCCATAATGATCTATGTGATTTGAAATTTATCTAAACAAGGGGTCGTAATAAGTATTTTATTACTTTGGTTAATGATACCACTAAATATTGCTATGTGTATTTGCTTAAAAGCAAAGATGAAGCTATAGAGAAATTTATTCTTTATAAAATAGAAGTTGAGAATTAACTCAACAAGAAGATCAAGGTATTGCGTAGTGATTGTGGTGGTAAATATAAGGCACCGTTTAGTGAATTCTATGCACAACACGGAGTTATTTATGAAAACCACAGCGCCTTATTCACCTCAGCAAAATGGAGTTGTTGAACGTAAGAATTGTACCTTGAAAGAAATGATGAATGCAATGATATTAATTTCTAGACTACCACAAACTTGTGGGTGGAAGCTATTTTCTCAACTAACTATCTTTTAAATAAGATACCCAAAAAAAGACACATAAGATACCGTATGAATTATTTAAAGAAATGATACTTTCCTATAAATATTTACGAGTGTGGGGGTGTCTTGTAAAAGTGCTTATACCTATACCTAAGAAGAGCAAGATAGGTCCAAAAACAATAGATTGTATCTTTATTGGATATGAATATAATAGTAGTGTTTATCGGTTTCTTGTGCATGAGTCAAAGATCCCAAACATACACAAGACCACGATAATGGAGTCAAGGAATGCATCGTTCTTTGAACATGTATTTCCTGGTAAATCTCAAGGAGAATCAAGTTCTTCTAAACGAACGTATGAGACTATGAATGAAGATAGTCTAAACAAAGAACCAGAACAAGAGGTTGAGGTTGAACTGAGACGTAGCAAGAGGGCTAGGACAGAAACGTCTTATGGTCCAGATTTTTGACCTATTTTCTAGAAAGTGTCAATAAAACCTAGTCACTGCCTCCTCGATCTACCTTGTTCTTTGCCTAACTTCGCTCGACCCCATCCTTAGCTTGATGGTTCACTGTCTTCTCGCCTCCGGCACTGGTGAGGTTCTGTTAAGACATTGATGATTTGGTTGAGTAGGTGGTTTTCAATTGTATTTAGGTGGTTTCTTGGGATTTTTTTAGTGTGTTTATTGTCCAATAGTTTTTATTTTGTTTAAAAACTAGTACATATTTAGTTTTTTTTGGTTAAAAATAGGTTGTCTATTGTCTAATGTGTCGTTTGTGGTTAAGGTGTTTTTTAAAATAATTTTGAAAGTTTTTGATTACTTTGTGAATCATTGTAGTCAAATTTTAATGTTTATTATTATGGAAGAATTATTGTTCTAGATGCTGCAATCAAACATTAAGGTGGTTGTAAAATGAAGTTTTTATTCAACGTTTATATATACGTGTTCACAAATATTTTGATATTATAATAATTTGTTTAGTTTGATTTTATATTTAGATATGTGATGTATTTGTTAGTTTAAATTGTATCTTTAATTTTCATTTTTCATTGGATGAATTTCTATTGCTTATTATTAAAAAAAAAAAGAGAGGAAACACTTATGATGAAACAAATTATATTTGCTAATTTCATTACAATTAAAAAAAAAGATTACAAAATTAAAGTACAATTGTAAGTATTTATAATTTATTTATTTCAATTTAATATTACTTCAAACATTTAAGTTTTAAAAAAATTTATACAATTATATACCTTTGAATTAATAATATTATTCTTAGACACATCTCAATGACCATGACCAATTCAAATAGATCTAAAAAAAATTAAAATTTCAAATGGATCTAAGGCTATAGGTAGGTGATGGAGCATGCACGTTACACATGTAAGTTAGAATAAATTCATATATTTTTATGGAACACCTAAATAGTTTCTTGTGTTTTTTAACTTCCTTTTTTTATCATTTTATTTATTTCTTAAGTTTGGTGTGAGTACGAAAAACCGTTCCATTATTATTTCACAATATAAATTAAGATGAAAATTATTTAATAATTTAAATTCAACTGCACAACCGTGTTATCGAGTGACAACCTTGGTTTACCAATTAGAACTCGTTACAAAAAATTTATATTCCACTGTATCTTCTATTTTATAAATATTTAAACCAAGTACTTTTAGTCAAAGTCCAAAAAGTCGCTATAAAGGCAAGGGCACAAACGTTTTAAACTATAAAATTAAGAAATATCCATCGTGATGAACCCACCTTAAAGATTATTATATTCTATACGTACTTGGTATACTTTTTAGTGTTAAGTCACTGAATATTTTAATTAAAAAATATATTAATTAGTCAATTTAAATATATAAAAATGATAAAAAAATATTATTTTAATAATATTTTAGATATTTTAACGTATATTCTATTGAATAAATTAACCTCATTCTTTTTTTAATAATAAAAAATAATAATACATATTAGAAAGGATTCTTCATTTCGGAGAAGAAACATGCTATCGAAGAGAACATATTTGCTCCGCATGCAATTGAAGAGAAGAGGCGATTTAGGTTTTGGGTTGGGTTTGGGGTTTGTTGGAACTGTAGGTATTTCGTTATGGATAACGAAGTCAACTTAGGTATTTATGATAACTATAAAAAAATAAAATCATTAACGTAATTTTTTAATTAATATTTATTTATTTATTTAATAAATAATAATTTTATAATAAAAATATTAAAATATAGATTTTTTAGTAAAAAGAGACGAAAACATATTTTTCTAATTTTTTTTTGAATTTTTTAATGTAAGATTAATCAGAATATGACACGTAGACCCATGCAAGCACGAAGAGCCAATCAGAGTTTACAATTGACTAATTCTTTGCCACGTGGATGCCGCATAAGTAAAAGGGAGTCAATAAGAACATGCCACATGGACCACTCACGTAGACATTGTTATGTGTCGACATGGTGTTCAATTCAAGTTTTTCTGCAATTAATAAGCATGTCACACGTCGTTATGGGATTCGTTCGTTCTTTCTACCGAGTCGTCATGCAATTTTGATCAATGAATTGTAATGTGCCATGTGTCAATGACTCAGCACGTGTTGACCACGATAAGTTTGCCCTACCATGCGTCGTATGTTGATTGGTTCCACGTTTCTCCTTTACCATGTATTGCGATCCCATTGACTAATGCTGTTTAATTTTTCTTTTTCATCTTAACTCTCGTTCTGAAGTTAATCTGATTGTTCATACTTCATCTGAGCCTAATTTAACCAACTAATTACACCAAAAATCCTACTAGTTAGATTTATAAATTTTTTTATCAATTTTTTATGTCAAAAAGAGAGAAAAATACAAGAAAGTTCAAAAAGATATACAATTTGGTGGATGTTTAATGTTATAATTCAAAAGATTGATTATCTTTATTCTTCTTATTTCTTTATCAATTTTTATGTCTTTCTTTATGAAAAATTAAAGCCTTATGAATACAATTATGTCTAGCTAATTTATTAATCTAGATGTCTTATAAACCTAATTTTCTACATGTGATAATCTAATATTTTTACCACACTTATGATTTCAATTCAATTATATTATTTAAATTTGATTTTTATGTTATTAACTGTTTAACTACAATTGATATATAGAGACAATTAAATAGATTTGAGAGAATTATTTAATTATTTGTCTTGAATAAATAACATGCATAATTTATAAGCATAAATGTATGATTCTTATGTATATGATCTATGATTGATGAACTTAATGAGTAGTATATAATTTAATTGATACGAGAGTGTGATTAGGTTAATTACTATATTGTGTGTAGTTTACTTGAGCGAAAAATACATGATATATTAGATTCAATTAATAATGTAATTGATTAGTAGTTAAATTAAAAGGATTTTAATTATTCACATATTTAGAAAATTAAAGAATTAAATATTTATAGATATTTTCTTATATATTTTCTTAGTTCCTCATTTGAGTTAATTAATTATTGTTATTTATTTTTTAATTATTTTAATTTTAATTTTTCAAAACACATAAAATTAATCTTTACTTTTTAATTTTAAAACATAATTTTAATGAGAACAATTTTTTTATTATTATATTATTTATTTATGATACAAATAATTGTATACCCATTACACATTATTTGTATCCATAAATTTTGTTAGGAACAATGAGAAGATGTATTGGATAACGGGGTTAGATTAGATTAGGATTAGATTTGGGATTCTTGAGGTTTTAAGAGGTTATGGTCTTCATTTTTTTAGTTTATTTTTTGTTTTTAAATTTGAATTACCAAAAATCATCCTAAAAGTACTTAGATTAAAATTTATATTATTTAAATATAAAGTATCTTAATTTATTTTTAATCAACACCAATTATATTTTTAAAATGATTAGATGATATATTTTTAAAACAAGTAGATTAAATGACATCTAAACACTAATAAATGAACTATTACTTCATATTTTGTTTCCATTCATCGCATTAGAATATCATTGAAATCATTAAATTTATACCTCATGTTATTGCAACACTTTTTAAATCTTCAATTTTTTTAATTTATAAATTACGCAAATTACATCAAAGCACTCATTAAAATAAAAAAATATTTTTAAAAAATTAATGATTACTATTTACTTAATCAAATCTAATTTTTTTTTAACAATCAATATAATTCAACATTGAATGAATAAGGTGTCAAAATATTTTATCATAATCAAGGAATAATTACTAAAATTATCCCCAAATTTTAAAATATCTTTAAAAATATCCCTAAAATTTCAAAAAATTCAAAAATACCCTTCAAACATAATGGAAGTTAAATCGAACAAAAATAAATAATAATATTTCTAAAATAGAGGAAGAAAAAATAAACAAAAGAATAATAGGATTAGAAAAATAAGACATCTCATGATACTTTTCATAAAAATTGATAATAAGTAAAAAAAATTGAAGAAATTTAAAAAGTAAAATTAAATCTTAAAAAAAGAGATGTATTTAAGGATTCATCATTTTCATCTCTAAGAAAATTATTCCCCAAAAAAGTCATAATTTATTATGTAATAAGTAATAAATAAATGAGTATTAATATTATAGATGCAAAAAGAATGTATAATATACCATTAATTGATAAACAAACTATATTAAATAAGCTATCCAAAATTTCTCAAAAGGATAGAGAAAAATTTGGATACATCCATTTAGAAAGAATTCAAATATTAATAAAAGCACATTTTGAGAAAAAAAAATATACCAATAAAAATAACATTATTAAATAACAGAATAATAAATATGAAAGATGTTTTACTATGAATGATCAATGGTAATTTACGATACCAAAAACTAAAATTTACAACATATCTTAAATTTGCTATTAATATTCACGATAAAAACCTAAATTAAGTATTAAGTTTATTAGCATATTTTTTAACAAGTAATCATAATAGTTCAATATATACTACTAGTCTTGAGACTTGAAATGCTTATCTTTATTTTGTAAGTTATCATTCATCCTCTATATCTTCAATAACATGCAATTATGGGGAAGAAAAGAAAGAAAGAAAGGTGAAGATGATCCTCTCCTCCCACCCAACTGAGTCACTGATTCGAGCATCATCCTCGGTGAGATGTTTGAACTTAAGAAATCATTATCATACAGATTTATGAAACAAACCAGGGCGTTTTAAGTTCCTTGTGGTTGTAATGAGAACTTGAAGTTACTTCCATATGTCAGTTGAAGAAATATGTTTGCCTCCCCTTCAAAGCATCTATGACAAGATAACAGATTCATTTGGTCAATGACTGAAACTATCTGGGAGCACAGACTGTATTATGGAACTATTTTTGTTGTTTTTGTGAGGTTTATGTACTGGTGTAAAATGAGCATATAAGATCATTTATAATTTATTAAATGAATATATAAGATGATTTATAGTTTATGAAACAAGCTGATAAGCTGAAAAAATGGGCTGAATATAAGCTAGCTCTAGAGCTCATTAACAAAAATGGTCTTTTGTCAAAAAATGATTATCTAGTTTTTTTTTTAAATAGAGATATAATCAAAATATAATTTTTATGCTAATATATATAAATGATTAATTCACTAAATTTACGTTACATTTTATTTAAAATTGATTTGAATTAAAATTAACGAGTTGAGAATCTACTTGATAATATGAAAGTTGCATTTTCAAATTTTTTTTTATTTTAAGATTCTAATACATATTACACATTATAAAAAAATAAAAAAAAAGGTTGATCAAGTGGCAATGCCCGTTCATGTTCAAATTGACATAAGGATAGGAATCGACAAAAAATCATAAGTTCGATTTTTATCCTATAAATTTCAAGTTTTTTTATCCTATAAATTTGAAGTTTTTATCCTATAAATTTCAAGAATGGGTACAATTTTGAATAAAACTCAAACACGAAGTAATAGGTATGATTCAGGTACATTTATATCAATAACTAACTTAATTCGTCTGTACCCAAAATTAATTATATTTATTAAATTAAATTATATATTAATTAATAATTATGATTTTATGATTTTTTGTGTAATTACGTTAAAAAAAATTTAAAAAGTTTTTTGGATATTTTTTAATAACTATTGCAAACCGTAACGATTTTTAAGCATTTTGGAGTACAGATTTTATAATTAAATTTGGGAAAAGTTATATCAATAACCGTCCCGACCTGTATCCATGCCAATGTCATAGATGGTGGAAACTTACGGCACTTTGTGTAGCCATTGCTACTTATCAAAGTTGTATCAGCTAACCCTAATAATAATGTATATTAGAAAGAAGAAAAGTTTAATACACTTAAACATAAGTTTCTTATAATTAGATCTAAAACTTCATACATCTTCAACTATAGGCTCTTTAGCAGCTGTAGCAGACACCTGATTATGTTCTTTGATCACCGTTCTTCTCATCTTGATCAACCAATTAATCAACTCAACAAAATAGTCATAGAGGCTAAGAGCAATAAAGAACCCAATCCCACCAATGATCCCATTTGCTATTGAATATGTAAGTGGCATGAGAAGTATTGTCACAAATGCAGGTACTCCCTCTTTCATATTACTCCAATTTATATCCTTTACTACCTTCATCATAATCACTCCAACCATGACCAAAGAAGGTCCTATTGCCCATGGAGGCACACTAGACAATAGAGGAGTGAAAAACAAGGAGGTGAAGAAACATAAACCAACGGTTATAGCCGTTAATCCTGTTCGACCGCCTTCTCTAATCCCTGCTGATGATTCTACATACGTTGCTGTTGTAGAAACTCCTAATGCAGACCCTACTATTGTCGAGCCAGCATCGACAATATACGCTAAATACTCACCCTCAAAACTTCCTTTATCGTTCACAAAGCCTCCAATTTCAGCCATAGTGTACAATGTGCCTGTGGTGGCAAGCACATCAACATATAATAAAGTTGCTAAAGCTACCCAAACTTCACTTTTATTGAAATTACTAAAGCTAATAGCTCCTGCTGTAGATTTAATTTTGTGAAAATCCACAACTTTTTTGAAATACTTGAAATTTGTGTCACCAAGTTGATTATTGGGAAAATATGTAACAGATGTGCCCCTAAACCATGATACTAAGGTCACAAAAAGAATACCATATATCATACTTCCCTTAACCTCTTTCATTAACCCATAACTTGTTATTAGAAAACCAACCATTCCTAACCAAGACTTTGTGCTTCTCATTTTCCCTCCAAGACACTCACCTGTTTCTGGGTTTGTAGTAGTACAGGCGGTAATGGTCAGTAAAGTTGATGGATCTGGCCCAACAAGGCCCACTCCTTGATGGACTTGCAAGCCCACAAATGCAATGAAAAGCCCAATTCCTGCTGCAGAAGCTAATCGAACTGGTTGAGGTATTAACTTGGCCAACTTTGAACGAAGGCCAAAAGCTGATATTGCAAGGAAGGTACAACCCTCTATCAAAATCACTGCTAGTGCTGTTTGGTATGAAATAGACCCAGTTCCATGAAAGCCCACTAAATTATAAGTTAGATATGCATTTGTACCCATACCTGGAGCTAAGGCTAACGGAAGGTTTGCTAAAATTCCCATAGCAATTGACCCGATCATAGATGATAGAATAGTAGCTACAATAAGGTCGCTCTTGGTTTTTGAAAGACAACTTTGGTAACCAGCATTTGGGTTAAGCATACAATCTGGACTGGCTGTTTGGTTCACCGGAGCTGAGCAGTCTGCAATGGAACATGTTCCGCCGGAGTCGGCGATGATGGTGGCGTTGACGGTGATTATGTAAGCCATAGTGAGGAAAGTGGCTAGACCTGCACGTAGTTCCTTTGTCAACCAACTCTTTCTATCTTCTAACTTGAAGTATTTCCCTATAATGCTCTTTGATACTGACTCATTCAAGGCTTTCTCCATTTTGCTACATGATTTTAATAGATTTATGCAAGATTCAGTTCTCATTTTTGAACATAGCTTAAAACCCATCTCTCCTTGATATCTTTATCTCTCTCAATCCTCCTACCCTCTCTTTTGTAGGTGGTGAGGTTCTTTGTATGCTTTGTCTTTGGGGCGTTACACTTAAAGGCTTGTATTAAGGAAATCTTTTAAATGTTACGTATATAAATGGGCAACATGCCTAAAATACAAAATAATAATAATTAAAACTAATATTGCTTCTTAAATATGAAAAGGTGGTGGGAGGAGGGGCATATATGGTATGATGATCTTTCCTACATGGGAGAAATTTTTTGGTCCTCCGAACTAGTAGTGTAAATCATGTAGTCGTGTGCAATGAATCCTATTACCTGGCAAACTCTGTTCATGTTTGAGAAGTAAATTTTTTTTTTTTTATGAAACAATTCCTTAAATGCTAGAAAATTCACGAAAGTTATGACAAACTTTTAAAATTTCATTATACGTTTGGATATTTTAGAAACAAATTAGTAATTTTTTTTAAAGATAATACCTTAATTTGTGTGTTTTAAATATATGATTTGATTAAAAGAAGTATAAAATCTTACTTCTCTACTAATAGATAACCACGAGGTAAATATGTAATTCATCTAACAAATAAAAAAAAAGTAAATATTAATTAATCCTAGTATAGTAAGAACAGTATGATTTCATATCTTTTCTTCTTCTAAACATTAAAAATATTTTGTTTTGTTTGAAAACTTTGTTTAGTAATATAATTATATATAGGCTGATTAATTAGGAAATAAGGAAGAAAAAAAAACAAATATTTGGCTGATGTCCAATCACTATCCATAAAAGATTTTGATTTTGACTAATTTGTTGAGAGATCATGATAAATTTAATTAGGTTGCAATCTCAATTGGCTCCCACAAATTAGAACATTCTGTACAATATTTTATTTATAAATAATTATAATTATTTATAAAAAATTAATAAGTTTTTTTAAAAATAATAATAAGATATAAGACGATGATTATTATTATATAATTATAATTTACAAATATTTGATAATTTTTTTCAAAAATAACAATAAGATATGTGATAATGATCATTATTATATTACTGAAATTGTGGTTAAATAAAACCAAAAAATATATTAATATTATTTTATATATACATATAATTATATAAAAAAATATTTTTAATAATAAAATACATAATATTTAAAATAATTAAATTAGATTTTATTTATTTTTATGTTACTTATAAACATGTACTGCATAATTAAAAAAATAAAAAATAAAAAATAAAATCTAACATTTTAAATAATATAGTAGAATAAGAAATATTCAATATTTATTTTTTAAAAATTATATATATTTTTAAATAAATGCTAAAAAAACATAATTAAATTGTGAAAAAATTACTATCAATATATAACTTATTGTTATTAACCGAATATATAAAATATTAACATAAAATGATTATGATTATTGAAATAATCTTCTCCACTCATCCTATTGAAAATCCCTTTAAGTGTGTATTAACCTTTTATCCCTTATTTGCGTGACTCGTTGTTGGAATTGAGAAGTTGGTGTCGTGAAAAATGTCTCATATTTATTAATTATACATGTGTAATGAAACATTAAAACCATCCTCGCATTATAATTTTAATTATTTATTGGGTTAATTATTTTTGAGCTTCCTTTAATTATATATAAAAAAGAGTCTCTTCAAGTCTTATTTCTTTCTTTTCTATCCCGAAAAGAAAACTAATTCTGATTTCTTTCTTTTCTATCCCGAAAAGAAAACTAATTCTGATTTCTTTATAGTTTACTGGAGTTGCCAGGAAATCTCTTTCCTACCAGTGATCTTTGAAATTACAAAATTAAGATCTTTTGAAATATGAACTGAAAAATAATTAATTTTTATAAAATTGGAATTTAAAATTTTGGAGGAATTTTATGAGAGCTAAACGGGAGCATAATTAGGTTTTGTACCAACCCACCATTCCAAAACGCAATTTGATTTGTTTCTCCTAAGTTTTGGCCAATATATAACCAAATCTAGCTATGATGTATGGGCAATTAGCTAAATTGGGTTGATCAAATAGCTCATATATTATGAGAAAAAAAAATCAAAAAATAAAACTCATATATTAAGCTAACTAATTGTGTGCATACTCAAATAGAATAACTTAATAGTATTGTTATAATATATGATAATGAAATAATTATATTGTTATAATACATGATAATGAAATAATTATGATATCACTCCATCATTAATTAATTTGTACCATATTAATTGATATATGTACTCTAAAAAAATAATTTCCTATACAATAGTAAGTATAAAAAGTGCCTAGGAAAAACAAACGAAAGTATATTAACGAAGGAAATGGTGTGATAACGTGAATTTTAAGGAATATATAAGATACTCTATTTATTTGTATTTATTTTTAAATATTAAATATCTATTTTATATTTAATATATAAATTGATTTGAAGTTATTAATAATAATAATAATAATAATATTTAAATTAAAAACATATTATTTAAATTTGATATATTTATTATTCAATAGTATCTAAGTATTTAATTTAATTTGGACATGTATTTTATTTTTACTTTATCTTTTATTATTTTAATGGATAAATAGTAACATGATTTTTGAGTCTTATCATGTTTCATACCACTGCTCATTTCTCAAACTAGAAATGTTAGTTGTGAGACACTTATACTCGTACTAATTATAATGTACCATATATTTAGGATTTGGAGCATGATTTTAAAGTAGTGTTTCATATCCTTGCTCATTTCTTAAAGGATAAACGCTAATTGTGTATATATTTTGGGACATATTTGCATTAATTATGATGTGTAATGTAATATAATAGAATTTTTTTTTGAAAAAAATAACAAATTTATCATTTCTAAATATTTTATTATCTAATATAATATAATTAATATAAATATAAATATGTTAATAATAATGTTATTAGTACGTTTGTAGTGGGGGTACTATTGGTATGAGATACATACATAGAAACAAAATTCTAATCTCAATTTAAAATATCATTTTCTTTTATAAAAGTAATTACATTAAAAGTAGTGATAAACGCATGCCATTAAACAAATATATTGTAACTTTTTAGCTCACTAAAAAATTGAACTTCTTTTATATGCTCTGGCTAAATTTAAAAAGCCTTTTTTTATGTCACAATTAAGCCTAAAAAATAAGACCTTCTGGTTAGCTTATATAATTAAATTAAGGAAATCATATAGGGTTCATTTTTAACATATTCCACAAAACGATGATGTCTTAAAGTGAGTTTTTTTAATTTTTTTTCTTAATATAAAATTTGGTACGTGAAACCCATGTGAAAACAGAAGTTAAATAGGTTTGCAAAATTTTCATATATGTTTAGTTATGTATAAATAAAAGTCACGAAAGTTAAAAATAAATTGAATAATGATTAAATATATATAATAAAATAGAGTTAAGTCAAATGAGATTATTAATATAACTTAATGTTATAAGGTGATTTTTCACTGCAATTAAACTCATTATTTATTCCTTGTAAAAATCCAAGGAGTTTGAGTTAATTGTTTTGATCTTCCATAAAAACTAAAGTATAAAATAAATAAATACTTTGGCTATACCAGACTAAGAATGAGCTAGTTATGATATGGAGCCTCACAAAAGGTGCAGAATATATAGGGACTTTGGTAATTTCACTCTAGATATTGAGCCACCTTAACCTGTGAAATATTGATTTTACAAATTAAAGCATTTGCATGCTCAAGATGCCGAAAGTTTTATATTTAATGTGGAAACTTGAAACAAAAGTACTTCTAGGTTCTCCTTTTGAGACCCAAAAATTTGGGGAATCGAAATCGGAGAATTAGTAGAACAAGAAAAAGGCTTAAGCGCACTTGCTTATTCCATCAACTTACACGATACACACTTTCTGAAATATACGGAGATAAACGTACTGAGATTATATTTTAATCATTTAACATCTCAAAATTCTTTTCAAATCAAATTGTAACAAGTAAAAATAAATTTAAAAAAATTTAAAAAGAAAAATTAAATTTCAAAGAAAAGATGAGTTTAAAAATAATTCATTTTTATGTTTAAGAAAATTATTTCCTAAAATATACATAATTTATTATAAAATAAGTAATAAATAAATGATTATTAATATCACACGTGTAAAAGGAATATATAATATACCATTAATTTATAATAAAATTATATTAAATAAACTATTCAAAATTTCGCAAATAATAAAGAAAAAATTGTATATATCCATTTATCAGGAATTCAAATATTAATACATGTTCATTTAAAAAAAAGGAATAGATACACCAATAAAAATAATATTACTAGATAACATAATAATAAATAAGAAAGATACTTTATTAGTAATGATACATGGTAACTTAAGATACCAAAAATTAAAATTTACAGTATATCCTAGATTTGTTATTAATATCTATGATAAAAACTTAAATAAAGTATTAAGTCTAGCATATAAATATAAAATAAGAGATTTAATGAAAGAAGAGAATAATTCATTTTCAATACATTATCTAATAGCATATTCTTTAAGAAATAGTTATAATAGTTAAATATATGGGTAAAATGAATTTATAGAAATAGACAAAACCTTTAAAGAATTTAGACAAATAATAAAACCACAAATACTAAAAGATTTGGAATTACTAGTGTAATGACACTTAGATATCAAGGAAAAACTCATGATAATAGGAAGCAAAAATAACGTTGATAGAAATAATAATATGTTAAGATTTACTTTTATATATCACGAAGTAGAAACCTCTAATCAAGAAAAAGTTAAAAAAAATAAAAGATAAAGTCTAAATAATGAAGGAATTAGTATATGATGTTATATTAGAAAAATAATAATGTTTAAAGATAAAATAAAAAATATGTAGTTAGAAACTTTGCAAAGAATCAAGCAACATTATTTGAAACTTTGTAACTATTAAAAAAGAAACTGAATTTAGTCCAAGAATCAAGCACAAAATACCTACAGGATATAATTAAAACACAAAAAGAATTATTAAAGAAAATAAAGGAATGTTGTTATAATAAACTATAACAAGATATACTTATGAAATTTAAAAAACTAAGAAAGAAATGAATATATATAAACAAATAAGAGGAAATGATAAAATATGTTGTAATACAAAAGATTTTAAAATACCAGAAAAATATGGATGTAGTATAAAACCTTACAAACAGAAATATAAAAAATACAAAAGATTTAAAAGATATAAGTTCAAAAAACAAGATTTTCAAAAATATAAAAAGAGATTTAATAAGGAAACCTATAATAAAATATATTTTAGAAGAAAGAAGTATAAACCTCTAGAAAACAGGAATTATTGTCCTTTAGGAAAAAAAATGTAAATGTTGGATATGTAATAAAGAAGGACATTATGTCAACGAATGTCCAAGCATATTTCAACATAAAAAATAATTTAAAAATGAATTTTTATAGAAAACAAAAGTCTTAGAAGAAGCTTTCAAAATGGGATTAGAACCAATCGAGGTATCTGATATAAATGATACTTATATTATTTATATATTAGAAGAAACTAAGAAAGAAATAACTTACTCAGAATATGAACACTCTTCATTAAAAGATGAATGATTTGTATAGTATTACAAATCTAAATAATACATAAATAAAAGTATAACTAAAATTTAAAGACTATGTCAACTATCATTTACATGCATATATAGATACAAGAGCCAATATGTGTGTAACAAGTAAATATGTATTTTTAGAAGAAAAAAATGGAAACAAGCATGAAAAGATTTAATTGTTAAAATTGCTAATAATATTACTATAAATCTTAATAAAGTATTAAAAGATACTAAGATAATGACAAAAGGAGAAATATTTCACATTCCTACGATATATCAATAGGAAACATGAGTTGATTTATTAATAGGAAATAATTTTCTAAACTTATATAAACTTTTCACACAATATTTAGATAAAATAAGTCTAACAACACTAGATAATGATACCATTTATGTATCAAAAATAAGAAAAGTTTTAGCTGTATCAAACCCAACTTTTATGCAACAACATAAAAATAAAAAAAAACGTGGTGAGATAGAACAGCAAAAACCTTATTTAGAAAATATTTCATCGGATATATAAAAAAAACTTATTTTTAATGAAATACATGAGGATAAAGCCCTAACAGGCATCAGAAAACTATTAAAAATAGTTTGCTAGGAAAATTCTTTGCATCCAAAAATAAATAAATCTAAAAAAATTATCAACATAAAATTAAGAGACTCTAACAAAGTTATAAGGGTAAAACTAATGATTTATACTCTAAAAAACATGAATGAATTCGGGAAAAAAATTCAAGAACTTTTGAAATTGAAAGTTAATCACCATACACAAAGTGTGTGCAATAAGTACGCAAGTATACGTATCGTAACAAGTAATATAATGATAAGATTGTTCCCATGAAGATTATTTAATTAAAAACTAATTTTTAAAACTAAAAAAAATAAAAATCAATTTTTTTATGTTTTTTTATATTTGAAAGAAGCAAAATTAAAATAATTAAAAAGATATATGAGAAAATACTTAATCTCCCAAATTTCTAAACATGTGAATCGCTAAAATCCCCCCAATATAATTATCAATTAATTACATGATCAATTGAATCTAACTTAGCATGTATTCCTTTCTCACATCATATAGTAATTAATTTAATCACACTCACATGCCAATTAAATTGCATAATACTTATTAAGTTCATCAATTATGGATCACATACATAAGAATTATACATGTATACTTAGAAACTATACATGTTATTTAATCGAGATAAATAATTAAATAATTCTCTCAAATATATTTAATTGCCTCTATAGATAAATTGTTGGTCCAACAATTAATAGCATACAAATAAGATTAAATAATATAATTAAATTATAATTATAATTGGGGTAAAATATTAAATCATCACATGATAAAAATTGGGTTCATAAAATCCCTAGATTAGTAAATTAACTACACATAATTGTGTTCATAACGCTCATATTTTCATAAAAAAGACATAAAAATTGATAAAGAAAAGATTAGAAGAAGAATACAATCAATTTCTTGAATTGCAGTATTAATCTTTTCTGAAAACTCCACCAAAATTGTGTCTTTTCTTGAATTTTTAGTATTTTTCTCTCTTTTTAGCTCTAAAAATCGACCAAAATCATGCTAATGGAAGCCACTTAGGGTTTATAGAGTGATTAGGGGATTAAATATTGCTCAAATATGATCTGGATCGTTAGATCAGCTTCAGATTAAGGGCTATGATCAAAACAAGCAAAACTGACAATGTCAGCTAATCACAGCGCGACACGTGATAGGGTAAATTCATTGAGCGAATTAGAGAGTGACGCATGGCAGGATAGAATAGTTAGAGTCAACGCCACGTGATTTTCAGAAATAGATGGCATGGCATACTGGTGGAATGCGACGAGCAATCGGGTTGCGACGCGTGGTAAGGTGGGTTGAATGTCATGCTGACACATGGCATGTGTTTTCGTCCTCCTCACATGCAGAGTAACATGATTCGCTCTCCATGGTTGCATGGCGTCCGCCTGGTATGCCCATTCAACACCTCTACTTGCATGGCATGACATGGGACATCTCTTGATTGGTCCTACATTAAAAATTCTAAAAATTATATTTTCACCAATTTTCACTAAAAAATTTATATTTTAATATTTTTTGCCTCAAAAATACTATTTATTGAATAAAACAAGTAAATATTAAGTAAAAAATCCGATAATGACTCTATTTTCATAAAGTCATCAAAAATACTCATAGTACCAAGTAATTCACCTCATTGTAGTACAATATTTTTAGTCAAAAAAGAAGCTCAAAAAAGATAGTGATAATAAACTTCAAAACATTATTGAAAATAAGGCTAAATGAAGAATATCAAAAATTAACATAATTTAGTTGCCCCCAAGGACAATTCCAATGGACTATTGTACCATTTGGACTAAAACAAGCTACATGTGTCTTTCAAAGATATATAGATAATATATTCAAGAAATTAAAAAATATTTGTTGTGTTTATATATAAGATATTTTGGTTTTCAGTAATTAACTAAATAAACATTATTTGGATATTATTAATATTCTACAAGAATGTAAAAAGGAAGGTATTTTACTATCTTAAAAGAAAGCATTACTTACTCAGCAAAAAATTAAGTATTTAGGGTTAGAAATTGAAAATGGAAAACATAATCTACAACCCCAAATACTAAATAACATTCAATGTTTTCTTAATGAATTAAAAAAAACAATTACAAAGATTTTTAAGATATTTGACATATGTAGAAGCATATATCAAGAAACTTACAGAAATGTAAAAACCCTTACAAGAAAAATTAAAAAAAATCATATACGAAAATGGATAGAGGAAGATACTCTATATATGGATAAAGTAAAAGAATAGGTTAAAAATTTGCCAATTTTATACCATTCAGGGTCAGATGATAAAGTGATTATTGAAACAGATGTTTCACAAAAATATTGGATAACAGTTCTAGAAACAAAAGTAGATGACAGAGATGAATATCTTTGTAGATATACATCATGATCTTTCCAAGGTCGAGAGTCAAATTATCATAGTAATGAAAAAGAATATCTAACTGTTAAAAGAGCTATTAAGAAATTCGCAATATATGTTATAAGTTCTAGATTCATTGTTATAACAGATAATACAAATTTTGGTTATTTCTTAAGAACTAATATTACAGGTGATTAAAAACAAGGAAAATTAGTCAGGTGGAGACAATGGTTCAATAATTACAAATTTGATGTTGAACACCTTCCAGGTCATAAGAATAGCTTAATAGATGCTTTTACTAAAGAATTAACACCTCTAACTATTTTTATGCTTTCAGAAATGGAACATCTTGACATCAAGATCAAGATAAAGGAAAATAAGATAAAAATCATATAGGAACAACTCAAGCTGTTATACCTCGAGAAATCTCTTATGGAGATAGGAAATAAATAAGAAGAACTTAATTGTTCAAAACAACTTCTAGAGTATAAAACCTCAAAAGAAGAATCTTCATTAAAAATTCAATCTGAAGAAGATGAAACTTATATAGAAAGAATTCAAAATAAAAAGGAAGAACCTAACAGTTCAAAAGAGAGAAAATTTCTAAAACCCAAAAAACTTAACTAGGTAGATGAGGGAGAAAAAGAAGAAGAAAAAAGGTTTATGTGGTCTATAATGGCCCAAGTCTAGTAATCTATAACAACTGGTTAGAAGTCAGTAAATCAATTTCAGGATTTAGTGGAGTAATTCATAGAGCTTTCACTAATAGAATAGAAACTGAAGGCAGTTATGCCAATAACAAAACACCAAAACTAATAACTCCTAATGAGATTGTAAGAAATTATTATGCACCATTACAACAACAACCAATAGCTCCAAGAAGATTGAAAAATCTAGGGAAAATAGCAAGACCTCCAATGCTATTTAGGGAAGCATCTCTCCCAGAGACATCAAAGATAGTAAAGAATTCAGTGTCATTCAGGAAGACATCCCTAAAAAATTCTCCAATGATTGAAGATGAGAAGGACCAATATTGAAACCTTAGCAAACCACAATGGTTAATCTCTATAACTTGACAAGAAAATCTACCCAAGAACATATTGAGGATATGATTTTCTATACCACAGATAAGGAATTTCCTACATGAAGTAAATTCAATATCTTGGAAGGAGCTGATCTAATAGTTGTTTATAAAGCTTTCCATGCAGAACTAATAGAAAATATATATCCAAGAATTAATTTAAGTGAATTAAATTATTTTTTCGAGAATTTTAAAAGAGCAATTGAGAACTTCAGAAAGAAGATTAAAGAAGGAGACAAGCTTGTTTATCTGAGATTTTTTAGTTCACTAATGAAATGGAATGAGAAATGATGTATCATTCCTTACCACTTCATCAAGATAGGACTTTTCAATACAAACAAAGAAGTTCTCAAACAAATGGCACTTCCAGAAAAGGAATTCAACACAGAAGAACTCTATGTACTAAAAGGTCAAATGTTAGGCCAAATTTACTATGAACTCAAGAAAATTAACAATTCTACTGAGATTAAAGTAAATTATTCAACTAGTAAATTCATCATCATTTCTCATAACAACTTGAAAATTAGTTAAGAAACAAGGAAGGTATTCTTCTTCTATGCCAAAAAAGCTACCAAACATTACAGATGCATCCACTACATAAAAAAGCAAGAAGACGAAGATGCGTCATCATTAACGACATCAAAAGGATTGTCGGTAGAAAATGACAAAGAAGAATAAAGAAAGGAACTGTTGGTAGAAGACGAAAAAAAAAATAAAGATGTAGACCCCACACCTTAATCGACAGTATGTGCCAAGAAAAAAAGTAGTCTCTATCATTTAAAGAAAAAGGAACCCTTATTCTCATTTCAAAACCTAAAGAAAACCAGAGCACTCTACTCTAAAAAACACACAAACTCTAGCAAACTAGTAATGATATACCCAGTAAGGCTAAGTGACTAAGAATCTCTTCAAGGTTCTTACTTGGCCTTAAATATAATTATTATATTATGAATAAAATGAAGTTCGGTTACTCTTCTCTAGTAAATCAAATATTAGACATAATCTATGTACGGATACATGAGGCTCACCATTGATAACAGGGCATTGAGGTTTAAGCAAGCTAAGACATAACTGGTGTAACAAAAAAAGACGAACAGAAGGGAAAACCGTGGTGGAATTATTAAATTCAGGTATAATAATTATAAATTTAATCCAATTAAGAATCTTGAATGTTTAAATATTTGTTTACATTAAGTTACAATACTGATAAACAAGCAAATAAAAACTATTTTTAATTACAGAAATAAACAATTAGTTTCAAAAGAAATTAAAATAAAAGATAAAAATTTAATTCTATTAGAAAATTTTAATAAAAACTATCTCATAGTTTTAAATGAATATTTTAAAGATGAGAATTATAAAAATTGTCTTGAAATTTTTAAGAGATTTAACACCTTGTTAGACATATATATAAATTATATTAAAGATATCACAAACATCATAGATCATCCTGTTTTAAGGACATTAGAAAACTATTTTAATAAAAAATATGTAAGAATAGAAGAATAATTCAACAATTTAATGTTTGGATACTACTTATTTAAAGATTATAAATATACTATATGTATACAAGAAAAATCGGTTTGTAAACTATGAATATGACAAAATGATGTGCATTAAATACGTATGACTTATCAAGAATATAATTTAGTTTGTACATTAATGTCAGATTTATTGAAATTCTGTCATAGTAGTCTCTGGCAAACGAAAACTCTCACAAAAAATTGGTATTAAAACCATATGAATAGTAATGGATGGAAAAGTTAACACTATTAGGTTTTTAGGATACCAATGATATTAACCATAAAGTCTAATTACATTCTAAACATTTTTATAATGTAAAATCTCAGAAACATTTAAGATATTGTTATTATATTTTGCAATTCTATAAATAATAATAGGGTTAATAATAAATACTTTTTTTAAGTTTTTTGAAATAGCATAAAAACTTAAAGTTTGAAAATTAATAATTATACTCCTTATCATTGATTTTTAGTTATTTAATGGAAGCATTTGCAAACAAATCAATAAAAGTTTTGAAATTTAGGGAAAGAAATAAAATAGTAATAATATAAGGGGTATAATTGTATATTTTTTGAAATTGAAGAGTATTTTTTAGTTTGTGAAAACTTGTAGGAAATCTGTAAAAAATAACAATTATATCCTTCTTATCATTGTTTCTTAATTCTTTAATGAAGTTATTTATAAGGAAACTAATAAAAGTTTTGAAATTTAAGAAAGTACATTGTAACAAAATAATAATAATAATAATATAAGAAGTATAATTGCATATTTTAAAAAATTGATTAGTGATTTGTAGTTTGTGAAAACTTCGAGAAATTCTGTGGTAAGTTTTCCATCAAAATATGAACAAAATCTAATTATTTTAATTAATAAGTTAACATTGAAAGAAAAGGTTGAAACATGAGTTTAGTCCGACAGAATATGCAAATTATTAGCGGACAATGTGAGTCAATTAATTAATTTTTTTCTTTTTACAAATTTTATAATACATGAAAACTTGTAACGATATAAATAATCTCATTGCAGCCGGTTTATATTTTTAACTATAAATAAAAAGTTAAACACAAACATTTTATATTGAATCAGTATTTAATTATATTTAATATTAGAAGTAATTTTGTATAGTTTTTAAATATTATTCAAATTTTAAAAATAAAATTAAACTTAAATTTTCTGTCACGATGATTTAGTTTTTAAAAAACCCTAATATAATGCATAAAGATAAAAATAGATATGTATTCAACAAATACTCATACAATTTAATAGATTCATAAATAGTGGAGAATAATGGATATTATAATTCAATAATTATACTTGTTAATATTATTTAGTTTATTAAAGATATAAATTGATATTTATAGATTTTCTCATTTTGGTATGAAAATTTCTTTAAGTGAGACTCAAATTTTTTTATTTAATATTAATAACTAATATTCTTAGACGGGACCTAATAATTAATTATGTATTAAATTTCAACTTTATTTATAAAAAAAATATCATCTAGTCACAACTTTAGACGGAATCATTTAATTATACTTTATTTAAGGTGTCTAAATTAAACTTAAGAATTTAATTATCTAAAAAATAACTTTTAAGTTTTAAAACTATTTAAAAAAATATGTTGTCAATATATTTTAAAATAATTTTTTTTTGTAAAAAACCTTTTAAATAGAATTTCGCTCTAAATATCCAAATAATTAAATCTAAAATAAAAAATATTATTCCAAATTAAGTCCATATAATTAAATCTTAATTTTAACCCTCGTATTAAGTATGTTATTAAAAGTAACGTAATCTTTCAAATAATATTCTTTATAAAAACTTTGAATAAAAAAATCAATTTATTTTAAGAAAATGTTTTACATAGTCAATATTTTGCAAGTATAACAACGTTATTATTATATGATATTTACTATCCGCCAGACATGTTATAATTGATCACAGACAAATCAAAAATAACACAAAAGAAGTAAAACAAATATATGGACAACAAAAGAAATATAATTAATACCTTAACAATATCCTTAAGAGTTGATTCTAAGGCTTAAAAAAATCTGATAGTAATTACATTTCAGAATATGTTAAATCGAAAACTAGAAACTATTAAAACATAAACATGTTCTTTCTAAAAATTGAAGAAAGAATTAAATAAATTCTAAAAGCTAAAAATATAAAAATCTATTGAAGAGAGGGAGAGAAAGGTACTGAAAATGCAACTTTAAAGCTTATTTTCTTGGTATACAAGGTGGTCTTATTTATAGGAAAAAATGTGAGAAAAACTTGTATTTTCGTCGCGGCGGATCACAACTAGATTTTTAATCAATTCAAAATATTTTGGTTTTGTTAAATATTTTGATTTTTATTTGATAAATTAAATTTATTGTAAATATGAGATAAATATATTAATTTGAATATTCATAGAATAAATTTAGCTATTTGTATAGAGTTGAACAAGTTTACGAACAAATTTAGAAAAAATATATGTAATAAATTATTCAAATATATATTATTATTTTTTATTATAAACGCATAGAAGACAAAAAAAAATTTATTCAAGAAAAATAAAAATTTAACCAATTTTTTGAAAAGTCGGCTAATTATTTTTAAAAAAACAAATATGGACAATTTTTGTCGATTCTTGAAAATTGGTAAAAATTCAAAATGTTTGTTGGTTTTCATGAATCGGAGAAAAATCGTGAAGATATTTTTTTTATTTAGCATTTAAAAAAAAATTGGCGAAAAAATGTTTCATATCTACTCTTATTTCATCAATTTTATAGAATCAATGAAAATATTTGTTTTTGTAAGTTAAAAACCAGAAAAATTGGTCCTTACAGTAGTACTCACAAGGAAAAAAAAAGAGATAAAAGTGTAAAAAATAAAAATAAAAATAATAATAAAAAAAATATAATTTAAAATGTAAAAATAAATAAATAAATAATATGGATTCATTTGTATAGTTAATTCTTTAAAATATATGAATAAGACAATAACTAGTAATAAACATCAAAATTTATGGAGTAAAATGTCTGAGAAGAACAAGGAGGTCATGTATCAAATCAGATAAATTTAATATCAAAACATACTTAATTAACGCCTGTTACAATCATATCACCAAATAATTTCTTCTACTACTACTACTATTATTATTATTATTATTATTATTAAATGATGCCCCTAGTGCAAGACAGTCAATAGAATATTTGCGTAAATTAGCTACCTTTTGCAATAATTAAAGAGATTCCCTATGTTCTGTTAACGTCGCTTGATGAAATAACTTTAATCAAACCAGAGTAAGTACCGTTACTCAAAAGCCACACGCCCGCACAACATGATTAAGACGGGGCTAGGATTTTAATCTTGGGGGACGCTGCCTATAAATAACAAAGACGTAATAAAAATTTATATATATATATATATATATGAGAGTTTAAGGGATTTGGACGCGGGCAAAAGACTAAATTTATATACTAGCTCAATAAACTACAAAAAATTAAAATAAAATAAAATATTTTGATGCCTTTTATTTTGTCCATATATTATTACAATTTTTATTTGATCACGTGAATTGCAATACTTTTTTAATTATTATTTTTCTTTAAGTATACAATTTTTTTTTTGAATTATTTAGATGATAGTACTAATTATATTTACTTCTATAATTAATAAATTTTTTATTTGTATTACTTCAATAAAGATAATCATGTCAACCAGAATTAACCATCTCAAATAAAAAGAAGATATATAGGAGAAGAATTAAATATATATGACTTAAATAAACTCCCTCTTCACCTTCAATAAGTTTACATATATATTATTAATTAAATTCTTTATATAAATAAAAAATTAATAATTTGAAAAAGAAAAAATTGAGATATCTAGCAGTAGTAAACTCCTTAATATTATATATACAAGCTAGTTTAATTTTTTTTCAAAATAATATAAAATATGAAAGTAAGTTATGTCATCATTTTAAATTAAAAGAACATTTTTGTTTAAAATTATTAAAAATAATACCTAATAATATTAAATGTCATCTAATTGAATGAAGTTAAACATTGAACGGATCTAAATGATTGTATTTTAATTCGAACAACGTTTAAAATAAAATAATATGTCAATTTTTTTTATACTGAAAATATATGAAATGAATATAAAATATATTAATTTTATGATTATAAATTTTAAAAGTATTATTTTTATTGTATTATCAATCGTACACTTAATATATTATTAAGATGTAATATATTTTAATCAATGTTAATAACACATAAATTTACATCAATTTTGTAGTAACATCGTTCGTGTTATAAAATATATTAGTATTATCTAAAAAAAATTATTTTTTAAAATTTAAAATAATTTTGATACATGATGTAAAATATATGAGTAAAAAAATATGTAAAAATTTATATTAATTATATTAACATTTCTCGATACATATTTAACAATATATTATAACTTCATTTATTCTAATATATATATATATTGGCCAGTACATTGATTGGACCAATTTAACGCTGGAAAATTTTATAAATAGAGAGAAGGGAACTAAACTAATTACATGTATTCAAGCAAAAACAAAAATGAGAGGGTTTTACATTAATTTGATGATAACCATTATAATGACGACGTCAATTATAATTACTTCTCTCATAGATGTTATTCATGGAGCTCCGATTAGCCACGTCATTAACAACCATCCTTATTCTTCTCCCTCCCCTAATCACTTTGCTGATAACATGAGATGGTCGGAATCGAAACTTTTATTTTGGTCAGGGGTAATATCGAGAATTCGTCAAGCTTGGAGTATTGGGAGAGGAAAATATAAAAACATGAATCTAAAGAAACCTATTGGTTCACCTATTCGTCCGTCCTTAAATGCTTGCAATGCATGGGCCAAATCTCTTTGTAGTAAATTGAAGGATGCCAAAAAATTGATACATTTCTCTGAGATCACTCGCTGTCTATCTGACTTATCTTTGATTTGCGTCAATAAAGGAGGTCCCTGGAAATTGAATTCTTGAAACATGTACATCTTATACCAATAATCATTAATTAGAGTTTATTTTCTTAATATCGTCATTATTATGGTATTTTAATAAACACTCTCCTTATAGTTTTGGGAGAATACCTTTTTTTTTTCTTTTCAAAATTCTTACTGTTACTATACTTCAAAGAAATTAGCTCTATCTGGGTTTCTGGCTAAGTTTTTTTTTTCTGTTAATATGATGATATTTTGGTCGTCATATACATGAAATCAATGAAATATCTGAGACAAATTACAGATGCATTTGCTGAAGTAATCCAGACAGATAAGGTGCATGTCATATGGAGTAATATGTCTCTTATCACATTTCTTATTTTTATAAAAAATGAAATTATGCATAAGCACATGGTAACTTAAATTTAGTTGTTGGATAAAAATATTCTTGTTTCGATATTTTTTATTTTATAAAATAAAATAAAAAAATAATATTAATTTTTTATAAAATATTATGGGAGAATATATTTTTTTGTTTAAATGATTATATTATTAATATATTTATAATAGAAACTTTAATCCTAAATATTTTATATGTTTAAATAAGTTTCATTAGCCGTGAGTTCATTGAGACGGTTTGAAAAAATGTTATTAAAATAAATAATTTATTTATTTATTATTTTAATAAATAATAAATATATAATAGTAATTATTTTATAAATAATATAATTCAACTGCAATAAATAAGTTAAATATATAATAAAATAATATATATAAACTATTTAATTAATATTTTTATTATTATTTAAAAAATTGATTTCACGTGAATACGAAACGTAAAATTTAATCGAATTTAATAAGTATTTTTATAATTATGTTTTGTTTAAAATAATTTATATTAATTGATTGTTTTATTAATTGATATGAGATGACATGATTTCAAATAAGAAAAAATTAGTTGAATATAAATATGATATGTTCATATATTAAGTCAGGTTTAGGATTTAGATTTAAGATATATTATTTAACATGTATTGATTACTAAAGAGATATTATTGATAAAAATATATTTTTATTTAAAATATAACTTTTAATTATTTATTTTTATTTTTGTCCGCTTATAAATAATACCTATATTAAATATAAACTCATGATAAGGGATCATCTAATCTACCCTCGGGTACGTACAGGAGAGCCATGAGCAAGCACAGCAAGACCACTATTGGTAGCAAGGATGGAACAAGTATAAAAATTTTGAAGGGTTCAATTGTCAGGAAAAGTAAAAAAGAAATAGTAATAGTTAATTTATATGATACAATTTTTATTATATTCTCATTAAAAAAAATATAATATTGTTATAATGCTGAATAAGTATCTACTAAAATGAACAGTAATTTACTTTAAGTATAATTTTTAGTTCCCAAATTAAATACAAGTACATATATAAATAGTTAATTGTTAGAATTGTTACATGTATAATTAGCTGTGTGAGTTTGTGTAATTACAATTACTTTAATATACAAATGAAAAAAATGAGAACATATAACTAATCTAACACACTAAAACATGGATATCACAGAAGATCCGATCTTAAGTTGAAAATTATATATCGAATTCAAATAAGATTTAATGGATAATTTTATAATCAAGTTGAATTTGATCGTAAAATATATAATTAATTTAAATTTAAATTTATATATTTTAAAATAAGATATAATTCAACCTAGATCAAATTATTATTAAAATTTATATATTTTATTTTATTTTATAATATATATTATATATTAAATTAAATTATTATTTTAATTTTAATAATAAAATAATCTTTGTAATAGTTAAATGATTTTTTTATTTAAATTGATTATTTGATGAAAACTAGAATTGAAATTTTTTAAATCTATTTTGAATTGAATTTAAAAGAAAGGAAAATAGAATCAATCTGTTGTTCAATCATAATTATGACCCCTTTAATTGCAGTTAATGTCTGTTCATGCGCAGATGATCCTAGAATGAAAAGTACAATTGCAACTCGGATGTAAAACTTGAAGTGTTCTAAAAGAGCAATTTTTCTACCCTTTTTCACTACTTTTATTTTTGACCATTTAATTTAATTTATATTAAAAATTAAACACTTATTTTAAAATCAAATTTATTTAAATATATATTCAAAAATAAAATTTAAATTTTTTGAGATATAATATAACTTATCTTTATTTTAGTGGTCATTTGTACTACTCTTATATTTTTAAATGCATATATAAATTAAAAATAAAAATATCCTCTAAAAGGGATCTCATGTAATGCTATCTTTCTCAAAAGCACCAAGAATGTGATACAGAAGTTTGAAATATGGATGTTTAAATTATGAAGAATTAGATTTTATGGATATATCAGTATATTTTTATTGTAAACTAAATATCGGAAAAGAATCATCAAAATTATAAACAAATAGAATTATGAAAACTTTAATAAATTTTCAAAATAATCAATTATTTATTTTTTAAAATTAATAGTTTTATTTATTATGCATAAATATAAATATATTTTATATTTATTTTTATCAATAAATCAAAAAATCAAAAATAGATAATTAAAATATTTAAATTATTTAAATTAATAAATATTATGATTAATAAAAATAAATAAAAGATATTTATTGGTAAATTATTTTTAAAAATAAATAAAATTAATCATAAACAATATTTTATCCGTGTTATTCGATATTTTATCAACAATATGTATATTACTAACTAATATTCTATCAATATTTTCTTAACATCGTCATTCTGTCCATATTGTTGTGAATAATGTGTATTAAAATTAAAACCTTTAAAATATAAATATTATCAAAATATTATCAATAATGTTAAAGATATTTTGATAATTATGTATATTATTAATTTACAACGTATTTCTCTTACCAATATCAATTTTGGGACTTATATAAAGTTGATGAAGGGTTTGAACAACCTGTTTTTTACTAATACGATTGATGTTGATGTTGATTGATGATGAACAAAGAAGTGCAATAAAAGAGTAAATAACATAAGAAGAAAATGTATATATTTCATTAATAAGAAATAAATCACATGTATACACTTTATATAGCATGTCAAGGTGTAACAAATACATGATCATCTTCATGCTTACATCTCTGATTGCTAATACATTTCAACATTCCCATACAGTATAAGGTCTCTTTGAGAATATTTTTTCCTTAGCATTATAAATCTTGAATTAGTTAGGATTTCATTCATTATGTTAGTTAATTGCTCTTGTGTGTGTGTATTTTATCTACAACTGCTCAACCATCACTTTCTCACATACAATGTAAAAATATATTTCAATGTGTTTAGCTCTTTCATGATACATCAGATGTTTAGTTAGAAAACTAGTACTTATGTCGTCGTAATAAATCACGTGTGCGTCAACAAGTTCAACTTACAATTCTTTTAGCACTTTTTGTACCCAAATAACCTTTGAAACAATGTGAGCAAGAGATCAAAATAGCTTCAATACTTGATTTGGACACTACATTTTACTTTCTTGAACCCCAAGATACGAGTGAATGATGTAAGTAGATACAATACCCTCTTTATTGATCTTCAATCATCACTACAAGATGAATAAATAAGTGGAAAAGGAGAGAAGAAAAGAGTAGAGAACATGATGAAGAAAATGTATATTTCATTACTAAGCAATTGACTACATGTTTACACTTTATATAGTATGTCAAGATGATTTTTGTTAGAGAATGCTGACATGGTGTAACAAACACATAACCATCTAAATGCTCATGCATGGTGTGGGAATGGTATTTGTAGTTGGTGTGGTTCTGATGACTTTTGTATTTTAGGAAGGTCAATTGACTCCCCATTTCTTTCATTTGAAGGCTCATCATGTTTGGCACTTATCTCTCCACCTTCTTGGGAGACTATATTTTCACTTTCTATGTTACCTACACTAGATGGTAAATCATTAAAAATCTCAAGTAAAATTTTACTAACCACTTTACCACTTCAAAAAACTATGATGCCTTTGACTTATTCTGTTTTATTGGAAAATGTTCCTCTCTCTTGCTTTTGCATATGCTTTACTAGCTACCCCACTAGAATTTTTACTCTTTTTACTAAAGCCTTTAGAATCCAACCTTTGGTTATTCTTCATCTAGTTATCTCTACTAATTTGAATAAAAGCATTCAAATTATTCTCCAAGGTTGGCGTATTATGTTTATTTGGTGGATAAGGTTGGTTTATATTCGATCCTTGTATTTGATTTTGGCCATATGTTAGATTATTATTTCTTTTCCATGAAAAATTACGATGATTTTGCCGACTAGGATTATAAGTGTTGGTAAGTGAATTATTCTTAGGGTTATGTTGGTATCCTTGCATAAGATTAGCTTTCTGAATGGTACCTACACTAGAATCACCTGCAAAAGACCAAACATTAGTATCATGCCCAATTATACCACAGATTCTACATACCTCATGATTTGACATATTTATGGTAGTGAGCAGTTGCACTTATTAAGTTAATTTCACAAGTTACATGGTAGTTTCGTTTTCAGAGACTATCTCATTGACTCATATTCTTTTTTTTAACACTTTTTTGTTGGAAATTAGCACCTAATATCTCATATAGCTTGTAAGTCTACTCTACTATCTTTTCTTCCATAGCTCATCCTGTAACATTATTAACCGTGTAATGATACTTTTATGTTAATGCATCATAGAAAAATTAGTTTTATAGCTACAATGGGTAGCTATGGTGTAGGCATTGAATCAAAAGGAGATTGAATCTGTTTCAAGCTTCATGAAAGGCTCTCCATTCATCTGTGAGAATGTGATTATCTTTTTTCTAAGTCGACAGTCATTAGATGGGAATATAATTTATCCATAAACTTATCATAGACTGCCTCAAAAGTAGTTAAGGACCCTGTTTGTAGAGTCTTAAGCCAAGACTTTGCTATTTCCTTGAGTATGTATATGAAACATCTTATCCTAAGTTAGCATTCATCTAGTCTGGACAATGAAAATGTTTGCATAATAGCATCAAAATCTCTAATAAAATTTAAAGGATTTTCATTAGGGATATCGTAAAACTAAGACAACATAAAATAATAAATATTTTTCAATTTATAATTCCTTACCGTTTCTCCCATCTATATGCAATAATTAGTAGTGCCAATGATTGACCTTGTACACTCCTTCATCATTATCTGTATATCTCCAACGTCACTCATGTCTACTTGCTCTTGAGATTGCTATTCTTTTGTTGTGTGTTAACATCCAGATTTCTCGAAAGATGTTTAATCTGATGGATATTGTCAATAAAATATATGAGTTCTTTTCTAAGATATCTTATACCTTGTATACAGTAAAAAACAAAAATCAAGGTAACATAAAGCATACCACTAAGTTGAGCACTATAAAAAATACAGACAAAAGAAAAGAAAAATAAATAAAGAATAAAAATAAATTAAACAGATAAAAACAAATAACAAAAAAAATAAAAATAATAAAAATAAATAAAAAACTAAACAAACTATAAATATTCACAAAAATCAAAAAAGAAAAATCATGAATATTAATAAACAGTTTTTAAGAATTTTGTTAATAAATCCAAAACACCAACTCCTCTTTGGCAATGATGTCAAAGACTTGATGTACAAATTTTATATTTATAAAAAACTCGTGAGTATACAATTTACTTATAATAAGTGATATGTATACTCCTAAGGTTAGTATTTAGAAAAATTACAGTGATTTTAGAAAATTATTCAACTTTTTTAAATGAATACATAAAATAAAACCTCAATACTCCATCACAATTGTTGGATTTTAAAAATACTAAACAAGCAACATATAATTAAATTAATTAAATATAGATTCGAATAAAACAAAATTAAGGTATATATATATATAATTAATATCAATGAAGAATTTATAGTAATATTTGACTAGGTAATCATACTTGTTTAGAAATATTTAGGTTAATAAAAGTATAAACTCAAATTACTGATTTTTTTCTTTTAAATACAAAAAAAATGCCTTTGATCAAGATAATTTCTCTTTGTTAATCAAACCAATTAATGGTTTACGATTGAAATATTTAATTGATTGATTAAATTATACCTATTACTTAATGAAATAACAAATCGTCTAACTTAATGCTCTCGCTCACCAATTTAAACTTTTATTCAAATTATGTACATTATATCTAAATGATGTGTCTGAAACCTAATTTTCATATTTTAAATTTATTGTGAAAAATAAATATCTAACATATTATTCATAAATAAATTTTCAACAAATTTAGAATCAAAAAATAATTTTTATTTATTTAATTATAAAAATATTTACCTAAATAATCTATACTAACATGACAAAAAAGCTAAATTTATATTGTAAAAATCAGTCAATCGTGTTTTAATTAAAATTCATAATCAGTGGTTTAAATTAGCATTTATTCAAGAAAATATAAAAAGATTAATCTAGAAATAAAATATTACAAATCAAATCTAAATACCAATAATAAATGAACTATGTGTCATGTTTCAAAATTGTGATCTTGATCTTCAAAATATTCTTGAATTTATAGCAATCTTTTCTTCTTTCTTGATATGAAAAAACTTCCAAATGTTGCCTTTGGTTTGTTCTAATCTAATCTATATTATGTTTAACAAATAATAAAAACTATACAAAAACTAAAATAAGTAAACAATGCCACGAAAAATTATATTATGAAAAGCTTTCTAAACCTAAAACATAAGGTTTGTATTTATAAGAAGATACTATGTACAAGGGATTCGAAATCATAGAAAAGGAATGTGCATCATGGCACACGTTGTTTCCTGTTGTGGCATAGAGTTTGATCAATCTTGTGCAAGAAAACCTGAGAAAGCCTTGCCATGGAACATTATGTTTCACTCCATGACACAAAAAAATCAACGTATTGAGAATAATTCCCAAGAGGTATGTGCCACGACATACATAATTATTTGTCATGACACAAAATGCATGAATTTTGCCTTATACCCCTACACTTTGGTTGATTTTTTATGTAAGGTTTACATCCTTAATCTTTTAAGCTCTTAGGGTGTTATTTGAGTGCTCAAAATATTGTGTTTTCGCGTGTTAACATGTTTATCTATTTTGAAGTCAGAAGCACTTAAAATACAATAAAACATACTCGTGATTTCAATAATATAGATTTGCATAAATAATTAAATATAATGCTATAATTAAACATATACCTTTTAATTAATTATAGTAAAATCATGAAATATGAATGTTTTTCGAGCATTGATCACATCTTAATACTCATAACTCTACTAATATATTTCAAAAATTGATTTTAAGATTTTCAATTTAAAATTAATCCGATGGATTTAAAAAAAGGTTTTGAATAATTAAAATTCTCAAAATTCTTAAACGTTTCTATTATCTTTTTATACATTTTTCTGTTTTGATATTCTTACTTTTTAATATGTGATAAGCAGAAAAAGCTCTCATCTCATAAGTGTTTTTTCTCTTATAGCTTGCTCTCTCTCTCCCTCCCCCCTTTCTCTCTCTCACTCCTTCACGATAGGTTTATTTTTTTTAGATATAGTAAAAAAAATCTTCATAATTTGTGTTGTATTTCTACATGAATCTTAATTTAGATGAATTCATATCTTGCATTTAATTATTCTAGTGTGATTTTTGACATATTTTTATTTTATTTTATTTATTATTCTAGATCTATATCTAGATTTGTTAACTTTTTTATTTGATTTATTGTTATCTTAGAATTAAAAAAAAATAGATTCAAGTAGATTAATTCAATAGATGAAATTACTTTCAAGAATTAAAAGAAATAAATAAAATTCAATAAAAATAATGATTATTGCCAATGATATAACCAGAATGATATGTAAAGATGCTTATATATTAATATATTTATCAATTTTTATTTATTTATGTCTTGCATTGAATTTTTTAATGTATTGTCATTTTAGTAAATTAATATATATATATATATATATTCTAAAAATATTAATCAAATTATATAATAAATTTAAATTAATACGAAAGCAAGAAATTGAATTTTTCCAATAAGATAAGATCAAATTTGGCTTTAAAATTTTGTTATCATAGATTCAATACAATAGATAAAAAAAATTAGTTTTAAACTAGAAATACCTTTCGATTTTTATATGATTCAATTATTTACATGATTTTATTTTTAATTCATCTAAAAACATATGTTTTTTACATTATAAAAAACATATATGTAATGTATTTTTAAAAGTTCTAATTAATATATATATATATATATATTATGTTATATAAAACAAAAACAAATGTACACCACTTAAAAGTGATTAAAAATAAAACTCTATGTTATATAATTAAACCTAAGAAATATATTAAAATTTATATCTTGTGTCTATAATAATTAAGTAATTTAACGTGAGTATGATATTAATACTTAAAAATAATAAATTAAATAATATTAATTTATTTATAATTATAATAGTAATTTAGATTGGTTCATAATTATAAAATTTAATTTAAATCTAAACAGATTTTATATTTTTAAATCTGAATATAACTTTGAAACCTATCAAAATCAAATTAATTGGATTATCTAATTTAGACAAATTGACAGAATAATTTGTTGACTCCATATATAATAGCTGATGATTGTATATATTTATTATTTTTACAAAATGGATCACTTAAATTCAATAGTTTTTATGACAATTTAATATATTAGTTTTGAAAAGATGATTGCATATATTCAAATTTTTATTTTTTTAAATAGGAAATATTATAACAGACATGTCACTTTTGTGAAAGTGATATGCGCTTTATGTATTGGGATTACTCAATTAAGTGATTTATTAAATGAGTAATGTATTTCGATTAAATTTTATTTTTTTTAAAATCACTTTGAATTAAGGGTTATAACAATTGTAATAAGGTGTTATCTTGTTGTGGTAACTTCACATTGAATACATTGAATAAATATTTTCTCATATCAGATCAATGTCTTATTATAAATTCTATTTTTTTATTAAAATAATTTGAAAATTTTTCTAGAAAAAAAAATATATAACAAACTCTCTCGAAAAAAATAACATATTTAAATATAATATCAAAACCAAAGAAAAAAGCATGCTGAAACCTAAAAAAATAATATGTTGTAAATCTCATTAGAATGAATCTATTTGAGAAAATATCACTAAAACAGCACAATTGTATTGACTTTATTAAAAAATGAAAAATAAAAGAAAAGTTGTTCCTCTTCGGGTACTCCAAGCTTGACGAATTCTCGATATTACCCCTGATCAAAGTAAAAGTTGTGATTCCGACCATCCCATGTTATCAACAAAGTGATTAAGGGAGGGAGGAGAAGAAGAAGGATAAGGATGATTGTTAATGACGTGGCTAATCGAAATTCCATAAACAACATCTTAGATGGAAGTAATTATAATTGATGCAGTTATAAACATTATAATGGTTACATCAACCTATAATTTAACACATTATATTTTATTTCGTTTTATTATATAAAAGTATAAATCATACTTAAAACAATCTTGAACAAAAATGATTATATATTTTAAATTAATTACATATCTTATCTTTAGTATTTTATTTTAAATTTTGAAAAATTAAGTTAAATACTTTAATTAAAAAGAGTTTTATGATATTAAGAATTTTACTTTTCTTAAATCTTTTTTGAATTTTTTTAATTTAAGGAATTTAATTAAAAATATCTACTGTATCCATTTTCAATATACATGTTTTCATTAGCTCAAAATTTAAGGTTAATTTTTTTATTTATCATTATACTAAATTCCAAATATGTTGTAAAATTAAATAAAAAAAGTTTATAATTATTTAATAATTCACTTGAAATACATTAAAATTTACGCGCTTAAATAAAAAATTGTAATATTAGGACAAAATAGGTGGCATCAAAATATTTATTTTATTTAAATTTTCGTAGTGTATTGAGCTAATATATAATATATGATTAAAAATTTAATCTTTTGCCCGCGTCCAATTCCCTTAAACTCATATATCTTATTTTATTTATTTATTTATAATGTCCCTCAAAATTAAAATCCTAGCCCCGTCTTAATCATGTTGTGTAAGCGTGTGGCTTTTGAGTAACGTTACTTAATCTAGTTTGATTAATTTAAAGTGATTTCATCAATGGATACTAACGGAACAGAACCTAAGTAATCTCTTTAGTTATTGCAAAAGGTAGCTAAAGAATTTTTTTGACTAACTTGCATTAAGGGTTATGATATGAATTTTTTAATCGTAAATAATTATAATTATAATTAATTTAATAAATTTGATGATTTTGTTTTTAAATAATTGTGAGATAAGATGTGAGTCATGATGTTTATTATAATATTGAAATTATGATTAATAAAAAATAAATATATATTAATATTATTTTTGATATACATATAATTATATAAAAAAATATTTTTAATAATAAAATATATAATATTTGAAATAATTAGATTAAATTTTATTTATTTATTTTTTTAATATATTTTATTTTATTTAAAAATATGTGTTAAATTAATTAAAAATAAAAATTAATATCAATTTAAATAATACAGTAGAATAAGAATAATGTTAAGATTTAATTTTTTAAAATTAAATATATTTTTAAATAATTGGTAAAAAATAAAATAAAACATGATTAAATTGGAAAAAATTAATATTAATTTATAATTAATTGTTATTATTTAAATATATTTAAAATTAATATACTATAATTATAATGTATAATTATCCTATCATCCCAACTCCATTCCTATTTGTAGCATTATTTAATAATAAGAAGAAGAATAAAAGAAAAAAGAAAGATACTTTTTATTGATGATGTGATTGTAAAGGTAAACATTAAAGCGTCTTTTGATATTTAATTTCTTTGATAATTAAGGACGTGGGTCGTTTCGTAGCTTATCGAAAAAAAAAATTTAGTTTGGTAGTTTTTAATTATATTTTACTCCCATTTTTTTAAAAAATATAAATTTTAACTAAAAAAATTACATTTTAATCTTATAATTTAAACTTTTAAGATTAAAATGTATATTATTTAAAAATTATAAAATTAAAATATTTTAATTAAAAATTATAAGAATAAAATACTTATTTTATAAAAACCATTCAAACTATAAGATTCCCTTGTTTTTCTAAGACATTTTGCTCCATATATTTTGTTAGTGGGAATAAAATTATCAAGTTGTTGAAATATGAGAGTCAAAAAGAAAAGAAACAAAAAACTTAATTTAATGTGATTTAAAAAAAAAGACATGTACGCAGAAAGATGAGATTTAAGAGAAGTTTTACCTTTATATGCTTTGATTTCGTGAACTAAACAAATGATTTTTTTTTCTTTTACATTTTACTTTGATTCAGTTTTTTTTTATTATCCCCTTTATTTTTAAATTTTTAAACTTTTATCCCCTTAATTTTTTCTTAATTTAGCCTTTTAAGTTTTAATTTTTACACTTAAATTTTCTCTTTATTTTAACGTAACTAATCGTTAAATTTTAATATCATGGAACTAAAATACTTATTTTATAAAAATTACTCAAATTTCATTGATACTATCTCCTATCCTCTTGTTTTTCTAAAATATTTTGTTAGTGGAAATAAAATTATAAGCTTGTTAAAATATGAGACTCAAAAAGAAAAGAAAAAACTTAATTTAATGTGATTTAAGAAAAAGTTCATCTCTTAAAAAAGAGGACATGTACGCAGAAAGATGAGATTTAAGAGAAAGAAGTTTTGCCTTTATATGCTTTGATTTTAATGAACTAAACAAATGAATCATTTTTTTTTTACATTTTACTTTGAATTCAGTTTTTTATTATTATTCCCTTTATTTTTAAATTTTCAAACTTTTATCTCCTTATTTTTTTCCCTTAATTTAATCTTTTAAATTTTAATTTTTACACTTAAATTCCCTTTTTTATTTTAAAGTAACTAATTGTTAAAGTTTAATTTTACAATGATATAAAATTTTACATTCAATATATACATAAAAATTAAAATAACCAATTCAAAAAAAAAGTTATTAACATGAAAGTGTGCATGTGAAATTAAAACGTAAATGATTAATAAAAATAATATAATTAATTATGAAATAAGAAAGAAATTTAAGTATGGAAAAATCACGTGGAACAGGAATCACGTGGAACGTGGTTCGTCCTTAATTAAAATTGTTCATATTTTTAAGTAAATAATTGTTAAAGTGTAATTTTAAGTGATATCAAATTTTATATTAAATATATATGTGAAAACTAAAAATTAAAAATATCAAATTATAAGAAAAAAGGAATAAGATGGAAGTGTGTAAAATTAAAACATAAATGATTAATACAAGTAAGATAATTAATTATAAAAGAAAAAAAGAAAAATTAGATATGGAGGTGCGTGCTTCGTTCTTAATTAAAATCGTTCATATTTTCAGATAAATTATTAAATAAAAATAGGATAATTACATTACAACAAATATTTTTATTAGTGTCAAAATGATAATATATGAAATAATTTTTTATATTTTTATATTATTATTATTGGATAAAATTATCAGATAATATCATAATCTTAAAAATAATAAGACCGACACATTTATAAAATTTAAAATAATATTATAAATTATTTTTTTAATTATATGCATGATTAATTATTCAAACGAAATAAAAAATAATACAGTATGAATAAAATTAAATTATTAATATATAAAAAAATATTAATTTAAATTATAATATTTTCAACAATAAGTAAAATAAGTTTTCCACAAAAATATGCACTAAATTTAATGATATTTATGCTTATATTTTTATTTTTATTTTAAAATTATATTTTTAAAAATTACTTGATGTAAACATAAAAGGAATATTTTATATTGTGAGCAAGTTATGAATAATAAAGTATTTGAACTCAAGATTCTTATATAAAAGTACTGTATTCATTTTAATTTTATTTGCTCTTATATTAAAATTTTTATTTTTTAATTTAAAATATTATATTAAATACAAATAGGGATGGACAATTTAAATATAGATAATTGAAATTGTAATTATCCATAAAAAATTGACAATTTTTTTAAATTATCGAAATCGATAAAGCGTAGGACGAAAATGATGATTAAAATACTGAAATCGTAGTTAACCTAAACTAAATATATACTAATATAATTTTTATATATATATAATTACATAAAAATATATTTTTAACAATAAAACATACCATATTTGAAATAATTAGATTATATTTTATTTATTCTTACTTTTATATATTTTTATTTTACTTATAAACATTAAAAAAATAAAAATTAATTTATAATAATTTAAATAATCTAGTAGAGTAAGGACTATTTTATTAATTATTTTTTAAAAATTAAATATATTTTTAAATAAATATTAAAAAATAAGAAACGTGGTTAAATTTTTCTATTATGAGCTTATAACTAATAGTTATTAACTGAATATACTTGAAATTAGTGCAATGTGGTTATGGTTATTAACATAACGATCTTCGTCAGTCTTCACGGTCATTCCTCAACATAAGAAATGTTCTTAAGTTTTTTTATCAATTTAAATCAGTTAGAATATCAAATTTACTTCCCATGATGAATAACATTTCCTATATATGTGAATTTGATTCATTATTATATATTTTGAAATAAATTCAAAAAATTTACTTGTGGTGACATGTATCAATCAAACATGATTGGATTTTTTCATCCAACACATTTTATGAACAACTATTTTGGTAATTCATTATGTATAGACTTTACATTATTATCCTTGTATAATTATTTTAATTACATTAAAAATGATAACTCATATAACACATACTTACTTATTTAATAAGTAGATGAGGTCTAATCAATTTATTTGTGAGACTATCATATTTGTATTCAATATAAAAGTGAGAATATGTTTAACCGTTCTCCCAATTTTTCTTTTGGTCGTTCTTCCGATTGCTTTTTCTTATACATTAATTTTTTATTATAATAAATATACTTTTTATGAATAGATATTTTGCTAATTTATTATATATAGATTTTATGTTATTATCCTTGTATAATTATTTTAATTATATTAATAGTGACAACTCATGTGATACATGGATATCTATTTAATGAGTGAATCAGGTCCAGTCCATTAAGCAGATCATATTTGTTTTTAACTAATTATTTTTTTTGTTGAGTCTATGTCATCTCATATTAGATATTTTTATATATAATAAAGCAAAAAAATTTAGTTGGTGCTTTTGTGCTTGTGAAGCATATTTTGTATAATTACGATTTTATCTTCAATATTATTTTATTATTTTTATTATATTAATTAATTATTTATTTTTTAAGAACTAAGTATCACACACTTATTTTTTAGAAGACACGTGTCCTTGTGAGTAATTAAAAAATGATGCTTTTAAGAGGTGAGTCATATACGCACGTGTATATAAAGAGAAAGAAGAGAAGGAAAAGAAAAGTCAAAAAAGATAAAGATTATAATTTAAAACATAATTAAGTAACTATTTTTGTAGCAAATTGAAATGAAATTTGGGAAAATGACAAAAAAAAATTGGACTTTGGTTCATACTTTTTAGAAATGTATAAATGTCCAAGATATGAGAATTTTTGTCATCTTTTATTTAGAATTTTTTACATAAAATTATACATGTTTAACATAGGGTGGTTATATCGAAATCTGGATGGAAATCATATTTAGAACCAATCTTTATTTGTGTTATTTAAAATGGTTTAAAGATTGCAATTGAGTAAGTTATATCTTGTTTTAAATCTTAAGATGTCTAGTTTTATAAATATTTTACAATTTATCCTTTTGAGTTCTCTAGACAAGCTTGTTGCTTGTTGCGATATAATTTAGGATATGTTATGTGAAAGTTATGTTGAAAAATTATGTTTTAAACTAAACAGTATTTTATATTTTAGGAAAAGTTTTACATATAATGATTGAATGTATAATATCTTTTTTAAAATAGTAAAATGTATAATTTTGTTATCTTTTTAAAGAATTATGTTTGGATATTTCTATAAAAAATTATACCTGTTTTTGTGATAATATAGATCAAAAGTGTTTTAGAATTGCTTATAGTGAGATGACACCAACTGAAATTTTAGTTTCTAAAATAGATTTGGTGATCTAAAATGAGCATATGTTAGCTCTCTCGAAAGATAAAAATGTCTACTTTTTGAGTGTTTTGACATATTTTAATTTGAACTTATCACTTAATTAATTTTAAAACTAGATCACATAATTTTACATTCTTATTTGACTATTTAATTTTAGCAACGAATTCATTCAAATATTTGGTAAAGTTCATGCATATAGATATAAGATTTTCAATGCAGTTAATATAGATTTGAAAAAGCTCATATTAGTTATTTCTAATAGTACACCTTTCATGCCAAAAATTTATTACCAAAGTTTGTCATAATCATCTTAAAAATACATGTTTTTATGTGCCTATCATCAAGCCATATTATGAAAACGTATTTGCCTTTTTGTTACTTGAACCAACTAATACATAATCAATAGCATCAAAACGAGATTTCATAACATCCCTGAGAACATCATTTGTATTAAAGTAAATGTAATTCATTTTATTAGTATGTTTTGAGTATTAAAGTTCAAAGTGCATTAATTTGAATTAACAAGAATGTAAAGAACCTATTATATATTATTTTCAATGCACTCTCAGTATGAAAGTACCATAAGAATATATTTTATCATCGTAACTAGTAAGCTAAACATAATATAGTTTGTAAGCAATTTCAACTTGAGATTAAATTAGTTTTATTATATATGTTTTTATATAAGTTTGCAAGTTAAGTACATATTTTATAAATGTAGAGTAATTTTTGTTCAATATTCTGTGATAGTTGGTTTTATTCGGTATTTAAAATATTCATTTTTATTTAGAAAGATATCATAATTAATAGATTTGGTCCAGTTTAACTCAATATGATGTTTACCAATTCAGTATGATATCAGAATAGTTCAATACGATGTTACCATATCATTATGATATTTATCAGTTCAACTTAATATGATATCAGAATAGTTTAATATAATGTTAATAGATTAGTATATTATTTATCATTTTAATTCCATATGGTGTTTATCAGTTAAGTTAAGTTAATACACATATGATATATGTCTTAATAAGTCAAATTGAGCCATTTTAATGATTGTATCGAGTAAGTTTCCCACACATATAGTTAGAGTTAATGCCAATGCTAAATATCTCCTTTGTATGGACTATATCACCAATTGCTTTTGGCATAATAAAATCAAAATATATTTATTATGCTTATGCTTTCTATTTGTATATTGATCATCCATACATATAATTGAGAGCTAACACCAGTGTTAAATATCTCTTCCATGTGCCACCAAATTCCTAACTACTCTTAGCATTATAAAATGAAAGTACATTTCTCATGCTTATATCTTCTATTTGTATATTAATCATCCACAAGTCTAATTGAGAGCTAGAGTCGGTAATAAATTTCTCCTTCGTGTACGACCAGATCTACATGTGCTATTGTCATAATAAAATAAAAGTATATTTTCCATGCTTACACTTTCTATTTATATATTTATAATATCATGTTATTATATTTTAAAGATAAGACATAATCATTTTTCAACATAATATTATTTCATGGTAACTCATAAGATAATACGTTATTATATTTTGAAAATCAAACATAAATTATTTTTCAACAGAATGTTATTTCATGGTTACAAATAAGATAGTATGTTATTATATGAGAGAGATCAAATATAAATCATTTTCCTTAGCATGTTATTTTAAGATAAGTTATAAGCATTCTATTCACAGTTTTTAAGCATATAATTACATATATTTATGAAATTCATCAGCTCACTTAGCATTTAAGCTCATATTTTATATTTTGTAGCTTTGAAAAAACATAGTGTAACAACAAGTTTGGAAGCATATGATCACTCTTTTGTTGTACAATTTATATGTTTTGATTTATTTACTCTTTGTATAGTTAATTTTAGTTTATAGGTAAATGGACTAGTAGCCAAGATTAAAAAATCTTAGGTTTGATGTATATCTTGTGTATCATGATTTATAGTCATCTGGATGAACATGAGTTACTTTTTGGTTATATAAAAGATAATGATATATGTTAATATATGAAAAGAGTATTACATTAAATTGTTTTCATTTTACTACATTATGGTTAGTCCTAATTTAGGAAATAATTTGTCAATTTTTTTTGTAGAACTTTATACAGTTATGATTTTGACACAACCTAGAATAAGATAAGGAAACAAGTTAGTTAGTTAGTACAATTTTTGAGATATGTCCTATACTATTAGGGTGGATTCAGAATGGGTCTTGACAGCAACAATCATCGCTTAACTCTCATTCTCCAATAGCAACTGCTCCACTCTCCTTCATGTAATATTTTTTGAGTAATGAGCTTTAATCATTAAATATGTTTTTTTACTTATTAAAAAATAATTAACTAAAAAAACATACAATTAGCAATTCGGGGAGGTTTGTGCTAGATTGAGCCAACTCATTTGTATTCGTTTTGGTTCAGATTCACCTTTATTGGCTTAAATTAAATTTGAATTGAATTAGGGTTAGACCAGTTTAGGCTGGGTTAATTTATGCCTACTAGAACTGGCTCAGCTCGCACGACTTATCGCTCATACTTTATAATTATTCTTGTAATAAGCGGATCGAGTTTGGTTAATTCATTTATGATTGAATACATTTGTTTTAAATAAATCATTTTTGTAACATGATTATATTATATATTTTATTAATTAAAAAAATATTCAACTTATGTAAATTATTTTTAAGTAAAAAATATACTTATGAAAACGCTTATTAAATTCGATTAGGTTGTATCTATCATATTCATGTTGAATTAAATTCATATATAATAAAACATATTAATTAAATAATTTCATATAAATTTTCATATAATATTTGACTATTTATCAATCAAGTTACGCAAATCATACCATATCAAATCACTCATATTTGTATCATGTTTGGATTGCTCATAAAATAATGTTATTATATACTTATTTTTATTAAAATAATAAATTAATTAAATAACTATTTATTTTAATTATTCCAGCAAATTACTTTATAATTTTTTTAACATTTTTACATTGTTATACTAAAAGTAATCTAAATTATAATTTAAAGAATTAATTTTTTATTTTATAAAATAATTCTTTTTAAAGTAATCATAATTTTTGATAATTAATAATATTATATATTTATCAAATTTAAATAATGTATGTACAAGTTCAAAAACTAGTTATATATAAAAGTGAAAATAAGTTTAGTCGTTCTCTCGATTTTTCTTTTGGTTGTTCTTCTAATGACTTTTTCCTTGTACACCAAAAAAATTTAATAACAAATATTTTTTCAATAAATAGTTATTTTGGTAATTCATTGTATATATATTTTATATTATTATTTTTGTATAATTATTTTAATTATATTAAGAATGATAACTTATACACTATATGTATGTTTATTCATTGAATGAGTTAGTCATATCCAATCAATTTATTTATGAAAATATTATATTTGTATTCAATATAAAAGTAAGAATAGGTTTATTCGTTTAGCAAACGCAAAAAAAAAACCTTATACACTAAAAACTTTTTATAATAGAAATATTTTTTATAAATAATTATTTTAATAATTTATTATGTATAAATTTTACATGATTATATTTATATAATTATTTAATGACTTTAAGAATGATAACTTATGTGATACATGTTTATCCATTTAATAAGTAGATGAGTTCGTAATTGATATATATGTTATTTACAAATAAAAATACGAGGTTAATAATTAGAAGACACGTTTTAAATAAAAAAAAATATTAACTTATTAATAATATCTCTTTATTAATCTCTAAATCATAAATACTAAATCTTAAAACGTTTAAATTTAAGGTTATTTTAGTATTTTTAATATATGTATATATATATGCGTGTTTTTGTTTTTTAAACTATGTATTTTAATTTTTATGTTTTTTTTATTATTATTAGATATAAATACATATTATATTAGGTGTTTTATGCATATATGAATTCAGGAGATCGATAGCATCGTGATTGCAGAATTCACCATCTTCTTAGCTAGACTTGTATATCTATCATTCATTATTCTCATTCAGTCCAGGATATGTGAAAGAATGCTTACATTGTTGTGTTATCTTGTCTATAGTAAATGATGGAGCCATAAATTTTGCTCAGAGGATACTAAATCAGTCTTACAAGTAAAAATTTCTTAAGCAAAAGTTGAGAAGGGAAACGTGGCCTCTGAGCCTACACTGGCTCCGTCTCTTACTATAACATTTTACCACATCATTATTGAGATAAATAGGCCTTTCAATTACTTCAACATAATTGTATAATTTTTTCAAATGTAAAACAAGAAGAAGTAGAAAGTAGCAAAGCAACATAGCAAGAACACTTGATAGAACAGCACAATAAAAGACACAGGAGAGAATACATATAAAATGATGAGTAAAATCAGAAATAAATCACAAGATGTTATCATTTACAGGCCGAGTGTATTCATCATTTGATCATTTAGTTCTCCTTGTGGGCTTCAGGGTGCGAATCTGTTGAAAAAACAAGAAATAACTCTACACAAAAGAGTTCTCTAGTTTGTATTATTTTCTTCATGTTTTCATTACAATTGTATAGCTATTTATAAGGAAATTTTACTCCTTCAATTATTCTTTAAATTAAGCATTCCTTGATTTACTCCTTGAATTAAGGATTCCTTGTTTTACTCCTTGAATTATGTTTTACTCCTTGAATTAAGGATTCCTTGTTTTACTCCTTGAATTAAGGATTCCTTGTTTTATTCCTTGAATTAAGGTCCTTGTTTTATTCCTTGAATTAAGGTCCTTGTTTTATTCCTTGAATTAAGGACTAATATCCAATACTCCCCCTCAAGCTGGATCCAGAAGGTTTATGGATCCAAGCTTGGACAAAAGTCGTTGAAACTGATGAGAAACCAAGGGCTTGGTAAAGATGTCAGCCAGTTGGTCGAAGCTTCTTGTATAATGTGTCTGAATTACCTGTGATTGAACTTGTTCACGAACGTAATGACAATCAACTTCAATGTGTTTCGTCCTCTCGTGAAACACTGGGTTTGATGCTATATGCATAGCTGCCTGATTGTCACAAAACAAGGACATAGGAAGAGTTGTAGGAACACCTAAATCACACAGAAGACCTTTAAGCCATATCAACTCACACGCAGTTGAAGCCATTGCACGATACTCAGCTTCGGCACTTGATCTGGCAATGACAGTTTGCTTCTTACTCTTCCATGTGACCAAGTTTCCACCGACAAATGTACAGTAGCCAGTGGTGGACTTGCGATCAATTGCATTCCCTGCCCAATCAGCATCACAATACCCCATGATTTGTGTGTTGTCATTCTTCTTCATGATAATACCACGACCCATTGATCCTTTTAACAAGGGTCAAATGCTCAAATGTCGGGGAGTGCATGAATTGGCTCACAATACTTACAGAATATGTGATGTGAGGTCTGGTTATTGTTAGGTAGATCAACTTACCAACCAGTCGCTGGTAATAACTTATATCCATGAGTGGCGTGCCCTTCAAGCTAGGTTTGAGCTTCATTGTCCAAGAGGGTAATGGCTGGTTTAGCATCGCTCATGTTAGCTTCCTTAAGCAAATCTAGGACATATTTCCTTTGGTTAAGAAAGAGTCCTTTGTGCGAGGTTGCCATTTCTATACCAAGAAAGTACTTCAATATCCCAAGGTCTTTAATTGCAAACCTTTGTCTCGAGGGACTGCTTTCGTGTTGAAAATCTCACAAGATTATCACCGTAATTATCGGATCATCTACATAAATCAAAGACAACCAACTTGCCCATAGCTCCTGTGCGAACAAATAGTGAGGAATCAGCATTGCTGCTTTCGAAACCAACACTAGTGAGACCTGCGCTTAGCTTGGCATACCAAGCTCGTGGGGACTGTTTCAAACCATAAATGGATTTGTGCAATTTGCACACTAAATCCAGTTCATTGCTTTGAGGATGCCCAGGTGGTAATTTCATATAGACTTCTTCTTTGAGATCACCATGCAAGAATGCATTCTTCACATCCATTTGGTACATGGACCACCCCTTGTTTACAGCCACAGACAGTAGCACTCTTACTGTGTTCATTTTTGCAACAGGTGCAAATGTTTCTTTGTAATCCACCTCGAATGTTTGAGTGAATCCCCGAGCCACCAATCTTACTTTATACCTCTCAATTGATCCATCTGACTTGAATTTCAACTTATAGATCCATTTGCAACCCACAACTTTCTTGCCTTTTGGAAGTTTGGTGATGCTCCATGTGTTGTGTTGATCTAGGGCTTTAAGTTCTTCTTGCATGGCTTCCTTCCACACCTCTTGGCTGTTGGCCTCATGAAAGTTTTGAGGCTCACTGTAACTCGATATAGTGCTGAGGAATGCGGTATGGGTTGGTGTCACTCTCTTATATGACACATAATTTGAGATGGGATGTGTGGGTTTGTAGGTGACAAAGTCTTGAAGTCTTGTGGGAGGTTGCCTAACACGCATTGGATTACGTCGTGGAGCAGAAGGAGTTATCTCACACTCGTTCACATCTTGTACCATATTGTGAGGATCATCTTGATTATCACCATCTTCATGCAAAGGTACCATTAAGACGAGACCCTTCATTGTTACTTTCAGTGAGAGATGCATCAATGTTGACATGGCTGGGATCTTGTTGTTGTGGAGCCTCAAGTTCAATTCTTGGTAATGGAAACACATCCAAGATGCCATTCCCTTGACTTGTGATTTCATGTGATTTGCTGAAAAAAGGGTTAGTTTCATAAAACCGAACATCTTTAGACACAATTAATCTCCTAAGTTGGGGATCATAACACTTATATCCCTTTTGTGTAGATGAATAACCAAGAAAAATACATTTAACAGCTCTAGGATCCAATTTATCTTGATGATGAGATTGAATATGTACAAAACAGATGCAGCCAAAGACTCTAAGGTGTGAAAGGTTAATTTTCCTTCCTTTCATGACCTCTAGGGGAGACTTGAAATCCAAGACTCGGCTGGGTAATCTATTGATGATGTAAGCCCCTCACATAAACCCTTGGGAACAGAAACTTTTTGGTACATTCATTTGTAGCATTAATGCTCTAGTTTTTTCAAGTAAGTCCCGGTTTTATGCTCAGCTACACCATTTTGTTGAGGTGTGCCAACACAACTTGTTTGATGCATAATGCCATGAATGCTCAAATATTGTTTCATGATATGGGACATGTATTCAGTGCCATTGTCAGACCTTAAGGTTTAAATTTTAGAAGAGAAGTGATTTTTAACAAGATTATGAAAGTCCTTAAATACTTCCATAACTTCATTCTTAGACTTTAAAAGATATAACCATGTGACTCGAGAGAAATCATCAATAAAAATCACAAAATACTTATAACCATCAAAAGATTCATTAATTGGTCCCCATACATCTGAATGAACTAGTTCAAAACACTTACTAGCCCTAGACAAGGAAGAATTAAAAGGCAATCTAGTGGCCTTAGACAAGTGGCAAGTTTCACATGCAATTTCATCATTTCCTAAGTTTGGAAATAAAGTTGACAAAATTGGTAGAGAAGGGTGAGCTAAACGTTGATGCCACAATTGATTATCTTGGATAGGATTAAACTTGGCTTGAAACCCTCTGTGATTGTTCTTGGATATGTAATAGAGACCATCTAAGTAAAACCCTTCACCAATCGTCTTTTTGGTGACACAATCCTGAAAAATGACATTGTGAGGAGAAAAAATGGCTAAGCAATTCAAGGTATTTGTGATTTTTCCTACAGACAGAAGTTGGAAAGGAAAGGAAGGTACATATAAAACTGCCAACTCGATTTCATCTGACATTAATTTTATTTTTTCCTTTCCTAAAACCTTTACATTCTCACCATTTGCAATTGAAACTTGAAAAGGATTTGCTAATTTTTCAAACTTATGAGAGTTTGACACATGGTTTGTCATATGATCTGTGGCACCTGAATCTACAACCCAAAAATCATGCAACATATTTATTTTAAGAGCAGTTTTAAAGGCTTTTATAATACCTTGCATGTCCTCTTGTGGTATGAGTTTTGTATCTGCCAAGAAGCCCGCAAACTTGCCTAACAATACTGTCGAGTTTCCTTCTTCTATATTATCCACACAGTCAATTCTGGCTCCTTCTGTCTTGCTTTGAAGATACAACATAAACTCATTCATGAGTTCAGCTAGATTCGCTGTGAAGTTCTTGAATGGATCAGACCCATTAGAGGTAGAGGCAAAAGCATGATTTGCACGGTGTCCAGTACGATTCACTTTCTGTAAACCCTTATCCTTTATAAAATCAGGTTTTAATTCTGGATGTAGAATCCAACATGTGTCCCAATACGGCCCGTATGGTTGCAATGTTGACACTTCAAGTTTGGATGCTTCCCTTTGTACTTCCTCTCGTTGGTTAGATAGGCTCTCGCCTCGTGTGAACTAGCCATTGTACCACTTGTTCATGACTTTCCTCCTTATTTCTTCAGGTTGAATTGTCGCACATACATTGGTGAAGGAAGGAAGTTCAGTATTCATGAGTATATGACATCGTATATCTTCATATGTTGAATCCAGACTGGACAAAAGTTGAAATATCTTATCTTCTTCCGCTCTCTTTCGTAGTAGAGCTACATCGGTTGTATGAGGACGATATATTTCCAACTCATTCCATATGCTTTTCATGCTTCCTAAGAGTTGTACAAAAGGCTTGCCATCTTGTTGCAGATCTGAGATGTCTTTCTTTAATTGAAAAACTCGTGCAACATTGTTTTGACTGCCATACATTTCCTTAACCGTCTCCCATAGTTGGTATGCAGATTCAGAGTAACTGAATATTTCAGCTAATTTACGTTCCATGGAATTTAGGAGCCATGACATAACCAGTTGATCCTTACTAAGCCAGGATTCATAGGTTGGTGAGGAAACATCAGGTACTTCGATGCTTCCATTTATGAACCCCAACTTGGACCTTCCATCTAGAGCCAGAGACACTGCTCTTGACCAAGGCAAGTAATTAAACTCATTCAACAAGACTGAGCTTAATCTTTGATTTGGGTTGACATCCACCTCATGCATATTCATGAAGGAAAGCACCGATGAACTTTCGACTTTTCCGATCCTAGTCATTGTCTTCAGCCATTTCAAAGATTGAAGATACTAAGATAATAATAAAGTAGAAGCAAGTTAATTTTCCTGCTCTGATACCATGTTGAAAAAACAAGAAATAACTCTACACAAAAGAGTTCTCTAGTTTGTATTATTTTCTTCATGTTTTCATTACAATTGTATAGCTATTTATAAGGAAATTTTACTCCTTCAATTATTCTTTAAATTAAGCATTCCTTGATTTACTCCTTGAATTAAGGATTCCTTGTTTTACTCCTTGAATTATGTTTTACTCATTTAATTAAGGATTCCTTGTTTTACTCTTTGAATTAAGGATTCCTTGTTTTACTCTTTGAATTAAGGATTCCTTGTTTTACTCTTTGAATTAAGGATTCTTTGTTTTATTTCTTGAATTAAGGTCCTTGTTTTATTCTTTGAATTAAGGTCCTTGTTTTATTCTTTGAATTAAGGACTAATATCCAATAGAATCACATGGTGTTTGATGTGTAAAAATAGAGACCCGTTTTGCAAAGATCCCAAATCTCTGAATGTGGATAGTAATGCAATAATCTGTAACAGGCCTACTTTATATTGATTCGTCACTCTTGGTTGTTTAATGTTAGTTGCATTGAGCCTTAACTGTTCATATAAGACAAGTATGAAAATGAAAAAGTGGGTAATCAAACTCTAAAAATATTTGTTTTTTTTTTGTTCTCTCTCTAACTTAAGGCAAATTTAGCTTTAAAAAAGTTTCTGATATATCAGGCCGCTTGCTCGTAGTGGAATAAGAAAATGCTTGACGTATGTCACTCACATTTATGATCGAGTTTGTATATAATATATATATAGTACTCATTGGAATATTGTCTTCCCCTCGAGTCTTAAAAGCTCACGTGGAAGCTAATGAGAAATTTCAATTTTTTAAAAGAGAAGAATGTCAGAGGGTATACTAGTTAGTGTAATTAAATCATTTAATTTATTAATTTTAAAAAATATACAGTTTAGTACATTGGTTTTAAATTAAAAGTGATAGTCTAATACAGATTATAAAATTTTATATTTTCTAAAAAACAAATTTAAATTTTTTATATAAATATTGGGTTAATGCCATTTTTAAATAAAATTTTTAAAAAATAGAAAAAAATAAAAAAAAAACATAAAATTTATGATTTGGATCTATTTCATTACATTTTCAAAGTTAATGAACACAACTATCATTAAAAAAAAAGTACTTAGTGAACTTGTTCAATTACTCGTCCTTTTAAAAAAAATATTACATAACTCATGAATAGTGCTAAGTAACATGAACTTATGTATCATTACTTAATCTAAACGGTTAAATTCATGAAAGAAAGAAAAAAATAAACTAATAATAATATCAATAATCATGATAAAATTGTGACATGAAACAATTGTGTTATATAATTGTTAGGATTGATTCGATTTGTACAGAAATAAATTAAAGAAAAGTCAAAAGTTTTACAGAATTGTGTGCATTTCCTATAAGGTCCAATATATATATAGGAAATTACAAGTATACATATTAATTACATAGGAATACACATCATAGTGTGTTGAAAAGGTACAATTAGTAAATGAATTACATTTCAAGCTCAAGGTTGATCACTACTTGGTTCGAGTTGGTGGTCGGCCTTCCAATACCTAAAGTTATTATGAGTAAGAAGGCTCATCCTACAATTATTGTTGTGGGCAAGGGCACATATTGATCTTCCTAGGTTGGCTCATCTAATGGCTTGGGCTTTAAGTCGGATTGGGCTCTAGGGTCGGTTCATATGTTCAAACATCAAGTCTGCCTATTATTTCAGCTTGGTTCTTCAAAGGAGGTGGAATAGTAGCAACCATGCGACAAATTTGAAATGCTTAGCTCGCCTTAATAAATGCTTGTCAGTGAATTGGAGAGAAAAGGTATGCACCTCTATATAAGAAGGAGCCAGAGAGTCTCTTCATTTCATCATTTCTTGGATAACAAACAATAATTGGAACAAAAACGCTTTATCATTTCAACTCGTGCCATATAAGTTCTTTGTTTAGTTGTAAGAAAATCAATACTACCCATAATTTACTATTGCTTGGGCTTTTAAGGATACCTCTTCAAGTTGAACATTATTCTGATTTCTTTTCAAGTCGGTCTTTAAATTCACTTTCCATTTTACTTTGAAAACTCATCCTTAGGTAACCTCTATTTCCTCGTACCTTATCATTTTGTATTTTATAATATTTTATAGAGACTATGCATAGAGAGTTATCATCATAGGCTATTGGCCATGTAGTCCTACCCTCGTGCTTATCAAGTTCTTCCTATTGGGAGAGCCCTCAATACTCTAGCTTCTCAGGTCAAGTAGAAAGTGATGCACCGAGGTCCATTAATGAAACGAGTACCTCAAATGAAGAGGATATGTTTAAGCCTCCTCTTTCTACGTCTATGTCTCGCCCACAAACCACACCTAAAATTAGGTTGAATGTGTCTTATACCTAGATATCGATCTTGAGATTATAGAGGAAAAAATCCAAGAAGAAAGGCACCAGTGGAACCACAGACCTTACCAAAGGTTAGGTGGTCAAGATCAAACCCAGTGGGTTATCTCCCCAAGATGAGGAGAGGTTAAGGAAAATGTACAATATTCCCTCCTCAATTAAGGTAATGATCTCCCAACCGGTTGTTCTTAATAGCAATCCACCTCCAGCTAGGTGGATAGCCTTTCATGAAAAAGCCTTGTAGCTAGGGGTTATGTTTCTTCATAAAAATTTCTTTACCAAAACTTAGCTTGTGCTAGGCTAGCTAATGCCAAAGTGGTACCTACTATATCTCACCCTGATATGTAGAGAGTTTGGGGTCGAGTTGGAAATGATCGAGTTTAATGAGGTATATGTGTTGATATAGAATCTCATATATACGAGGAGGTTGTACATGTCAATCAAATAGGATCGAGGTATAAATGTGATCCTTCTTGAGAATGAGAAGAACTAAAAGGAATACTTCTTATATGTGTTTGGTCGGTAGGAAATGTCAGGTATTGATGCAAGGCTGATAAGAAGCACCTAAGTTGATACCAAACTTATGATAAGGAACATCGGTTCCCTTATCATTATCTTAAGCCCCGAGGGCAAGAAACAATTGGTTGATGTCTAGAACAATCTGTCCAATAAGACATAGTGGAAGGAATTATTAAACACCTCCACTTTGTTGCTATGGGTTGATGAGGCTCGGCTCAGTGGAGCCGCCTTATAGGATAATTCGTAAACCTTTGACACCCACCAAGTGCAAGACCCCTCTCATAAAATTTGGGGGGAGGTTTGAAGTTCTCCTGAATTATGGTGACCTAGCCCTGAGCCTTTTACAAATAACCCATTGTTTATTTAGACTGAGCCTTTGAAATCTATCATTCCTCTTCCTTTTGTTTTTTGTAGATACCATGGAGGTTAACGTCGATACCCTATTGATATGGCTTCAAAGCATGATTTCTAAACAAGAGGTGAGCTCTCAAAAAGGTGTAGCTCATTCCTAAGGGACATGTTCCTCTAAGGGAAAGAAGAAGAGCAAGTCCTCTGGGTAGGAGACCACCATCACACTTTCTGAAAATAAGAAACAAGTGACTACTGATGAGCTTGTGCTAGTGCCTACCCTTTTGAACATGGTTGGACCTACACTAGCATCCCTAGGTCTGCACATTCTCACACCTATTTCCTTGGGCCAAAAACACCTACCCCTTCGTGAGCTACTCAAGGAACGAGAAAAGAGTTATTGATGACCTCACTGTAGAAGTTGAAAGAATGCCTTTGTATAAGGGTATGATTCATAATGGGTGGACCACTACATGGATGACCTCTCTTACATAGTACATGAGAAACAACTTGACGCCATATGTGAGGACATAAATTCTGGGGTCATTCTCAATAGACTCTTGTACTAAGTTAGTATTAGCCTGAGCTTCTACTTATTATGTCTCAAGTTGTTATATTTTTATGACCTCACATTGTTTCTTATGTTTTCAAGCTCATCTCTTTTATGAGCTTAGTAAAGTTCAGAGTATTAAGTAGTTAAAGCATGACCTCGTGGTTTAAAAAGATAGCCATGCCTTTACTCGAGCCAAGAATGATGTGTTATTGGCCAAGGCCAACAAGTGGAAGGGCGAGGCCATTGGTAAGAAGGAGAAACTAGTCAGGGCCATACAAGAGCTGAATAAGAATTCGAAGCACTTTGAGGTGCTTAGAGAAGTAGAGAGAAAACTTAAGGCCAAGGTTAAAGCTTATAAGCATGAGCTAAGTGACCCAAATACATGTTTTCTCGTGAATAAGAGAAAACAAGGCACGAGCTCCACATCATGACCGAATAGCTCTCCTTAAATGTTAAAATTGGGTATAACCTAGCCATGGACTCCCTTAAGAAAGGGTCCAAAAAGAAAGGCCTGGGGTAATACTACTATAAAATCCCCAATATCCTAACCACCCCTCCGTACTCGCCCATCCAAACGTAGGACGAGGATGATGAATAGGCAGAAGACTCTGGGGTGAGTGATGATGAACCCATAGTGGGAGATGGATAGAGTAGAGATGAAACTAGGGATCCTTGATTTTGTGGCAAGTCCGAGCTCCTTTATTATGTATTTTTTATGGCTCGATGCCTTCTTCATTCTTTATGTATTTTGTTATCCCAATGTCATTTCCTATCAAAGGATATTAGGGATACTGTAATCCAGACATCCTTTTTTATTTGAAGCAACTAAAAAATTTCACTCCATCTTTCTTGCTCGAACCATATAGATTCTAATCATGCTAATAGATGCTTAGCTCGAGCTTTTAAATTAGAGAATGGTATACTAAACACTGAGGTAGAGAAATTGAAGGTCGAGCTATCAAAACACAAGGATAATCTTTCTCTTTATAAAGAGGCCAATTGTGAGCTCGCTTCTTATAAGGATTAACTATCTCAAACTCGAGCTCGAGAGAGAAAGACTGTGACTAAAATGGCCACTCTATTTGATAGGAAGTCCCATTGGATGAACATTTACATGAAGTGATCTGACTCCTCAAGGTGATGGGTGTTGTTGAGAAATTGTAAAATTCCATACTTAACTCGAACTTAACCTCCACCAAAGTAGGGTCCAATATCTATAAAAAAAATTATCAAGATTCAGGTCGAGTTGTTTCCCTTAGTAGAAGAGGCAAATGACCCAAAAATTAGTCATGCGTCCAAATGTCTTAAGAACTTTTAATAATTTATGAGGTCAAGCTCTCTATAAATGAACTTTAAAAGGTTTGTAAGCTCAATCAATAAACTTTATTTTCAATAAGATGAACTTATGAAGCTCGATTAATGCGCTTTATTTTTGATAAGATGAACTTGTGAAGCTTAATCAATGAAATAGACATGTACTATAACCTAGGAAACTATTGGAGTACAGTCTACTCGGGGTGATCAACTCGTGGCATAGAATCTTAAGAGAGATTGCTCTACCTGGTCAGTAATTAAGGTGATCAACTCTTTTAACATTATTTTTGTCATAACCCTCTACCTAGTTCCTGATTGAGATGATCAGCTCATTACATGGAATTTTAAGAGAAAGTTCTCAACTTGGTATATGAAGAAGTTGATCAATTCTCTTATCATCATTTTATTCAGAGTACTCTACCTAGTTTCTGACGGAGGTGATCAACTCATGACACAAAGTTTCAAGGGAGAGTGTTCTACCTAGTCCGTGACCAAGATGATCAACTATCTTAACATCATTTTTGTTAGAGCATTCTACTTGGTTCCTAACCGAGGTGATCAACTTATGACACAAACTTTTAAGGGAAAGTGTTTGACCTAGTTTGTGACCAAAGTGATCAACTCTCTTAACATTATTTTTATCAGAGCATTCTACCTGGTTCTTGATTGAGTTGATAAACTCATGACATGGAGTTTTAAGGGATAGTTCTCTACCTGGTCTGTCAAGGTGATTAACTCTCTTAACATTAGTTTGGTCAGAGTGCTTTACCTAGTTCTTGATTGAGGTGATCAACTTATGACAAAGAATTTTAAGGGAGAGTGCTCTACCTAGTACGTGACCAAGGTGATCAACTCTATTAAACATCATTTTTGTTAGAGCGCTTTACCTGGTTCCTGATCAAGGTAATCAAATCGTGACATGTAATTTTAAGGGAGAGTGCTTTATCTAGTCTGTGTCCAAGGTGATCAACTATCTTAACATCATTTTTATCCTAGTGCTCTATCTGGTTCCTAACTGAGGTAATCAGCTCATGACAAGGAGTTTTAAGACAGAGTGTTCTACCTAGTGTGTGACCAAGGTGGTCAACTCTCTTAACATTATTTTTGTCAGAGAGCTCTACCTAGTTCCTGACTGAGGTGATAGACTCATGACATAGAGTCTCAAGGGTGATAGTTTCATTGCTTAGCAAAAATGTGTGTATATATATAGGGTAAGGTACGTGAAGATGGTACTTCAAAGTACATTAGAAGTGATACTTTTTCAAGTGTTGAGCTTTCCAACTTGTGTTATCTTCGGCACTCTTGATGTTATTCAATAAGTAGGCCTTTTCTTGTGTCACCATAACTATTTAGTATGGGCCCTCCTAATTTGCACCTAACTTGCAAGCCATCCAATCCTTCTTGTTAGGGAAGACCCTTTTGAGAAACCAATTACCTATGGTAAAAGATTTAAAATGTACGACTTTTTTGTAATAATATGTTACCTTTTTTTCTATTTAACCATCCACCTAAAGGCTTCATCTCTTTTTCCTCTTCTAGGGTCACTTTAATTGCTCTACTTGTAATGTTTTGGTCTTCAGTTAGGGTTAATCTCATGGCGGGTACTGTGATCCCAGTTGATATCGTAGCCTCAGTCTCGTACACTAGCAAGAAAGGTGTCTCATTAGTGTTGTCTCTGGGCCATAATACTTCAGATAGCTTCTCAACCCATCTTCCTTTAGCACCTTTCAACTTTTTCTTTAATAAGTTGATTACAAATTGTTAGAAGACTCTGCTTGATTGTTTTCTTATGGGTAATATGGCATCAAATGACACATCTTGATATTGTACTTGGTGGCAAACTCTTTAATGTTACAGCCTGTAATCTAGCTTCCATTATCGGTAACCAACTCCTTGGGTAGGATGAAGCGACAAACTGTGGACTTCCAGTTAAATTGAATCACCTCATCTTCCCTTATTCTTCCCAGAGGCTTCGCATTAATCCATTTGGAAAAATAATCTATGACGACTAATAAAAATCTCTTTTGGCCCATCGTTGGAGATAAGGGTCCTACTATATCTAGTCCCCATTTATAGAACCTCTGACATTTATCGCACACTTGGGTGTACCTTATGCAATTTGATAGCATAGTAGGCCAGTAGTAACCTTGCCTCATAATTCATTAGGATAACTTTCTTTTACTCAAATGGAATTCGTACTCTCCCTTATGGGCTTCAAACAATTTTTTGCCAAACCACTCCTTATCTATACATAAGATCCTGAGTCCAAGTGCTATTTTTTGTACAATTTTGTTTTTATCATGTATTGACCTACCTTTGCCTTAATTTCTTTGGCGAGCTTCTAGTCTTGAGGTAGTTCTCCCTTTTCAGGAAGTTAAATATTGGAATGAACTCTAGACCAGTGGCCTTGTCTATGCTTCCAACTATTTTTTTAGCCTTTTCCAAATTGGCCTTTATAAGTATTGTTACAAAAAACTACTTGAGTATGGTTGGCCTCATGTACAACAATTAGTGTGGCTAAGGCATCAACATGACCATTCTCATTTATGGATATTTGCTTGATCTTAAAGCGAGAGAATTTTGAGCATTCCTTCCTTACTCTCTCTAAATATCTCTTTATCTTGTTATCTTTAGCCTCAAACGTGCCCAAGTATTCATTGACCACCAATCGTGAGTCACTATGTAAGGTGATGCTATCAACTCTAAGTTTCTTTGTAGTCATGGAACCAAATATAGCTACCTCATATTTTACGATGTTATTGGCTACTTGGAAATCCATCCTGACAACATATTTGAAATAGTTTTCATCATGATCAATTATGACCACTTCTAGCCTAGCGCCATTAAAGTTGTGCGTGCTATGGATAAATACTTTCTATTCTGGCATCTCTATTTGATCTACGACACATACTTCCATTTTTACTTCATCATTGGTGACTTACAAAAGTCGGTAACAAACTCTACCACCACTTACTCTTTAATAGAAGTTCTAGAGATATACTTGATATCATACTCTCCCAACTCTATGACAATATGACCCAATCTCTTTGTAACCTCTGGCTTCATCAATATGTTTTTAAGCAACTGTGAGGTGAGTAATACAATTGTATGTGAACTAAAGGAATGCTAGAGTTTTTGTGCTATCACTTTTAGGGTGAAGGCCAACTTTTCAATCATTGGATACCTACTTTGGGCGTCTATCAAAAACTGGCCGATGTAGTAGATTAGGTGTTAGACCTTGTTTCTTTCAGTAATGAGTATGGCACTACAAGTTTGAGAATAACATCCAAATACAAATAAAGCTTTTCATTTAGGGAGGGATTGACCAGGATTAGAGGCTTGCTCAGGTACTGTTTAATTATTTAAAACGCTATTGCAATCCTTGTTCTAGAAAACTGATGTGCTCTTTCTCAACATTTTGAATAATGGAAAGCACTTGTCTTTGCATTTGGAATTAATCTATTGAGTACCACTATTCTTTTTGTTCAATTGTTGAATCCCTTTTAGGCTGATAGGAATTTTTATGTTGACTAAGGCTTGTATCTTGTTTGGGTTGGCCTCGATTCCTCGGGAAGATATAAGATATCCTAAGAATTTCCCTAAAGCAACATAAAAAACATATTTTTTTTATGGTTTATTCTCATACCATACCTTTGGATTACATGAAATATTTCTTTCAAGTCTTTGACATGGTTTACTAGTTTTGTTGACTTTATCACCATGTTGTCTACATATGCTTCTAAATTTCTTCCCAGTTGGTCAATAATCATTTTATTGGTGAAGCTTTGATACATGGTTCCTACATTCTTTAAATTAAATGGCATTCAGGTGTAATAGAAGGTCCCTTCCTCAGTAATGAAAGATATTGTTTCCTCATCCTTTAGGTGCATTCTAATTTGATGATAACTAGAATATGCATCCAAGAAACTCATAGAGCCAAAATTGGCAGTGGCATCAACCAATTGATAAATACTAGGTAGGGAAAATAGTCTTTTGGGCATGCATCATTCAAGTCTGTAAAGGCTATGAACATGCGGGGCAATCCATAAGCCTTTTTTTACCAGCACCACATTTGACAACCAAGTTGGGTAGTCCACCTTTCTAATAATATTTGTCTCCCTAAGCGTGGTGACTTGACTTTTAATCACTTCAATTTTTTTCTCTCATGAAATTCCTCTTTCTTTGCTTGATAAATCTAGCTTTTAGATCAACATTCAACTTGTGGGTTATATTCTATGGGTCAATTCCATGCATATTTGTAGGCCACCATGCAAAGATATCGAAATTTTCTCTTAGGAATTGAAATAGCTATTTCCTAACCTTTGTTGTTAAGTCGATGCACAATTTTAGAGAATGGTCAACCTATTTCTCTTTGACCGACTCCGCTAGGCATCTGCACCTTGGCTTTTTTTATAAGGCCTATGTTGTAATTTCTACTTGGGAGCAATCTTATTTATGGTAGCATTATAACAACCTCTAGACTTTTCTTAGTCTCTCCTTATCTCTTTTGTGCTTTCCTCAATTGGATATTTGATGACTCGGTGGAAACTGAATGGAACTACTTTCATCTTATGTATTCATGGTCTACCTTGGATGGAATTGTAATGAGCGGGGACATCAACTACCACAAAGTTGGCCATTACTATAGATCCTACTACCATTACTAGTAACATCACGCTTCTAATTGCATGAGTAGTGCTACTATTGAATCCCACTAAGGGTAGCTCTCTCCTTATGATGTCACCTTTTTTATACTTAGATCCATTATCATTAATAAAAAAGAAGGTCGATGGAACACCCTGTATCAATCATGATTCGACAAATGTCGTAGGATCATATTCGAAGGGTGATTACCAAAGGGTCTTCATGGGAATATGAGGCCTCATCCTTTCCAGAGAAGGTGATTTCAATGGAATAGATCCCTTTATCCAAATTTTAGACATACGGTAAGCTGCACCAGTCTCTAGCATATCTTTTGTGCGAGTTATTGGAAGTCCCATTGAGCCCGGGCCTTCCATGTATAGTATTGGTGGTCCTCAAATTATCCTCATTGTGTGGGCCTATCTAGCTACCAGATGGAATAGGTAGCCTCAGCATTTCATGTTTGGGCTATCGCTTAGTTCCTCTGCTATTATTTCCCACGAGGTCCCTTAAATACCCCCTGGATAGTAAATCTTCTATTTTCTTCTTCATATGTTTGCAATCTCGCATCTTGTACATCATATCTTTATGAAATGCACACCATTTAGATGTGTCCTTAAGAGAGGTCCTCATTTTTTATGACCACCTGACATTTTTCTCATCCATCATCCTTAATACTACTTGGGCTAGGCTTACTCTCCATGGTGAACCATTGAAGGGAAATAATGACCTCTCCCAAGATCCCTTGTTCTCGGACCATTGGCCACTCACCCTATGATTTGGCGTGAAACATTTGCTCTTGTTAATCATTTTATCTTGGTGTGACATGTCTGGACTTTGAATCCTAAGCCCTATGGTGGGCGTCAAAATATTAGGATTAGTCCAATTTACAGAGAGTGAAATTAAAGAGAAGTTACAATTTTTACAAAATTGTATGGATCTCTTATGAGGTCCATGTATATATATGACATTACATGTACATATGTCAATTACAAATGAGGTACACATCACAACGTGTCAAAAGAGGTACAATTAGTAAAAATATCACATTTCAAGTTGGTGGTTGGCCTTCCAATACCTAAAACTACTATATGTAAGTAGGCTCATCCTACAAGTATCGTTGTGGGCACGGGTACAGACTGGTCTTCTTAGGTTGGCTCGTCTGATGGGTCGTGCTATAAGTTGGATTGGGCTCCGAGATCGATCCATATGTTCAAACAATAACATTTTCCCTATGGGTGAAAATTTGTGTCATAGCTCGATTGGTCAAATCGAGCCCAAATCATAAAACATAAATCGAATTAAATTTGGACAAAATTTGAGACAGCTCAAAAAACCTGAAAAAATTAAGCTGGATTCGAGCCAACCTGTTAACCCATAAAAAAAGGCTATAACACATTTACACCCTAAATTAAAATTTTAAAATTGAAGAAACTCATTTCATCTCATGTCATATTACAATTCTTACAAAAAACATATTCTAATTTAAAAAAATAAAACAGAAGGTTATTATATCAAAAATCATATGAATTCTTAATAAGTCGTAACTTATTCATTTTGTCATGTTCATATTAACAAACTCAACCACAAATAAAACTTCAAAAATGAAAGAAATAATGTAAAAACAACATGCATATTATGGTTTGAAAGGAGATATATTAATAATTACTATATTATATTCATAACTTGTGAGCTAGAATTGGTAAATTTGTATTCTCAAAGAGAGAGCTAGTTATTATGTATCAAGATAAAAAATGCCCTATTATACATGATAATTTTGTATTATGTGTTCTAACTTTTAATTAATTAATTAATTTTTTTTTACTTGTGGTTATTAACTAACAACTATGGTTCAATTTCAATTAAAGAAGCAATATGGAAGTAAACGGAGATGACATAACTCATGTAATATAAAACACAAAAGGAGATGAAACAATCATTTGCGTTCTTATAAATTCAAAAAAGCAAAAAATGTTGTCAAATAGATTATATGAATATGCACACTTTGAGACTCTCCATTTGACTTCTCATGATATTTCACGAGTGAAGTGCAAGTATTAAGGTTAAATTTATCGAAATATATATGAAAATAAAATATGTACTTTTATACGTTATTATATTAAGTGTGTTATGAGAGATACATGTTATATGAGTCAAATACTTATTAACTAGTTATTGTAACATAATAAGTGTATTATCTTTATGAAATTTGTTGTGTACCTAAATTATTCTTCCATTTTTAATTTATCATTTGTTTAAAAAATTAGTTATTATAATATTATTTTCTCATTTTTAATATTTCATATAATATTATTTGAGTTAATGAACTTTAATCATAAAATATATTTTTTAATTTATAAAAAATTTAATTAAATAAAAAATATATAATTAATAATTCAAATTAATTTATACTAATTCATCTAGTTTAAATTCAAACTCATATTTATTAACTTATATTAAATTTAAATTTAATCAATTTAAACTAATTTAATTCAAACAAACTCCAACTAATCCAAATCACAATCAAAATTTCCTACAACTCACACGTTATGATGAAAGAAGCTTTGAGAAATTTTATTCAATAGTCGTGGGATCCATCGAATTGCTATTATACTGAGTTTAGGTAGAATTAGGTTTACCTCTTACAAAATTCTTCTATTTTCCCAATAGCTACTCCAATATCTTTTTTATCAAATACCACGATTGGATGATCTCACACATGATTAAAAAATGAATATTAATGTTGTATGAGTTAAGAACAAATTAATAATATAATTTTAATAATTATTGGATCAAAATATTATTTTTAGTGTTATATTATTAAATTTATAAAAATAAAAATAATATTTTTTTAAAAAAGTGTGATTATTTTTACTGTTTTAATTTTTCCGACAGAAATTTGTGTAAGAAGCGTACATATATATCAATTATGCTTTTTTAATAGTATAAAACGAACATTCCACACAGAATCGCTAAAAGTGTCTTATAGATGAAAATTTTCATAAGATTTCTTTAAAATTTGTAAAGTGAATGTATAAGTATTAAAATATTTATCTAAAAATTTCTTAATATTTTCATAAAAATATTAAAAAATAATAAAATTTTCCAATATTTATGTAAAACTATTGTAGTTTTCTAAAGTTTTAATTTGATAAAAGTTTTAAAAATATATTGTTATAAATATATCTCCAAATATTAGTTTTAAGTTTTTTAAAATTTATCAAATAAAAGATAAACAATTTATTATTTATATTATACATATAAGATGATATTTATGTAGAAATAGTCAAAAAAAATTTCAAAATTTTCATTTTTAATTAAGATAATTTTTATTAAAAAAAACTGTCCTAATATTATCCACATTTTTTTTATTTTAATATAATTTATATAAATATCATAAAATTATAAAAATTATTTTAATCATAATATGTAGGGGTATACATATATTTTCAAAAATGCCTAACCAATATAATTTAAAATTAAGTTGAACTTATATTTTTTTATAAGCGTGTTACAACCTAGCCAACTCCATTAGAGATTTTATTTTATAAAATTAATTGAAATAGAATAGATTTATTATTATAAATAAATTTTATATTTATAATATTTATGCATATTAATAAATATATTTATTATTATTATTATAATTAAATATATTTATTATTTTTAATAATTTTAATCATATACATACAAAATAAATTTTTTTAATAAAGAGAAATAAACATGTTTTAGCAAAAAAAAAATTAATATACATGCTTAAATTTATTTATTATTTGTTTCAAAATTTCAATCACTTTAATAATTTTTATCCTAGTTCATTTTAAAGTCTTTCTTAAATAATTTTAAATTTTAAAAAAAGTCAAATATTTTTAAATAATAATATATAAATAATATATATATGTTAAGAATCTTCTTAGTTTTACGTTATGTATTTGTAAAGAAATTTTTAACAAATAATATATATCATGTTAAGAATCTTCAAACTAACATTATATGTCGATTTAAAAATCAATTTTTAGGAGTTTATGGATCTGTTAAAGTTTTGATTTTCTCAAAGTTATTAAGATAAATTGTCTTATAAAATAAATCAATAACTAACGAAATTGATGGCATCCACTGTAGCATATATATATATTATTTCTTTTTAATTTAAATTAAAAAATCAGTATAATTTATTTATTTTCATAGTTTTAAAAAAAGTATAAATTTTTTGAAATAATTATTTTTGTATAATCTTTATAAATTAAAAAAAAATTAAAAAAAATAATATTTTAATAATATTGAATGAAAATTCAATAATAAAAGAATCTAAATAATTATAATTTAATTTAAATATATTTAATTGGACCATTTTTAATAAAAAAACATGTGATAATTTTTTTTAGTAATAAAAGTATAGGAATAAATTATATAAAAGTTTTAAATTTTATATTTTTTTGTTTATTATCATTCATATTTTAATATTCTTAATATTTTTATAAAAATAAATTTTTTTAAATTTTTATATAGATAGTTTAGTCTATCATTATATAACTTAGGTAATTTTAGTTGGTAGTATGAAAATGTAATTAAAATATAAATTGAATTTAATAAAAATATTATTATTATTATTATTATTATTATGTTTTATTTAAATTATAAAATTAAAATAATAATAAATATTAAAATAAAAATTATAAAAATAGTTTTTATTTTTTATTTTTTAATGAGAAATATCGAAAAAAATAATAAATAATTATATAAATTTATACGATAAAAAAACAAAAAAACACTGACTTGACATTAATTTCTGTATTACAGAGAAACACTTCGAAAATATTTTTGAGTTCGGATCTTCTTTTCCGATGAATTTGGAATGAGAGAGGAGAGAAATGAATAAAACAAGAAAAATTACTTCAATTATTTTCTTGATATCGATATTCCTTCGACAATTACTTCTTGTTTCGTCATCTTCAAATCTTTCAGAGAGAAACCAGGTACTTCAAATCTTCAACACCTTAAACGGACAAATACACTCAACTTTATAGACACATGATTACTAGAACTGGTAATGTTTGTTTTCTTTTGTGAATTGGATTGTGGGTTTTAGATGTTTATTGATTTTATTTATGGACTTGATTTCTGGTTCTTCAAATACGAGATAATTTTATTTTTAATTGCTTTAACTTTGCTGGGGGCTGAGGAACAAGATCAAATATCCGAACTTTCGACCTTCAGTGAACTTCCTCTAGGAATATTTTTTTGCAAGGAAAATAAATGCGAAGTTCATCTTTCGAACTTTGGAAACAGATTAATTTTTATTTTTGGTTGCAAATAAGAAAGTAGGGAAAGTTTAATTTTTTTAAATTACTTTAAATAAAGTGCCTAAAACTTATAACAAAAAAAATAATAATAACATTGGATCAAATGGAGTTCAACATTAAATATGTTTAATTGGCTGGAGATATCGAAGTTTAACTTGAACGGGACATTCGATCCGGAATGTTTGAGTTGGGCTTTCACTTTGTGGTAAAAATATACAAGCTGAATGTAAGAGATTTTTTTGGTTATAAATTTTAAGTGGTATTATAAATGTTATTTTTGCAAGATCTTTTTTCATAAGAAATGCTTGTTCATGACAAGTTTGGTTAGGTTGGTCCATCCCATGTGGGCCACCAACAAGAAAAATAAAAGGCATTCAACAATGAAGGTGCCAAGGTGAGAAGAAAGAAAAAAAGTCAAAAATTTGTGTTGTTTGTCTCCGTGTAAAATTGGCTTGAATGGTGGAAGGTATTATTTGCCTCTATAAAAGGCCTTAGCCTCAATCTTAATATACACATCAAGTTGAGAGAAAGAAAATTACAAAGAGCAGAGATTAGAGAAAGTTTTCTGAGAGAAAAAATTGAAAGCTAATTTGTGAAGTTTTATCCACAAATTGAAGATTAAAGATTGAAGTAGCGTATCAGAACATATGAATGAGTTCCAAGACATTTTAGATCAACTCAACTCTATGAAAATGATCGTAGATGACGAGTTATAAGCGTTTTTGATGCTGAGTTCTCTACCAAAAAATTTGGATACTCTAGTTATGTGAGTTAGCAACTCAGCTCCTGACGGCAAGCTTACCATGGATATGGTAAAAGACAGAATGCTAAACTAAAAGTCTCGACGAAAAAATGAAGAATATACCCCTAACACTAAAGCGCTTGTTGTGGAGAAACAAGGCAAGCAAGAATGACACAGAAGAAGTAAAAGTAGAAATCCCCGTAAGCAAACAGGATGGTCGAAGACTAGATCAAGGCATGACAAGAAGTGTTATCACTGTGGCAAGCCCGGACACTTTATTCGAGAATGTAGAAAGTTAAAGGTGAAATGATCCAAAAATCAGGAAGCAGAAACCTGAACAAATGACACCACAACTGTCACTGAAGAAGTTTTCATTGTTCGAGATGCTGATTATGTCAATCTTCCATGTCAAGACACTAGGGTAGTTGACTCAGGCGCCTCCTATTATGTCACCTCACGACGAGAATTCTTCTCAGCCTATACTCAAGGTGATTTTGGACGTGTGAGGATGGGAAATGATGATGCATCGAAAATTTTCGACATTGGCAACATTTATCTAGAGACTAATCTTGGATGCAGATTACTTATGAAAGATGTGAGACATGTTCCTGATATCCGCCTCAATTTGATCTCTACCGGTATGCTTGATGATGATGGATATAATAATTATTTTGGTGAAGGAAAATGGAAGCTCACCAAAGGCAATTTGGTAGTAGCAAAAGGTAAGAAAGATACATCACTCTACCTCACATATGTCAGACTGTGTAGAGGAGAAGTAAACACCACTAGGAAAGAAGTTCCCACCGAGCTATGGCATAAGCGACTCGGCTAGGAATGAAAGGTACACCCTTGCGAACTTGTGTTGATTGTATTATGGGAAAACAACATAGAGTTGCATTTCGTAGTCTTGTACCCTCTAGGAAGACAAATATTTTAGATTTAATACACAGATGTCTATAGAATGAGTTGTAAGTCACTAGGAGTTGCTCATTATTTTGTAACTTTTATTAATGATCATTCTAAAAAGTGTGTACTTTTGCTTTGAAAACTAAAGATCAAGTGCATGAAGTTTTCAAACAGTTTCATGTAAAAGTGGAGAGAGAAACTAGCAGACAATGTCGATGAGTATCATGGACCATTCGAGGAGTACTACAGAAGTTTTGGCATCAGGTTGAAAAAATCAATACTAAAGACACCTCAACACAACGGTGTCGCGGAGAGGATGAACATAACCATTTGTGAAAGAGTTAGATGTATGCTCTCAAATGCAAAACTACCAAACTTCTATTGGGAGGAGGCAATGAGGACAACAGTCGACTTAATCAACCTTTCTCCATCAGTTCCACTGAACTATGAAGTACTGGAAAGATGTTTCTTACAAACACTTGAAAGTATTTGGCTGCAGAGCATTTGTTCACATCCCAAAGGATGAGCGGTCCAAGTTGGATGGAAAAGCGAAGCAGTGTATCTTTATGGGATATGCCCATGAAGAATTCGGCTACAGATTTTGGGATCCTATCAACAAAAGGATTGTCAGAACCAGAGACGTAGTGTTTCTTGAAGATCAAACAATCGAGAATTTTGAGAAATCTGAGAAACCACAGTTAGATGAAATTCCAGTTAATCTAGAACCAGTCCCTCCACCAACAAATCCTGATGACGGGGGAGTTACACCAGATACTGATGATGTTAATCCACCAATTGACAATTTAAAACCAGAACAAGTTTTTGAACAAATCCAACCAGAAGTACAGACAAGGAGATCCACCCGAGTATGACAACCAAGTTGTAGATATTCTCCTAACGAGTATGTGATGCTCATTGAAGGGGGAGAACCAGAGAGTTATGGCGAAGCTATCACTGATCAGCATAAGACTGAGTGGTTAAAAGCCATGCAGGAAGAAATGAAATCTTTGCACGAGAACCATACATTTGACTTGATGAAATTACCATAAGAAAAGAAAGCTCTCAAGAACAAGTGAGTGTATAGAATCAAAAGCGAAGAAGGCAGCTCGCAACCATGTTACAAAGCAAGATTGGTTGTGAAAGGATTCGAGCAGAAGAAGGGCATTCACTTCAATGAAATATTCTCACCAGTAGTTAAAATGTTTTCAATCCGAGTTGTTCTTGGTTTGGCAGCTAGCCTTAATTTGGAAGTTGAATAACTTGACGTAAAGATTACATTCTTACATGGTGATCTTGATGAGGAAATCTATATGGAATAGCTCCAAGGTTTTCAAGTCAAAAGCAAAGAGAAGTTGGTATGCAGACTAAAGAAGAGCTTGTACGGTCTGAAGCAAGCACCAAGGCAGTAGTACAAAAAGTTTGACTCATTCGTGGAGAAAAATGAATACAATAGAATGATGGTTGATCATTGCTTCTTCATCAAGAAATTCTCTGATGGTGATTTTATTATTCTTCTGCTTTATGTTGATAACATGTTAATTGTAGGTCAAAATATTGACAAGATTAACAAGTTGAAGAAGGAGTTGAACAAGTCCTTTGCAATGAAGGACTTTGGATTTGCCAAGTAGATTCTTGGCATGACAATTACCCACAACAGGCAAAAGCGAAGAATCTAATTTTCCCAAAAATGGTATGTTGAAAAAGTTCTTAAAAGATTTAACATGAGCAAAGCTAAACTTGTTAGTTGTCCACTTGCAAGCCATTTCAAGCTTAATGTGAGTCAAGGTTCCTCAAGTGAGGAGGAGAAATCAAAGATAAACAAAGTGCCTTATGCATCGACGGTTGGCAGTCTAATGTACGCTATGGTATGCACTAGACTAGATATTGCACACGTTGTTGGTGTTGTGAGCCGATTCCTATCAAATCCTGGAAAGGAACATTGGGCAGCTATCAAATGGATACTTAGGTATCTTAGAGGAACTTCCAGTTATTGTTTATGCTTTGGTAATAACAAACTTGTATTAGAAAGATATACAGATTCATATATGGCTGAGGATATGAATACGAGAAAGTCTATATCTGGGTACCTAATAACATTTGGAGGGAGAGTTGTTTCATGGCAATCACAATTACAAAAATGTATTGTCTTAAGTACCACATAAGCATAGTATATTGCAATCACTGAAGGTGGTAAGAAGATCCTGTGGATGAAAAAGTTCCTATAAGAATTGCATCAGAACCAAGAAAATTATGTTCTTTATTGCGACAATTAGAGTGTAATTCACCTTAGCAAGAACCCAATCTTTCACTCAAGGTCTAAACACATTGACGTAAGGTATCATTGGATTTGTGATGTGTTGGAACATAAACTACTACAAGTTGAGAAGATCCACACCATTGATAACGGGGCAGATATGATGACAAAGATCCTGACTAGAGAAAAACTTGTTATCTGTAGAGAGATTGTAGGTGTGGAGGAACCATGTACCACATAAGGTGGAGGGGGAGATTTGTTGGTCCATCTCGTGTGGGCCAGCAACAATAAAAATAAAAGGCATTCAACAATGAAGGCGCCTGCGGTGAAAAGAAAGAAAAAAAAAGTCAAAAAATTTGTAATATTTGTCTCCGCGTAAAATTGGCTTAAATGGTGGAAGGCATTATTTGCCTCTATAAAAGGCCTTAGCCTCAATCTTAATATTCACATCAAGTTGAGAGAAAGAAAATTACAGAGAGCAGAGATTAGAGAAAGTTTTCTGAGAGAAAAAATTGAAAGCGAATTTGTGAAGTTTTATCCACAAATTGAAGATACATATTCATTGTATTTTTGTGAGAGATCTACCTAAAAGTGAAGTTTGTAATCCCATTTTATTATAGTAGAAGTTTTAAGTAGCCTACGGTCCCGTGGTTGTTACTTTCATTTTAGAAGGTTTTCTACGCTAAAAATCTTTGATGTTATTTTTGTTCTATTTTAGTTTAGGAAAATATCTTGAGTTTGTGGAATTTATTTCTTTACAATCATCAATTTTTTCCAACAGGTTACCTCAGAGCAAAATGCATTCCATGATTGATTTCCTACAGTTTTAGTTTTGTGCTCATTTAGCTGTTGGTACTCAGACTGTTGTTCAGTATTTATTGGCACTTAACCTTGTGATCCGGTAGTTTAATATTGATTTTTGTTATACGCTGAGTCACTCACATTTTTATTGTTTACAATGATCCAGGATAATGAAGGATCTACTGTTTCAAGGTAACGTAGATTTCTTGTTTATCCACAGCCCTAGGCTTGCGTGATTAAAACTTTCTCTAAATGTGGGATTTCTTGACAAAGTTGGGAAATTTAACAAATGTTTTTTGGTTTCTTATGTAATTGAGATTTGATTAGTGGAATGGTTAGTATTACGTAAAATAGAAGCAAGAAAGGAAAGTAGCTGATCTTGTTGATACATTGAGTGCTATTATATATATTCCAGTTTTCCCATTTAAATGTGCCATTTTATTTTTATTTTAGAACTCTTAAGACAGGACAGGAATATGTTCATGAAGTACATTGCTCCAGAGAAAGAAGCAGGTCAGCATGGAAAATTATTGATGAGGTATGGGCAAATTGTTTGGTCAAATAACAAAATTATACCGCACGATTCAATTTGTTGAATAGCATCTATGTTTGTGTGCCATGTAGTATTTGATGCCATTTGTTGAGCAAGAACACTTTCAGATTTCAAAAAAGTGTCGGCTTCATCCTGAAAATGACATATTTAGAGATCAAGAGGAGCACAAGATCCATATGGATATGAATGAATGGCAGTGTGGATACTGTAAGAAAAGCTTCCATGCTGAAAAGTTTCTTGATCAACATTTTGTTGACAGACACTACAATCTTCTAAATGTCGTAAGTGCACCATATTTTCCTTACCATATGTGTTAGGAGCACTGTTATTAAGTCCAAGATGCAACCTCTATATCTAATTATCTATGCTTCACTTGTAAATATGACACATTATTTTTGCATAGACCATTATAAACGGTATCATTTTCTTTTTGATCAGACTACATAATTATCCCCTTCATCTATTTAAATTCAAGTTTATGTTATGTATTCTTTGGAATTCCCATTCACTCTTTCCTTTTTCTTTCCTCTCGAATTTACTTCAAAACTCATCATCCAAGGATTCTGATCGACTTGCTGTAAGACATATTGGCATGTGAAAGTCCAGCATTCTGGAAGCATTTTGAGTTCAATTTTCCTTTTTCTCTTTATGTTTGGCCTGCTATTTCACCACAACGAAAATTTCTTATGTATTCATTTTACTATACACTAATTATTAATTATTAATTTTTAATTTTTAATTAAGAACATAAACTTCCTGTTTAAGCCGTATGATTGGTAACTTAACTTACATAAAAGCTATGGACGCAGAATGACAGTAAATGCCTGGCGGATGTATGTGGGGCATTGCATTGTGACCTTGTGATGAATACAAAGTCACCCAAAACCAAATGCAATCCTGCAGCAGTTTCAAAGAATCGTATCTTGTGTGAGGTTGATTTTTGATTGCCGCTACTTGCCAGCCCTCTTGAACCTGTTATTTAGAACTGCTAATATCTTTTTTCATGTGCAGAGTCTAGCAGACGGTTGCTTTCCATTTCATCAAGGGCCCACAGCAAGTCGCCTACATGGTATTACTATTATGCTATCAAAAACACTTATGCTAAAAAAAAATGTTTATTGCAAGTTGGGAAAATCCCAACCTACATGTCATAATATAAATGGTGTCTTGGTAGTAAGGGTTGCACACTTTCAGCATATGGAATGATCTCAACTTGGAGTGTAGCATTGCTTAAAATGCTATGTTATCAATGAAACATTGTGTACTGTTTATGACAATGTTTCTTTATTGTCATTTTTTATACTCTGAATGCTAATAATCTCTTGCTAAAGCTATTTCATTTAGTTTCTGCCCTCTCTAACTAATGCTGATATTCTGTCTTGTTTGTAGAATTGTTTTTGCGCCAATTTTGTGATGCTCATACCTGTTCAGGGAATCAGAAACCTTTCTCCAGAGGAGGCAGGGTGAGACTTCAGTCTTTTACCGATGAATTATAAGGGCAGAACTTATAAAGAAACCTTTCTCTGAAGTAACTTTTCTAAAGCTTATGAGTTTTAATATTGTTTTGTATTACACCCCATGCGGGCTAACTTCTATGATATGCTTTTGAGCAGTCTTCCTTTTTAACCCCATGTATTATTTTCCATTTCCGATCTACTAGTCAATTTATACCTAAAGCTGAATACATTTTAAAAAATGAAGCTCATTTGAATACATGTATGTATAAAAAGAAAATATTTTGGTATTCAAAAGTAGTGAATCTTATGCAATATTCTTTATGCTTTTTCCCACTCTGAACGGAGATTGGAGACAGCTTTTGTAGACATTTTCACATTCAAAATTTCCATTTTGTCTCTTCTTCTTTAGGATTTTAAAAACAAAAGAAATTTTTTTAGGTCTAACAAGGGCTATTGGGGTTTAAGCTTTCATGTGTGAAAGGATTAATGTCTGTCTTTCACACAACTGAATTAAGTTTTTTTTATTCTTTTTTTCTCCTGAATAAATATTTGTTTTTCTGCTTTTGTTTATATGACCTCTTTGCTTTGTCCATGCAGAAGCAAACAAGTGTACTCTACTTGGCAATTTCAATATTGACTCTTATGCTGCTTCCAATTTTCTATCTTATTGTTTATTTGCATCAAAGGTATCACTTTTTAGCTTTCGAGGAAGCACATATTTTAAAGTTCAAATAATTTCTTACATTATATTGTGATTTTCAGAGAGATGAGAATGAGAAGCCAAGACCTCAAACGGATTGTACAGAAATCAAAACCCTCATAGTTGGTAATCTATATAAAATTTATTCCTAAATGTTTGAAGATAATGACATGCATAGTGTGTTCTACAAGTTGAATTATCTTTCAGAAGAACATGACTCTTCCGGTATTGACTTACTGCTCTTCTGTGATTACTGTCACTGAATCATTGGAAACACCATAGACGATTTCTTAAAATATCAGACTTAAAAGAAAATAATAATAATAAACCAGCAATTGAAATGGAATTCTTAATTTCTAAAGTTAGTTTATCCTTGCTCCATTTTGCTTATTTTGAAGGTTAAGCTTTTTGGAATCAGCAATGATCAAGGATGATGGCAATTTTACAAGTATGTCTCTCAACTTGGCTTGGCTTGAAGTAGATATCCTCACAAATGAATACGTTTCTGAGGCATGCATGGAGAAGAAAATGGGCTAGAAATGCTCGAAAGAAGTCTGAATAGATCACCAATTTGAGAGCTCCAGATATGACATGTTTTCCGAGTAAAGAACTGGTTAATCATTAAAATTGATATGGTCCATAGACATCTTGTTTGTTCAATCTATATTTGTCACACAAAGTTTGTGATTTGTTAACCCATACAATCTTATTTGTCTCTCATTTGGATTCTTTTCATCTTGAATCTTTTGTAACCGGACATGCTACTAGAAATTCATTCTTTTGAGTTTTGACTTATAGCATAATGGTAGGGATTGACATTGAGAATAGAGAAATTGATATTATTTTTTGTAAGCAGCTCCAGGCCTATTCAAGATATAAAAGCACTCTTGCAAGTTGCAACTAGGGGCATTTTGCGGATAGAAAGTCTCTTTTTTTAGTAATTCGATCTAAATTGAATTTGAAGATTTTTAATCCAAATAGGATCTGATAACGTAATCAATCCGAATTAATTTAAATTCGAGTAGATTATATTTTTTTTAGATAAGATAAGATCGAATTGATGTTAAAATTTATTTATGAATTATTGTCATGTATAAAACGTAATATACACATAATTTGAATTTTAAATTGATGTATTTTTAATAAAATTTATTATTTATAATTATAACTAAGAAAATCAAAAGATTGAGAAGTATGTTAGGATAATTATTAAATTATTATAAAATTTTAATAATTTTATTTATTTTTTAAAATAAAAATAAAATTTAATGTAATTATGATATGTTTGATATTTAAATATAATATATTATAAAATAAAATATGTTTTTATTTATAATTTGAATAGTTATTCTATTCGAATTAACAGAATTATAAAATTTATTGATTTGAGTTGATCCAAATTTTATATTTTCAAATCAGAATTTGTAAAATATTTCAATCAAATTTGTAAATTTAAACAAATTAATCTCACCCATGTACCCCTCTTTGCAGGCATTCCCTGTGGAATTTTATCCGAGACAACAAATTGTTTTATAAATGTAACAGGTTTAAGTCAACGGATGATGAAATGTAGTTTCTATAGTAGGTCTTTCCTTGTTCTCTACTGAGGCTTTTCGATTTTAGAACTACTAAGATTATTCTGTAACATACTTTACAAAGTACTGGATAGCAATTAGCAAAGGCTAGCTGCATCAACATTCTCTTGGTTACTGTCAATGTAATATGACAAACACAAAAACATACAAGACAATCGCAACGATTATCACTATGCTCTCTACAATTAACATCTCGTTTTTGTTTTCTTAAGATTATTGTAAAATGAAATTTATCCAAACAACATTTAATAGTACGAAAGATTACAAAGTATCAGAGTAAAAATAGTAACAACCAAGGATTTGTTCATTCAAAAGTCTCATGGAGAATGCGAGGCAGTTTCCCTATTGACATTTGTGTTCTCAATTTTTGAGAATGTTCAAGTCTTCACCAAATTTCACCCTCAAAATGTTCATAACCGATTGTAGACTGTAGTATACATTTGGAAATTATAGATGGTTTTCATTTTAAACTAAAACTAGTACCGTACAACATAATATTAGCAACAACAACAAAAGAAAACCATGCAGCATAAGTTACTAAACAATATTCTGACAGCACAAGTTTTTCATCACTTACCCAGGCATATAAGGTAATCACATGCAAAATGTTGAAAATTGTTATAAAATTTCTTAATTCAAGGGGCAAATTAAGGAGTAAAACAAGGAGTTATCATACTTAATTTAAGGAGTAAATCAATGTTTAATTCAAGGAACTCTTATTTTAAGGAGTAATTCAAGTAGTGAATTTCCCTATAAATAGATGTGTAATTGTAATGAATTAATTAATCAAGTGTTCATTCTAATTGAGAGAAAAACTTTTGTAAGAGAAAATTGAGAGTAATTTTCTTGGGTCTAATTGTGAGTTGTAAGTGTTGTAAATACCATGTATAATTTCTCCTCTTTCAACAAAAAGATCTGCAATATGTCTGGAGACGTAAGTAAGATTGGTCAAACTCCGTTATCAAATTTGTGTGTTATTTTGTCTATTTTGCTTTCTCATAAATCTGACTTATCAGAAATTTACGTAATTTTTCATCAACTGATATCAGAGCTTTTGGTGATGATTTCTGTCATTTTCTTGCAAGGATACTATTCACGTGAATAGTGAAATTTGTTGACGATATTTGTTCATTGACAGAGGTATTCTAATACTGGTTTGTAGAAATAGTCAGAAACGATCTAGAGGAAGTTAGATTTTAGTGGGAGCAATGGCCTCAGATGAAGGAAATGTGAAATTCGATGGCATAGATTTTGGGTTTGGGAAAATGCAAATAGAGGATTATCTATATCAACCTCTCTCAGGGAAGAAGCCATAGGCTATGAAGGAAGAAGATTTGAATCTTCTAGACAGAAAAGCCCTCGGAGTTATTCGATTGACGTTATCCCGCAATGTTGCTTTCAACATAGTAAAGGAAAAGACCACGACGAGTCTTATGGCAGCTCTCTCTAATATGTATGAGAAGCTATCGGCCTCAAACAAAGTGCATTTGATGAGGCGTTTGTTCAATTTGTGGATGACAGAAGGCGCATCGGTAGCTCAACATCTCAATAAACTCAACACAGTCATAACCCAGATGAGTTCAGTTGAAATTGAATTCGATGAAGAAGTACAAACCAATACTTTTATCTTCTTTACCAGAAAGTTGGAATGCTACTATCATAACTGTAAGTAGCTCGTCAGGAAGCAACAAGTTGAAATTTGACGATGTTCGTGATCTGGTTCTGAGTTAAGAGATTCGACGTAAAGAGTCGGGTGAATCATCAACCTCTTCAGTTTTTCATATAGAGTCAAGAGGAAGAAATTCAACCAGAGGAAATGGACGTGGCAGAATAGACTACCAAGGTAGATCAAAGGACAAGAGGTCCAAATCTAGGAATCCTAATAATTCCCATAACTCGAAGACTATCGAGTGTTGGAATTGTGGGAGAACCAGACACTACAAAAATTAGTATAAGAGTGCATCGAAGGACAAACAAGTGAAGGTAGAGGAAAATGTTACTTCCACCTCAGGAGAAAATGATGCATTGATATGCTCTTTGGAGAGCAAGGAAGAATCTTTAGACTATGGAGCAACGTTCCATGCTACTTCACAGAAAGAATTCTTCGAGAAATATGTCTCTGGAAACCTTGGAAAGGTATATCTTGGTGATGACCAACTATGTGCTATTATTGGCAAAGGCGTAGTGAAGATTAAGTTGAACGGGTCTGTTTGGGAGCTGAAGGATGTCAGGCATATTCCCGACCTAAGAAAGAACTTAATCTTAGTAAGGCAATTGGCTAGTGAAGGCTATGCTATAATCTTCCATGGTGATGATTGGAAGATTTCAAAGGGTGCAATGACGGTTTCTCGAGGTAAGAAGAGTGGCACTCTTTACATTACAACATGGGGCATGCTGTTCAATCGTAGTTGCAGTAGGCAATGAAACACCAAATATGTGGCACCAAAAGCTAGGCCACATGAGTGAAAAGGGGATGGAGATTATGCACTCAAAGGGAAAACTTTTAGGTCTACAGTCTGTAGAGATATACATGTGCGATTGCATACTTGGAAAGCAAAAGAGAATCAACTTTCAAACAAGTGGCAGAACCCCAAAGAAAGAAAGGCTAGAGCTTATTCACTCTGATGTTTGGGGACCAACGACCGTCTCATCCATTGGTGGGAAATACTACTTCGTGACTTTCATTGATAATCACTTTCGGAAGGTATGAGTTTACTTTATAAAGCACAAGTTTGAAGTATTTGAGGCTTTCAAAAGATGGAAAGCTATGGTTGAAAATGAGACAGGTTTGAAGATCAAAAAGTTCGGAACCGATAATGGTAGTGAATATGAAGACACCATATTCAAAAACTTCTGCTATGAGCACGGGATAAGAATAAAAAAAACTATGTCAAGCATGCCTCAACACAATGGTGTAGTTGAGTGTATGAACCGAACTTTGATAGAAAGAACCAGAAGAATTTATATTCAATTAGGTCTACCGAAGCAGTTCTGGGCAGAAGTAGTCAACACGACAACTTATTTAATCAACCGAGGCCCATCTGTTCCATTGGAGCACAGAATACCAGAAGAGGTATGAAGTAGAAAAGAGGTAAAACTATCACATCTAAAAGTTTTCGGGTGTGTAACATTTGTGCATATTAGTGAACAAGGTAGGAATAAGCTTGATCCCAAATCTAAGAAGTGCACCTTCATCGGCTATGGTGAGAATGAGTTTGGCTACCGCATTTGGGATGACGAAAACAAGAAAGTGATTTGTAGCAGAGATGTGATTTTCAATGAAAGAGTGATGTATAAAGACATGCATAAAATAGACACGAACGACTCAAAGCAAAATAAGTCAATATTTGCAGATGCAAATGATGTCCCAGATAGTTCCATGAAGGAACCAATTGTAGCAAGTCTTCAGCTAGAGGAACTCGTTGGACAAAGTAGTGCTCATTAGTTCGACACACCACAACCTCCTACTACAGCTCCTGTATTGAGGTCTTTTCGACCTCATGTGCCTAACAGAAGATACATGAACTATATGTTGTTGATTGATGAAGAAGAGCCTGAATGCTATGATGAAGCTTTTCAGACTCGAGATGCCAACAAGTGGGAGCTTACCATGAAATTGAAGTTATGTTCAACTTCAGTTGGTCTACTAGAGTAACAAGACTAGAAAAGTTGTTGCATTGATCGAGGTGTGAAGACATGTTGAAATTAGTTTTCAAGTGGGAGATTATCGAAATTTGTATAAAGCTCCTTAATTCAAGGAGCAAATCAAAGAGTGACCATCCTTAATTTAAGGAGTAAATCAATGCTCAATTCAAAGAGTAATTCAAGGAACTCTTATTTTAAGGAGTAATTCAATGAGTGAATTTTCCTATAAATAGATGTGCAATTGTAATGAATTAATCAACCTAAGTGTTCATTCCAATTGAGAGAAAAGTTTTTTTGGAAGAAAATTGAGAGTAATTTTTTTGAGTATAATTATAAATTGTGAGTGTTGTAAACACCTTATATAATTTATACTATTTCAATAAAAAACATTTACAGTAGGTCCAAAGACGTAAACAAAATTACCCAAATTCCGTTATCAAATTTGTGTATTATTTTGTCTATTTTAATTTCTCATAAATCAGAGTAAGAGTAAAAATAGTAACAACCAAGGATTTGCTCATTCAAAAGTCTCGTGGAGAATGCGAGGCAGTTTCCCTATTGACATTTGTGTTCTCAATTTTAGAGAATGTGTAAGTCTTCACCAAATTTCACCCTCAAAATGTTCGTAACCGATTGTAGACTGTAGTATACATTTGGAAATTATAGATGGTTTTCATTTTAAACTAAAATTAGTACCGTACAACATAATATTAGCAACAACAACAAAAGAAAACCATGCAGCATAAGTTACTAAACAATATTCTGACAGCACAAGTTTTTCATCACTTACACGTGCAAAATTCATATGATTACATTACAATATGCTAAGCCATTTTCAAATGTCAATAGAGGCTCGAATGAAATATATATAGGACTCATCAGTTTTCATTTACATAATACAAGTGGTTGATCATGAGATGGGATGAAGATCTGTCATTCTCTTCCTAATGGATTTGCTAAGTCTAGAGAGTCTCTAACTGGTCATTGTCAATTCTTTGTTTTGGTTATCATATGCTCTCACCGTAATACTCGCCCAATTTTTTATTTTTTATTTTTTCTACTCACAAGTCCAATAATTTCTGAATAGGCTCAGCTGGTCCTTACATGATTCAGATTGTTCAATTTCAATTGGATCACCAACAAGACGATATATCAGCCAGGTCCCAGCTTAATCAGCAACAACAATGACAAATTGTGGCCTTAATGGAGTTAAACTCCTCATATTTGACAGCAGAAAAGAATCTATCCGTAGCCAATTACTGGTGAATACTTTTTAACCGAGTCATTTTTGTTTCTAATGCCAGCTGTCGCATGAATTCCAAGCTTTTAATCACTTCAAAGAACTAGAGGCTTCATGTGGATAAGAATCTATGGTTCTATGACCCCAAATGCAAGGGATATCAGTTCATTTGATAGAAGGAAACCATCTGGATCACTGAGCCGAATAAAAGCAGGTGCCTTTTTAATCTGGTCCTCTTGATGAAGAAGCAGGGCATTCAATTCATCAGCAGTAATGGACCTTCCTTGCTCGTCCAAGAAAATTATGTGCCCGCTTTCAACGTAAGGTCTATAGGTCTCACAAAGAGAAAAAACAAGAGAATCACCGAATGTATCTCCAAAATATTTCAAATCTAGACCTCTTGCAGTCCTTAGAGAGAGCATAACAACATCGGTGGCAATGTCTTTGGCAGCAGTATGAGTATTATCATGACCATTGATCAATCCATTTTCCAAATCTTCTACATAACCCACATACTGTTTCATCATTTTTGGCCTTGAGAATCTCAGTCCACCGACATAGCTAGCAGAACCAAGACCAAAACCATAAAATGGTTTGTTCTTCCAGTAAGTGAGATTGTGTTTACACTCAAAACCAGTCTTGCAGTAACTGCTGATCTCGTAATGCTTGTAACCCGCATCAGATAGCATTCTTGAAGCCATTTTATATAAATCAGCAGATTGTGTTTCAGAAGGTAAAGGGAATTCCCCAGGTGTATACCTGGAAAGAATAAACTTTCAGAATCAAATGAATGCTAAGACTTGTACCTAACTCTTCATCGCTCAAAACTGTGTGATTGGCTTATATAAACACTTTTTAGCAAAAATTCCTTATATGCCCACATTATACCCAGTTTAACTTTAAAAATAATTCTACAGTTTAAAATTAGAGAAAATTACTTGTTATAAAACTAGCAAAAAATTGATCCCAAAAAAAAAAAAGAGAGAGAAAGTTATTACTTACAAAGATCCAAACTTTGTGCCTTGCTCCACTTGCAAATCGTATACTGACACATGGGGAGGTTCGGCTTCAATAGTGAGCTTCAAACTCTGTTCCCACATTTCAGGGGTTTGTTGGGGAAGAGAAGAGATCAGGTCCAGACTCCAATTCTCAACCCCACATGACTTAACAATCGCAATAGCCTCATAAACCTCCTTAAGACCGTGTGCTCTCCCACAAGTCTTCAACAACTCTTCTTGAAATGCCTGAACACCCAATGAGACACGATTGATTCCCAAGTCCAACAACTCCTCCATTTTCTTAGCATCAAAAGTCCCAGGGTCCATTTCCATAGATATTTCAGCATCCAACTTAAGCCCAAACATCAATCTCAAATTCTCCAAAACCAATGAAACAAGCCTTGGAGGCACAAGAGAAGGTGTACCACCACCAAAAAATACCGTTTCCAAAGGTGGGTTGGCTTTAGTTTCTAATTTAGTCGCAGTGATTTCTCGACAAAGCAATTTTATATAATTTATCATTCTTGGATCTTCTTCGTTGGTTTCAGTTAAGGAAGATGAAGAACCCAGAGCGACAATTGGGAAGTCACAGTAATGACAGCGTTTTCGGCAGAAAGGGAGGTGGATGTAAGCTGAAGTTGGAAAGGTCTGGGATAGAGAAATGGTAGTATAAGTATCGGGTGGGGGATTTTGTCGAACAGTTGATGGGGCGTTAGCAAAAGAACGAATGAGAGAATGGGACGAGAGTCTTGGAGTTAAGGATTTAACTGGAAAGGCTGAGAAAAGAGGATAACATAAAGTTGATCTAAGCATGATTTTCTGATGATATTTTAGAGCGGGTGGTGGGGGTGATTTTCTAGTGATAATCGCCGGCATGCGCAAGTAGCCGAGACGAATAGCAAGGGAATACAGGCAGTCGTTATTTTTGTTTTTTGTTTTTTTTGTGACGAAGGCAGGCAGTGATATTTTAGAAGAAATCAATAATTTCTAATTTTGTCTTATGCTCTGTAGAGCTTGATATCTTTGTGATAAATATTTTGTAACTTTAGTAACTTATATCTTCAAAGGATGAAACAATGTCAATTTATCTTCATAATTTGTAAGAAAAAGTCTATTTAACGGAGAGAGAGAAAATAATTTTCCTAAATCTCAATATTTTATATATTAGAGTTAAAAATATTAAACGTAGAAATTTATGTTCTAACTCTTTTCAAAAGAGTTTAGATGAAAATCTAAGTTCTTTCAAAAGAGTTTATGGAAGGGAAGAATTATCAAAGATTTATAAGTTGAATGAAAATAGAGTTCATAATCAATATGAGAATTATCAGTTTTTATTCAAATCAACTCATAGTCATGATCGACACTTAAGTGGGCAAAGTTATACCGTAAGAGTGAAAACCAAAAAATTAATTCTGATATCATATAAAAATCTATAATTAACTCTATTCAAAAAAATTCTTAAAGAAGAAAGATTACAAAAGACTTTTAAGTGTAACGAAAACAGAATATCTAGCACTTAACATTAAGTATTATATTTTAGTTAATAATCATATATATATAATGGGTGCTTTACAATATGTTATGTAGTTTTATCTTTAAGGGTGTTAATTCGTGTAAAATATGTTAGTATGAGTTTATTTAAATTAATTCAATTAAAATTGATCAAATCTTAACTCAAATCTAATTTAATTTATGTCATAAATTTTCAACTCTAATCCAAATGAAAAAAGAACGAGTTGGTCTAAGTAGCACGAATTAGCCAAAAATTATTTTTATGTATTAATCGACTATTTTTAACTTATTTAACCCGATGTTGATTTGAAATATTATAAATTTTCTTAAATTTTTAATATAATTAAAATAATAAATTTTTTGAATCAAATTCAATACATTCTAATAATATTAAACATAAAAATAACAATTTTATTATAAGTTTTTACGAAATCAAAAAGTAAAAAAATTCAAAAATATAACTATATTATAAAACAATTCAAAAAATTACTATTTAAAATTAAAATAAATAAATATTTTAGACTTAAACTTCATGTAATTGTTATTAGTGATAGCATAATATATTTACAAAAATAATTAAGAAAAATAAAATTATAAGTTAATTTAAGAAAGTGATGAACAAATCAATAAACTTGTTATAATTATTTTATATAAAATAAATTACGAATAAAAAAGAAATTGTAATAGACATAATTTTTAATTAAAATTTATAAATACTCATATAACTAGTCACATTTTATGTTGATAAAATATCGTATAATTTTTATTAATAAATAAATAATTGATATATATATATATATAAAATAAAAATTATAATTATTTTTTTTATTTTATCGTACTCTTTAACCCAATCCTCGTAATTTTCTGTGTTAATTAGGTCGATCTAAATTAAACTAAAATTTAAACAATAAAAATACAACATGCATATATTATTATCACCTTTAGTTATTTTGAATCTCTATTCCTAAACGAAAAACAGCTAAACATAAATACATGGACTTTTATTAAAACCACCGTTGTATATGTAATATTTAAAAACATGTAATATCCTTGCTTTTATTGAATAATTAAAAGTAACCTTGTACTTTTTTTTCTATAATTGTTCAGCCATGTCTAATCACTTTTAATTTTTTATTATGAATTCTGACATTTTTCATCTGTCCAAGTCACATTAATGATAAATTAAAGAAAACTTTACTAAGAAAATACGCAATAAGGAAAAAAAACAAAAAAAAAAAAGGAAAACTGAAAGCGGTTTTGAAATGTGAGTGGTTTCTAAATAACGCTACAAAAGTAACGCGTGACGAGACGCTCACTAGATCCGTAATATATATATACCGACATTTTTGTTTTACTATACTATCATTAAGACAAATTTTAGAGAAAGAAAAAAAAACCTACGGACGTGTATTTTTATATAATTAAAATAAAAATATTGACACATGTAATTTTTATTTAAAATGATTTTATCAAATTTATTAAATAATAAATTCATTATTATTGATTATCGCTCCAATTTATTAGACTTTATCTTACAAAATCATAACTATTAATTTAATATTTAATAATAATAAATAATGATGTGATAAAAATAATTATAAAATTATTATTAACCAAAAACAATTATTAACTAATAAAAAATCACATATTAAAAAATTTAATTATCCATCGTAATAAAATTTGAAGAGATTGAATATATTTTATTATATCAAAATAAAAGTATTTGTCTTTGGTTTCATAATGCTTTGAGCTACTCCACACTCTCGAGTATTTTTTTTTTTTTGTAAAAATTCATTTCATAATTTTAAATACGTGTTCTCAATATCTTTAGGATCTTAAACTTATAATAATTATTTATTATTTTGAAATTATAAATTATAGAAATTGATAAAATGTATATTTATGAAAATATTATATATATTCTTATAACTAATATAATTTTATTTTATTATTTTCAATTTTAATTACATGATAATATAAATATAGAATGTCTTATATCAAAATTACTTAATAATAATCTAAAACATTTTTTTATCAAATTCAATCTAACAATAAGATGTAAACTATCCATGACCCTGCTTATGCAAACTAATTTTATGGATTAATCATCCACCCTAATTATTCTATACGCCATTACGAGAAAAATGTTATTTATAACAGAAAAAATGCTATATATTATAATATTCTATTTGAATTTTGGTTAGTCCAATCGCATAATTTTCATTAAAAAAAATAAGGAAGAGATATTGCCACAACTTTATTCAAATGTATAATTAATATTATTAATAAAATTTTATACTTTTTTTTTTCGTGAGAATAAATAAATATAATTGTGACTATAATTATACTACAAAAAAAAAAGTAATTGAGCTAAATCAATTAGCAGTAGTAGTACAGTTAAGTGGGTTAGTGTAATCTCTGGTAGGCCCTTCGATGACACGCTAGCTGAGAAGGAAAATCATTTTACAATGATGTCTTAGCATTTGCTCATTCGCTCCAGATTAGTACATCTTTTCTCTTAAAGAAAAGAAAATACAAAATAAGAGACCTCATATAACAACTAAAGGAAGGCCCAAAAGCAAACGTTTCACCAAAGAAAAGCTGCGGAACATCAGTACATGTAACTAGATTTTATGGGAAAACAATTCAAATCATTATTAGCCCACTGAAAACAACTAATATACGAACACCATAGAAGATGTGCTTGGTACAACCACACTAATCAAAATCATGAAAAAGGAAAGCTTCATAATCTGTCACCAAACACAGCGGTAAGTAATATGCTTATCTGTAATCCCTTCGCTGTAAGCAATCTTCAGCACCTGCCCTTTCCTGAGTCCGTAATAGCGTGCAATTGCATCCTTCGGCGATATCCGAGGCAGCTGCAAGAAGAACCATTGTTCAAAGTTATGCAATATCTACCTATCACGTTCTAGGTCCAGCACAATGCATACTATGTATTGAATTCAGAAATCTAGTTTACAAATATATAGTCTTTTATCTTTCTGATAGCAGCATTGCAAGACATTTTTACTGATGATAACTATGCTATCATTTGTGCAAAGCAGAAAACAGAGTCTTCAAGATACCACAATCCAGTCGAGAATGCATTAACATCACTAACCTGCTTTTCTTCTACACTGTACCGCTTCAGGAGTCTTTGTTTCTCCTCATCACTCAGTACCCTATGCTTTGGCTTCAGGACATGCTTTGTAATATTAACAAGCAAGTCTGTGATCTGACACAAAATAGGCCATAGAGATGTTAAATTAAAACACTGTACTCTTCATTTCATTTTCCTTGAGGAACCAGTGTCCAAGCAACATGACATAGATATAGGTGTAGGTACATGAGCACTCCAATTTGAGGTAAATTTACAGTTTTTTTTTAAATGAGTGTGTCCAACTCCCGGACATGTATCAAAAAAAATTTATGAGTCTTAGTATTCTAAGAAAGTCCGTATGACTTAGCTTAAAGCAGTGAGGTGTTCAAGTTTTAAAGGCTATAAAAACACAAAAACAAATCAAATGAAGAAGCAGCTTAATCTAAAGAGTAAAAATAACACAGATCTTATCCTTTTAAGTTTTAAGCAGGCATTTACTAAGTTAACAGAATAAAAGAAGCACAGCCAACTCGTCAAATACAAACTTGGAATAAATTTTACAAATTTAAAATTTCTTTCAAGTCAATCATCAGTTGAGCACAGTAGCAGGAGAAAAAAGAGTGGCCACTCGAAAACAAAATTTCAGATAATCACTATTATACACAAGATAAAAGTATTGTTTGTATTGGCAAACCATAATCACTGGAATCAAACCTGAAATGTGTCAACTTTAAATGGTAAGCCATCCAAAGCTTTCTGAGCTTGGGTTGTCAAAGTGCTTTCCAGAACCAAAACGAGCTCATTTAAGCTCTCCTTTTGAGCAATCTGAGCTATAATACTACGGATCACATTGACTTTCACAGTACCAGCCCCAGAATACACTACAAGAATCTGCAGTTACAGCATTGATCATTCACAAACTCATTATTTGAAACAATAAAGATATAGAAAATTAATGCAGTAGTAATGGAAAGCATAAGAAGACTGCTCCTATTTCAGTCTTCCTTTAAGTTCCGCATTGGCATAAAGAATCATATTGAATTTGATGGTCAAAAAAATAAATAAAGAATCAAATTGAACGATCATGTAAAACTTTAACGCATCAAAACCATCATTTGTGCTTGTTAACTGATCTGGTTTTCTAGTTCTCTAGTAAAAGGAAAACAGTCAACCTGTGGTTTAGATTTCAGAAATACCCAATGAAATGGCTAACAACTTACTCTGGACCAAAGTCCATAAATGCCAACTTGTTAGAGTCAAGTGGGATAGGCGTGAGAATGTTACACTAATAACAGTAACCGCCCTGCACAAGTTTCAGGTAAAACCGCAGAATAACCATTGGTTATGAAAAGGCAGCAGTTTCCTCACCTTTTAACTACGCTTCTTATTTTTTAACATTTATTCAAAAATATATTTATTTAAAAAAAATTAAATGTTAACATAATACTTAATCTACTAAATTTAAAATATTGGCACTAATTTCCATTCTTTAGCTATTTAGCACAAATCAAATAAAAGATATATATGTAAGAATAAATAAAATTCAACCTAAATATTCAAAGTGTAGTGTGTTTAATATTCAGTGTATTTTTCTACATATTATATGTATAAAAAACATAATTAAATATATTTTTGGTTTCGATTAACCACAGATTTGGTATTTACAATAAACATCACCGTCTCACGCCTAATTGATTACTATAATTTTCAGAAAAAAACAGTTGAATTTTTATAGATAACTATGATTTCTGTTATCTGCGAATAAAGTGCCCGTCCCTTCAGTCAATGGCATCAACCTTTAACACATCAAACTGGATGATAGGCATAGAAATACAACCATCAAAACCTTAACAGGAAATTATGTACAAAGAAAGAGAATAATCTCACAGAATTTCAGGAAGCTGAAGGTAAGTCAAATTAAAGAGTTAAGTGACCATAGACAACAAAGAACAGAAATAATTACTCCGAAATAACAGTCTACCCAGGATACCTTCTAAAATTCATAGCAACAATAGACTCAACTCAGCTTTTGCACCAATCATAGTCCCTGAAGATTACAACACTTTTTTCGTTTCTTTTTCTGGTCTATTTCCTCCAAGGATGAAAAAACTCATTAATAAAATAATCAACTAACATTAGAGATAACAGAGGGTCTAGCCGAGGCCGAGCAGCAACATCGACAAATGAGCAACCAGCGAAGCACTATTTGCAGCAATTTTTTGCTAAAATACGTGATACATCAATACAAACCTGAGGATGAAAGCAAATAGTACTCAACATTGTACACAACAACGCAGTGTTTAACAGCTCCATAACTCCTCCAAAACTTTCGCATCAATTAGTTGACATCTAAAAGAGAATCTTCAAAACAAACTAAAAAAATACCGAAAAATGCAGTAAATCTTATCTCTCTAGAAAAATGTAACAGGTTGAACTCAAATACTTTTGTACCGCTTTTTACGGACTTTCTTTTGCTTTTCATTAATGTTATTCTTCAATGTATACCACACTGATATAAGTTTCCAATACGATTAAGCCATTATTTATTGAAATTAACATCTGGGTAGTCAAATGAAGCCCAGATAACTAATTGGGCACTCAGAAACATTTGTTTGTAAGAAAGTAAGAAATCCAATGTAGCACAAACTCAAAAGAACAAGATTGTTACTTGGGTCAACTTAACCAACGTGAAGTCATAAGTCATAACCAACAAAACCAAAACAGGATAAGGTTAACAAAGATGAAGGGCTTACCTTGCTGGAAGGGTCAGAACGATGAGAATACGAGAGACGGAGCCTCTCGATGTCAGGGGATTGGCCATACATGGCTCGAAAATCTTGAAGAGAGAAGTTAATTTGGTCAGTGGAAACAGCGTAGCCTCTATCCTTGAGCATCTCCAGCAGAGTTCGGCGAGATAGGTAATAACGGAGACTGTCAATACTACCATCATCGGCGAAGTTATTTAGGCATGGACCAAGTGCCTCTCCATTGGCTTTCTCCCCAGATCCTTCAACCTCCATGTTTCTATGTCTCCTTACAGTCACCTGCCACTTTGTTCCTGAAATAGGAATGCCGAACCCAGCAAAGGATGCTACTGTTCTTGTGTACCCTCACGTCAGAGGACGTTTATCATCATATCAGGGGGCTTATGAGTTAGGTTAGGCCCTACGTTTGTTTTTTTTGTTTTTTGTTTTTTTTTTCACTTCCCTTTTTGGGCCGGTGTTCGATATCCTCTTTAGACTGATCGGCAATTTTGACCCCTTTCTTTACCTAGTCAACGTTCAGTATTCAATGTTTTTCTTTGACGTGGGAATGAGAGGAGTTAAACATAAACCGGTTATTTTCTTTTTGATATAAAATACTTAAATACACGTATTTAACTAAAAAATTAATCGAAGGATTTAAAAAACTCACCATCAACCAACATACTCATACATATATTAAACAAGTAATAAAGTGAAAGAATTTAATACGCATATATACACTTTAAAAAATATGAGATAAATTAAAAAAAATTAAATAAAAAATTTAAGCACATACATTCAACTAGTAAGATGAACCAATACAATCACATATCTATTAAACATAGGTGTTAAGATGAAATGAAAGAGTTTAAATTTACCCGTGCACATGCACTTAATATGAAACTTAGAGAAGTGAGGTTTAAAACTTCTTCTTCTTTTTTTTAGATAAAACAATTAAACACACTCAACCAACAAGATCAATCAATACACTCACACATTTATAAAGCAAATGAGGAGATGAAGGGATTTAAACTAACACATACTTTAAAGTAATGTGAGACTTAAATGAGTTAGGCCTAAAGAAGTTATTTGCTTTTTGAAATAAAATACTTAAACACACATTCAACCAACAAGATCAATTAACACACTCACACATATGTTAAACAGGTGGTGAGGTGAAGGGACTTAAACTGGCACATACACACATTCTAAAGCGATGTGAGACATAGAGGACTTAAACCAAAAGCTTTAATGTGTGGGACTTAAATTGATATCATATTAGAGTATGTGTCTACGCTAGTTTAATTCCATTCACCCCATTACCTGTTTAATAGGTGTGAATGTGTTGGTTAGTGTTGATGGTTGGGAGGTGTGTGTTTAAATGTTTTATTTAAAAAAGAAAATAATGATTTTAAACTTAACTTTTCTAAATCCCACATCGTTTTAGAGTGTACGTGCACACATCAATTTAAATCCCTTGTATCTCAATACATGTTTAATAAGAATATGCGTGTATTGGTTGATCTTGCTGGTGGGTGTTTATAAGTGATTTGGGTTGAAAAAAATGTTTGTATTTTTGTTATAGCACATTGCACCATGGAAAAGAAGATCTAGTTTTTCAATAAAACAATTAAATATCTCGAATGACATAACATTTATTAAATTTAATTAATGATATTATAGTAAAAAATTATTATTCAGATTTAACTCATGAAATTAAAGTGTTTTGTGTAATAAAACCTAAATAATTTTATTTGGTTTAACATTAGAATCAAGAAACAATCAATATTTAATATTATTATATTCAATAAATTTTAAATAATATCATTTAATTATTATTTTTTCGTCAAACAAAATATATTATAAAAATCATTATTTTTTCTAAATAATTATTAATTAAAAATATATATATTATTAAAATTAATTTAGGATTTTGAAATTTAGGATTTGAGGTTTAAGATTTAGAATTATATTTATGGGTTAAAATTATTATTTTTCTAAATAGAGTTTAGGGTTTCAAAATTTGAGAATAAAGATTTGGGATTTAGGATTTAAGATTTAGGGTTTTGGGTTTTGGGTTTTGAGGTTTTGGGTTATATTTGTGGATTAAGATTTATGATTAAAATTATTATTTTTCTAAATATGATTTAAGATTTTGAGATTTAGGATTTTGGGTTATATTTGAGAGTTTAACATTTAGGGTTAAAATTATTATTTTTCTAAATAAGGTTTAGAGTTTTGAGATTTGAGATTTAGAGTTTAAGATTTTAGGATTTGAGGTTTTGAGTTTTGGGATTTAAGGTTTAAGATTTTGGGATTTGAGATTTTAGATTTTGGGATTTAGGTTTAAGGTTTTGAGTTATATTTAGAATTGAGATAAAATTGAAAAAAAATTAGATAAGAACGAATTCATGATTACTTAATGGGAAGAATGAATCAGAATTTCATTTCATTCTCATTTTTTAATTCAACTAAACACAAAAATGAAAAGAATCAATTCTGATTTTATTTCATTTCATTCAACCAAACATAACATAAAAAAAACACTATATGAGCTACAACATTACCAACTGATCACACATGCCACAAATTACCAACAGATCATACATGTTCCACAGTATTTAGATTGTTCAAGTTAAACATTTAGCATTTCCAATTCCGAGAGGGAAAAAAAAGATAGAAACATTTAGCATTTCCGCAAAAATAAGATGAAAAATAATATTATTTCAGAGTTTTTTGTTTTGTTTGTTTTTAATCAAACTAAAAGCTTCAAACAATATTATTATTTTGTCCGAGTCTTTTAATTAATAACTGCAACTAGCTATCCTACATATATATCATTCTAAGACTGTTAGTTCCGAATGTCTCAGAGAGGGGGAAAAGTAGGTGTATATTTGCTCAACTCTAATACTGGAAAAAGAAAGAAAAACCATTAACTATAGGTGCCGTATTAAACTCAGAAGTAAAATACAGGTTACAAAGCGATCTGATGAAAATTTATACTCGTATCACATGTTACAAAACTGTATTACTCAAATCATACAAGATATTTCACCATGTAAGGCCCTTCAAGCTCGTAACCTAATTTCCTGTAATAATGTCTTGTTCCAACACCTGATATAACAGCTATCTTAGTTGACCTATGCTCCCTGCGAGCAATCCGCTCAGCTTCCTCCATTAGAAGGGTACCATAACCCTGTACGGATCAATTAGAGATTCCCAAAAAGAAATAAGTGGAAAAAAAATGGAGAGGAAAAGAGAAAATTTAGTCAGATTTTAGTGTGTGCAGCTGTGCGCAATTGAAATAGAGCGAGCCAATGGCTATGTCATGCAGGAAATAGTGAGCTCAATTCGGAACTCAACTCCAAGTAATTTATCTGAATGTTTCTATTGTTGTTGACATGTACTCTCATGCAAAAACACTAATATATTACCTGGTGTTGCAGCTTGTCAGCATCCCGTCCATGGACTGGTACAGCAGTTCCATAGACGTGAAGTTCACGAACAATAGAACACTTTCCCATGAGTTCAGGACAAGTGACGTTGCGGCCACATTTTCGCAAACGCAGCAACCCTACAAGAATATCCTACATCATAACAAAAATAAAGACAGATTTCAGCCAAAAAAGGAGCTCAACTAGCATAGCACAAGCCATGGATTTATATCTACCTGGTGTACATCTTCATATGAGAGGAATGTTTCCCAACCTTCATTTGCCATATAATCACGACGGACTAGCTCCACTTCTTCGGGCTTAATTTTGTGGTGGATGTCCTAAAATCATCAGAGAATTTTAGTGCAATTTCAATTTCTACCCTTTTGTTTTCCCTTTTAAGAAAAAAATACCAGAAATATGGTTGAAGAGTTTTTAAAGCATGGTAGATGGCTATACAAGCAACAATTATTCCACTTACTTGGATTCCAGCCTCTCTTGTCCGAACATCACGGCACTTTAAGCCCAAGTCTTCCATCCGAGCTAAAGCTAGCTCCCTAAGATTTCCTTTCTCAACCCCTGAGGTAACAAGAGGCATGGGAATATCCCGCTGAACTCTATAAACACGAGTCCAAGGGGGAACCATGGCAAGTATCCTTGCTATAATGTCCACAAGTTGCTCAGGCGGATAGTTTCGATACCTGCAAAAGGATATTTTTTTCATCATTAGATTTAGGTGCTCAGAGGGATTGTGGAGGGGAGAACTGAACCCATGATCTCGCCATTGGGAGAGTATCCAGCCACTGGGCTGTTTTGCAGAACATTATATGTAAAAACAATAATGATTCTAAAAAAGTATTTTAACTTTGCAGTAGTGGATCTAATAATAAAGCTTTCAGAAGTACCAAGTACATAAAATGTTATATTTAGTATTGTACCTGCCAGTTTTCCACAGCTCGTAGAGCCCAGTTCCACGTATTACAAGGGTAGGATAAATTTTAAGCCCATCAGCTCTAAACAATGGGCTCTCAAAGAACTCGCGAAAACTCTCCATGTCCCTCTCAACCCCAACATTTGGAAGATCAGGCATCATATGCGCAACTACCTAAATAAAGTACAAAAATCACTTGCAAGAAATTTGCAGACAAGATGAAGAGAAAAGGATTACCATGCAGAGCATGATTGGCTTATTTCTGCTTAGCAAGATTTATGATCAAATATTGCAATTAAAGTTATTTTCAGCCAAGACAAAAGGAGAGGGAATATATAGAGTATAGAACTTCACAGAAGAACAAGCACGCATGAGTAGTAGTCCATGAAATTGTCTGGCAATTACAATAAATTCACAACATATTTACAATGATAAAGTACATGGAAAATAATTATAAAGCTTTTTAAAATATGGGCAAAAATATGAACAGGCACTAACACAAACCATAAATAAATTGTAGTAGTTGGCCTGCTAAGGCATATTGAGGAGAAATTGCACCTTAAAACCAGCATCCTTTGCCATGGAAAAACAATCAGCAACTGCAGCAACTGTATGACCTCTATTAGTGTCACGAGCAACATCCTCATATGTGCTCTGAACTCCAATCTCCAACCGTGTACAACCATAAGAAAGCATTTGTCGCAAGTGTGGTCCAAGACAGTAATCTGGCCTCCTGATGGTTTTGATTAAATAAGGAGACATTAAATTGAAGGTTCTGGGGTAATTTCAATAACATAATAAAACATTGTATGATGCAAAAAAGCAAACAAAAGTTTTTTATACAGACATCACGCTAACACAAATGCAAGAAAGGTTTTATTGTTACACTACAACAATCAAGTCAACAGACACGATATGCAATAAAGGAGCCTTTAGAAAGAATGCAATTTTGAATATACATCCTCTCTCTAAGCAAAAATCAGAAAACAAATTACAATAAATGTTCAAAATTAAATGACAATATGCAACTACTGTAGACTGTGCTCTTTGCAACTGGGTACAAAGGCAGTAATTAAACATAAGTATCACTCTATTCAATCCCCATTCCCATCCCCTAAAGGCACAAACTGATACTGAAGGGTGAAGCTACAATCAAGTGAGACAAATATTTCAGATAAGACATCTCACATAAAGAGGATACAGAAATTTGGCAAACTACTCTTGCAATCGTATCTAAATCTTTCAAAATTTAAAAAAGGGTAAAGAATAAGAAAAACTCACGTTTCAATTGTCATGCCAATGCATTTAACAGCACCATGCTCAGAATAAGCGACAGCTTCCTCAACATTGGCAGATGTATGTCCAGATAAAGCATCATGAAGATTCCTTATGAAGTAATCACGGTATTCTGCTGGTAATGACATGAATGTTCCACCCATCAAGATGAACTCAACCTGAACACACATGCAATGCTATGAGATTATAGAAAAATACAAATGCTTGTCTTTGAAAATAAGAAAGAACACAGACCTTGTCCACACTGTGACCCAAACGCTTCAACTGATCTATCCTGCTTCTAGCCTGGACATATGGGTTGTATCTAGAGAAAAAGATGCAGATAACAAGAAAAAGACAGTTAGTAAAATAAGTAAAAATATAAGTAGAAAGAATTGAAATTGAAAACAAAGTAACACACGCGTCCCAGCATTAATCAATTTTGACAAACAGCCTTGTACATTATAACTCATAATTAACATACTAACATTTTGTATCATCACCATATTTTTTTCTTATACATATGGGATTAACTGCAAACCAAAGGTTAACAATCCCCAAGGAAAACCCAAAACTCAATGTTTCTTCTCACAGGCTCACAGCTACTTTGAATGATCAATGACTCCCCCTAGAGGAAAAATAAATAAAAAAATTGACCTTTATGCAGCCTAAATCTACACTCACACTAACGAAAAATATACACTTCATATCTGTTAGGATGATCCATTTTAAAGAGAGAAACTAAAAAGAAGTCAGAGAATCAGAATAAAATTGTGTGAATCTTATATTAGGTTCATATATATAGAACATTACATGTACATGTGCCGATTACATAAGTGGTACTACGTCACAACCTATCAGGGGGCACGTTAGTAAAGCATAAACTAACTTAGATTCGACTACATTGACAGATCGGACTGATGGTCAGTCTTTTAATACTTTACAATGCTCTAGACAGGTGAGGACACCCTAAGATTATCGCTTTAGAAGCGAGCATATCTCATAGTCTCGGACAAGGCACATAATGGATCGGGCTCAAGGTCGAGCCTTATGTTCAAACATTAAATACCCACTATTCTTTTAGCTCAATTCCTCAATAGAGGTGAAAAAGTAAAAAACCGGCCAATCAAATCAATCAAGAATAGGTAATGTTTTGGCATACCCTAATAAATGTCTATCAGTTGATTGGGGAGAAAAAAATCCCTATTTAAGGAAGGGCTAAGGCATTATCAGTTTCATTATTTCTAGGATATCGAACCAAAATCTCAACGAGAACACTCTGTCTTTTTAGCTCATATTTTGTATTTTTTTTGCTCGAATGGAAAGATACGCAACTCAAGATTATACTTTTTTTGCTCAGATTTTAAACATTTATTCTTGCACCTAATCATTTTTTGATTTCTTTTCGGGTTAATTCTTGATTTCACTCTTTGCCCTTTTCTTTGAAAAAACTCGAACTTTAGGTAACTTCTTTTTCCTGGAGCCTTATTATCTTTCTTCTTTTTATCCCTTCTTTGGTAACTTTTTGTAGCGATCATGCATAATGAAAGGGCGACTAGTATAGTAGTTTTACCTTCATGCTCCTCAAGCTCATCCTCTTGGGAGAGTCCTCAATATCCAAACTATTTAGCACAGGAGGAAAGTGAATTGGTCTTTTCATTTGAAGAAAGCACCTCACGTGAGAAAGAGATGCTTAAGATTCCAACTACTTCATCCCCACCTCAAACCACTCCTAATATAAGGTTGAGCATACCACAAACACAAATATCTATCACGAGGTCATGCAGAAAGAAATCCAAAAAGAAATCCAGAAAGAAAGGAACTAGGGAGCTCACAGATCGAACTAAACGTTAGAATGATAAGGTTGAAACAAGTGACCTAGCTCCAAAGGACAAGGCGAGACTTAGACGTATATACATCCCTTCATTAGTCCAGATAATGGTTCTAGACCCAAGTGTGATGAACAGTGCAATCTTACCTTTCAGGTTGGACAGTCTTTCATGAGAAAGCTTTGTGGCTTGTGTTAGATTTCCTTTATATCCCTTCATAAGAAAGTTTTTGAGTCGAACTCAGCTCACGCCAAGATAATTGATACCCAATATGCAGAAAACTTAGGGTGAAACTAGAGATGCCCGAGTTCAATGATGCATATGTTTTGAAACAAAACCCTACAGATACTAGAAGGGTCTATATGTCAACCAAACAGAACTAGGGTATAAACGTGATCCTCCCAGAAAATGAGAAAAGTGGAAACAATACTTTTATGCTTTTGGCCGGTAAGAGACAACTGAAATTAATGAAAGACTAATAAGGAGCTCTGTGTAGATATGAAGCTTGTGATAAGAAACATGGCTTCCTATATTACCACTTTAAGCTCGGAAGCAAAGCAAAGACTTGCCAACTTACAGAACTATCTGCCCAAGCTTCCTTGGAGAGATTTATTGAATACACCTCGATTTATAACCTGTGCATTGATGAGACCAGGCTCAATAGAGCCTCCAATAAGGATAATCCGCAAAAGCTGAGAATCGGCTCGACGCAAGATCCCGCCCAATGACTTTAGGGATAGATTTGAAGTTGTGCCTGACAATGGTGATAAATGCGCTCGAGCTCGATGCCTTGTTAGCTCAGTTAAAGAACAAGTTGCACCAAAAAAGCACAGGCTTAACAAAGTTGGTGGATCCAACACAAGGTTTGGTCTCCTCTAAAAGAAAAAAGAGGAGCAAGCATTCAACCAAAAAGACCGCCCCCTCCCAAGGCAAAAGGAGACATACAAGCAACAAGGAGGTTGTCCCTACACCAATCCCTGCTATTCGACCTTTTGAGTGGGTGGAAATCCTACTATAACCATTTCAAGCAATCAGACACCTGCTCCCGTGGCCTCAAACCAATTGAGGAGAGGAAAAGCAATCAGACACCTACCACACGAGACTTGAGGAGAGGAAAAGGTGTTATTGAACACTTGACTACTAAGATTGAGGGTATGACACTCTATAGAGGTATGGCTCCCGAGAGGGTGGACCATTATGTTGACAATCTTCCATATATGGCTCACAAGAAGCAAGTCGATGCTATATGCAAGGATGTGGATCACACCATAGTAGTGAGCAGGTTACTCTTTCCAAGTAAGTGGTAGCTCGAACCTTTATTTTGCTTGATTCTGTTTTTCATATTCATTTCTATGTTATCCTCCTCTCTCCTTTTTAAGCGTAGCTTATGCATGAGCTGAGTAAAGTTTAAGGTGTTAAGAAGCTAAAGAATGAGCTTGAGGTTGAAAAACAGAGTTATGCCTCAACCCGAGCCATGAACGTCGTTTTACTTGCCAAAGCCAACAAATAGGACAACGAGGCCATTGACAAGGAGGAAAAACTATCTCGCACCATAAGCGAGCTAAATTCAAACATGAGGCAATTTGAGGTGACAAAGGAAACCAAGAGCATGCTTGTGGCCGAGGTTAAAGCCTATAACTGCAAGCTTGAAATTGCTAAAGCTAAAAATGAGGAGTCAATGCCTAACCAAAAGCAGGTGAAGCACAACCTCAATACTATGGTTGAGTAGCTCTCATCGAGTGTTGAAATTGGCTACAACTTGACCATGGACTCTTTCAAAAGAGAGGCAAACAAGAGAGGCTTTGGTGAGTATTATTACAAAATTTTGAACACTCCAGTTACTCCTCCTTATTCACCTACTCAGACTCAAAATGAGGGTAAAGGGGAAGGGACTAGCATAGGTGAAAAAGAGCTCAAGGTGGGATATGAACCTCGTCAAGAAAATGAAATCGAGGTGGGAGATGAACCTCCACAAGCTGAAAATGTTTAATTTGCAACTGGCTTGGGCCAAGCATTTTTTGTCATAGCTAGGCCTTTTTTGATATATGTATCCTTTTTTTTAAGAGGCACAGCCTTCATCTAATGAAAGTGATTTTACCAAAAGATTTATGGTTTTGCTCCAAAAGTAGATTATGCATGTATTGTACATACATTTATACATTTATAACATATTTATTGATATAGATCTACCTCATGTCTTTATAGACATTTGTCCTGTTACACATCCCAATGCCTTGCCCTATAAAAGGCACTAAGACTACTTACGATTCAAATGTTTTTTCTGCTTTTAGAATTTAGCACATTTTACTCCACCTTTATTCGAGCTTTATGATCTCTGATCGAACAAATAGACATTAAGCTTGAGCCTTAAAACAAAAGAACGCTAGGCTTAGCATCGAGATGGCCAAATTAAAAATCGAGCTAGTTCACAACATGGATAAGGTTTCTTTTGTGAAGAGCTCAAGTATGAGCTCGAGTCTTACAAAGAGTAGCTACTTTAAACTCGAGCACGTGAAAGAACTATGACCAAGATGGTTCTCTAGTCGACAAGGAATCTCATTGGGCAAGCTTTTACATGAAGTGGTTTGAAGGCATTTTCCATAAAGTAATTAGTGTTGTTTAGAAATTAGAAAATTTGACTGCTAACTCAAGCTTGGCTTCAACATAGGTAGGAGGAGATATTTGCAAAAAAGTAACCAAGGTTCAAAAAACTAATGACCAAGACATTGGTTGCGCATCCAAACGCCTTAAGGGCTTTTAAGAATACCTCTACGTCATCAAGCTTTATATCAAAAAACTTTATAGTTTTAAGCTTAACTTTGTAAGCTCGAACAATGTAATATCTTCATAATAATAATAAAGTTCTCCTTTCACAAAATTAGGTAAACCTTCAAATGAAAACTCAACGATTTTTAGCAAGAGCACTCTATCTGATTTCCAACCAAGGTGATTAGCTCGTGACAGGAAGTTTTAAGCGAGAATACTCTACCTTGCAGAGCGCTCTACCTAGTTCCTGACTGAGGTGATCAACTCGTGACATAAAATTTTAAGCAAAAGTGCTCTACTCTCTGACCATGATGATCAACTCTTTATAACATATGTCAGAGCGCTCTACCTAGTTCCTAATCGAAGTGATCAGCTCGTGATATGAAATTTTATGCAAGAATGCTCTACTTGGTCTACGACCGAGATGATCAACTCTTGATACATCTGTCAAAGCGCTCTATCTGATTTCTGATCGAGGTGATCAACTCATGACATGAAATGTTTAGCAAGCGCTCTACTTGGTCTATGACCGAGGTGACCAGCTCTTGATACATCTGTCAGAGCACTCTACCTAGTCTATAACCAAGGTGATCAACTCTTAATATATCTGTCAGAGCGTTTTACCTAGTTCTTGACCAAGGTGATCAACTCGTGATATGAAATTTTTAGGAAAAATGCTCTACCTAGTTTATGACTAAGGTGATTAGCTCTTGATACTTCTGTTAGAGCGCTCTACCTTGTTCCTAACTGAGATGATCAGCTCGTGACATGAAATTTTTAGCAAGAGTGTTCTACCTGGTCTACGATCAAGGTGATCAACTCTTAATATATCTATCCGAGCACTCTACCTGGTTCCTAACCGAAATAATCAACTCGTGACATAAAATTTTAAACAAGAGCAACTCGGCATTTAAAAGTTATTATATACATGGGGTAATACATTGAAACTAGAGCATAAATGGAAACACATTAAAAGTGGTACTTTTTTAGATGTCGAGCATTCCAACTCATGCTATCTTCAAACCCTTCGATGCCTTTTAATAAGTAAGCTCCACATAATGTTACTGCACTTATTTGATATGGGTCCTTCCAGTTTGCACCCATCTTTCCAACCATTCACTACTTCTTGTTAAGGAAGACCTTCCTGAGAACCCAATAAACCAGAACGAATGATTTAAAGCATACAACTTTGTTGTAATAATCTGTCACACTTTTCTTTTGTTGAATCATTCTTCCCAAGGCTTCATTCTTTTTTTCCTCTACTAGAACCACATCAATTGCTTATTTGAAGTGTTCTAGTCTTCAGTTAGAACTGGCATCATAGTTGGGACTTTTATCTCTGTTGGTATTACAACTTTAGTCCTATACGCTAGCAAGAAGGATGTCTCATTGGTGCTACCTCTAAGACTAGTTCTGATGGCCCATAAAGCGCCAGATAGCTCCTCAACCTATCTTCTTTTAGCATTTGATAACTTCTTCTTTAGCAAATTTATTACCAATTTGTTTGAAGACTCTGCCTAACCGTTAGCTTACATGTAGTATAGAGTTGAATGATACATTTTGAAATTGTACTTAGAAGCGAATTCTTTGATGTTACAACCTGAGAATTGCTTCCTATTATCGGTGACAAGCTCTTTAGGAAAGTTGAAATGACAAATTATGGACCTCCAGATGCATCGAATTACCTCCTCTTCCCTTATTTTACCAAGGGGCTCTGCTTCAATCCATTTCAAGAAATAGTCTATGGTAACTAATAAATTCGTTTGACCCACTGCTTGTGGTATGGACCCTCTTATATCCAAACCTCACTTGTAGAAAGGTCATGAACTAATTATCCTTGTCATCGTTGTTGGTGGCACATGGAATAATGGGACGAATCTTTGATATTTATCACATGCCTAGGTATACCTCGTGCAATCTGCTAACACTTTTGGCCAGTAATAACCCTATCTCATAATTCATTGGGATAGTTTTCTTCCTCTTGAATTGGAATCGCATTCTCTTTCATGAGCTTTAAACATGATTCTTTCAGAGCATTCTCTAGCTATGCAAAGAAGTCCAGGTCTAAGGGTTGTTTTGTATCATGTACTGCCACGCCTTGGACTTGACCTCTTTCACTTGTTTCTTGTTTCTGATCTTCGGGTAGGCCCTTATCTTTGAGAAAATTAAAGATAGGTGTGAAATGTAGACTAATGACTTTATCAATGTTTCCAATAATTTTTTTCCTGTTTCTTCTAAACTAGCCTCTACAAGAATTGTTATAGAAATTACTCTATTACAATTAGCTTCACATACAGCGGCTAGAGTGGCCAAAGGATCGATATGGTCATTCTCATTTCTTGATGTTTGCTTGATCTCAAAGTTGAGAAATTTCAAGCATTCTTTTCTTAGTTGTTTTACATATCTTTTCACCTTATTGTCTTTAGCTTCAAACGTGTCCAAGTATTGATTGACCACCAAGTGTGAGTCACTATGCAAGTTAATGTTATTTGCTCTAAGTTTCTTTAAGTCATAGCACCAAAGATAGTCACCTCATATTTTGCGATATTATTGATTCCTTGGAATTCCATCCTCACAGCATATTTGAAACAATTTCCACCATGGTATATTATAACAACTCCTAGGCCCGCACCTTTGAAATTGTGAGCACCATCGACAAACACTGGCTAGGTTGGAATTTCCTTCACATCCATGCCACATACTTCACCCTTTACTTCGTCAATGGTAACTTCCGATAATTCACTAAACTCGTCAACAAAATCTGCTAGTGCTTGAACTTTTATAGAAGTCATAGACATGTACTTCATATTATATTCTCTCACCTCTATTGCACTATGTACTAGTCTCTCTGCTACCTTTGGTTTTGTCAACACATTCTTAAAAGGTTGAAAGGTGAGTACTACCACTGTGTGAACCGAAATAATGTTTGTGCTTTCGCACCGCCATCTTTAGAGCGAAATGTCACGAACTTAAATTCTCAAGTAGCGATCGTGCGGCACTTAGCACGGTTCGTTGCACTAAGCCTGCCTTTCTCCAAACAAATTCTCCAAATAGCGCAAGGTGAAGTATTTATTCACGAGGTCTTTCTCTCAAAACTCAAAACTCGGGGTGAATCCTTGAAAATACAATGTCAAAAACAAAAGATCGACATTTAAATTCAAAGTCCAACGATGGGCGCCAAAATATTAAGATGATCCGATTTTAGAGTAAAAAAATAAAAGAGAAGTCAGAGAATTAGAGTAAAATTGTGTGGATCTTATATTAGGTTCATATATATATAGAACATTACATGTATACGTGCAATTACATAGGAGATACACGTCACAACCTGTCATAAGGTACATTAATAAAAACATAAACTAACTTAGACTTATCCACATTGACAAACCGAGCTTATGGTCGATCTTTTAATACTTCAAAATGTTATGGACCGGTGAGGGCTTCCTAAGATTATCACTTTAGAAGCGAACATATTTCATAATCTCGAGCAAGGCACACAATAGATCAAACTATTCAAGGGTCGGGCTCAAGGTTTAGCCTTATGTTCAAACAATACTCATACCACTAAAAACAATTTCAAAAAATTGAGTGTTAAATCTCTCGGTACTATGATATTTCACTGTCAAGCTACAAACTACACCCAAAATTCATCCAATTGTTTGACCAGCAAAGAGTTCAACCAAAAACCCACAAAGACAAGATAGAAAATAAATTAAACAGCAACAAAGCGAATTAGACCTACCTAGCTCGAATAGCGCGCATACTAGTTGGTTCATAACCAGTATAAGACTGAGTACTATACTCAAAGTCGGAGTCAGGCCCTCCAGGACAGTACACACATATATTCCCAGTGGTAGCAATATGGGGACACCTGTGCGGCTTTGACATCACAGCCACAACTGCGATACCGGATGCGGTTCGAACCGGCTTAGCCCGGAGTTTTGGAAGAAGTGACTGACGGTCCGAATCAGGCAAAGCCGCAATCATTTCTACGAGCTTAGGTGCTCGAGCTAGACCGTACTTGCGACACGCAATAGACTTGAGGGCATTGAGGTCGACGTTTTGGCCTTTGCGTGAAAGGTCGACCATGGAGCTGACGATCTCGGAGATTGCTCGGACTCGAGCTTCTTCTTCGGAGAGTCCATGTGCTTCGAACCCGCCTCGACCTGGTCGAGGCTGCTTTCTACTGGACTCGGCTCCTAAAGCAGTCGCCATTACAAAAAGAGTTTGCGGGAGTTTGGGAAGAGGGAAAAACTGCCTTTAATAACGATACCCCGTAATTAGTTTCTTTTTTTCCCTTTTATTCTTTTTTTTCTTTCATTCCCTTTGCTTTTGGTGCACAACGTTAGTAATATCCAAAAATCAAACCGCATCATAATAAATTTTAATCTTATTTGTTTAAATAAAATTAATTTTCAAACGATTTAGTTTGATTATACAAAATTTTAAACCGATTGGATCAGATTAATTTTAACAAATAATTAAAAAAATTAATGAATATAAAAAGAGTATTTTCTCATCCCCTCTTAAAATTATCCTCGATCCTCACGCAATTCTCGAAATCTTAAACTAAAATCTTCACAATATCCTCATCGTCGTTGCCACCTTCAACCCTCCACCACTAACCAGGCACCGATCGACCTTGCGTCGCCTAGCACCTTGTGAACCTCCAAGCATATGCAAAGCCATTTCAAACTTTACATGAAGCTCAAGTGTCCAATGTTTTCTGTTATTCTAGGCAGTTGGGTCTGAATTTGTATTTATGCCGTTACAATCCTCAATTTCAATTCTTGGAATGTTGGCCTTATAAGTTTCAAGGGACAGAATCGAGCTTTAATTGATCTCCTTCCCCTTTTCATATTCATTGTATTTATATGATTGAAAGGTTTTCAGAAGAAAATCTTTATTGTTAAGAAAATGTTTTTATTCTCTTTCTGTTTAATCAAAACTCAATTAATTTAATCCAATGTTAAATACAAAAATTAAAGTTTTAAATTGGTGTTTTATTCTATTTTAGGTTGTAAAACATGAGTTGTATAGTCAAAAGGGTGGTTCCACGAAGGTACATAAGAGTTTTCGATCAAATCTTTTCATTGTGTAATGTAATTCTTATAGAACTTCTTGGATTGTTCTTGCTCACAAGTCCTCTTATGTGTCCTAAACTTATAAAGATTCGTCTCTTTGTATTTTATTTTTTTCTTTATTACTTTGATGGCTACACCATACGAGAAATTTCTTAAGGCATAAATTTCAAGCTTTCCAATTAACAAAAAAAAAAGAAAATAAAAAAGAGAATGGTTGAGGAAATAGGAGATTCAAAATCATTCAAAACTGATAACCAAATCGTTCGCTTATAATATTTTGGATAGTCAAACGATCTGATCCGATCTGGTTTGGTTAAATATTTTTTATTCAAAATCGGATCGGATTGGACCATGGACACCCCTACCCAACGCGATAATACTCTATTAATAATAAAAATAAGTTCAAAGTAAGTTAAGAATGTGCATTAAAGACATAATTAAGATATGCCAATTACTCTTAGAATTACGAGCAAACTATTTATCACTTTATTGACATTATGTTCAAAAATAAATCTTACGTACCTCTCCTTAAAATAAGAATAAGATTAAATAGTTTCAAAAGTATCAAAACATCATCACATGTCAAAAAAATCACTAACTTTTTAGAATCATTTTGCAACTGAAAATGGTGACAATCATGTCATTTTGTTAGATTTAAAGCATTAAAACAACCAAGCATTTAATCTTGAATGCGAAGTTGCTAGAAATGATATATTGCGTCTCAAAGATCGTAATACCTTTGTGATCTCTACCAACGATGCCAATCCCACCCCATGTAAAGTCTGCATCCCAAATGTCATCATAATTGATGACAATATGATTGTTCGAAGGTGGAATATTGTCACCCTTTTTAATGTAAGGATGGCGAGTTTAGTATTTATGGCAACTTGTTTTAACTATACTCATGGGATCAAGTATATTATTCTAAAAAAGTCATACGTATCGATGTTTTCAAATAAACCATAAATGGTATATTAGTTCAACTTGTACCTTTGGTCCAAAAAATTTCTCTTTTAGTTTTCTAATCCATAAAATTAGCCAATTTTTTATTGATTCGACCACAAAATGACATTATTTAGAAAAGACTAACAAACCAAACTACACGAGTCCAATGACATTTAAGGAAAATATGATACAATATCTCTGATACTTCTTTGCAACAAGGGCATTTGGGACTCATAATTATATGTTTTCCATAAAGTAACTCATTTCATAGTAAAGCATGATTGAGTAGTTTTCACATAAAAACATAAAAAATTTGGTGGATATGAACCATCCAAATCTACTTTTAGAGTTTTTATTGGTTATTATACTTAATGGGTCCAATAATTTCTTTTAAAAGTTCTTAATCTTGACATATTTTTTGATAACATCTCTTAATACTAAAGTATCCATTAACACTATTTAATCATGCAAACTTATTTTCAACATCTCAAACCTTGTAAGAAGTTGCAAAATTTTAAGAATCACATTTATGGGAAAATAATTTCTCAAAACTTGGGATTCCATGTATAGTTAAACCATAAAGGCATTAATATAAGATATAATTAAGAAGCCATTTATTCTTCCACACCTTTATTTGATTCTCGTTCCAACACATTATCGACCTAGTTGTAAAGAGATGTCTCTACTATGAATTAAGCTCTTCTAAACCCAAGACTGAGGTTGGGTTGCATTAGCATAATAGTTTATTCTTTTAAATATGTTAATAAATTTTTAAAATTTATATGTAATTGATAACAATTTTTATTTTTGGTTTTTTAAAGTGATTTTATAATAAAATATGTTTAATAATGATTTTTATTTTTATTTTTACCTTTTGAATGAATCATTATTAAATCTTAAAAATGCGATTTTTTATCTTTTAATGATTCATAAATCTTTAAAATATGATTTTTAATCAAAATTTTGATTTTTTATTTTTTTTATTTTTATCAATTATTTTCTTAGAGAATAAGTCAAGTGTTTTATTATAAATATTATAAGAAAATAAATAAAAACTTAAACTTTGTAAATAATAATAATTTTTTTAATTTTTTAAAGTTTTTAAAGTTTTTGAAAAAATTCATAAATTAAAAAAATGTTACCAAACAACTTGTAGGTGATTATTTATTTATTTATTTTTTGAAAATCATGAAAAGTATTAATGATTATTTAAAAAAAATTAAAAATTTTAAAATTAATTGTTTTTATAAATTATAAATCATGATTGTTATCAAATATAACCCGGTCATTCGATCTCTTTCATTTTTAATCATCAAAATTGTGTATATTTTTTAGTTATAAAAATATATATATACTACATTTTAAAAAATACATGTTTATAAAAAAAAAATTGAAAATAATTACTCCATAAATTAAACCTTTAAAATTATGATTTTATATATCCCTTAGATTTTTTAATATATCTAAAAAATTCTTAAGATTTAGAAAATATCAAGAAAACATGGCCATTTAGTTTTAGTTAGCAAATGTAACAATTTTTTTTTTTACATTTTTGTATAAAAAACTTAAAGTTACGCCAGAAAGTATCAATGTTTATGATAATTTTACTTTTATTTTAAAACTTTATTTATCCTTTTTCAACAAATCTCTTCGTAGTTTATTTTAAAATATAATATTCTATCAATCTTTATTTAATTGAATATTAAATAAAAAATTTACAAAATAAAAATTATAAAAAAAATAATTATATTATTTATCTCTTTGGAATCTTCTTTCGCATTCAAAACTTGAAATGTAATTTTTTCTTCTATCTATCCAAATATAATCCAAAATTAAAAAAAATTCAGGAAATAAGATGCAATGGAGATGGTGGAAAGAAAAGTACAACACAAATAATCACCTAAAAAAGTGGAAAGAAATAGTAATCTTAACCAAAACTACCTAACTTATATCACACTTTAATATGTCATTAACTATAGATAAAAATAATATTATTGATCTATTCAATTTGTTAGATCAGACGAAACTTTTACCACATTGTCACTATATTTTTATTAATGAGTTTATTAAAAAAAATTGTTAACGACTTTTCTAACATCATCACATTAAAAATTATATTGATACCAATGTGTAAAACCTCACCCATAAAGGTGTTTAAAAACATGGTAATCTAATGAATTGATAACTTTGAATAAATTCATTAAATTTTGAATGATTTTGAATCAATAATTGAATTAAATTGAATTAAAAATTTCTCAATTTCTCAATTTTGGATTGATCGGTGGATTCTAATATCTATCGTATGGTACGTTTTAATTTAAATAGATTAAAATTAAATAATATCTATATTTTGTAAATATATCATTTTTTTAATATTTTTATCATTTTTGAATATGGATATTATCGAAATTTATTTAACTTATAAATTCGAAATATTTTAATGTAATTTAGTTATTCCCTTTACATTTATGTTTTTATGTTGTATTCATGTTGATTTAAGATTATAATATTATTAAAATGTAATAGTTTGTATTGTTATAGTAATATTTGTGACTTTATTCTACATCAAATATTTATATATTAATTATTAATGAAAAATTAAAGTATATAATTCAAAATAACAAAAAAAATCATAAAAAAACATTATAAATTAGGTTGATATGATTCTTTTTCTTTAATTAATAAATGATTTCATGGGATGCGATGAAAATTATGCATTTTGGTTAAGTGATTGAATTGGATTTTAGATGAGCTCAAATTTAATTGTTTCAAACCATTTTCCACGCCACGCACAAGGTAAGTGTCATTAAAACAAACCTTTAAGGAGTTTTTAGATATTTAAAAAAAATCAATGTGTATCAATATAAAATTAACCCTTCTAAAATTTCAAGATAAGTAGATAATGTTATTTTTGTGTTACATAATATTCTATATTGATTAAATATAACATTATAATATATTTTATGAGAATTATGAGTGTATTTATTTATTGATTTAATTTTTTAAGTTAATTTTTTGATATTAGAAGATCTATAATTTTTATGAATTTTTATATGATATTAAAGTTTTAATCGATTGTTTAAAAAAAATTTAAAATTCTTATAAAACAAATGAAATATATTTGATAAAAAAATAAAATATTAAAATATGTTAAAAATATAAAATAATATATTTCGTAAGAGATAAAGACACACGATCTAAGAAAATATATTAAAAATAATGTCATATATTATTAAAGATAATATTATATCAAAATTTATAAGAATTATAATAGTATTAATACATTGCATAGCATTTTCATATTGAAATTTTTATGATTCTAATGTTTTTTTTTTCAATAAAAAGGACTTATGCGTAGAGTAAGTTTCCTTTTTGGGCCCCTTTGTCAAGCATCCAACTTTATGTTCTGAGGAAGGTTACCCACAAAACCTCGGTCAGCTGTGCATATTTAGTTGCTTCGGGAAGTTCGATTGTTGCCGGAGAACAGTTAATTGATTTGGGAAGAACATCTTCAGAACAGTTATGGAGGACGGCCCAAAGAGAAAGCGAGAATTAGAGGCTCAAGTGCTTGATAAAGTTGGGGAAGTAATTTCAGACATAAACAAGGCCAAGCACGTCGACCAAGTCATTTCCGCTCTTCACTCTCTCGCTATCCTTCTCTTTCCCATCGACGCCTCTCTTTTTATAGGTCTATCCCACTCTCATTATTCTCGTTTAAGATCATATGATTTCTTTAACCATACGGGCATTGCTTGAAAATTCTACAATTTCTGAGTTACCGAACTGGTCTCTGGCTGCTTTGAAATCGTGAGAAAATTATATGAATAATTCCAATTTCAACTTTGGACTACATAGGAATTAATTAATGTTTTTTATTTGAATCAATTTTGCTAATTTATTCTAATTTTCTTTCCGGCAAAAATTGATTTTGTGAGAGTTTGGAGTTGCAGGTAGTATTGATGAGCGATACAGAAGTCAGGTATCTATCTCTTAACTCTTGGACTTACGAGTTTTTTAGTGCATTTTGATTGAAGTTTGATTTTTTGAGTTGTTTTGTTTTGATGGGTGCTTTTTGTCTGTGTTCTATATTTAGCTCCTTAGTGCCCAGATTCCTTGTGCAGAGGATAGGGATGAGTGGTGGCGGGTATTCTACCATGGAGCTTCCTTTCCTACAATGGCTCGCTTTCTTTTACAGGGTAATTTCATACCTCTGACTCTCATTTGGTGTGTTGTCGTAATGATTTAAAATCATTATAACAGAGAACTGTTTGTTAGATTTTTTTTTGTTGGGTTATTGGCAAGGAAAGTCTTTCACTTGAAGACCAAATTTTGTGTGACTATATGCATATTGAAAGATCAGGGTCATGAGAGAGATGTGAGTCTCAAGGTTTCACTTGGTGGGTGGAGATTTGTGTGGAGTTTAAGAAAACATTTCAGGGTATGAGGTCCAAATTTATTAAGAGTGGTATTGGAGCTGAGTGTTTATTGTGCATTTTTGCTGAATCATGTAGCCTTAGGGATGTGTTCTGTAATGCGTATGATTTAAGTTATGCAATTAGATACTTTGGCATGTGGCTACTGCTAGAACTCTTCAGTTTTAACACGTGGTATTAGTTAGTGCTTCTGGTTAAAGATTCTAGGCAGTCACAATGATGTTCCACAAGTTTAACATCATGTAAAGGCATGTTAAAATAGTATGTAAAGGCATCTCTTGGGAAATAATATGTTGAACTTCGAAGATGGTGTTACTCAGCATACTAAGGTGTAGTTTTGGCTTTGAATACTAAGGTGCTGTAGCTTCCAAGGTTACATGAGACACCATGGAGTCTGCAATATGGCAAGCACTGCAGCACTGCATATATATTCTGTGGTTAGATGGGCACATGGAGTGCTAAGAGTTGGTTATGCTTTTGTTTATTTGAATTAAAGGGAACAGTTGGTTTGTTAGATTCACACGCAATGGAGAGAATTGTTAGTTACACTTGAATAGATATTTCGAATTTCAGCAAAATGCAATTTCTTCTTTTGAATCAAAGCTAAATTCGTAGAGTTTGTGTAAAGATCATTTCTAGTACATGATCTACTTTGGGAGAGGATACAGTCTTTTCTGTGCTTCGAAAGTATTTTGAGAGTAAATTAGGTCTCTACGAATTTACCGATATGTAATTCTGCCAAAGTTCAGGGTTACATCATACAATGTGAAACTTGAGTCTCTGGTTTGATTTAGTGGAGGCATCAGTTTACAAAAATTATTAGCCAAGTTTAGTTTTATGCTCTTAAATTGGTTAAAATCATAGTGGAGCCATTTTCATCGATGATTGTTTGATGATTTATGCTAAGATCATAGGTAAAATGGGCTTCTGCTGAATTCCCATATTTCCCATAACTATTTTGGTAGAGATGTCGACAAATTAAAACATCTATAACGTTTGTTTTTCCCTAGATACAGTTTACCAAATAGAGGAAATTATTTGGAAGAATCTGGAATAATACATTTCCATTGTAAAGTTTTTGGGGCTATTTGATTGAATTTTTAATTGGAAACTCCATCCTGAAGAAATATTTTCATGTATATTTACAGATTACCAGAACAATTTTCTCTTGATTGTTTGGAGAAAACTCTCTTCTCTCTCTGTCCTTTTCTTTTCCTTTACTCAAGGAAGATTTTCACTTAATGCCCCTAACTGATAGCTGATTTTTCTTAATCCGGCAGCACAAGAAGTTTTAATTTTCTTTGAGGAGGATTTACAGTTCAAATGAGATAATATTTCCATTTTTTGTCTTGCAGCCTTTTTAGCATTTGCTTTTATCTCATATAAATTCTGCTCTATACAGACCTTGCTTCCAATTGGCTGGCATGTTTCTCCATATCAGCACGTAAACACATCTATGATGCTTTTTTTGTTCATGGACTTGCCACTGAGGTTGTTCAGAATTTGGTACCATGTTTACAGCAGAAAGCAAATGATGGTGTTGCTGTTAAATCTGTCCAGTCAAATACAGAACGGTACAGATCAAGTGCATTCTTTATCATGACATAGTAACATAATTGACCATTAAAATGGTCTTCTGCTTATTATTTTTAGCATATTAAATGTATAAGTAATGGTTTATCTTTTCTTATTCTTCTCATCACTAGCACAGATTGCTTATCCTATGCTTGCTTGAAAATGATGGGGTGCTCCAGATGGCTAGAGAATTTGGTGGTTCTTACAAATCACAGGATTCCATAAATAAGCACTTTGAGCCAACTATATCTAGGGTGGCTCAGATTGTTGCATCTATACCTGACAAAGCTCAGTCCAGAGGCCGAATGTCACTTTCATCGCAGTATCCTTTTTTATCTCATGTGCTCGATATCTTGTGAGTTCATCTATTTTGCACGTTAAGCCATATGCATTATTTCATGGATAGGTCTATGACCACAATTATAGTGCTGCAACTTGTACCATGATTTAACATAGCACCATTGATTGGGTTTAATAAAAACACATGAAAACAGATCACATCATGGAAAAAAGAGATAGAAAGAAATTAACAAGACCACGTCTGTTTGTGCTCCAGACCATGATTAATAAAGTTGAGATCCATCAAGTTCCTTAGGCTTTTGTTAAGATGAATCGACAATAACCAAGACTTGATCATAAACGTTCTGGGTATCTGCATCAAACTATATATATAATTCAAAGTCCACAGTGCATTTTCCATTGAAAGTTGTGTATTGCTATCTCTAGTTCTCTGTTTATTCTTCACAGTAGTACTGTAGCTTGTTCTTCAAACAGATTACCATTCAGCTTCTTTCTCTAGCAGAAGAAAGGAATATGAATCCAATTGAAGCAGGAGCCATTTTAAAGGGAAGAGATGGTGATGATACCTTACTATTTGTTGGCGAAATATTTTCTCGCATATGTCGACGTGGATCTGTAGGTAATGGTTGTACTTTGAGCAGTATAACTAAAGTTAAAAATGTTTTCATCATTTTAAATTTTGTATTTGTAAAACTCAGAATTCACTCTCATATTTTTCATTCAAAAACACTACTTATTTATATACAAAGTTAGAGACAATCTTAGGTGACATACACCTAATAAATACACAACTAATATATTCACCTAGTGTTAGACACCTAATACACACACAACTAATCATTTTTAACACTCCCCCTCAAGTTGGAGCATAGATATTAATCATGCCCAACTTGTTACAAAGATAATCAACCCGAACCCTACTTAAAGCTTTCGTGAAGATATCTGCTAGTTGTTCTCCGGTCTTCATATATCCTGTAGAAATCAAACCTTGTTGAATTTTCTCGCTAACAAAATGACAATCAATTTCAATGTGTTTAATTCGCTCATGAAACACAGAATTAGAAGCAATATGAAGAGCAGTTTGGTTATCACACCACAATTTCGCTGGTACTGAAGTTTTAAGACCTACTTCATCCAAGAGCTGATATATCCATATTATCTCATACGCAGATTGTGCCATAGCCCTATATTCTGACTCTGCACTCGATCGTGACACAACATTCTGCTTCTTACTTTTCCATGAGACCAAATTTCCTCCAATGAAAATACAATAGCTTGATGTGGATCTTCTATCCACTTTGGAACCTGCCCAATCTGCATCTGAAAAACATTCAATATGAGTGTCCATGATTTGCATACAAGATACCACGTCCAGGTGCTCCTTTCAAGTAACACAAAATTTGTTCTAACGCTGCCCAATGATGAACTGTTGGGGATGACATAAATTGGCTAACAATACTGACCGAATAAGCAATATCTGGACGAGTCACGGTAAGGTAATTCAGCTTTCCAACCACCCTTCGATATCTCTCAGAATCTTTAAAGAGTTCTCCATCTCCTGTAAGGTGGATGTTCGGAGTCATTGGAGCACTATAAGGTTTTGCTCCTAATTTTCCTGTCTCAGTTAATAAGTCCAGGATATATTTTCTCTGAGATAGAAATATACCTTTTTTACTTCTTGTGACTTCAACACCCAAGAAATACTTTAGCATCCCTAAATCCTTCGTGTGAAACTGAGTATGTAGGAAAGACTTAAGAGATGAAATTCCCGTAGTATCACTTCCATTAATAACAATGTCATCTACATACACAACTAAAAGAATGATACCAGCTTCTGATTGTTTGTAGAACACAGAATGGTCAGGCTTGCTTTTCATCATACCAAACGTTTCTATAGCTTGAATAAATTTTCCAAACTAAGCACGAGGACTCTGTTTCAAACCATACAAAGATTTGCGGAGACGACAAACTTGCCTAGACTCCCCCTGAGCAACAAAACTAGGAGGTTGCTCCATAAACACCTCCTCTTGAAGATCACCATGAAGAAAAACATTCTTGATATCTAGTTGATGCAAAGGCTAATGGTGACTAGTTGTCATAGAAATAAACAACCGAACAGATGTCAATTTAGCAACAGGAGAGAAAGTGTCAGAATAGTCCACTCCATAGGTTTGAGCATATCCCTTAGCAACAAGACGGGCCTTTAATCGAGCAACTGACCCATCTGGATTAACCTTAACTGTGAACACCCATTTGCATCCGATAGCCCGTTTCTTCGAAGGTAAATCAACCAAGTCCCAAGTACCATTGCCATCCAACGCATTCATTTCCTCGATCATTGCATGATGCCAACCAGGATGAGATATGGCTTCATGAACAGTTTTAGGGATAGAAATAGAATCAAGAGAGGCAATAAAAGAGCAAGAGGAAGACGACAAGCAATTATACGAAACAAAAGAAGAAATAGGATAAGTACATTGACGTTTACCTTTGCGTAATGCAGTAGAAAGATCATCGTTCAGGACTGGATCTGATGACAAAGGAGCAGGTGCATGACATGAATCAGAAGGTCTATGTCTGGAATAGACTTGAGTTATAGGAGGCCTAACAGGAATTGGATTAGAGACAGGTTCAAATGATGTGATAGAATAGACTAACAAATCATCATCCTCCCTCTGACATACAGGAGGAGGAGAAGACGAAAAATAGGGTGTGTCTTCCATGAAGGTAACATCAATTGAGACAAGATATTTGTTAAGACTAGGACAATAACATCTCTATAATCTTTTTGGAGACGAGAATAACCAAGAAAGATACACTTCAAAGACTCGGGATCTAATTTAGTAACATGCGGACGAACATCCCGAACAAAACAAGTGCTACCAAATATCCTAAGGTCAACCGAAAATAGTGACTTATTAGGAAACAAAATTTTGTAAGGAATCTCACCATGAAGAACAGATGAGGGCATGCGATTAATAAGAAAACATGCGGTTGAAACTGCATCGGCCCAAAAAGGTTTAGAAACATTCATTTGAAATAATAAGGCACGTGCAGTTTTAATGTTAGACACCTAGTGTTAGACACCTAATACATACACAACTAATCATCTTTAACAGTATTAATATTATTTAGGAATATTATTATTTTCATGCCATCAAGCAGGAAGTCTGAAGCTGCTACCAAAGTATTTGACCTTTTTTTTTTTCAATAGATGTTCTCTTAAGTGAAATGGTTTCAAGGGTACTTAGGCACGTTAGGAGCTTGTTAGCTTCAACTGTCGACTCAATTGTATCCAATGTGTTTGATCTAGACCCTGCTTCACAATTTTGGTTGAGTATGATGCAAACCATTAAAGATTCGTACGTTTTGGAAAGAGTGTCTGAGCAGCTTTTACATCAACTTGCAAGACAACATGTGAATGATGTTGAAGCATACTGGACTCTTTGGTTATTGTTTCACCGAATTTTTGAATATCAGCCATCAGCAAGGTTAGTGTATATTTGTTTTTTGTAATTTTTATTTTTATTCCAACTTGACTTAAAGTTTTTTGTTTGTATTGTATTTTATTTGTAATGAATATGAAGATCCTGTTCTTTACATTTCCAGTTTTAATGTGCTCAAATTTGGCTCTTAGGAGCAAATATTCCTCAAACTTTTTCCATTTAACATCTATTGCTATTAATATGCAAGGCAAAATCTGTCCGATGTTAATTGAATACTGTAATAGTTCAGGAATATTGTTCCATAATTGTACTTGTACATATTGCTAACAATAGACAAATTATATGTTATATCCCATTGTACCAAGTGCTTGTTGTAATACTTTTTCTTTATCAGGTCTATGTTTGTTGACAAATTTTTATTCTGGAAAGTTTTTCCTCTTTGTTGCCTGCGATGGATACTTCATTTTGCAGTCCTTGAAAGTCCTCCAGATGAAAATCAACTGGGGAAAAAGCATGCTACTTGCAATTTCTTGATGACATTGCAGCGTCTTGTAGCAGTGTGGTCCAAGAGGGAGTTTGTGCAATCAGCCACAATGGAGCAGCAAAGTTGTATCTTTTCTTATTTTCTTTCCTTTGTTTGTTAATCTGAATATATCTGCACAAGTTGCAGAAACGCAACATTAGTAAGAAAAAATTTGTCATGTTATAATAATTTCTGTTAACAATTCATGTTCATTATTGCTTTAGACAATGGACTGCAGTTCTTTTGGATTCTGTTGCCCCTTAATCTCATAATACAGATGTGTCAGCAGCCATAGGCATTTCACTGGAGAAGATGTCTAGAGAGGATCTGGATGAAACTAAGGATGTGATGCCCTTAATTCTTCAAGGAGTGAGCTGTAAATTCTTCTCACTCTTCCTTTTTATGGGTCTTATGGGTTGAGTGGCTTATTTTACCTTATATCTCTTATCTTACTGGTGGCAGGTAGGCTGGAGAGCCCTAATCATTTAGTTCGAAAAATGGCTAGCTGTGTTGCTTTAGGGTTCTCTAAAGTTATTGACCCCAAAAATCCTCTTTACCTTGATGATAGCTGCACAGGGGACACTATTGACTGGAGCTTTGGGGTAACTACCTCAGAGGAAGGGGCTCTGGGAACCTCGGAAAAGGGCATTGAGGTTGAGCAATCTTCTATCTCGTTGCTGGAAAAGGACTTAAGCCACACTTCCCTTGGTGATGTACAAAGTAAAGTGAAAAGTAAAAGTAGGGAAATATCTGAATATAAGTTGATTGATCCTGATGAGATCATTGATCCAATCACTCTGAATTGTGAATCTGTCTCTGATAATGATGTAAGTGATAATGAAAGTGAAAACTCTGATACATCCAGTGATTCATCGCTGCAGCCATATGACTTGACAGATGATGACACAGATTTGAAAAGAAATTTTTCGCAGTTGGTTGATGTAGTAGGGGCGCTAAGGAAATCAGATGATGCTGATGGGGTAAGTTGTCTAAGTAAAGTGACACATTGGTCCCCAAATATTTGTTTTCTTTGTGGTGTCTACTAAATAAACATTTAACTTGACCTGCAAGATGCCAATCGGTAAATATTCCGGGTAATATGGGTTAATCTTGCTCTCTTTAAAGGTAATTAAAGTTGGAATAGCTGGTAAAAAATGGTTAAATTGCCCACTGTAATAAAATATGATGCAAACTTCCTAGCAGTTCAGCCTGTCCTTTGAAACAGCAATAGATCAATTTCTCTTATAGATTTTTATTTGTATGTTATATTGCAGGTGGAGAAGGCTCTTGATGTTGCTGAAAAACTTGTGCGAGCTTCACCTGATGAACTTAGGCATGTAGCAAGTGATCTTGTGCGAACTCTAGTACAGGTCCGTTGTTCTGATTTGTCGGTAGAAGGTGAAGAAGAATCAGCTGAAGGCAAGAGGCAAAGGGCTTTGGTTGCTTTGATTGTCACATGCCCGTTTGAGTCTCTTGATACTTTGAACAAACTTCTGTACTCACCTAATGTTGATATCAGTCAACGAATGATGATACTGGATGTCATGACAGATGCTGCTCAAGAGCTTGCTGATTCTAAAACTATGAAACCCAAAAGTCAGGTTAGGCCCATCATAGAAACCATGTCAGAGTCCCAACCCTGGTTTTTGCCTAGTGACAAAGGACCTGTTGGAGCTGGTATCTGGAAAGAGTTTTCGGAGGCTGGAACTTTGCTGAACTGGGCAAACTGCTATGAGAGGGAACTACCACTGAAACCTGGACAGGTCAGAAGAGGGAAAACACGCAGATGGAGCCAAAGATTGGCAAATTTACAAGGACAACAAATAGAATGGTCTCATAATAAGTTTCCAATGTATGCATCAGCTTTTATGCTTCCAGCCATGCAGGGTTTTGATAAGAGGAGGCAAGGTGTTGATTTGCTTGGCAGAGATTTTATTGTAATGGGGAAGCTAATCCATATGCTCGGAGTTTGTATGAAATGTGCAGCCAATCATCCAGAAGCTTTCACACTTGCACCCCCTCTTTTAGATATGCTAAGATGCAGGTACTTAGCTAAAGAACGATACTGTGAATATTTCAGAATGCTGCCTATCACAAGAAATATTCTACTGCAGATGATTTGGTCCTCTAAGATGTGTAATATGACACATGGTCATTGGTCGATTTCATTTTAGAAAAGTAGCCTTTTCCTCTGTATTTAGGCACAGACTACTTGTTAACAGTCACTAAACCCAATTCTGGTAATATGATGCAGGGACTTGTGCCACCACAAGGAAGCCTACGTTAGAAGAGCTGTCCTCTTCACGGCTTCATGCGTATTGGTTTCACTTCATCCCTCTTATGTGGCATCTTCCTTAATTGAAGGAAATTCAGAAATTTCTCAAGGGCTTGAATGGATTCGTACGTGGGCCATTCACATAGCTGAATCAGACACAGATAGAGAGTGTTACACCGTAAGTTTTAGCTCCACAGAGGTTCATTATTAATGCATTTTTTGTCATATTTATTGCTACTTGCCTTGTGAAATATCGGATGCTTATTGAAACTTAATGTCTCTTTTAGTTCATTACTGCATATACTTATCTGATACGGCAAGAAATAAAATCACAGATAATCCTTTATTGAGAATTATCTTATCTCCATGGAAGAGGGCAGGTGCATTATGAAATGATACATCATTATTTTTATATTATTCAAGTACTTGTGTAATTTCATAAAAGTTCACCCAAACATAAAAAGGAATCCGGTTAAACTAAAACTGGTCTTCAAGTAAACCTTTGAACTAAAAATGCTAGTATCATTCAACTTCTAGTAGTAAAATCAAAGAGATATTTCTAAGAAGTTAACATCTTTAGAACTGTTATTCTGATTTCTGATTAGTATAGCCATGTTTGGCTGTTTTAACATATTTACTATTTCGACAATGAACAACAATTAATGGTCACATTTCCATCTCCATCTTGTCCAGTATTTTTCTCTTTACCATATCACTGATGCCAGTTGTAGGACATGGGACAACATTCTATCTTTTCTTATGTCTGAATCTTCTTTGTTCCTTGTAACTTGTCTATTCCCTCATGCATTTTGTAATTATTGTTTCAGATGGGCATGGCATGTCTCCAACTGCATGCTGAGATGGCACTTCAAGCTTCACGAGCGATGGAGTCTGCAGAAAGTAAAATCAAAGGAGTTGGTATTTCTTCTCCTCTGTCCAAGGGGACTATCAAAATCCCCTATATCGATGGGAATCACTAATTGTTTTGGTATAAGTTACTCTTTTGAGCTCCTTTATATTTATATTCTTGTGAGATTATGTACAGATCATTGACGCATGTGTAGGTTCCTTTTGCTCCCCCATCTCTTTTTCCTTAACACACGCCTAGAGGGAAGGTCATCAATTTATCTGTAACCTGTATTTTATTAGCACAAATATGAAGTGAAAGACAAGTGCTTAATGTCAACGAGAACTAGTACCAAAGAACCATCAAAGAGCAAACGAACAATGGCAAAATGGGCTTGGACGATTGTGATGAGCTCTTGTAAATCTCAAACAAAAGCAGAATGAAAACATCTCATGTTCGGCTTTGTAAATTATGAATCAACATTGACTATAACCCCCAACGTTTCAAGCTAATGATGCTGGTTCGATTCCTGTTCTCACCTGCTTACTTTATTTTGTTTCTATATTCTTAATCTCTTAATTTTAAACTAATAAAAAATATAACTAATAAGAAGTAGAAAATAGAAAAATAATCTAAACACATAATTTTTGAAACTCCTTTACATTTTTTTAACCGAATAATAATGTGAAAATAAAATAAATAAGAAAGGGTTTCATTTTTTTTTGTACCGAATACAATTGGGGAATGGAGGAAGATTCAAGGTTCCTCTATGATAGTTCGCCACTCTACTAATGGGATTTAGGAAACAAAGGACCAGAGAGATTAGGTTTTATTAGGGATGGAGAGTGCTCTATTGTTATGTCATTAGTTATTTTCTTTAGTGCTATCAATTAGACTTTGAAATGTAATGTTTAGTTCATATCATTGAGTTTTATTTATGTTAAAATCTTGCCTCAATTGACCCTTCAAGTGGTGTTTTCATTTTTGACTCGTTATTTTTGAACACATGTTCAAAACTAGTTTACTTTTGCACATGTGCTCCATCCGCTCCAACAAGAGAGGAAAAACATTTTATGATGTACCTTGTTGAGACTTTAGACAAGTCATTTTGAGCTATGACACTATCTTTGAGCATGTGTTTCCGTAAATTGTTTTATTTGTGTTAATGTATAAGTTTTGGCTTACACATATTTACCCATCTATATAGATCAAAAACTATCTATTTATGAACATTTATAACGAGAATGACAACTTAGGGCATTGTATAAAATTGATTTGGTTCAAATGTTTAAAATAAATTTAAAATAAACTAGTCAAATTTAAATGTATAATAAATAACGATTTTTTATCGATTTAAAGTTAAATGAAGTTAAAATAATCTAACAGGTAACCATAATAATAACATAAAAAATAGAAGAAATTTTTTTCCTTTCCATAATGACAATTTATATGCAATTCATCCTTATGAACGCTACTTTATTATTGCCTTGTATTATTGGGATTGGTTCGATTTGTAAAGAAAAAAACTAAAGAGAAGTCAAAGAATTTTGTAAAATGTACAAATCTCTTATGAGGTATATATATATATAAAACATTATATGTACACATATTGATTACATAGGGGTACATGTCATAGCATGTCAGAGGAATACAAGAGTAAAAAAAAATACATATAAAACTTGAGGTCGTTTACCTCATGACTCTAGTTATGGTCAGCCTTCTAATACTAAAGCTCATAAACGTAGGTAGACCCATGAGTTATTGTGGGCGTGGGTACAGGCACAAGCACAGATGTCTTTTTAGGTTGACTTGTTTGATGGCTCGAGTTATTAGTTGGATCGAATTCTAGATCAATCCATATATTCAAACACATCTTATAATGAAAGTTACTACATCTACATTTAGTCATGTGAAGATCACTTCATATGTTATTCATTCATCCAAATAAAAGTTTTTTATCTCGACTTAATTAGACAAATGTCACTTCATTTAATAATTAATATGCAATTAATATTCAATCAAATACTTATTTTATTAATCTTTATTAATAACTAGTCAACTTTGATCATGGTCCATCAATTTTAGTTTATAATTAGTTGATTTGTTAAAGTTGAATGTTAGTAAAAATGTACCTCATTTACCATTTTTTAGTATTTTTATGAAAATAAAATTTGTAAAAAAATAAATTTATCACAATTTAATGTATACAATAATTCACATATCACAATATAGTTAACTTTATGTTTTATATCCTTAATTTTTCATCCATTAAAATAATAATACAATGATATGTCAATTGATTAGTTGTATTCATATCGTCTTTTTAAAACAAAAATTAATATTATATGTATAAAGTAATGTATTAATATTTAATTGGATGTTAATTGTAAATATAAAAAGTTGAATAATTGTGGAATAATTTATTAACAAAAATCAATTATAATATTGATACATATATTAAATTGTGATAAAAATATTTTCTTAAAATAAAAGGTAACTTAAGACAAAAATAAAGAAAGATAATGTTTGCTATTAAAACCTTATTTATTTTTAGTTACAATCTTTTTAGTTTATTATAAATAAGAGTTACTCCGACTTTGGACAATATTAAAAAGTTGGACTATATAAACTAGTGAGAAAGTAAAGTTTGAGACTTTGGACAATATTAAAAAGTTGGACTATATAAACTAGTGAGAAAGTAAAGTTTGAAGACTAAGTGTATAAAAAGATATTTTTAATAAGAAAGATTCTATCTTTGGATATATAATTCTAAAATTCTAATATTTCTTAGTTATTTTTTTTTCATGACTTATGTATATTATTTTATTTTGATATTAATAAGACTTATCTTATAATTAAAATATGAATAATTTTGGTTGTTTTTACAACCTTACATATAAACAAAATGAATGTTTTACTTAGATATTATTCGTTGGAAAAATCAGGTATATTTTTCCTATTCTAAGTAATTACTATTCATTTATTATTTAAATGAATAGAACTTAAATTAGTCCGAAAAAAATAATGTTATTATAAATATAATATTAAAAGAAACTAAATCATAAATATGAAAGCAAAAAAATAAAAACATCATATATTTAACGAGGTTCGGTATAAATGTCACCTATGTCCTCAAGCGTTATTTACCACTTCCAATATTTTCAAATGTATGAACTCCAAAATTACAACTAATTTGACAAAATTGAGCTAATCGATTATCCTTACAAAAGAGAAGAAGATTTATAAATTTTGGGATGCTTTCAAAATGGAGGAGGGGACTTTATGTATAGCCCAAAATACAACACCCATCATGACTCCTAATCCATGTGGAAATTTTTCAAATTTCTCACTAAGGAGCTATATAACAAATCTTCATTTTAGTAACTTAGTGATTCTTAAACAATTTCTTCAATATCTGGATCAATGATGCCAGTGCCAACACGAATTTGCAGAATGTTAATCAAGTCCAAACAATGTTTAAACTTGATTACCATCACCACTTTGGTCATCATATCTACATGATTCTCTGTAGTACTAATCTTATGAACTAGTACTCCACCATCTTTAATAATCTATTGCACCAAATGGTAACGAACATCAATGTGCTTTGTACATGCATGTTAGACTTGGTTCTTTGCTAAATGAATAGCACTTTGATTGTCACAAAATACCTTAATATGCTTTTGATCAACTCCCAAGTCTTCAAGCAATCCTCATAACCAAATAAATTTCTTCACAACCTCTGTAACTGTCATATACTCTACCTCTATAATAGATAAAACAACTGTAGATTGCAAGGTAGACTACCAACTGACTGGTGCTCTAGCAAGAGTAAACACATAACCAATAGTTTACCAATGCTTTCTGAATCTCCAACATATTATTGGTCAACAATATTATCTTGCTCAAATACTAAACCAACATCTAAAGTATTTATAATATACCGTATAATCCATTTCATAGCTAGCCTATATCTTTTACCAGGATCATGCATGTACCTCCTTACAGTACCAACCACATGTGAAATGTTAGGTCTCGTACACACCATGACATACATCAAGCTACCAACTACATTAGCATACAAATTTTTTTCCATGTATTCTCATTCTGCATCATTCTTAGGAGACATTTGAGCACTAAGCTTAAAATTAGGAACAAACGAAGTATTTACATGTTTTATCTGTTCATTCATATCAAAACGTTATAAAAATTTCTTCAAATATTAACTCTGGGTCAAACAAAGTTTTCCCTTTTTCCTATCTCTATTTATCTTCATGTCGAGAATATTCTTGGCTTATCCTAAATCTTTCATCTCGAACTCCTGACTTAGTTGAGCCTTCAACCTTTCAATTTTTGCTAGACTCTTTGATGCAATCAACATATCATCGACATATAATAGGAGATAGATGAAAGACTTATCTTATAGCTTACGAAAATATACACAATGATCATATGTACTTCTATTGCAACATAAACTGATCAAATCATTTGTACCACTACCTTGGAGATTTCTTCAATCCATAGAATGATTTATTCAACTTGCAAACCCAATTCTCTTTACTAGAAACATTAAACCCTTCTGGCTAAGATATATAGATTTCTTTTTCCAAGTCACTGTGTAGAAACACAATTTTCACATCAAGTTGCACTAGTTCCAAATCCAAATGTGCTATTAAGGCCAACAAAATTCTAATTGAGAAATGCTTTACAACTGGATAAAATAGCTCATTATAATTGATTCCTTCCTTTTGAGCATAGCCTTTAGCCACCAATTTTGCCTTGTAGCGAACACCATCTTTGTTAGAAAATCCTTCTTTTTTTGCATATACCCATTGTAACCAATTTTTTTATTACCTTTAGGTAGTTGCGTCAACTTTCATATCTTATTCTTTTGAAGGGAAAATAGTTCTTCATCTATGGCTTCCTTCCATATTTTAACATCAGGACTTCTGATTGCTTCTTTATATGTGGAAGGAACAACATCATGCACAATTAAAAGTGTACAGGCCACTATATTTTTAAATTGAGCAAGTAGATCTTCCATATCCTTATATCGGGCACGTACCTTGACATTTTATCTTCGTGGCCTATCAACTACAATTTCTCCTTGTTATTGTGGAGGTTCTTGGGTTAAAACCTCTTCTTCATCTGATTCATCTTTTGCCAATGGAGGATCAACTTTTGTCTTATCTCTACCAACTAGGTCAATGATTCTGCTTTCAAACTCCACTTGCTTTGAAGTTTTCTCCATCTGTTGTAAAGTGTCATTGATCTTCTCAATTATCTTTCTCAACAAGGAATATTTATCAAAGGTAACATCTCTGTTGAAGATTATTTTTTTTGTTTCAAGGCACCATAGACGATATCCCTTAGAACTAAAAGGGATCCCTAAAAAAATAGCTTTCTTCATTCTTGGATCCAATTCCGATTTCATGACATGGTAGTATGCAATAGAACCAAACACATGTAAGAAATCATAATCTTTAGTAGGTTTTCCAGACCATACCTCCATACGTGTTTTGCCTTCAAGAGTAGATAATGGTAGGCGGTTGACAAGATAACTAATGACTCTACGAAAGTAGAGTCATTAGCACATTTTTTTACTTAATATTTACTTTTTTATTCAATAAATGGTATTTTATGGCCAAAAATATTAAAATATAAACTTTAAAGTGAAAATGGGGTGAAAATATAATTTGAGAATTTTTTGGGATTTTTAATGTAAGACCAATCAAGAGTTACCATGTGTCATGCCACGCAAGCAAAGGAGATGACTAGGCAAGCCATGCAGATGCCACACAAGTAGGGATAACAAATCACGTTATGCCACATGTGAGGAGGACGAATCGCCCACCACGTGTCAACACGAAGTTCAATTCGAGTTCAGAGATTGGTCAACCTACCTTGTCACGTGTCGCCACTTCATTACTCCCTGCGTTCCACCCTTGCACCACACCATCCGTTTATGCAAATCATGTTGCACCGCATGGCGCTGACTCAACGAGCGTTGACTCTAACCAATATCCCCTACCACGTGACGCTCTCTGATTTACCAAGTTAATTTCCTCTACTACGTGTCACGTTGTGATTGTCTAGAACTGTTAGTTTTGCTTGTTTTGATCTTATCCCTTGATCTGAGAGATGAGCTATATTTAAGCCCCTAATCACCCCATAAACCCTAAGAGACCATAATTAGCATAATTTTGGTCAACTTTTGGAGCTAAAAGAGAGAAAAATACAAAAAAAATCAAGAGGGGACACAATTTTGATGGAGATTCAAAAAAAGATTAACACTATAATATTGTATTTCTTCTTTTACTCTTTTCTTTATCAATTTTTATGTCTTTCTTGATAAAAATATGAGCTTCATAAACACAATTATATGTAGTTATTAATCTAGGGATCTTATGAACCCAATTTTCACCATGTAATGATTTAATATTTTACCTCAATTAATTATTTGGCCAACAATTTATCTATAGAGACAATTAAATGGAATTAAGAGAATTATTTAATTGTTTGTCTTGATTAAATAACATGCATAGTTTCTAGGCAGAGATGTATGATTCTTATGTATGTGATCTATAATTGATGAACTTAACGAGTAATATGCAATTTAATTGGCATGAGAATATGATTAAAATAATTACTATATGGTGTGTAGTTTACTTGAGAGATGAATACATACTAAGTTAGATTCAATTGATGATGTAATTATTTGATAATTATATTAGGGGGATTTTAGCGATTCACATGTTTAGAAAATTGAGGGATTAAGTATTCCTAGATATTTTCTCATATATCTTTTTAGTTATCAAATTTGATTTAATTAATTGTTGCTATTTACTTTTAGTTATTTTAATTTTGCTTTCTTAAAATATAAAAACACAAAAAATTGACTTTTATTTTTTTAGTTTTCAAAATTAGTTTCTAATTAAAAATCTCTGTGAGAACGATTTTTTCTTATTATTATATTACTTGTTGCGATACACATACTTGCGTATTCATTGTACACATAATTTGTGTGGCGATCAATAACATGCATACATCACAGCCTCAGCCCAATACTAATTGTGTGACCTAGCATTTGACAACATACACCGAACCTTCTTTAGCAAAGTCCGATTCATACGTTCTACAATTTCGTTCTATTATGGAGTTTTTTGAATAGTGAAGTGTCGCACTATCTCTTCTTCTTCACAAAATTTCATAAATGGATTATTTGTGAACTCAGTGCCATTATCAGACCTCAGACACTTGATCTTTCTACCAGTCTGAGTCTTGATCATCTTCTTCCACTTGAGAAAGATTCCCAACACTTCCTTATTCTTCATGAAATACACCCAAACTCTTCTCGAAAAGTCATCGACAAAAGTGACATAATAATGTTTTCTATTCATGGATGGAGTTATTGTTGGCCCTTACACATCCGTATGAATATAATCCAAGATGACTTTTGTATTATGGAGTGTAGTGCTAAAGCTTACTCTTTTCTACTTCCCCAATACACAATGCTCACAGAATTCCAATTTGCTGGTTCTCGCACCTTTTAACAAGCCTTACTTTACAAGAATCTGTAAAGCTTTTTCACCAGCATGTCCCAAACACATATGACATAACTTGGTAGTTTTTGAATCTTTTTCTTCCTTTGAAACTGTTGTTGATGTTATCCCAATAACCATACTACCAAGGTAGTAGTATAAGTTATTCTTCTGAATACCTTTCATTGCCACAAGTTCTCCATAAGTAATCTTTAATGCCCCATTTTGCATGGTCATAGTGAAATCTTTTGATTCTAAGACTCCCACAGTAATGTGACTCTTCTTCATATCTAGAACATAATAAACATTCGCTAAGACCCTAGTTGAACCATCTTGATTCTTCAAATGAATTGTATCAATCCCTAAAATTTTGCATGGATAATCATTACCCATGTTGAATTAAAAATCTAATCACCAGGATAGGATGTTGTTGATGAATCAACCAATGCAAAATCTGAATTTGAATTGCTTTTAACTATACATACATCAGACGATACAACTTTTCCTTTCTTCTACAACTTTGGACAATTTTTCTTCCAATGGCCTTTTTCGTGACAACAGGCATTTCATATTTACCAAACCTTCCTTTAGAAAGAGATCTACCTCTTCTTCCTTTCTTTTGTGTTTGTGGATGCCCTCTTACAAATAGTACATTTTCCGCTTCATTCCTGCTTTCTTTTTTTATCTTTCTTTCTAATTTCATAACTATACAAAGTAGTACAAACTTCCTCAAAAGACACTTTATCCTTCCCAATGTGTAAAAGCTCATATAGCGTCGATTTGACACATCAATCGACGCTACGTTCTACGTAGATAGCGTCGGTTATACACCAAACTGACTTTAAATTCATTATAAGTCGGTTTTTGGAAAAAAACTGACTTTACATATCGACTTAAATACCCTTTTTTGTAGTAGTGTGATCAAACTCATTAGGAAGGGAGACTAATAACATCAAGGATAAATCTTCATCTTTAAAAGTTTCATCCATATTTAAAAAATCTGCTACTAATTGATTAAAAGTAGTAATGCGCTCATTTATTATGGTACCTGGAAGGTAATCAAAACAAAACAATTTCTTCTTCAAATAGAGATGATTATGTCATATCTTCTTCATTAACTTGTTCTCCAACACCTTCCATAACTTACTTGCGGATGTCTCCTTCACGAACGTGTACTTTTGTTCTCTTGAGAGATACGAACAGATTGTAACGCATGCCAATCGATTGATATTTTTCCACTCAACTCCATCTGGTTCATCTAGTTTCTTTTCTTTAATGACAATGTCTAGACCTTGTTGAAACAAAGCATCTAGAACTTATCCTTGCCATATACCTAAATGACTGGTTCCATCAAACTTCTCCACCTCAAACTTTGCATTTATAAGCATTGTTATGCCTAACGTGGATGGTTGGCCTTTGTTTAAAGGAGACTTTTCTTCCATCATTTCTTTAGATGACAACAACTAAAAACTATATTCCAATAACAAAAAATGAAATACAAGCAAATACCTAGATAAAAACCTTCTGCTCTAATATCAATTGTTGGAAAAATCGGGTATATTTTTCCTATTCTAAGTAGTTACTATTTACTTATGATTTAAATGAATATAACTCAAATTAACCCGACATAATAATGTTATTGGAAATATAATGCTAAAAGAAACTAAAGTAGATATTAAAGTAGAAAAATAAAAACATCAAAAATTTAACGAGATTCAGTTTAAATGTTACCTATGTCATCAGGCATTATTGACCATTTCCACTGTCTTTGAATGGATGAATCTAAAATTATAACTAATTGGGCAAAATTGAGCTAATCAATTACCCTTACAAAAGATAGTAAGATTTACAAATTTTGGGATGCTTTCAAAATGGAGGAAGATGCTTTATTTATAACCCAAAATACAACACTCATTGTGGTTCCTAATCCATGTGGGACTTTTTCAAATTGCTTACTAAGGAGCTATACAACATTACTTTTTTGAGTCTAATGTTGATTAAGGTTTACAACATATTTTATTTATTTATTTTTACCAAAAAATTAAAGTAACCACTTTAATTAACTCCTAACACGAGTTTTGTGCTTAAATAGCTCTTATTTACATTTTACATGTAATTTTTCAAAATTAACAAAAAGAGGGCTCGACAATTTTTGTTACATAAAAATAGTTAAATTACTAAAAATGCTTTTAGGGCTTACAAACAAAATTGAAACCCACCGAAGCTTTGTGTATGTAACATGTTACTTACAGAGTTTCAATGTATGTAACAAAGATAGAGATGGATGTAACATGTTACATATGGAGCTTCGGTGTATGTAATATGTTACCTATAAACAAACAAGGATAGTAAAAATAAATCTTGTCTTCGTCCTCTTTAGTAAGAGATTTGAAATCTATTTTTGCAACACTCATTTGAATTGTCATCGCGATCAATAATTAGAGTTGTACTCTCAAAATCACCAAAAACTTCATAGGCATTGGTGACAACCAAACTCGAAAGGTCCAAAGTGATAATAGAGGCACTAGATATGTATAATATTTGCTTATAATGACCTCGCCACGAGTGTTTCGAGCTTTTGAGTGGAGTAGCTCCAAAATTTGATGACTGAATAAAGCTTTTCATGGCAAGCATATAAGCTTAGTTATTGAGATGATTAATTGCTTAATGGAGACTGATAGACTCTACGTTACACAGGTACTAAAGAGTGTGGTTCGAGGTGCATTATTATGGCGAAGAAAAAACAATAGTCCCACTGGCTTTAATCAATGGTGTTGTCATTAGGCTATGGTGAGACCTAGACTAATTCACCCCTAGTTTTAGCATAGTTGTTATTGATCAAATCTTAACAAGTCATAATTTGATCATCATTGTACAATAAATCAATAGAAAATTAGAATAAAGCATTAAATTAAGGATTCTAAATTTGAAAGTTAGTTTCATAAAAAAATGAAAAAATTAAATAGCTGAATTAGAATGAACAATAAGATTGAGAATTATAAAAATGAATTTTACACAAAGAGATCAAAAGACAACAAGGAGAAGGAGATAGTTTTTCTTCGCTGGTTCAAAGATCTCTATACCCGTTATGAGTGTTGGTGAAAAAGATGAAAAAGAGCATTATTTTCACCATCAATAATGATCGAAATAGGGAGGAAAAAAAAGATAAAAGAGAATAAGGTGGAATAGCTTGAAATATAGAACAAAAAAATCTAACTACTACTAAATGACAAAATCGTAAAAAATCATTTATAAAATTATGTCGGGTAACAAGATATGACAAAATATGCAAAATAATAAAAAGGTGTTATGATAAAGAAATATTTTCCGATCTATTATGTAAATTTTTTGTTTTTTATATGAATCATGAATAATTGAACTTCGTGGTTTAATAAAAATTGTATTGATTAAGTAACAAATCCATTATTTTTTATAGGATAAGAAGTCACAAAAATAATAAGGACAATATATGTAAAGATTAAATTTATTGTATTTATACACATAATTTTTAGCTGATCTTGTTTTCTTTTTCTTTTTTTCAATTTACAAACCTAAATTTTTTAATTGTACACTTAATTACATATAAAATACTAATCTTTAGGTATATATTTATAATACAAAACTAATATATGCCATACATTTGCAACCAAAACTAATATAACTTATACGCTCCACTTTAAACGGGAAAAAAATTTAAATTTTTGCACTTAAAATTAAAGTGGTACGAAAATAAGCATACTAATCACAAGAAATTAATAATGTTATTTAACACACTTTTAATTATTAAAATATGTTATTTTTATATATGAAAAATATATATACAATTTTGTGTTATTATTGCATTTAATTTCAAAAATAAATTAATAAATTAAAGTTATAATTAAATTAAAATATTTTTACTAAATTAAAGTAAAACATATTTGATTGAGAGTTAAATTTTAGAGAAAAATACTCTAAAAATAGTCACATATTCTTGAAAGATGAGTACTATTATAATTTTAATTATTATTGCTATAAATAAAAATTTATTAATCATAATTTTATCTATTAATAATATTATTAATATATAATTATTAATAAAAGTAAAATAAATTTTAATATATTTTTATAATATAAATAAAAATAATAACTATAACACTATCACCGTTGTTATAATTTTTATATATGAGTACTTTAGATATGTTTCTTATGAGATGTTTAGTACGTTAATTTTTAATTATATTCAATTAAAATTATTTTTAAAAAAATATTATTTTTTAAAGGTAAAATTGAATTTTTCTTAAAAACTTGAATATATACATGAAAATTTATATTTATTTTACAAAAAATATCAATTTTATCTCACGTTAGCCTCTCTTTTTCTCTCTCGTAATATTCTATTTATATATATATGATTCATTTATATATATGTTACAAATTTATTTTTATCTCTAAAATTGTTTGAATTTATAAATTAAAATAAAAAATAGTATATTTAATAAAGTAAAATATAAGGATAGAAAGATATTTAAATGAGAGAAAAAATATTTTTATTTCAAACTAAAAAATTTATCTTTTTTGAATTTTTAAAGTTATTTTTAAGACTATTATAAATAAAATATTAATTAAAAATAAATAAATTAGATAAATTATATTTAAAAATTATAGATTTAATATACGTAATTTAAAATAAATAAAATTATTATATCACTCAATATCATCCGTAAAAAATATAATTATTACTAAAATTTTAATAAAATTTAACTAATAATAATAAAGTTATATACCTCAATCAAACTATGTCATATATATATATATATATATATAATTATTACTAAAATTTTAATAAAATTTAACTAATAATGATAAAGTTATATAACTCAATCAAACTATGTCATATATATTTTAATAAAATTTAACTAATAATAATAAAGTTATATACCTCAATCAAAATATGTCATGTAGAATTACTCTTGGAACCCTAACCCCCACCTGGCTAGAGTCCAGATAAATAAATGCTCCCCAAGTTAAAATCCTTGGAAGTCGTAAGCTTGTAATTCTTACTTTTGAGTTTTGAGTTACTCCTTCCTCAAGCAAAGCACAGAGGCAACTCGGAAACCTAATTCACTGAGTCAATACTGCTTAGTTGCCATGGAAGGTCAAGAAGGAACCCAGGAGGCTCACCTTGTGCTCGCAAACAAGCTTTTCCTTTTATCGCATCCTGATGTTGAAGACATAGAGAAGGTTCGCCTCAGAGAGGAGGTATTCGCAACTGTTAAAACCGACGGTAATTAACCATATCTGATTGATTCTCGTCAATTTTTCTGTTTCTATATCCAATTCAATTTGTTTAGAGGGGAGTCTTTTTTGCTTTTTTGCTTTTTTGTAGATATGGTCCAGTTGTATGAAAGCCTAGTGGCGGACTCGGTGCTTGAATTGGATCAAGGCGCTTTGGACTCGATGCGAGCGAGGATTGAGGAAGAGCTCAAGAAGCTTGACGAAAAGTGAGTCTGTGACTGTTTCTATTTCCCTTAATTTTTCCAATTTTTTCGCAACTCTAAATTTCGTTGGGCATTGATTTAAGAATTTACTAATCGGGTGTTTCTTTAGGGTTACTTTTGAAAGTGAAATTTCAATATTACTTTCCTATATTGCTGCATTGGACATTATTGAAAAAAAATCAATTTTTGAATGGTAGTTTTTGCTCAATTGGGATCCGAGCATTGATTCTCTCAGAGACTAGATCTTTTAGGATTTATTATCTCCAATCCAACCGAATGGGGCATTTTCTTGTTAGTGATCCATTTAAGCTTAAAGAGAAAGCGTGGTTAATGAAAAAGGAAGGTTCTACTTGCTGGTGAAGGAATTTGAGCACTATGATTATGGGACGAGTTCTTAAGTAACCTTATTGTGTTTCTCCAACTTTGGATTTTTATGTTGTCTAGTGGCTGCTATGAGGGATCTTGCAGCTAGGCGAAAGCAACTTTTATTTCGAAAAGTATCTGCATTTGCATTTCAAATGACGGAAGCATAGATTTATTGCTTGTTTTAGCTGGTTTTCTGAATCATTTTGGTCAATATTTTCAGAAGCCCATCTGTACGGAGTTGAAATTTTCAGCTGCCAGATAAAATGGAACATTTGTTATTGTACTGAGTTCATGCTGTTAAATCAAATTTTCCTGATGAAAAATAAATAAATTATTGTTCTTGATTGTATTGCTTCAGGAGTATACATAAATTAGTTGTCGGGGCTCTTCTTATATAATTAGTCTTTGTCTTAGTTTGTATAGAAGTGATTATACATTGATGCTTATGTTCAGAATTGCTGATGCTGAAGAGAACTTGGGTGAAAGTGAAGTCAGAGAAGCTCATCTAGCCAAGTCCTTGTTTTTTATCCGGATTGGTGACAAGGTAAAAGAAGGTTTTAGTAACATGTATTTTTTTTAAATAACATTACACAACTCTCACACACATTGGGATCGAACTCCTAACCTTTGGTTTTTGCGCCTTTTTTTGCTTTGGTGCCACTGTGCTACTATGCGGGTGGAACATGTATTTTTAGTTACTGTCTTTTTCATTTTGTTCGTTCTAGTAATATGTCACTTTACATCTTGTATATTCATTTATGATTCTAGGAGAAAGCATTGGAACAACTCAAAGTGACAGAAACCAAAACAGTTGCAGTTGGACAAAAGATGGATTTGGTGTTCTATACATTGCAGCTTGGTCTTTTCTACATGGATTTTGATCTAATTTCAAAAAGTATTGACAAAGCAAAGAAGTGAGTGAATATATGAAATTTTGTCTACCACGTTCTTTGAGTATTAATTTTGCAGCAAACTATTAAATATTAACATATGTACTATGATGCCAGCTTGTTTGAAGAGGGAGGGGATTGGGAAAGGAAGAATCGCCTTAAGGTTTATGAAGGCTTGTATTATATGGCTACTCGGAGTTTTAAGAAGGCAACCAATTTGTTCCTGGATTCCATTTCAACGTTCACAACTTATGAACTTTTCCCTTACGATACCTTTATATTTTATACTGTCCTTACCAGCATAATATCATTGGATAGAGTTTCTCTTAAACAAAAGGTATCCATCTTTCCAGTCTTAGCAAATATGAATTGGCAGAATATTATTCTTTACCATGGGTGGCTCCCATGAGTTAAAATTATGTCCCCATCCCAACTTTGTTCCTTAAGAATATTCTAGTTATTACTGATTCTAATAAATATGTGGTAGGTGGTTGATGCACCAGAGATCTTGGCAGTGATTGGGAAAATTCCACATCTTTCTGAGTTTATGAACTCTCTGTATGATTGCCAATACAAATCTTTTTTTACAGCATTTGGTAAGTGCCACTTTGTATTCTTCATGGTGTACATTTTAAGAAGTTTGCTCTATTTATCCATACATGTGTATTTGTATGTCTATGTGTGTTTATTTATGGATTTGTAGTTTATTCTTTTTTGGGTTGTATTTTCAGCTGGTCTGACAGAACAGATAAAATTGGACCGCTACTTGCATCCACACTTCCGGTATTACATGAGAGAAATCAGAATCGTGGTTTATTCTCAGTTTCTGGAATCTTACAAAAGTGTTACCATTGAAGCAATGGCAAAGGCATTTGGGGTGACTGTAGAATTCATTGATCTGTAAGTTATCTTTTATAGTTGCTTCTTCCTTCCTAGTAAGTTTTTTTTTTCTTCTTGATCATGCAATATGCAATTATATAGATGGAGTGTGTGAGAGAGAAGGGTGCACATTCTTTTTCTAGATGTCGGTTTGTGTCTATGTCTATATGCATATACGCAATTTGCATGTCACTACTGATAATGATCTGACTTTGTTTCTCCATCCTTCCATGCACTTACAACTGTACAATCACAGGGAGCTGTCTCGTTTCATTGCAGCTGGGAAGCTACATTGCAAAATTGACAAAGTTGCTGGTGTCCTTGAAACGAACAGGCCTGATGCTAAGAATGCTTTATATCAAGCAACCATCAAACAAGGGGACTTCTTATTAAACCGGATCCAGAAACTTTCTCGAGTAATTGATTTGTAGGTGGAGCACTCACAATGTGAGTGACTTGGACTTGGTTGCACTTGGCTGCAGCTAGGGAGAAATTTGGAGCGCAAAACTTGGTGCTGTTTTCATTAAGTGAATTGCAATACTAATTGAAATGTATTTCTGTTAATTTTATTTTTAATTCAAGTATTTTGATTTAGGTTTTTGGCTTTTATTTGAGCTGCATTTTGTTTTCTACTCTCATTTGTCGTTCCCCATAGTGGATGGGATCTCAAGTGAAAAATGCTTCGCTTGAGTGTCTACTGTCTACCCAACGTGCGAGTTTCGAAAATACATCAAAATATTTATTGGAAAGTAGTATTAAAGTATTTTTATTTTAGTTGCTTAACTTAATTATTTTTTTAAAATTTTAATAAAATATAAAAAGCAAGTATTGTCATTATTTTAAAGTATAATGATATTTTAGTTCAAAATTTTAAGTGTGATTTTATAGATATGGTATAGATTTTTTAAAATTATATCATACATGTATAAACCATCAATGAAAAATATGGAAGTCATTTAAAATACGGGGCAATTTTGGTGAAATTTGCAAAGATATCTGTGTTAAGCGGATTTCGTAATGTAAAGTTGAGTTGGTTTAAATTTTTATATAAAGTGTCAAATTTTCATATGGGTTGTGTAAAGTGAAGGTCGAGGCAAAATAAAATTGTGAATAGTAATATAAATAGTGATTGAAATATATTATGAAATAAAATTAATTGTAAGTTTTAAATCATATTTTATGAGCTTTTTAATATATATATATATGAGTTAGGATTTAGATACTAATAATTTTAACTAATAAACATAATTAATGATATTTGATTGTTTGATTACTCATTAAATATTTAACCGAAAATAAGTGTTTATTTGTTTTATTTTTAAAAATTATTAATTAATTTTATATTTTATATTTTGATATTATCTACAATATTATTTAAAATATTATATAATTAAGATATTTGGTATCTAAAATACTTCTTTATATATATATATATTTTACATGCTATTCTAATTCTATAGGTTTTATTATAAAGAATTAAACTTATAAAAATATCATTGATATATTATATTTATTTTATTTATATCATCGAATTATTATATTTTTATCTCGTTTATATCAATAAGTTATTACATTTGTTTTATTTATATTATTTTTTTAATCTTTGTTTAACGGTCACGGAAGATATTTAAGTAATAAATTTAAAATAACTTAGATAGTTAAGTTATATGTTTGGAATAAATTATTGTTTTAAATATATCACTTCATTATTTGAGTTATTTGAAATTTTCACTTAAATATCCGAGTTGTTCAAAATCTACAACTTAATTATCTAAGTTATTTTAAATCTACTACTGACGTATAATTTCATTGGACGAAAATTAATGAAATGATATAAATAAAATAAATATAATAATTGGGTGGTATAAACGAGATAAAAAAATAATTTGATAGTATGAACGAAACAAATACAATAATTTAATGATAATTTTGTAAATTTATCTATAAAGTATGTTCATATGATAGAAACTTAACATAATTTTAAGTATTGGTCTTATGGATTTTACTATTAAAACATAAGATTTTATTATAAAATAGATTCTTATAAAAAAAGAGATAAAAGAAAATTAATCTATCAAAGAAAATATTGTAACTATTATAATTAGATTCTTTTTTAGTAAACCTAGCAAATAAAATATGAAAACTCAAACATACTTGAGTTGAAATATCTCATATATGGCCTTGCAATTATGTTTGAAAAGCAATGTGTAACGGTATATTTAAATTTTTACATGCATGTTTAATATAATAGAAAGTTGGAGATATTTCATAATTTAATTGAAATATTTTATTAATTTAAATAAAAAATGAATTTGTATAAAATTTTGGTAAATTTATTGATCTATAGGTACTTCTGTACGTAAGACCTATTGAATATTTTCAAAAATAAAAATAAAAATTGATTGACCTACCGAGCATCCTAAAAAATCCCAACCTATAGGAGGGTTGGTAAGCCTATTTGCAAGATACAAAAAATGGCTGTGACATCCGTGCTTCTCACGATTTTTCAAATATATATATACGAAGTTTTCAAAATCAAAATTTTAGTGTATGTTGGTGATTGGTAGTTGGGACGGTGGAGGAGAGATGTCTTAAATTAAGAAAAATGGAGTTCTTAGAATTTTAAGAAGCAAGTGTTTATGTTGGAAAAATTTTGTGTAGGAAAGTACGGTGAGAGTTGACATAAATTAATAATTTCACTCTCATATTAATTGGTTTTGGATTTTTTTTAATTGAGAGGTAACTTAAAATTTTTTTTTATACACAAATAAATATCAAAATATCCTTCAAATAAATATTTTTTTATAAATAATTATTTTACTAGTTTTATTTTGTAAGGTTTTGACTATTTTTTACTTTTTCTATTTTTAGTATACAAATAAATATTAATATACACTTATATCTTTTTTATTTTTTATTTTTTATATTTTTTTTATATGTTAATAAATATCAAAATATTTCTATATATTTATCAAATTTAAAAATCATTTTCAAAAGATATTTTTTAAATCAAGAATTATACGATATCAATTTTTGCTCGACAATCAATACTATTATGTATTTATCAAATTTAAATAATATTATTTATATTTTCGTAGAAATAATATTAATATTTTAAATAAAATATTAACATAAAATATAAGATAAAAATAAATATATTACCTGATAAATTATATATTAATTTAAATAATTTTATTAACGTAATTACATTCACGGGTCCAAAGTTATATATAAAAGGCCTCCGAAACTTAGTAGGCGACTACTCTTTTTTTTTTTTTCTTTTCTTATGCCAACTATTTGTCTTCTTTATGTATAAAAGTATAGATGATAGTACTTTTTTATAGTTCTCAGTGTAACATGTGATGACAAATTTATCCTTTAATTTTAGCTTTTTTTCAATTTGTTTTGTTATTTTTTCTTATACATCAATAAATATTAAAATACTTCTTTGATAAATCTATCATATCTCTTAATAGTTATAATTAATAATTTTATTGTACATTATTACCATTATATAATTATTTTAATCACATAAAAATCACAACAATTTATTTGGATGATAATTCATATCTTTTATATTTGTATATTTAATGGATAGATTGAGTCCAATTAACTCATTTATAAACAAATTATATTTATATTAAGTTCAATATTTTTATATTTATACTAATAAAAAAAATTAATAAATTAATATTTGTATTGAAATTATTATTTTCGTTCCAAATCGCATCCTAACAATTAAAAAAATTATTATTTAATATATGTATTATTTTAAAACCAAAATAATGTATGTTATTATACACGCAAGATAAATACATGTGATTAGCATAATATCATGTTAATCAATCTAAATGTACGTGATTCTTTTATTATTATTTGTTAAATAATAATTATTTATATTTATATTTTCAAAATCAAGTAGAGAAATTTAAAAGAATAATATTTAAGATTATAGTAATCCATTCAAAGATTCAAATGTTGCTTTTGTGTGTTGTAGAACTTGATTTACTTATTAAGAAACCTTCATGTTAATATTATCAAATATGTTTTAATTTATGTAAAAGTTGAGTAATTTTTTAAAAAAATCTCAGCTAATTTTCTTACAAATGCGTATAAATTAATAAAAACATATTAAAAAATTAAACTCAATTTTTTATATCAATATAATATTTTAAATTAAAAATTAATTTTTTTAATTTATAAGATTAAATATATAAGTGCTAATTAACATAAAATATAATTATAATAAATACACATATTATTTAATTAAGCGTATTAAATTGTTGAGTTCAAAGAATCCATCATTTATAACTCATTCACATTATAAAATATTAATTTTTATTTTCAATCTAATTTTTTAAATATAATATTTAAAATATAAATAATATATATATAGATTGTTTCAATAGTTTATTTTTATTTTTATATAGATTAATGGTTTAATTTAGTTAGAATTGTTTAATTTTTTGTTTCTTTTGGATAATTAAGTACTTATATATTTGTGAACACATTATATATATATATATATGTATAATTTTAACATAAATAAATATAAATTTTACTTAATATAATTTATAATTTTATTTGAAAATTGATATATAATTGTGTCGTTTGTATTATTTTATATAAATATATATGATTTTAGCAAGTTATACTATGTTACGTTAAATAAGCTTACGAACCTGGTTAAGTTGGGTTTATGTTAAGATTTTGATAACTATATCTATAGTATGATTTTAGCAAAAGTAGGTTTTCTTATTTTCTTTTTGCTTATGGAATGATTTTGGCGTAATTTTATTTTCTTTCTTTTAATTAAATTATTAATGTAAACAATTAATGGTACTCAATAAAGTATTTAATTATAACTTTAATAAAAATTTAAAGATAATAATGCAAGCATGCATGCTTAAAATGTAAATTGCAAACCATGCATACTAAAAGAACTAGATTTCTACATGTTTTCATGACCATCAAAATAATGCATGTGCCAACAAAACAAGTAGTAATAACGTACGTACATGGGAGAGAATATAAATAGTGACCAAAATACGTAACAAAATAATATAAAAAGTAAAAATAAAGAATTACTTTCGCTAAAAAACAACAATATTCATTAAGCCAAAATTAATTATAATTAATAAAGCTTAAAAGCAAAGCTAAAGATTATACAGCTCAAATGTTTAAATAGTCTCATGCACTAATCAAGTACATATCAATGTATAACGAAATAGAAAACTCAAATCTCCAATTAAATTAATTTGCTTAATTAAACAAACTATGATCTCTGTAAGTTGAAATTCATGCAGTTTTCTTGAGATCTTCAGATTACAGCTTCAACCCACATCAAAGAATGGAAAAACTACGTAAATTAAGGGCACATACCATTTGTCTCTAACCAAAGAACAATACAATCTTTGTGATAATTAAACATGTTAACAAGGCATTAATTGAAACAATATTTATATTATTATTCTCCATATATATTCCTTCATATAATAATTCTTATCCAAACATATGCTACACATGTTATCTGTCACACCACGTACTACTCGAGCTTCCAATATCAACCTTCTTCAACATCTCATCAATTGTAGACAAATTAAGTGCCTAAAAGTAATTACCTTCATCATTATAATAGACATCTGGTCAAGAGCACTTTCAAACCCTTGAATCTCATCGTTATAGTATGATGACTCAGTAAAAATATCCAAAGTCATAGACAGTATTTGAGGTCTCCCAATACTAGTAGTGTCATGTGGCGGCGCATTGATAATCGTAGTGCTTGCAAAATCGAATAAATTCAAAAACAATTCTTTCAATATTTATATTTATGTATAATGAAATATTTTTAAGTCAGTTATATAATTCCATGATATTAAATTATAAAATTAAAATTATTTAATTAATTAAAAGTAATAAATTTATAATAAATCAGACAAACATAAATAAAAAATAATTTAAATTAATATAAAAAATTAAATTATATTTTTTTTCTAAAAATAAAAAAATTATTAAATTTAACGTAAACCAATTAATTACACATGTGAAAAGAGTTGAAAGAAAAATAAATGGCAAAAAGAAAGAAAAAAATTACTTTCACATTAATCTGTGTTGCGATCCAATATGATTTTAGCTTTTGTCTTTCCTACGTCTTTCTCATTTTTTTGCACCGTCGCTGCTTTTTCCTCTTTTTTTTTTTCTTGTTTCAGTTTCCTCCCTAGCGGCGTTCTCTTTTTCTGTTTTGTGCTCTCCCTTCTATTCTCTATTCTTTTATATATATATAAACCCTTTACTTCCTACATTTACTTTGTTTCTTTAATATATATATATATACCATTCACTTCCTATTAAAAAAATATTTTTATTTTCTTCAAATATGTAATAAAATTTAAATAATAATAATAAAGTCTAAAATCAATAAAAAATAAATAAAAATAGATTAAAATTAAAGTTTAAAAGTGATAAATTATGTATAAGTCATCAAATACTTCTAAACTTAAAACTTTATTTGTCCTCAAATAAAAAGAAAATAAAAAAAGACACATATAAGTAATATCAACTAGACACACAGAGAAGTACCATTACTCATAAAATCATGATTTGAATTTAAATTTCATCATTAATAACTTACTCAATAACTTATTCTTTTTACATTGAAGATAATAAAAAAATCAATCAAAAATTCAACTTACATCTAAATTCTTGAGTGAGTGTGTGAAATAATCAATTTAACTATAAACAACCAACAAATTTAGATAAAAATAGAACAACTGAAATTAAAAAAATTTCTCATAACTTAACTCCATAAGTCAATTTTCAAAAATCTTCTCCACTAATGTAATCAAATACCAAAATCAGAGATCAAAAGGTATTTAATTAGGGTTATAATGATAGGCCACAAGGTGAGGGCTAAGAAAGGAATGAATATGAAAAATCAAAACAAACTTGAAAAATACTTGATAGAAAGAAACAATAAAAAAATATCTATAGGATTAACACTATAGCTCTTTCTTGATAATATGTTCATATTAGGGGTGTCCACTGGTACAGACCATTTATATTACTCAGACCGAACTAGATCAGATCGTTTGAAAATGGTTTTAATTAATACAAACTGGATCGAACCATTTGATTTATAAAATCGTTCAATCTGGTTCGGTTTTCTAGTTTAATCCTATTTGGTCTAGTTTTTAGACACCTCTAGTGAGAAATAATATGAAAATTTTAATATATTATTAAATCGGTCTGGTCTGATTAAGTTTGATCGATTTAAAAATTAATATAATAAAACTATTTGAAAAACAGTTTTAATTCATACAAATCAGATCAGACTGTTTGATTCGATCCGATTTTTGGACACTCCTAGTTCAGACTAATGAAAATATTGTTACTATACTCAATAATTGTTGTGCTTTTTTTCATGTGGTTGCTTTGATACTTATAATCTTTACTAATTTCAATCAATTTAACCATTTTTTGATAATAAATCACAAAATTAAAATAATTTAATTAATGATTAGTTAATTATGAACAATAAACTCAGAATAAATCAAACAAACATGAAGAGAAATAATTCAAATTAATATAAAAAATTAAACATAATGTGGAATTAAATTACATTTTAAAAACAAATAAGAAAATTTAGTTAATATTAAAAATTAAATTTAACATAAACAAATTCAGCATAATTTTTTAAAAAAAAATCGAAAGAAAAATGAATCACAAAAATAACCTATTTTGTTAACTCCAATCTAATTTAGTTTTTCTCTTTCGTGTGTCTTTCTCTTTTTTTTGCTTTTTTTATGCACTATTGGTGCTTTTTCCTCTTTTTTTTTTCTTGTTTTAGTTTTCTCCACGACGGTTTTCTCTTTTTCTGTTTTATACTTTCCAATTAAATTTAAATTTAAGAAATGATAAATTATATTAAATTATATAAGTAATCAATTTTATATGTATTTGTTTAAATTTTTTTATTCCTTTCTGTATTATATTTATAAAAAATTAATAGAATTATAATCCTTAATTTTGAAATCATCATTGGTGTAGTTTAAGTAGAGATGTAAAACTTAATATTAAGTAGGTATTGGGCTATTCTATGTACGTAGTTTAAGAAGTACATTTAATTGGATAAAGATGTGATATATGTGATCGAGTTTAATTATTTAATTAGGATATTAAAAAAATGTTAATTTTTTTTTATTAAATAAAAGAAATATCACATTAATGAAATTTAAAATTAAATTTATAACTAAGGGATTGAGATTAGGTCTATAGTTATAAAATGATAATTCATATTAACTTGAACTTATTTAATTACTTCGGCATATATATATAATATCAAACTAAATCTAAACTAAATAAACGTACGTATAAAATTAAGAGAATTTTTTGGTAAAATAAATAAAAGATAAAATTAAATATAAGCTAAATAAACATACATATAAAATTAAGAGAATCTTTTGACTTTTACCAAAAATGGGTAAGGAGAATGTATAGATTGTTATTGTTAATATTAGATTTACAATAGAAGTGGATTTAGAAAATAAATTATGAACATTGTAATCAAAGTAAATAATCTAATAAAAATGTTAAAAATAAAAATTGTTACATGGTCAAATATATATATAATAATAAGATAACAAGATAAGATAAGATTTTATAAATATTTGGCATTAATTTACTCTAATATTTTTAAATATCAGTTCGATAAAGTATTATAAAAATATCACATGGAAGGCAAGGGGTGCAAATAATGTCATTTTCTTTCTAACTATTACACCATGCATATGCTAGCAAACTCTAGTCCTATAACCCTTGTAAACTAACATGTGGTACTAATTTATTAAAATTTCAATCGAGAAGAAAACGATAAATTTAGTGGAAAAAATAGTTAAAGGCCAGGGCAAATAATATGATTAATAAAAAGGTTTGATAATTGAATTAAATTGATGATACATATACAAATTATATATATATTGTCACTAGTATGCACTAACTACCAAAACTCAATGATAATTATAATTTTGGATCTAAATGAAGCTGAAATAATAGTGCATGTCAATAAACATTTGAGAGAGAAGATATAATGAAAGGTATAAATGATAGGAAATATTTACAATTTTTTTTATAAATATTATCCTTTTCATCTTAATTGACCTAGATAAGAATGAGCGGATGGCCAATAAATTTTTGAATTGCTTTTTTATTTGTATCTATTTATTATAACAAAATTAAATCATTTGTCAAAATCAATTTACACAATTCAATAATTTGATATATTTTATCCAAAATTTTAACTTTTATCAAATTGATTTAATAATTTTTATAATTAACTATGATTGACTTGACTTTTAATTAATTCAGTATTATACTTATTTCAAAATACATAATTTAGTCTCTAATTTATGACAAAACTTATAATTTATCTTCAACATTTTAATAATGTAATGACTAAGTATAACATCATTAAATTAATTTAAAGAAAATTAAAATTTTAAACTAAATTTATTAATTTTTTAATCTTAGGAATTAAATGATGTGAATTAAAAAGTTAAAGATTAAATTTAATATTTTATAAAAGTTAAGGACTAAATAGATATACAATATTTTTATTTTATGTTATTTATTTTCTTATTAACCTTAATTTTTTAAGATTTAACAATTATTTAAAAAAATTATTTGATAATTTATAATTTTTTAATAAAAGTGAAAATAATTTTTTAAAATATATTTTTTAATTTTTTTAACTATTATTTTAAAACTTACATTTTTCATATCTATTATAGTTCACATTTTGACAAGATTTGATACTTTTTATTTTTTTATTTTTATACAAAACTGGAAGTTGCTTAATTTGTTTGATTTTTTTTAACGAGTGATATTTCTTTGTGTCATAAACATAAAATTTATTAAAAAATTATCATCATAGTCATACATTATAATTAAACAATACTCATGATTGTTAATTTCATTCTATACTTAAATTATCTAATTTTTAATTAAATTTAATTATTTAACTTATAAATTACATTAATAAAAAATTAGTATACTAATAAAAGTTAAGATAAGATATAAAAAACTTGATATAATAAAATAAAAAAATAGACTTAAAGTTAAAAAAAAAGGTTAAAAAATAAATATTTTATACAAGGGCAATAATTTGTATGGGTTGAGATAGTTTGAGCTGATCTAAATTAACATAGTTTAAATTAATACAACTCAATTCAAATCAAATTTAATTTGAGTAAGTAAATATGAACTCGATTCTAAATTAAATATAAATTAATAGATAGAAATTGGTTCAATTAATTCAAATTTTTAAATACATGTTTATTTTTAATTAATTGAATTTTTTTTATATATCAAAATATATTTTCGATGATATTAAAACTTATTAGAATAAATATCATTACACGTAACAAGTAAAATGAATTTTTTTTATAAAAAATAGTTAATAACAAAAAATTATACATTAATAACATCCTATTACATCATCATTCAAATATTAAGATTCAAACTAATCTATATCATATTTAAGATTTTATTAATTTCAAAACATAATATTATTCACAGTATTTTAGATATATATTATATAATCAAAACACTTTTTATTTGATTACGGGTTAACGAGCTAACTTGAATCCAAATCAAACCTAACTCTTGAGCTATTTGAGTTATTTCGGTCTAAATTTAATTCCATTCATACTTAATTTAGTTTTGATTCGATCAATCAAACTACAACATAAATTATCAACTCTAATTTTATAAGTAGAAAAAAGAAAAAAAAAAGATCAAAATATACCATCCCATTGTTTAAAAAGAAGGGAAAAGAGATACAAAACTTTAAAAATGTGTGTTTAAGTTATAAATTATTTATTATTTCTAAAAAATTATATAACTTTATTTTAATTTAATTATTATTTAAATATATAAAAATCATATATCATCATAAATTTAAAATACATTTATCAAGTTATAAATATATTTTTCTCTTAAAATCAATTTTATTTTTATTTTTAACAATAATAAATTTATCAATTTTTTATAATATTGTATGAATTTTATATATTTAAATAATTAATTTTAAAAAAAATTTTATACAGCAAATAAAGATTTATAAGACATTTTTAAAAAATTATACTAAAGTGCATAAAATGATAAAAGCTAAATCAATTGCTCTTTTTCGTAATTAAAATAAATATCATTTTTAAAATTACATAAATAAAATAAATATTTTTATGTTAAATTTATATATTTTAATTATTTAAAAAATTAGATATATCATTTTACAATTTAATTGAAGGTTATTTAGCTTGAATTAAATTTTTTAGGATATATTTAACGTATTTTAATTAAATTTTATTAATGTTATAATTATTAAAAAAAAAAAACGCAAAACCCCAATTCGATTCCGCATACCCTATTCTGATTAGTCCTTCTCCCACACGGCCACACCAACACTGCCGGTCAAGAATCCTCAGTTATTGCAGTTGGCTAAGCTTCATTAACAAAGCTACTACTCCACTTTATCAATCTTTTTGTTCGCCGTTGTCCATCAGTCATCTCCATCTGCTTCTTCTTCTGTAAAAAGTAAGATACCTCTCCAGGCTCAGTTTGTGATTCATAAATTTGGATTATTATCTGATAGTTTGAAGTGATTTCCATGATTCTTTCATGAAATAAAGCCTCTCTAAGATTCGTTTAGATTAAGGTTATGTTTAGGTCATCGGTCTTTCGTTTTCGATATTCTGCTTGGTTGGAATTTTTTTTTTGTTTTGATCTAATTGATTTTACTCTTTTAGTAATAGGTAATCCATTTAACTGGGCTCGGCCTTATCATGAAGTTTTTGATTTAATGGTTTCAGTTTTATTCTTTATGCTTATATTTTCCGACCCTGTATGATATTGTTATGTTAGTTAATTTAGGTATAAAGAGTTTTGTTTTCTTGGTTTGAAAATAGTCATGTTAATTTATCTGTGAGAGAAAACAAAATTTTTTTGGTAATGACTTCAGTTTTGAGTTTTGTAAAATATGAAAACAAAACACAATTTTAGTTGTGCCGTCTCTGGAGCCATGAAGTTTTCAGTTTATAATTGCACAAAATATTCTTCTAATTTATCTTCTCTTATATATTTATACTATTAAACAAAATATAGTACCATAAATAGATGGAGATATAAATGCTTTAGTTTTTACTTTTTTGCTAGAACTGAAGTCTTGTGATGCTGCTTTTGACAGTTCCATTTTGTTATTCAACCCATTAATTTTAGGAAAGCATGCTAATTATTTGATGGATTTGACCTGCCAAAAGTGATTGTTCTTATCAAATTTGGATACTGACTCAGAAAACTTAATCGAGAACTCGACTCTAGGATTTTAGTTTGTCTTCCTTTAAGATGGAGTAAAAAGATTGAAACTTTTGATGGAAAATGATAAATTATTAGGACGGTTTTGATCAATTCATTCTGATTTCTTTTGCCCAAAACAAACATGACCAAAGTTTGAATTAATTCTGGAGTAGAAATTGTTTTTCTGATTAGAAACTCCAAGGAGCCTTTAAGAAAAAAGCACACTCTAGGGCCAACTCATGGCCCGATCACTCTTCTCTTGCTCCTTTTCCTCATGCTCCCTCCACTCCTAGTTTTATTGGTTTTCTCTTTTTTTGAACATAAAAATAGAGTTTACTTTTTGCATTCACTCAGATTGCAATTTTATTTTCCTTTCTGTCCTTTTGTGAGGTAATAATCTTTATATATTTTCTTATTTAGATTTTAAAATTAAAAGGAAAAAAAGGAAAATGAAAACTTTGTTTGATGATCATATCATGATGAATGTGTGTTTTCAGAGATGAGATTGAAAAGGCAAAAATTTAATAGGAAAACAGTGAGGTTCTACACAGCTTGCTATGGCTTTAGAGCACCTTTCAAGGTGTTGTGCGATGGTACATTTGTGTATCATTTGCTTGTCAATCAAATTACTCCTGCTGATACAGCCATCTCTAATCTCTTGGGTGCTCCTGTCAAACTCTTCACTACTAAGTAGGTTTGAGATTTATTTATTTGTTTCCCTTCTTTTGGTCTCTTAAAATAACACCATTTTTTTCTACAATAAAAGTGGAGTTTGAGAAGATATAATTGATCTTTTGAGTTTTCTGCACATGGATTTGTAACAGATGTGTTATTGCCGAGTTGAAAAGATTGGGCCAATCCCACAATGCATCTCTTGGTGCTGCTAATAGTCTCATTACTGCAAGGTAATAAGCTCCCTTTCTAGCCCCAGTATATGTACCACAAAATTGTAGGCATAACTAACTTGTCAGAAGTTTGAAGCTTTTGTAAAGTTAATAGAACCTGTACTTCCTAGACTATGGGACATGAGTGTCATTCATGATTGTTTTCTAGAATTTAGTATTTTTATAATCTTGTAATTTTAGATATATGATTTTATTATTCGGTAATGTGAACTAGAGAGCTTTATTTAATGTCAGATGTGATCATGAGAGAGGACAGAGTGCAGATGATTGCCTTGCAGATATTATTGGGGAAAATAATTCAGAACACTTCTTTGTTGCAACTCAGGACAGTCCACTACGGAAAAAATTACACGAGGTCAGTATGTGTTAATGTGTTGTATTTTATGCTCTTTTATTTTTTTGCATCTTTTATGGTACGCAAGTTGTTTTGCATTCTGTTGGGTGTGCGAATGAATCTCACATTGGAAAGTTATATAAAACAAATTGGGTATGTAGTTAGGATGTGCTACTATTTATGATAGGTTAATCTTTTAGGTTGGAACCTTAGATCCACCAAGTGGTATCAGAGCTAAGCCCCACTTTACATTGCGTGGGTGCCTACAAGGTGGATTCTTAAGGTGAAAATGAACCTATGTAGGCACCGCATATGGCCCAAGTCTGAATGAATGGTAGGCATCATGTTGAATTGCGATGGAAATTCCGCAATGGTATTCTAGACTCATTAGACTTTCATGGTGTGATTAAGTTAACGTGTGTTCTTTGGTTATTGGTGGAGGGGGCATAGTTTGAATCTAAGGGAGGGCGATGTGTTCTCGTTCGAGGGGGGATTGTTGGGTGTGTGAACGAGTCCCACATTGGAAAGTTATAGAGAGCATATTTGGTATATAGTTGGAAGGGACAACTCTGATTAACCTTTTAGGCTCAAACACAGGCCAAAGAGAACCTAACAACGTTACTAATGGTCTGCTGCTAATTGCTTATGTGTTATAGATACCACATTAACGATTCAGTCGCATGAGCACTGTTTTCCAAAACTTGGTTTATCTTAGTGTTTTGACATGTCAAGACTAGCATCTATTTTATTCTGCCTCTTAATTTGCAGATACCAGGTGTTCCTCTTTTATTTGGTTTAAGAAAAAGTATTTTGCTTGAGCCACCATCTGCTACTCAATGCCAGTTTGTCAAAATATCTGAAGAAAAACGCTCTCACATGACTGAAACGGAATATAACATGTTAAAAAAGAGAGCAATGAGCATATTGACATCCGGGGAGGAAAATAATCCTTCTAATGACAATGAAGGATTAGAAGATCAGAAGTTGGTAGTGCAGGCTGTAAGAAAAACACACAATGCAAGAAAGGGAATGGCGGTGAAGGATAGAGTTCAGTTTAAGAGAAAGAAAGCAAAGGTAAAAATCAATTCCGTGTTTTCTCATATGCATACATGGTATTAATTTAGGGCCTTGAGTCTTATCTAAAGCTCACTGCTTCGCATTTTCTGTGGTGTCTAATTTATGTCATTTTAGCATATCCGTTGTACATCTCAAATGCCTAACTTATCCCTGAGGTGGATATATATTGATAGATACTGTATGCAGTGAGAAGTTTTTAAAATGGGCATGTGTTTGGTATAGGTCCATTTTTTTGTTTTTTGATTTTATTCATGGTACTACACAAGCAGGTGACCATATTAGTTGTGGCCTTGAGCCTTATCTGAAGCCCACATTACCCTGTCTTTCTTAATATGGTATTCTAGCATTTCATTATATATATAAATAATCCTTATGGTGAACATTCTGAAAAACTATAGTATAAGGATTGAGTGGAATTTTTTCAATAAGGTCATCTATTGGTTTTGGACTCTATAATTTTACAATATTTTCTAATGAGCTAGTTATGAGATAACCATGTGCGTTGTACGAGAATAGTCATAATTTTCATAACATAATCAAAATTTATGTTATAAATAATTGAATTTTCTATCAATTAGAACCTTTGATATTAACCCAATGTATATTATTAATAATACATGCAAAATTCTGGGCATACGTGTGTAAATATACTTATGTTAGTCTTAAAAACTTATATTAGAATTTTAATATTAGTTTTATGTTTAATGTATTAGATATTACTTGATATTCTTAATTAGCTTGACATATAATATATTTTTATTTCTCTAGATTAAGTAAATAGAAGAACATTATAATTAGTTTGAATTAGAACAAAATTCATAAAGTTTAATTACAATTGCAATGGGACAAATTCTCTATCATATATATTATATCCTTTAGTAATTAAAAGAACTTTAATTATTCAAATACATATAAATGAGTTCAATATTGTCACATTCTTAACATATAGGTAATATATTTTTATTTCTCTAGATTAAGTTAGAAGAATATTATAATTAATTTGAATTAGAACAAAATTCATAAAGTTTAATTGCAATTGCAATGGTACAAATTCTCTATCATAAATATTATATCCTTTAGTAATTAAAAGAACTTTAATTATTCAAATACATATAAATGAGTTCAATATTGTCACATTCTTGACATATAGGGATATTTTTGTTACCGAACTTTCAATGTGTGATTCATACTTTTATATACTATATAGATTTTCTTAAAACTTCGGTTAGAACCAACCTGTTTCCCAAAAAATTAGGAATCAGCTTCAGTTTTTCTTGTGCATCTTTGCGTGCTTTCAGTTACTCCTATTGATAAGTTTACTTAAGTACGGTTGTTTCTTCTGCAGGGTCCGAATCCACTTTCATGTAAGAAAAAGATGCCTGCAAATGCAAACCCTGTTCCCAAGAAGGTGAATTTCGCTTTGCACTTTTTTGTTGTTTGAGAGAATTTATTGGTTAGTTAATCTTATTGAAACTTGGACTTATGCAGGAAAAGAGGGATGGAGATAGTAATGGAGGAAATGGAGGTAGAAAGCGGAAGAGGTCACGTAGACACAAGAAATCTGCACAAGCAGATCAGGGATGATGATATAGCTGATCAATTGGGGTAACTTTTATTTACATTATTTAGTTGAACGAGTTCACTTTATATTGGCGGGTAAAGGGTGACACAAAATAGAAGCAATGGTATTACAAGTCAGATTAATTTTTGCTAGATATTACAAGTGAGATACAATTAAAATTGTTGAATTAATTGTGGTGATAAAAAATGAAAAAAAATTAACTGATAGGTTTTGCTTATAATTCCATATTTTCCTTGTCTCTATCAGTGAACTTCATAAACTATTTGACTCGACCTTGTTCTTTCAATTCGTACCTGTGAACTTCATAAACTATTTGACTTGACCTTGTTCTTTGAATTTGTACCAGTCACTTGAAACGAGAATGGGTTTTTATTATCATTAGGTGAAACATTGAGAAAGCATGGGTTTTATTTATTTTTGATTTTTTGGGCTATGAGAGAAACATGGGTTTTAGATAAAGTTATGAGATCTATGTTTTAGATTATTGCATTGAGATCACTGAAGGCATCTCAAAACTCCTACCACATCCGAGTAGATTGAGAGCATAAATTACATAAAATGGTGGCACGGAAGCTCAATAACAGTGAATTAAGAAAATAATGAAGGTCAAATTAGAATTTTGGATAAATTATCTGGATGTCAGGTATAACTACTTCCACACAAAATTAAGGGTACAGTGTTATATAAGCTGTGTAAAAGTAAGATTAAGTCATTTGGCCCATAGATTATAAGTATAAGTACTGTTATTTAGTTTTAGTTTTAGACAAAGGTATAATTAAGGATAAAATATATTATTTTAATAATTTTTTAACTAAAATATTTTAATATAAAATATTAAAATAATATTGTCCTTAACTGGTCCCTTTTTTCAAAGGTAAATGATTAAATTATATCAGTTATAATCTAAAGAATTAAATGGTACAAATGATTAATCTAAGAGATCATGGACTTTTTTTACCCTTTTCTCTATTGTATAATAAACTGATAAAGATTTGAAAATTTACAGATTTTTAGTGTTAAAACACTTTTTGAGCCAATATTTTTTGTGACTTGGAGTATAATACCAAAAGAAATAGAAGTTATTATTTAATGATGTAAAGGGTATGTATTATTATTTTTAAAACCTCCAGGTGCAATTTTTTATTTAAGCAAAGTTCGTAGTGTTATTTTTTGGCTGGCCAGACTTTTTAAAATATTTTACGGAGTTGGGATATCGAATTTATCAATCAATTTATAATAATAAAAAAACTAAGAATAGGAAATATAATTTATATTCCTTTTGTTTAGTAGTTATTTATAGAAAATGAATGAATTAATTTGTTCTAGTTCTTATCTACAGAAGAATTCATATTCCTTTTTACAAAGGGATTGGTGTTATAACGAATTGCAATTCCTGACATTAAAAGTAAAAAAAAATGAATAGTTTTTTTATTCATTTGTTTATTACCACCATTCGAATATACCCCTATTATATATAATTGATGTGTTATTTTGTGATTAATTAAATTGTGTATAATATGTATATGTTATTTCGATCTCTTATAATATATGTTGTACATAACATGCGAGTATCAACTGGCACTTTTAAAGAAAAAAAACTCCCACATTCGTTTTTCTTAGAAGAAAAATACATTTACATTTGTTTAAAAATTAGTACACGACCTCAACTATATTTAGTGTACTTTATCTATGGTTATATTAATTACTTGACCAACATTAGCATTCGAACAAATTATATTGTGAGCTCTAAATCTGACGTTGAGTTGCCTATTTAATAGAGATAATGGAAAACTTGTGTAGCATGTCTTTATTATCAGTCGGCTTGATGAAGAAACATTATACTGATTCTGAAAGTGAGCTTCTATAATAAATTTAGCATCGTCTTCCAAATATATTAAAGTGTGGGAAAATCCAATAGTATATTTACACTGTATGAAGTAATGCCTTACTTTGTCCTCCCTGCAGAATCTTAATTATTTTTTGAAATGTCCCATGTACCCTGGGACCTCCGTATAATTGATTTGCAGCCTCACAAATACTCGAGAGCAGTTTTAAAGTGCATATAGAATACAAAAGGATGTTCTGTAAAGCATAGTTAATTAAAGTTGCTTGGGAAAAACTTGGATGAAATAATAAAATATTAGAAGAAATAATAATGATAAAGTAATATTTATAACATCTCTTAAAATTTTTAACCATAAATATAATGTTTTTATTATAAAAAAATTTCAACTCAAAAATTACCCAATAAATACTGTTTAGTTAAACATGTTCAAATTAAACTCTAATTAATTAGATTGATTTAGCATTAAATTTCAAAAAATTAAATCTTCTTTAATATTATTGATGTATATTTTTTATTATTATAAATTTTAACATAATTATTTTATGTAATTTTTTGATAATAAATAACTAGCTTAACTTTGAAATATGCACGGTGGTGAGTTAGGGGGATTGGGTTGGACTATGGTCCCCTAGGTTCTCTCTCGTTACATTTTTCCTACTAATATATAACTTTTAAGGGAAAGGTTAATTTAGCATTTTTATTTATACAAAAGATATTATTTAGTCACTTGATTTTAAGAATGTGATATTTAGTCTATTTATTTATTTATAAAAATGATGTTAAAATAGACATTTAATATTTTTAAAAAATAAAATTATCAAGGATATCTGAGTCATTTCATTGTTCAATATGAAAAATGACCAAAATATCCCTAGTCTAACTCTGTTTGTAATTTTTTTGGTTTGATATAATAGAGATAAATAATAAAAATACCCTTATATTAATATGTTTAGATTTTTTTATCAATAAAAATATTTTTGTGGCTCATTTTTTGTAAATAAAAAGGATCAATAATTACTTTTTTATATAAGTAAAAAGACTAATAAGTATTTTTTTAAAAACTAGATGATTAAATAATACTTTTATTCAAAACAAAGACTCTTGTGCTATTTTTTTCTAACTTTTAATAATTTTGTAGATAAAATAAAACATTTGACCTCTCTTGTTATAATAAAATTGTTATTATTATATATAAATAAATAAAATAAAAATAATTAATATAATTTTTTATATTTTAAAAAATGTCTTATATTTATATCTCATATAAAATATTATTATTTATCATCAAATGGTTTATAATGCAAACTTTGGTGGCTCCGATCCTTATATAAATAAATTATTACTCTAAACTAACTTGTGACTAACACTTATTAACATATAATCAATTATATTGTAATACGTGGATTAATATAAGAACAAAAATAATTTTTAAACATTATTTCATATATTGATTTAATAAAGGTAGCAATATTACAAAAAACTAAATTTATTATTGTTACAATTAATTTCTTTTGAATAACGACCCATGGTTGAGTTAGAAAGTGATTTTTAATCGAAATAACATATTACTTTATGTTTGGGTAACAATTAAGGAGTGATCTCAATAATCAAATAGTCTCGTAACGTAAGCTAAATAAATATTTAATTACGATACAAATATGAATGCAATATAATTATCCTAAGAGGATAAAAACCTAATAATTATTTTTTAGCTATTTTAAAGATATAAAATCAAAACAAGATTATCCTTTATATATTTTAAAGGATAGCCTAGCAGATAATTAAATATAGATGTCTACAATATATAATTGTCTATAATAGATAGTTGTTTATAACATATAATTATTTATAAATCTATAACATCATAACCATAATTAGACAAGGATAAGTTACCAGGTTTATTATTTTTCCTTTATATTGCCACATATATATAAATAATATCTTATCTAATATCTTATATCATATTGAAATTATTATATCTCATAAAATATAATCACAACTAAATACTCTTCTTGTATATAATTACTAGAGCGAGATTGAGATCTCTTCTACCCTTTATCATATAGTTATTGACTTAAAAATCGTAGGGTTGAAGACCACCTTCTCACAAGGTGGTCCAAGATTCTAATAGTTTGTTAATCTTATAAATTCTATGGAAAATAGTCCTATCTAGTATTGACAAAAAAATAGTATTAACATCTAGTACTGTATGTGGGAAAAAATGTGTTATATTTGACTAAATTTTTTAAATTGTAGGATTCTTAAAAAAGTTCTTCAAGTTCTTGATTTGCTAAGAAAGAAATAAAAAAAGAGGTATTTAGAAAAAAGAGAGATCGTGGACCTTAGCAACAGTTTTTTATGAAATGAAAACTTTAAAATCTTTTGACATGCTATTTTCATATTTTTTTGGGACTTGTAAAAAGATTCATGGATGAGACAGATAACTCCACCTCTCAGACCCCAACAACTAGTAAGAACTTACCCGTCTATAACGGGCCAAACAAGCCAAAAAGATAAAGCGAGATCGGACTCGAGCCTATTTGGACATGATTAAAAATAAACATCAGGCCATTCTAAAGCATTTTCCATGACCACAGGATCCTAGACCAGTTATGGTCCCAGAAAATATTCCTGAGGCATCTTTCAAAGCTCATAGTGCTTAAGGCCAGACCCACAATTACATAGGGTTTAGTTAGGAAGTTGACCACCTATAACGAAACCCTAGTCTCATGATCAACCATACTTTATCTACTCATTATAGCCATCGAGCCTTGGATGCTAGATCACAGTCTTACTGATCATTTGGGATCATCCAAATAGGCTCTTATGCATTACGATATATGCGACCATCTTAAGGCATGTCGATAAGGAAATTCTGTCTATGCCAGCCATGTTGACAAGGCAAACTTAGCAGCAAATGACCACCTAAAGGTCCAAGATAAGGTACCAACTATTCCTCATTATACCATTGATAACTTACTGAACAATTACAAGAGGTCCAACTGAGGTTGAACCGAGGTAGACTTGGCAGTCTCTACCGAGTCCCTATTGACCATATAAATCATGGCCATCCCACTTTCTAACAAGTTTAAATTGCCTAACATAGGTAGATATAATGGCACCAAAGACTCATTGGAACATCTGTAAAATTTCAAGGGTTGGATGGACCATTGTTCCTATAGTGATGTCGTGAGGTGTTAGACCTTCCAGCTCATTTTGACAGATATGCCCAAAGCTTAGTATCAAACTTTGAAGCCTAACAATATTAGTTATTTCACAAAATTTGGGAAATAATTCTTTATCTCACTTTTCAACCAAAAAAGAACACTAAAGGCATTGACACGCCTACTAACCCAACAATAGGGAAAGGATGAGTCATTGAAATATTTCTTTGACAGAATTAATATAGAGAAAATACTACTTATAGATTATCCAAACTCTATCGGCATCATAACTTTACATCAAGATCTACACCAGGGACCCCTATGGAGGAACTTGGCCAAGGATTTTCCAATGAAATATTCTGATGCTTCTCAATTGATTAACAAAACAGAAGCGTAGGAGGGAGATGAACCCCCATGTCATGACAACAAAAAGTCCAAGCTAGATCAAATAAATGACAGAAAGGCCATGGATGGAAAATCCTATCTATCCTAGATAGAGTTTCCAAAGTTATACCCTTCTCAGGGAAATAACAGAGGCTATTCTAGTGCAAGTCCAATGCCAACCATTTGTATAATGACCCATGAAAATGAAAAATCTTGATTGGGATAAATCTCAGTACTATATACACCACAAAGACACTGGACACTCAACTAAAAGTTCTAACAATGCTCATAAAGTACTCATCCGTGAGGCTATATTTAGCCAAGAGATTTTAGAAGTTGTTGCTTCACGTAACCTCGTTAAAGATCCTAAGCTTACAGGCTCAAACATAACATCTTCAAAAAGAGAAACTCGTAGTTTGATCCACCCGTATATGAATACTCTGATAGTCACCCTTTAGGTATCTAACATAACTTTGTATTAGATTTTGATAGATATTGACAGCTCAGTCGATGTCTTATTCTCTGAGGCATGGAAGAAAATGAAGCTTTCTCATCCTCTTAAGCTAGTAACTACTCCATTAGTAGGATTTTTTGGACTCCTACTTATCCTAGATGGCATTGTGCACCAACACAAGAAAAATTATGATGGAATTCCTTATTGTGGACTGCTTATCTTCTTACAATTGTATCTTGGATAGGCCTTTCCTATATAGGGAAAAGTTGTAGCTTCAACCTACCACCTCACCCTAAAGTTTTCAATAAAAATGGGAATATGAGTAGTAGTTGGAGAGCAAAAGGTAGCTATAGAATGTACGCTAAGAGAATCCAAATGGGCTAGAAATAAGAGTTATGCCAGACTACAATTAGAAAGTGCTCACCCTACTAATTTTGTTTTTTACTTAATGTTTTTAATATTTCTAATGTTGCAAAACTTTGTAAAATAAATAGCCTTAGTTGGTTATATTTTAATTTCTATTCCTAGGATAATTTCAATTACTTTGTAATTTAACTTTATTATTATCAATCAAGGGAGCACTTAAAAATACATATATCTTTCTACAAATTAAAGATCCACACTTAGAAGATTCAATAGGATAGAAAGTCTATAATCAAATGAAGAGTAGGCCTGAGTTTCCTGGGTTTGAAAGTCCTGAGCCCTTAGTGCCCTACACCCAATTAAGGATCACACCTCTACTTAGGCAATGAATAAGAAGCAACCTTACATGTGAGTAGTGCACATTAGAGCCCAAAACACACTATAGAAGCTAGACATGTTAAGTAACCCTAAAGGATGCACCCTGATCATAGGTTGTGCCATCTGGGTCAAAACTTACATAGAGAATTGCTTAACTTAGTTTAATCACCTCTTAATTGGTCTTAAAACTTGAAATGGAGCCATGGCTCGAGAGCTTTACCACTCTAGTACTAAGCAGCCCTTAGTATCTCGTAAAAAATGTACCCTTTCCAAGGGCAGTGAATAATAAATAACCTACGAGTGGACATAAGATGCTTAGACTTCAAAAGTATAGAGCTTTCAATGCATCACAAATAAGTACTACACCTTAAAGGCCTAGACCACTAGAAGATCAACAAAATTTGGACGTATTGAGTTACAACTAGAGCATACCCTAATCATAGGTTGTATGGTTCAAGATAAAAATAATGCAAAGAAGCATCCAAAACATATGAGTCCTTAATGAACAAAAATCGGGTATCGATTTCATAAATATTTATTTTAAATTTAATTAATTTTCATAAGTGTACGAATAATTTATTGAAATGATAAGTATACTCTCAATGTCGATTTAAGGAAGTAATATTGTGTGATTTTTAAATATTATTTAAATTTTAAAAATAAAATAAAACCTAATATTCTGTCATAATAATTTAGTTTTTGAAAAAACTAATCTAATGCATAAATATATAAATAAACATGGATTCAACAAATACTCATACAATTTAATACATTCATAAACAATGAAGGATAATGGATATAATAATTTAGTAATTATGATTGTTCATATTATTTAGGTTATTAAAGATATAAATTGATATTTATTGATTTTTTCTTTTTGGTATGAAAGTGTCCTTAGGCGATGCCCAAATTATTTTGTTTAATATTAATTAATTAATATCCTTAGACGGGATCTCTTAATTAATTAAGTATTAAATTTTAGCTTTATTTATAAGAAAATAGAAAACCATCTAATTACACCATTAGACAAAGTCAGTTAATTATACTTTATTCGACGTGTCTAAATTAAACTTAAGAATTTAACTATTTAAAAAATAACTTTAAGGTTTTAAAATTATTTAAGAAAATATGTTGTTAATACATTTTCAAATAATAATTCTTTGTAAAAAATCTTTGAAATAGAGCCCCACTCTAAATATCTAAATAATTAAATCTAAAATAAAAGAGTATTACTCCAAATTAAGTCCAGGTAATTTAATCTTAATTTTAATTCTCATATTAAGTTTGTTATTAAGAATAATGTACTCATTCAAATAACATTTTTTATAAAAATCTTGAATAAAAATAAAATTAATTAATTTTAAAAAAATGTATTACCTATTAAGTATTTTGCAAGCATAATAACGTTATTACTCCAAATTAAGTCCAGGTAATTTAATCTTAATTTTAATTCTCATATTAAGTATGTTATTAAGAATAATGTACTCCTTCAAATAACATTTTTTATAAAAATCTTGAATAAAAATAAAATTAATTAATTTTAAAAAAATGTATTACCTATTAAGTATTTTGCAAGCATAATAACGTTATTATTATGTCATATTCACTATCAGTTAGACATGTTATAATTGATCATAGGCAAATCAAGAATGACACAGAAGAAGTAACATAAATATATGGATTGTAAAAAGAATATAATTAATACCTTAACAATATTATTACAGACTTTGAAGAGTTGATTGTAAGACTGAAAAAACTCTCATAGTAATTACACTCTAGAATTTGTTGAATCAAAAACTAGAAACTATTAAAACATAAACATGCTATTCCTTAAAATTAAGAGAAGAACTAAATAAATTTTAAAAGTTAAAAATATAAAAATTTACATGAAAGAGGGAGAGAAAGTTACTGGAAATCCAACTTGGAAGCCTATTTTCTTGGTATACAAGGGGTCCTATTTATAGGAAATAATGTGAGGAAAACTTGTGTTTCGTCGCGGAGTGATCAGATCCTAACCAGATTTTTGACCAATTAAAACCTCATTGTGTCGTAGCATACAATTATTTTTTTATTTTCCATTATCTTTATTTTTCACTTTGGATAATATCAAATAAATAATATTCATTTAAGCTCTAAAAAGTATGATAAACATTATTTATTTTAATATTTATATATTAAGATACCTCAAAACACTACAATATATCTATTAATCTGAACAAATAGATTTGTCTAAATATAATAGAATAAATCAAATATAAATCTATTTTATTAATTAAATGGCATTAAAACATTGTATATATAGTGGTTTTTAAGCACTCATCACAACCTCTAACCACCTTCTTACTAGTCTCTTAGCAAGAGAAGTGGTTAAAACTAAAAAACTAAAAATTAAACTAACCTAAATCTCTTTCGTGGATTGACATGGTTGCATTTAGCATATGCAACAAGCCGTTAAACCCCTAGGTTTCTTTAGTGGATGAGTTTAAGTCTCGTGAGAGTTTTCGATAATAATACATATAAATATTAACAAAAAATGAAAACAAAATAAAACAAATAGAATAAAAAGTTAACTAAAATTTAAAATAAAGTAAAAAAGACTAAAATAAAATAAAGAAATGAAATACAAAAATATTTCATGCTTATAAGCTCTTTTTAATTTCATAACTAAAATCTTAGGCAAAGATTATTTCAACTTCCTAAACATTAATGATTTATTATAATAATTAGTTGAAAATCATTTTCATATTTCATATAAAAATGTATAAATTTAATTTCACCCAAACTCAATGTCAAGAATCCCGAATTCGTTTCGACTCTATTATTCACAAGTCAATACTCTCAAAAATATTGAATTATATGGGTTCAAACATTCATACAAATTTATATGTGAAAGTGTTGATGTATAGAAATGAACTAATATGTTCGTATATGTATAAAAAAGGAAGGTCCAAAGTGTTATTTTAACGTTGGTCTCATGAAAGAAATCAAATGTAAGGATTTATAGAATATTATACATTACTTTCATGCATCAATCAAATTCATCAAATAAAAATATTAAGTAATATGCCTTTGAAATGCAATGACTTCTTAGGGAATTACTTCCTATATATATTTTTTACATTAAACCATTTCTCACGACTGTTTAGGTTTTTTGGGTCATAGTATATATATTATACTATTCATTTTCCTTTCTTTCTTTCTATTTTTTTCTTTCTCTTATATTATTTTTTATAAGAAAATCCATAATTTTAGAGAATGGACCCATGTACATATTGTACTTTTTTTATATGGTAAGGTGAGTGCTTAGTATTTGACTTTTATGTTTGTATTTGTTTAGATAATCCTAGATATATATTCTTTTTAATAGAAGTCGCGCATGAATGAGGAAAGCCATATACTATCAATTTCTACTTATATAATTTAATCTAAGCAAATGAAAAATAAATATATAACACTTCATTAAGATGTAAAAATCCAGACATTCAATGCTATGTTCTATAGAGATCATCTAATAATGCTGAAGAAATAAGAAAAGCGTTTAGAGTAGAAACAATAATATTTATTACTCATAATAAAGAATAATGAGCTCAAAATATTTCTCACAAAGGTAGTCTCTATTATTTGATTTCTAAACACTTATTTTGGGTTTAATATAATTTCTACACCTTATCAAGAAATACTAGTCATGACAAAAACTAACTAATTATCACATTACTTCATGATATATTTTTGAAAATTAATCTAATAGTGCAAAAAGACTTAATCATGGTTTAAATTTAATTCTAAGACATGATTAATTTTTGTGAAATTTTTTAAAATTACTCTAAAAAAACTAAAAATTACTAAACAAATAAATTACAAATAAAAGTAATAAATAAAATTATGTGAAAATTGTTTAAATTATCTAAGAACAAAAAAAGTGTAAAATAACTTTTATATACCCATCCCAACCTAAAATATACATTGTCCTCAATGTTTAAGAACTACAAATTGCTAGAATAGAGATAGAAAAATTACTGATACGTTTGATGTGTTAATTATTTGAGATGAAAAATAAGGTGCAACCAACCTTAGCTTGAAATTATTATGCTCACAGAAAGAATACTATAAATTCTAACACATATCAAAACGTTAATTATATTAATGCTTAAAATAATATAAACAAACATAAAAGAAACTAATTAAACAAAATTGCATAAAAGAATAATTACTTATAGTGATAGGTTGCCTCTTATCCAACGCTTGGTTTAATGTCTCAGTAAGACGCATCGTCATGGTGATAAGGATCAATTTATCAATATGTAATCAACATCATCCATGTTATATTCTTCTTCTAAATAAGACTTGACATGATGCCTATTGACTTTGAAAGTTATTTATGTCTTTGGATTCAATAGCTCTAATGCTCCATGTGAAAAAAAACATGGACAACTGTGTAAGGTCCATCCCATCTTGATCTCAATTTTCCTAGAAACAATATCAAACAAGAGTTAAATAAAAGAACTTTCATTCCAGGAAGAAAAGACTTAGGAATTAGTCTCTTGTCATGATAATGTTTAGTACACTTTTTGTATAATTTTGCATTTTCATAAGACTCGTGTCTAATCTCTTCCAATTCATTACGATAAGGCAACCATTTTTCCTCTGCTCTATCTAAATCCATGTTTAGATCTTTAATTCTTCAATAAGCCTTGTGTTCGAGTTCAATAAGAAGATGGCACGTTTTCCCATAGATTAACTGGTAAATGTTCATCTTAATAGGTGTTTTGTAAGCTATGCGGTATGCCCATAAGGTATCATTCAACTTGATTACCTAGTCCTTTTTTGAAGGATGCACGGTGTGTTAAAAAATTCTCTTGATTTGCCTATTACTTACTTCCATTTGACCAGAAGTTTTAGGATGATAAGGAGTTGCCATTCTATGTGAAACATTGTACTTCTTTAGTACTCTATCAAAGAGTCTATTTCAAAAATGGCTACCTCCATCACTTATTATTACTCTAGGAGTCCCAAATATGCTAAATATTGAATCCTTAATGAATTTAACAACAACATTTGCATCATTGGTTTTAGTGGGTATAACTTCTACCCACTTGGATATATAATCTACAACAACCAAGATATATTCGAAACCATTGAATGGGGAAAAGGAACCATAAATTCAATCCCCCATACATCAAAGAGTTCAACAACTAAATTAGATGTCAAAGGAATTTAAGCTCTTTTGCTTATGTTGCATGTTCTTTGACATCTATCACATTGTTCAAAAAACATATTAGCATATTTGAAAAGAGTTGGCCAATAGAATCCAGACTGTGATACCTTTAGGGCAATTTAATTACCACTAAAATGGCATTCATAATGAAGTTTATGACAAAATGTCAAAATGCTCTTATGTTCTTCTTCAAGCATACACCTCTGAATGACTTGATCTTGACCAATTCTGAATAAATAAGGGCCATCCCGAAAGTATTGCCTACAAGAAGTTAGAAACCTTTTCTTTTTCTAAGAAGAAATGTTGGGTCTCAAAACACCAATGGCTAGATAGTTAACGATATCTGTATACCAAGGGTTTGGACCTACTGAAAATAACTACTTATCAGGAAAGGTTTCAATTAAATCTTCTTTACTCTAACCTTCAAGAAAATTGAAGTAAAAAATTAACCTAGATTAATGATCAACTACTAAGTTTTCACTACCCTTCTTATCTTTGATTTCTAAATCAAATTCCTATAAGACTAAGACCCACCTAATTAATCTTAGCTTTACATTAGGTTTACATAAAGGTATCTCAAAGTAGCGTAATCAGAATGCACAATTACTTTCAAATTGACTAAGTAAGACCTAAATTTTTCTAAAGAAAACACAATAGCCAATAATTCTTTTTCAGTGATGGAATAATTAATTTAGGCGTCATTGAGTGTTTTACTCGAATAATATATGACAAGTAGACATTTTACACTCTCTATCCCAAAACTGCTCCTATTGCATAATCGAAAGCATCATAAATTATTTCAAATGGAATAGACCAATTTGGTGCCATAATAAGATGGGAAGTTGTTAAATTTTCTTTTAAAGTATCAAAGGTGATAAGGCATTTTTCATCAAAGTCAAAATAAACATATTTTGACAATAGGTTACATAGGGGAAGACTTATTTTTGAAAAATATTTAATAAATCATTTGTAAAATCTTGCATGTCCTAAGAAGCTTCTGATCCCTCTTACAGATGTAGGGGGATGAAGTTTGGAAATCAATTCAATTTTAGCCTTATCCACTTCAATACCCTTGTTTGAAATCACATCTCCCAACACAATCCCTTATGAAACCATAAAATGACTTTTTTCCCAACTAAGGGTTAGATTTCATTCAATGCATCTTTCTAAAACAAAGTCAATTTATGTAAGCAATCATCAAATGAAGTTCCAAAAATAGAAAAATTATCCATGAAAACTTCAATAAATTTTTCTACCATGTCTAAGAATAAAGACATTATAGATCTATGGAATGTGGCAGGGGCATTGCATAACCCAAATGTCATTCTTTTAAAAGAAAATGTCCCAAAAGGACACTTAAAGGTGGTATTTTCCTAATCTTTAGGTGCTATGGGTACTTGATAGAATCTAGAAAGTTCATCTAGAAAATAGTAAAATTCATGCCCAACTAATCTTTTAAGAATTTGATCAATGAATGAAAGAGGAAAATGATCCTTTTTAATGTATAAATTTAGTTTCCTGAAGTCTATACACATCCTCTTTTATCATTCTCAACAACTGTTATTCCAAACTTCTTTGGTACCACATGAATTGGACTAACCCATTTCCAATCAACAATAGGGTAAATGATTCCTACTTCCAAGAGTTTAAGAATTTCTTTCTTAACCACCTCTTGCATGATAGGATTTAGTCTTCTTTGGGCCTCTCTTATGGGTTTAACATCGTCCTCCAAATCGATCTTATGCATACACATGGCAGGACTACTGTCTCTTATATCCTTGATACTCTAACTTATGGCTTTTAAAACTTTTTAAGCACTTTAATGAGTTCTTTTTCCTGGGTTTTAGTCAAAGTACAAGAAATATCACAGGATAAGTTTCTTCTTCTCCTAAGAACACATATTTTAAATGTCTAGGTAAGTTTTTCAGTTCAAATTCAGGTGGATTGGTCTCTTTCTCAGATAGGGAACTAGGTAGATCTAAGGGTGTATTAGAAATTCTTATTGGTTCAACACTATCTTAAATTTCAAGGTATCTCTCAGTCTCCTCATCTAGATCTTCTTCTACCTTTTCAAGTCTAGGAGTTGTTTCTAGTTTCTTTTCTATTCTATCTTGAAAAAAGGTACTTTGGATAAGATTATCCAAAGGATCAACATTGAAAATTTCATCAATGGTAGAAATAGAAGGAAAAAGTGAAGAGTCAAAGACTTTGAAATGAACAATCTCTCGTAAGATTATCATTGTCAAATTTTCATCTTGGACATCAATAATAGTCTTAGTGGTTTCCATAAATGGTCTACCAAGAAGTATTATGTGTTCTCCATCCAAGGCTAGATTTTCTTGCATATCCAGAATCATAAGTATGATTAGTTTGTCTACCTATATTAGCACATCCTCAACTATTCCTTTTGGATATTTAAGAGATCTATCCACAAGTTGAAGAGATATAATTGTTTGTTTAAGGTCTCTTAGACCTAACTATACCTAACTGTAAGAATATAGAGTAGGGCATCAGATTTATGCTAGCTCATAAATCAAGCATTGCTCTAGCCACCTTCATATCCCTTAAAATTATGTTTATGAAACAACTTCCAATGTATTTCAACTTTAGGGGAAGTTGATGCTAAAGTACAACACTAGAAATTTATGATACTACTAATCGTTCATTAAGTTCATACCTCCTTTTCTTAGTGTTCAATTCCTTGAAAAACTTAGCATATGAGGGCACATTTATGATCACTTCTAACAAAGGTAAATTAATATTTACTTTAGAAAGTATTTTAAAAAGATCACTGAATTGCTTATTTTGTTTGGATTCCTTCAGTCGATGTGGGAACGACACTTGCACTTGGCGTGGTTTTACTATCTTTTGAGTTTTGGGAATGTTAGGTGACTCCCTAATGTTATTCTCAGAAGGTTTGTCAAGATTAGAACTCGTCTCTCCTTCTTAAGAGACTAAATTTCACCTTCTTTATTACTTGAACTAATAGGTATATTGTTAGAACTATTAGGTAAAGTTTTATTGACTACCTTACCACTTTAAAGAATTCTTACATCCTTTGCTTGTTGTGCTTGACTGGCCAATCTTCCTGGTTTTTATTTTTTCATTTGCTCAACTAGATGCCCAACTTTTGCTTCCATCATTTTCACCAAAGCCTTTATGGAGCTCAACCATTGATTGTTCATCCATTGGTTCCCATAACTAACTTGAATAAATGCATTCAAGTTATTCTATAAGGTTGGCTTAAAAGATTGATTTAGTGGGTAAGGGTGGTTTTCATTTGGGCTTTGTTTTTGGAATTGGGTATAGGATTAGTAATTGTTTCATTCCCATGAATGGTTAGAATGATTATAGGTGGTGGGATGATACATCTAAAAAGAATTGACTTCCTCCATGGCATCAACACTAGAATCACAAGCATATAAAAATTATTAGTGTTATGCTCAATTGAACAATAAGCTTCATATATCTCTTGTTTTGACAATTGATAGGTAGTGAAAAGTTACACTTGCTTAGTCAATTCAACAAATTGCAAAGCCATTTCATTCCCAGAGCTAACTTTATTAACTCCTGCTTTCCTTCGTCTAGTACTATTTTGTTGGGAATTAATACCCAACAACTCATAAAGCTCAAAGGTTTCCGCTATGGTATTTTCTTCTATAGCTCTTCTAGTAGCATTGTCAACCATGTTTTGACTTTGTAGTGTCAATCCATCATAAAAAAATGGTTTTGTAGCTGTATGGAAAGCTATGGTGCAGACATTGAATGAAAATAATTTTGAATCTTTCTCAAATGCGTGAAGAGCTCGTGAAAAGGGCTCTTCACTCATTTGAGAAAACATTGCTATATTTGTCCTTAAGTGAGTAGTCTTTTGATGGGAATATAATCTACCCATAAAATTTTTCATAGACTAACTCCCAAGTAGTGAAAGAACCCGACTGTAGAGTCTTGAACCATGACCAAGCTTTATCCTTGAGGGTGTATAGAAAACACCTCATCCTAAGCTAGTCTTCATCAATTTTGTGCAGTGGAAAGGTTTGCACAATAACATAGAAATCTCTAATGAAATTTAAAGGGTTATCATTAGGGATACCGTAAAAAAAGGCAACCATGAATGATGAATCTTTTTCTATTCATAACTTCTTCCAGCCTCTTGCAGTTGTATGTTAGAATTAACATTGCTAACGATTGGCTTTGTGTATTCCTTCATCAATTTATACCTAGCTTTAACATCTCCCATGACTTCTCGTACTTGAAAATGAATCTCCCCCTCTTGATTATTAACGTTCAACTTCTAAAGGGATCATAGTTGAATAAAAAGTATTATTAGAGTTTTAAGAACATAGGGGACCTAAATTTTGTCTAAGTACTATCAAAAGTAAAAGAAAACTACTATAAAAAAAATTAAATATTATACAAAAATTTAAAGAACATAAATAAAAAAATGAACAATTAAAAAAATTCTCTTTTATTAAAATAAATAAGATTACATAAATGAAATAACAAAATGGGTGACCTACCATTTAGGACTAAAATTTATTGTCTTTTAGTAAGAAGTTACACATGAGATTCCAACATTTTAAAGATCCAATGTCTCAATATCATTGAATTTTATATGCTCTTCGTTGAACCCAATCAGTCTTTACTTGTTTATGTAATTTCTCTGCCAATTGTTCAACTTGGACTTCCACCTTTTTAATTGAAGACTCCACAAATTCCAACCGTTGAGTTGTCTTTACTAACTTGAATAAAAGCATTCGAGTTATCCTCTAAGGTTGTCCTCCAAGGTTAGAAACTAGGATGATTTCTTCACCGAGGATTACAAGTGTTTGCATTGGGATCATATCTAGGTCTTGGTTGGTACCCTTCTAATACATTGACCTGCTCAGGTCCAACATTTGTTTCTCCTTTAAATGTATAGGCATTAGCACCATGTCCTTGATTGATATATAGACCACATTGCTCTAAGTTGGAAATGACTTGTGTAGAGAGAAGTGTAACTTGCTTTGTCAATTGTGCAAGTTGAAGTTATTTCTGGGTATTGGAATGTATTTCATGAATTCCAGCCCATCTCACTCTGGTGCTCTTATATTGGGAGTTAGCACCCAAAATCTCAAAGAGATTTTATGTCTCTAAGGTAGTCTTCTCTCCTATTGTTCCTCTAGTATAGGGTAGCTATATTGGGGGCATTGAGTGAGAAAGAGCTTGAACCTCTCCTAAGCTTCGTGGAAAGGCTCTCTTTTTGTCTTCTGATAGGAGTAGAATTTTCCTATGAATTTTTTGTAGACCTCTTCCTTGGGCATCATGGAACGTAGAGAAAGTAACATTAACCATGCCTTTGCCATGTATTTTAAGGTATAGGGAAAACACATCATTCTTAGTTGGTTCTCGCTAAGCACATTGAGGGGAAAAGTCTGGACTATTGAATAAAAGTCCCTAATGAAAGACAATAAGTCTTCATTAGGTAGCCCAAGAAATGAAGGAAGCTTAGAAAAATGAATATTTTTCAAGTTATAATCCGAGTAGCCTTACCCAACTGGATAGAGCCAGTTGTAGTGCCAATTACTGGTCGTGCAAACTCTATCATGGTGGTTTCCCTAACATGTGGGTTTTCTCCCATTTTTATTGATTTTGGTGGAGGATTAGGGCTTGGTTCTTTGTTTGGCTCAAAAGTAATGGATGATATTTAAAGCAGTAAAACATATGAATTATTAAAGTAAGGATAAAATAATAATTTCCATCTTGTAAATAGAGATTCTTTGTGCTATAAAATGAACTCTTATTTTCATTTAAAGGACATGGAAAAAACCAAAGTACACACCTAAGAAAAAACACACAATCTCTAGCATAACAACCCCCTCTATCTAGAAATCCAAACCAATAATTATATACTTAGTTATTATGAGAGACTAAGAATCCTTTCAAGGTTCTTAGTTGACTTTAAGTTTGTAATAATTATTATATTATGAATAAAATGGAGTTCAGTTACTCTTTTCTATCAAGTCTAAATTGGACACCATCTATGTATGTATGCAAAGGGCTCACCATTATGAATAGGGTATTAAGGGTTGAGCAAAACTTAGGCATAATCAATTCAACAAGAAAAGATGAATAGAAGGAAAAACCGTGGTGAACTTATTAAGTTCAGATATAATAATTATAACTTTTAAGTCAATTAAGGATCTTGAATATTTAGATATTTGCTTATATCAAGTAATAGTACTGATAAATAGAAAGATAAAAATAAAAATAACACAATATTATGATAAAAAAATAAAAAATTAAGTTATCTTTAATAATTACAAGGATTAACAACTAGCGTTAAACAGTTAACCCCTAATTTGATATAAGAGTCATAGAAATTTTAACATATTATGGATAAGAAAGTTAACACCATTAGATTTAAGAACATCAATAATATTAATCATAAAATTTAGGAATATTATAGCATTTTTTGCAAATCTCAAAGGCATAAGTGAAAATATGTAAACCCTAGGATTATTTTAGATAAATATGCACCCAATATTTGGCCACCTATATACCTAATTTTACAAATGTACACTAGTTGCAAAGCGGAACAATTGAGTATAAAGTGGACATATGTGGAAAAAACTGTACACTTCATAAAAAAGTGGTTTATAAGTTGATCACACAAAAATCATTTATTAAATGTTAATTTAACTATGAGATTGCTTGAATATGTGAAATTAGTTTCGTTTACTTAAATTCATATCTAACATTAGAAGCATATTCTTCAGAAAGCTTGGTAGACACCTTAAGCCAATGTCAAAATGAACAGAAGGAAATTTTCTGGTTAGTAAAGACAATGTTTGATACAAAATTACCTTCTGGAGTAATGATGCTACAACCTTTCTTCGAGGAATCTTCAACAAAAAAACAATTGATGTCTTAGCATTAGAAAATGGATTTTCGAAAAATATATTCAAATGCGAAAAACTACTTTTAGATGGGGAGATCGAGATGCATAAATTGTCTAACTACACTCACAACATAGGCAATCTAAAGGCGTGTGTATGAAAGGTAGATAAGCATACTAAAACTCTATCAATAGAAATTCCCTCTAAGGTTCCTCCGAGATTTTGATTTTGATCAATAAGAGAGAAGTCTTAACAGACTTGTATCCCAAGGAAGTATATAGGGTTTTCAACTCTTTTATCTCAAAATATTTCCTAAATCTCATTTCCAGTCAAAATAATATCATCAATATATACAATGAGGGTTGTAACTTTACCATTTAAATGATGAATAAAAAAGGTGTGATCCGTTGAAATCTACTTATATCAAAACTTCATTATAGTCGTAAAATAAAAAATATGTCATGTCAAACCAAGCCCCAGTCCTTCATAGCTAAGTGTATTCTGTTTCACTTGTAAAACCTATTCTTGCAGCTCTTTCTGGTTTTGGAAATGGGCAATTAGTCCTAGATTCAATAGTTGGGGATTCTCCAACAACAACATTAATAACCTATGCTCGTGTCTATCTTTATTAGAATGTGTAGTTCAATTCCGAAGTAGGAGATTCTCTTTCTCTATACCTCTTGCTCTTTTGATTCACTTGTTGCTTTTAATTTTAATTTTAGTCCTGTGTTGATATTTGCTTGATGCTCTGCTTATTCTTTATGATTGAAACCCTAATCTTTTCTTCAAATTCAATTAAGCCCTTTTTATTCCTGAAGAAAAGAAGGTGCAACTGATTTGATGTAAACAAGCCCTTCTTTCATTTCACCCCGTTTAGCCTATTGGCCTAGCAAAGAAAGAAAGTCTAAGAAGGGGCGTAACAGAACACCAACCTACTCAAAATCTTCGGACCAAACAACCTAACAACCTAACAACTTCACTAGGTTTCACTCCTCGATCTTCGAAAAGAGGAACAACTTTTTTAATTCGAAGGAACCATGCCTATAACACATAGAAGGTTATTTTGTTTGTTTTTATTTTTTTCCCGTCTGCTTAAATAGAAGATCATAAGCAGCTCCGTTGATGCTAAGTTAACCATAATCATAGGTAATTTAAGTTCGTCTCCTCGTGAATGAAAAAACACAACTGATAGAAAACCGTAGGCGATGGAATGGGAACAAATCATTTAGATAGAGAGGTCTTAGGCGATGGAATGGGAACAAATCATTTAGATGGAGAGGTCTTTTTTGATATGTTACTAACTAGAAGTAATCTATGGTTGGTTGAGACAAAAGAACCCTACTGCCCTCAAAATACAGAGTCGCTGCCCCGGAATGAATAAGCGTGAAGTTCCTCCAAGGTTATAGATCTGCGGTGGACGTGACGAAGATGATGGGATTGGCACGGAAAAGACTTTTGAGATGGAACTTTCTCTCCCCTTAGAAGCCGCTCTACAAATGATCGACTCCCCCATGGAATAACCAAAGCCCTCCCTTTCCTTTTCATTAAGTCTCTGTTTGATGACTTTTCAACGTTGCTGCCATTCACTTATAAAATCCACTCCCTGTCTTCGTCATTTCCCTGCCGGCCCGCATAGGTCCCGCGAATCTAAAGCAACGCATCAATCTTGTCACACTTGACGAAGCCAATGCCAATCTTTTCCTATTCTTTAAAAAACCTCCCTACCACCTTTCTAACCATTGACACTCATTATGTTAGTTGCATAAGTCAATAGAGCATATGATAAGAAAGAATATAATTAGGAGAAGAAAGTCTTACTGCTGCTTCCCGATTGACACCAGTTTGCGTTTTCCTCATATACATTCAATATATGGATGTACACTTCGAGTAACTTGCCTTTCTTGACCTAACCTTAAGCGCTTGTCTGACTTATCTAACTTACGAGTGAGCGGAGTGGTGTTAATGTTTTTTTTGCAGTAAATTAATGTTAGTCTCAATTATTATTCTACCTGCCTCCACGTAAAGGGTTGAAACTTTACACTGCTGTGATGGAAAATGGAATTAGGAGCTTGATGATAGAGTTCGTAATAAACTTCCATTTTCTGTGAAAAATCAAGAGTTTTATTTCTTTTCTTTTTTCTAAGGATAATATATGTTAATGTATATCATATTTATTAATAAATATACATGTTATGGATTGTAATCACGTATAGTTTATTTGTAACTCATATATAAATACAATAAATATATTTCTTAAAATACATAATATAATATAATATAATTATTAAGTATTTTTAACATGTTATTAGAGTAATTTGTTATGACATTCTTTTTATATATTCCTAAAAAATTACTGCAATGTTTTTGATTCTTTTTCCCACTTTTGTTAGCATCACAACAATTGGCTAAAATTTAGGTAAGGATATGAGGCCTAGAGCTCATAGGCATACTTTACCAAGGAGATTACTTTGGAGAAACTGAATAGTTAGCATTAGAAGCAAGCGGTACACATCGATTGAACCTGAATTGATAATTTGATGCATTGGTCATTAATCATTTGCTTTCCATCAGATGATTGATGTAAAGACGATAGAATTCTCTTTGATCATTTGCATAGATGCTATATTTTGGTGATCTCTTACATGTAATGGATTTGAAGCTGTGGATATATACAATATACAATGAGTTCTTATAAATCTTCTATTAGGATAGTAGTTAATCCATAGAATATTTGTTAAGCTGAATTATTGATTGTTAATTTGTTATAAAAGTGTGTTTTTTTCTTTTTCTTTTTTATCTTTAAGGAGGAAACAATGTTTGTGAAATAGGATTCAATTACATATTATTCATTGTGTTTAAGCAATTTACATGGTGTATATTCTTTTTCAAAATTTTTGGTTTATTTATTTATTTTTATTTAACCATACTGCATATAATGATTTTATCTAGAAGTAAAATAAAGAATACATAAATAGAGAATGGAACTCTTGAGAAAAGAGCGGCCCGGTCCCTACTGTCGCGCCCTAGCCGCCCGGCCCGCGTTAGAGGGCTTTCTCACAAGCTCCAATCAAAGACTATTCTCATAATTTTATTTTTAACCTTTAAATATATATTTATTTTTCTTACAATGTAAATAAATATATGTTTTTTAATATTATATAAAATAATATACTTTTTTATAAAATTAAAAGTAAAATTATGTTAAATAACTGAATTATTGAGGTATTTAATATTTACATGAAATACCCGAGTAATTTCTAAAGAGTTTTTCTTAATGTTTAGGTCAAAGGCTAGACACGACAGATTAATTTTTAAGAGAATGTCACTAATTGGAAAACAAGTCTAAAAGCATCTTTGAGATTTGTTAAAATTGACAAGTACTTTACGATTTTGAGGTGGGTCTATTTGTATACATATTTTAGCTCATATTAATTATGTTATATTATGTGATAAAATTTTCTTAAAAATAAATAATTTTTATATTTTTTAAATCATTTTAATACGTGACACGTTATATATAATACAAATGTGTGTTTAAATTATGTAATTTTAGTGTTTTTTTTATAAAAAAATATATATGTTAATAGAGTAATTGATTAATCTGGATTACAAGATCGCACACGATTGTAATGAATTTATTCCTTTTTATATAATCATATAATACACCTTAGTTTTATTTTTAATTTCTATCATCTAATTTTTTTCATTTTTTTTTATTTTCTAGTTTTTTATGTAATTTTTTTATTAAATGTGTGTATAACTGAAAAAAATATTGTTTTTTTATATAAATATTTTGAAATATATAATGTTTCAATTATTTTGACGATGTATTTTTTAGAGAAAAATATTATAGAGATATTTAGAATAGAAATAGTGTTATTTAGTCCCTAATTATGAAAAAATGATCACTTAATAATAAATTATATTATTTTAATAATTTTTATTAAAATATTATTATTTTTCTAATACGTGATTAAAAATGATTAAAACATTGATCTTTAATAATGACAAAATGATAATTAATATGAAAAAAAATTAAAATATCTATTTTAATATTTATTGATTGTTAATATTTTATTTTATATTGTATTAATTTTTAATTTTTATTAACAATTAAAATATATATTTAAATAAATTTATGTTTAAATATTATTATGGTTGATTTTTTTTTTTTAAATTTATATTAATTTTTTTATCTTTATTAAAAACTCATTTTAATTATATTTTATAATAATCTTTTAATTAAAATACCAAACTCCCACTTTTTTTTTAATATAGGTTGTTTATGACAGAGAAATGGAAGCACATCTAGCATAGGCATGTATCAAAGCATTAGCAAGAACCGTATCACCATCCAAACCAACTTTTATTAATGCTGGTCGAAGAAACAATATTCCGGTGAGAACCCATCTCCAAGAAGAGCTAGTAACAGTCTTCAACGTGTGAATAAGCTTTCATTAATGATGTGGTCACTTTGGTGTCCAACACTAAGCCAATTCTAAAAGTGAGCGAGTGCAACTGGAAAACTTTACGGTCACTTTAATGTTGGATCAGAGTTGTACTTTACCTGTTAACTGATTGACAGTAATGAAAAATCCAATTTCAGCTTCAAATTTTTTCCCTGTTTCCTGGGTTTTTTCATTCACCTAATCCAATTAGGTTCAGTTTAATGCCGTTTTGGGAATGCATTGATCTCAGATGATATAGGATTTGCTACACAGATGTTAAAAATGTGGTACTTTGTTTCAATCTATTGCTGTTATTTCCTACAAAGTCTGCCACATATGAGGCCTAATGACTCCATTATATTTTTGTTGGGTTTTTTTTTAAGGCTACCTGGGACTCTATGAATTTAGCTCACCACCTGTTTGATGACTTGTCTCAGAATGCAAATGCTCATCATTTAGGGATAAGGGTACTATTACTGCTGTAATTTCTTGACAAGGGTACTTTAGTCCACTTTAAAATTTCTTTTAAAGAGGGTAATATTAGTTCAATAACTATTAAATAAGCAGGACAAAATGTTAAAAAATATATTATTTTTTAGTCACATCTATAACATTTGAGGATAATTACACATTTAAAAAAAAAAAAACTAAAACATTGAAAAAGGGACACACTCTCACATATTAATAGAGAAACTCTGAACCTATCATCTCCCACACGTTAAAGCCTAGTAGGCCTTTTATTTTCTTTTAAACCCTAAATCATTTTCCATCACTAATCATAATTAAATTTCATTCTAAATTGATATTGTAGACTGAGATTCTTTTATACTTTAATTTTAGGAGGTTAATCAAGACCGAAAATTGTTAAAATAATTTATATAGACAACAATGATGGAAAATTGATTCAAGCGCAAGAGGAGATATAAGAGTTTTCTTTAAGAGGCAATGAGAGATCACTATCAAAATATAGTAATATTTTCAAAACTTTATTGACTTGTTATATGATTTGGAGTAATTAACTTTAACTTGAGTAGGATTTAATATATATATAATGACTGATCTCATATTTATGCTCATTTGTTATAAACAATCAAGCTGCCCAATTTTTTAATATATTTGAAGATGATGGAATTTTTGTTTGTACGTGCACAGGGATTTATGCTCATTCTTTAAGATTGTGTAGGATGGAATTTTGCAGTATTGTAAGATAGGGTGACTCAACTTTTTGTTTGTATGTACTATGATGGTAGATTAGTATATCAATTAATATGCAATAATATATGAAAATTGAACTCTCTTGACTGACATGCATGGAATATATTTTAGTTACATGTATTTATCCAATTAATTCACTTGCTTAATCCTAATTGTAAGGATCATGAGTGTTGGTTATTTTCGTGGACAAAATATTTACCTGTAAATTTGTTTTTAGGCATGTTATCAAGTCCATCAAGAAAAACCAAACAAATGCTCAAGTTTCAAATAATCGTACTCTAGGAAGCACAACTGAGAAAAAGAAAAAGTGGTCGAGAAAAAAAATGCTACAGGCGTAGGCAAAGAAGAATGGCTATAAACTGTGGAATATAAAAGGAAAACTAAATTAGAAGAAGAAAATGAATTAATATATACAAGGGCGGCAGTTACAAATTCAGTTTATATATATATACCTTACAACAAGGTGAGTTCTTCCTTTGACGGCAGGTACTTATAAATTCAATTTATATATATAATTAATATATATATATTTTGAAAAGTAAGTATAAAGTGGAAAAAATTAATTAATATATATATATATATACATTTTTAATTTATATTAATTAATTTAATTCTTCTTGATTAGATTTTTAGATATTTAGATTAAATAATTTTATGAACGATCATGATTATTTAATTTAATTATTAAATTTTAAAGAAGTTATTTTTACTGAAATTATGCATAATCTTTTTGCCCTAGAATATTCTAGTTGATTTGATTTAAGTGATATATGTTTTGAATCATCTAGTTAGGATTATTCATTGTTAAATCCGTTCTAGAACACACACGGGCATTGGTGTTTTTTGTGCTAACCTTTTTACAGTTCATTTGTGAACGATCTGATTGGCGGGGAGCTTATTGGAATGTTGGTCTGAAAACCGCTCACGCTAATATTGAAAACTGTGAAAATAGAGCAGGGGCTCGTAAGTAAAGTACATTGGGGCAGTATCCTAGTGAGGGTAGCATAAGACCGAGTTTGTACTTGAACATTTGATTTTCATAGTGGAAAGTTAGGTGGTCCGGTAGACCGGTGGTTTTCCTCTTAGGTCATAGTTGTGGCCTAGGTTGTTTCCACCTAAAAATATCGTGTGTTATTATTTTATTTCCACACTTATTTTTACACACGATTGCATGTCTGGCTGCTTTGTTTAGGTTATTAAATTATAAATTAGTAAAAATTAAAAATAACCTATTCACCCCTCTAGGTTAATTAGGTCCATATTTTATAAACTTTCAATTGGTATCAAAGCCAACATTAGACACACTTAGTGAGATTGATCCTTAGGGACACACACACTTACTTATGGACCAAATGAAAGAAGGTGGGTCATCTGTTAGACCCCCACTCTTTGATGGGTTTAATTACCCTTACTGGAAGGCTCGTATGCAAGCCTTTCTCAGACAAGATGAAAAAGTCTGGGATGCTATTTTTGATGGTTGGAAACCACTTTCGATATCAAAAGATGGTGTAATAATCATAAAGCCAAGAAGAGACTGGACCACTGAAGAACGCACCCTTAGTGGGGCAAACCAAAAAGGTTTAAGCTCAATATTTACTGCAGTGTCGATGGATGAGTTCCGTCGCATCTCCGACTGTGAGACGTCTAAAGATGCATGGAATGCACTTGCTCTTGCTCATGAAGGAACTTCCCAAGTAAAACAAACAAAATTGAGATTGCTAACATCTGAGTTTGATTCTATTAAAATGAGCAACAAAGAAACTTTTAATCAATTCTATGTTCGCTTTTGTGATATCACTAATGCTTGCTCTAACCTTGGTGAGAAAATTCCACAACCAGTACAAGTACGCAAACTCCTAAGCTCCTTAACAACTGACTACAAGATAAAAGTAACAGCGATAGAGGAAAGCAAGAATGTGGACACACTAAATATTGATGAACTTGTCGGGTCAATCCAAACCTATGAGCTTTCTCTTGATCATCCCAAGAAAATCAAGGATGTGGCATTCAAAAGCTCCAAACTGGACATCTCTGATAGTGATGAGGATATAAATGATGAGTCATTAGTCTCGCTAGCAAGAAAATTGAAGAAGTTCCTAAAAATGAAGGGTCAACAAAATAATCAATCTAATAAGGGATAATCTAGTTGTTCGATGGACCGAGAGTCAAGAGAAATCATGCCACCTAGCTCTGATGGTAAGAAAACTAAGCTCACTAGTCCTCGATGCTATACTTGTGGGGGTTTTGGTCATATTTCTATAGATTGTGCAAACAATAAAAATAAATTTGGAAAAACATTTAATGCTACACTCAGTGACACGAAAAGTGAGCAAGATAATGCTAGTAACTCAGAAGATGATAACACAAACTATCGTGCCTTCACCGTAACTACCAAAGTACACCACAATGACTCTGACTCTAGCTCGGATGAAGAAAATGAGGAAGTAAACTCCTCTTTCTTATTATCTATGTTTAATGTATCGAGTTATGAGGAACTATTCATGGATTGTTTAGGTTCTAGAGAAGAGAGGGATAAACTACTTGTGGAAGTAACTAAACTTAATGATATCATCAATATTCACAAAACAAATTCCTCTAGCCTAAAGAAAGATAAAAAGGAATTGTCTGAAAATATTAATGCCATGAATTTGAGACTTGTAGAAACCACTGAGGAAAACAAAAAGCTTAGGCAAGAACTTAGTATTGCTAAAGATACGGTGAAGAATTTGACCATAGGTACTGAAAAATTGACCAAAGTCCTAGACTATGGAAAGCTACATGGAGATAAGAGAGGTCTTGGATACATAGATGAACAATCAACATCTTCAACATCAAAAACCACATTTGTAAGGTCCTTAAACTCTACTCCTACTGTTACTACTTATGCACAAAAAACTATTGCACCTATGGTAGAAAAAAATGTTAAGTTTGTGCCTGTCTGTCATCATTGTGGTAGGAAAGGTCATATAAGACCAAAATGTAGATATTTGATGAATGCTCCTAAACTTAATCATTCTTTCCATGCTTCACATAGTAGGACCCATAAACATTATTCATCTATGCATGCTACATCATACTCAAGGATGAATGGAAATTATAATAACTTGTTCAGAAATTCTACTAGGAAGCATGAAGTCTTAGGTTCAAAGAGGCAAGCAAAATTTAGTACTTTTAATGCTACGACTCATTATCATCATCCTATTATGCATACTGCATCTTCATTTGGGATGAATGAGAAAAAAACAACTAAGTTCAAAAACATGCCTATGAAACCTAAGTTAGTTGAGTCCCAACCCAATGATATAGAGAAATCAAAATGCAAGAAAATGTGGGTTAGGAAAGGTTGTTTTTTCTTGGTCACTTGACCATCTTTCATTCCTTCATCTAGGTATTTTTGTTAGAGTGCTTAAATGAACTTAGGTGAGCAATCTTTATTGTCTTTATTTTATTTATTAGTTAAACTTGAAAAAAAAATAGCATCCTTGTTTGGCCAACACAGTATATGACTTATTGAATACTTACATACACATAATCTCATTTTTAGTGACTCAACTCATTATGATATTTATTGTATAAATTATTTTACAATTTTGGCTTACGCACACACATATTCTTGTACATGTGATGATCGATATTGACATGAACTTATTCACACACTCACGAACACACATATATGTTATGCTTGAAGTTTATGAATTTTTTTTTGAAAGACTCTAGGACTTCAACTAATCTTGATTGTAAAATTGTTTGAGTTCTACTTCTACTTACTAAAATTTTAGTGTATGGAAGCACCTAGTATTGAGAGGGCTACTTACTGTGATGTGTGAAACTACCGTAGTGAGCGGAAAGGGCTACCTCACAACTAGTGTGAAAGTCATCGTGCTAGGTTTATGGCTCGTGCAAAAAAAAAAGGAAAGATTATGCAAAAAATGATTGCTTATAAATCTTGTACTTGGAATGCACAAAAAGAAAGAGCTAATAGAGGTTAAAAAAATATATAATTTACCTCATTTATAAAAATAAAAAAAAATAAAAAAAATTAAGTCCTCTTTTGGTAAATATATTTTATTTTGTAAGATCGAAGACTCGATTATAATTTTATATGATAGGTGATATTTTTTTTTCTTTTGAGTCTTTCTTGATAAGTCATAAATGAATTAATTGACATATTTGTGGAGTTTAAACATGTATACTATTTTAAGTAAATGTCAATATGTCATTATATGTGCGAAGTGTGCGTGTGTACCTCTTTTATTCTACTTATTTATTTATATGATAAATAATCAAAATTGGAGTTAAAAAAAATGATGAGTTCTCAATTGGTTGTGTGCTTGTTTGTAATTAAATGAGTTTAATACCTTATGTGACTATGTATGCAAATTTGAAAGAAAAAAAATAAAAAATAAATAAAAAGTCTTTTTCATTTATTACTTTTTTAATTGGTTTCTAAGTTAGAGAGTCATAGAACTTAAGGGGAGTTTAAAGCACATTGCACTTTTGCATTACTCTGATTTTACACTGTTATATCTTTAGGAGGAGTTTAGCTTCAATTCTTTGTCTAATGCTTTGTCCTTCTCGTATGTCAAAAAGGGGGAGAGAATATTTACTTCCATGTTTTTATTTTGTTATGCATATAAGGAGAGAACATATTTTTTATTAAGCTTAATTGATATGAATGCATACTACATGAATATTCTTTACACTTTGCTTATTTCTATGTAAACTGAACTAATATATAATGAGGCTTTCATGCCAAGTTGTTCTATGCTTTGTCAATATCATTTCAGTTACTTACAAGCTTGTCAAGTTGCAGCGAAGATGGATCTACCGGATCATAGGATAGTTCCACTATGAAGTCTGGGATATCATTGTATTTTTATCTTATTTTTATAAGCGTCATGTAGTGAGAGAAAGGTTTTGCCACACGAAAATGCTAAAGGGGGAGTTTGTAAGGACCATAAGTGTTGACTATTTTCGTGGATAAAATATTTACCTGTAAATTTGTTTTTAGGCTTGCTATCAAGTCCATTAAGAAAAGCCAAACAAATGCTCAAGTTTCAGATAATCATACTCCAGGAAGCACAACTGAAAAAAAGAAAAAGCCACCGAGAAAAAAAAATGCTACAGGCGTAGGCGAAGAAGAATGGCTATAGACTGTGGAATATAAAAGGGAAACTAAATTAGAAGAAGAAAATGAATTAATATATACAAGGGCGGCAGTTACAAATTCAGTTTATATATATATACCTTACAACAAGGTGAGTTCTTCCTTTGGCGGCAGGTACTTACAAATTCAATTTATATATATAATTAATATATATATATATATATATATTTTGAAAGGTAAGTACAAAGCGAAAAAAACTAATTAATATATATATATACATTTTTAATTTATATTAATTAATTTAATTCTTCTTGATTAGATTTTTAGATATTTAGATTAAATAATTTTATGAACGATCATGATTATTTAATTTAATTATTAAATTTTAAAGAAGTTATTTTTACTGAAATTATGCATAATCTTTTTGCCCTAGAATATTCTAGTTGATTTGATTTAAGTGATATATGTTTTGAATCATCTAGTTAGGATTATTCATTGTTAAATCCGTTCTAGAACACACACGGGCACTGGTGTTTTTTGTGCTAACCTTTTTACAGTTCATTTGTGAACGATCTGATTGGCGGGGAGCTTATTGGAACGGTGGTCTGAAAACCGCTCACGCTAATATTGAAAACTGTGAAAACAGAGCAGGGGCTCGTAAGTAAAGTACATTGGGGCAATATCCTAGGGAGGGTAGCATAAGACCGAGTTTGTACTTGAACATTTGATTTTCATAGTGGAAAGTTAGGTGGTCCGGTGGACCGATGGTTTTCCTCTTAGGTCATAGTTGTGACCTAGGTTGTTTCCACCTAAAAATATCGTGTGTTATTATTTTATTTCCATACTTATTTTTACACACGATTGCATGTCTGACTGCTTTGTTTAGGTTATTAAATTATAAATTAGTAAAAATTAAAAATAACCTATTCACCCCTCTAGGTTAATTAGGTCCATATTTTATAAACTTTCGTTGATTAACCTCAAGTAATTAAAAATAACCTATTCACCCCTGAAGTTGAAGGTGAATAAGTGAATGGTAACTCTAATGAGGAAGATGAAACATAAGTGGTGAGTGCTGCTGATGATATTGATGTTGAGATTGACCCTACGACTGGTTCAACAAGGATTTTATTTAAAGAGGACATTAACATAGAAAATTTTCAGTTTAGAATCAAAATGATGTTTTCAAGCATTGAAGTTGTAAGATATGCTGCAAAAGTTTATGAGATTAGAAATGAAAGGCAAATGAGATGGTTGAATTTAACTATTGTGTGCTGTGCAATTGTGTAATTCTCATTTATGTTTTACTTTTTTGTCTTGCTAGTGATGCAACTGTATATGATACTCAATGTAATAATTATTGTGAAATTTTTAATAAGGTTCTTAAAAAAGCAAGGTCATAACCTCTACTGTCAACGTTAGAATGCATTAGGCAATACCTAGAAATTGGATCATGACATAGGACATAATATAATGATGGATGAGTATCGAGTGAATTATGATCAATCTAGAAATTGGCAAGCTAGCCTTGTCGGAAGGAATATATTTGAGGTGATTGTTGGAAGCAATGAAAGAGTTGCTGTCAATCTGAATGACAAAAGTTGTACCTATAGGAGATGGAGGCTCAGTGGGATCCCTTGTAAACATGCTATAAGTTGCATATTACATCAAGGTTAAGAGCAGCTTGACTATGTCCGCCCATTGCTTAAGAGACCATCCTTCGAATTGGCATACATGCTAATTGTATTACTTGTGCCTAGCTACCATCGTTGGGACAATAATGGCGATGCTTGTGATGATATAGTTGTTCAACCAGTGTAAAAAAGAAGACGTGGCAGGCATAGAAACACAAGATCCAACTCTTCTATTTCAGATTTTTGTGGGAAAGGAAAAGGAGCTAGCTGGAGTTGGAAACAAGCAAGATAGAATGAGAAGAATTGGGGTTTCCATTAAGTGTACTAGTTGTGGACAACCTGGACATAATATGAAGACTTGTGCAAGGTGACGAGAAACAGCAACCAAAAAGGTTAAATTAATTTATGCTTTGTTGTTTATAACTATTTTTTAATATAATGATAATTTCCCTCTAATTTCCTTTCGCTTTATACTTTGTTGGTTTTTGGTCATAGGGTACCACAACCATATCTATTCGCGATTGAGACTTCATCACAATTAGATATGGATATTTCTTCTAGGACTCATCGCCCCACCATCATGAACCCAATTTGAATCCCACCATATAATATTTCATTTATTTAATAAAAAAAGATTTAAGTGGCCTTTTTTTCTTTTAAAAAAAATCATTTTCTCTCTATTTGGAACAAAATATTTATGCCTTCAGCATAAAAATGATATTTAGAATTTTGTCTACCACATCACTATATATCTATAATAGAAGCTTATTGTGTGTGGTTTAAAGGCTCTAATCTTCAGGCAAACATGTTAAATATTAAATGTATTTAGAGCTGAGGCAAATAGTGTTTTGATTTATGCTCTCTAGTTGCAGGGAATGGATTAGTCAAAGCTGTAAGATTTTCTTTGAACAAGTTACACAGACCATTAAAGTTTTGGTTGTGTTTGGCTTTACACTCTTTTCGCTAAGGCCTTCGTTGTATGCTCTCTGTTTTTTAATAGTGAAACCTTCTCTATCTCAGCGGTTGAGTTACAAATTGACAATTTTGAAATCAATAAGAGATCAAGTAATTTTACAATCCGGAAAAATTTAAACACTGAAGGAAACAAGATTAGAAAGTATGGAAGCTGATATACAGTTTCCTCAAAGAAACATTAAAATATATCAAGGTCCTTTCAATTCTGAATTTAAACTCCACCTTTGCAATCGCATGGGCTACTGCATTTGTCGTTCCAATTCCTGCATTGGCTGTGAATGATGGACATGGATGAATTCTTTGGAAATAAGGATGTTATGCTTATGTCTTGAATGTAGAAGAACAAAATAAGAGATGAATCCATGACACTTTTTTTCGTACCAGAGCTTGAATAATGGAACATGAAACGGATGATTGAATTGTTTAAGATAAGATACAATAGTAATACTTCAGATACCGGAGTTAAAGGATCTTCCAAAATTGTATGACTCTGATTTCAGCATCTAGTCGGTCAGTATTCCCTTAACCACGGTTCTTGCGCAGGAGTCCACTGACATACTTCACCCTCTTTGAACCAGAGAGCTGCCAAATGCAAATAATGGGTTATTGCAAAAGTTGAAAAGCATAAATCCAGACATAACAAGAATGTTGGGGGAAGGCCAGAGGAGTTATGTTTCACAGCTGAGAATAAGAAACTTCATAATCTTTGTTGAAAATTAGTAATTCTTCATGTATAAGGGTGGACATGAATTGTCAAATTACTCGCTCTAAGAGTAAGTAAATAATCCAATCAATCTGTTTAAATTGAGAAATCCAATCCAATTCGTAAGATTCGGATCGGATTGTATTGATAAATTTTATAATCGGATCGAATTCGGATTGAAAATTATACAATACATTCGGATTCAGATCGGATTCGAATTGACAGATTTTACAATTCTCTGCATCCAATCTTGGACTGAATTACTATTAAATTATAAATAAATACATATATTATTTTATTATATGTTATATTTAAATATTATGCATATTATAATTATATTAGATTATTGTTTTAGCTTAAAAAATAAATATAAATATTTATAATAATTTAATAATTGTATAGATATAATTCTTATTCTTTTGGTTTTTTTAGTTGTGATTATAAATAATAATATTTGTTACAAAAATATCAATTTAAAATTTAAATTTTCTATATGTCGTGTTTTATATATGACAATAATTCATAAATAAATTTAAATATCAATCTGACCTTAACCGATCCGAAAAAATCCAATTTGTTTCAATTCGAATTAATTATATCATCAGATCAAATTTGAATTGAAAATCTTCAATTCGTTAGGATCGGATCATATTCGGATTGATCCAAAAAAGGAAATTTCAATCCCTTGCTCACCCCTACGCTCTATCAATTTGTGGCTCTTCAGAAAAAATAGGAGGTTTTGAGTCATCAAAATACTCATATTTGATTTCTCTTTCAAGTAACAAAATATAAGGGATATTATTTTTCTCAAAAGTGTGACAAATTTTGTATTGTTTTCACGTAAACCGTAATAAAAACAAATCAATAAGCTTTGTTACCAATTGACTCAATCCAGAATGCGTGATGGAGATAATTGAACAAAATTTCTCGAAAATAAATATTATAATTAAATGAATAATATTCTACAATTTCAATGCAAATAAGCCTATTTATAAGTAAAATAAAGAAAAAAAATATCGTAGAAGACTAATAGGTTAGATAAATTGGACACTTAAATCCACTAACTTTTAAATAGTACACTAAAAGTCCATTAAGTTTAAAAAGTAGAACATTGGAATTTCGTGAAGATCTCTGATGTTCTATTTTTCAAACCTAATAGACTTTGGTGTACTACTTGTGATACATTAAAGATCCAATAGGTTTGAAAAATGGGACACCATAGATCTATTAGAATTTTTGGTATTCTACTTTACAAAAAAGTAAACTTTTAGCATACTACCTAAAAGTTAGTGAATTGAAGTGTAAAACTTGTTAAAATTAGTAGACCAATTGAACACTACACCTTAAAATAAAAAGCTATCATAATTATAAAAGAACTCAAAACTCTAATAAATCTTATTATAATCCAACAATAATTCCTAATTTAATAACAATTATGAAAAAACATAAAACTCTAAAATATAGAATCCTAATTATTCTAAAATTATCACAAAATACTAATTTTGTCATGCATCAACTTGTCTCCTCAAGTGAGAGAAAATTCAAGATAAGAGACACTATCATAAAAAGCAGTTGGGTGTATTAATAAAAAGAATTAGCCAAATAACAAAAATGCAGAAAGGCTTTACCAATTTCACGCTTGCCATTTTCAGGACTGTCACTCCCATGAACCACATTCCTGCCAAGATGTTCACATAAGATCTGGGATTCAAATTAAAACACTAGCTAAGGAAGATGGTAAGGGGAGAGGGAAAAATAAAGTCTTTGCTATTCCAAGCAAGACACTATTTAGGGTGGAGCCATAAATTTCTTCCAAGGGGGGCCAAGTAGCATATGGTACTAGGTGTAAAAAATATAAAAATTAAAATTGTGTAAGAAAAATTAAAGATTTTTTATTGAAGTAAAACTAAGATTAAATTGTGTATGTCATAATTATTGGTTGTAACTAGAGAATAATATTATTTTGCTACTAAATAGAATGATATAGCATAAATAAAATGTGTGATCTTGATTATATATAGAATGTTAAATTATGTACTAGGAAAATAGCAACAAAGATTAATAATTTTATTCCAATAGGGGGTTCAAATGTCTATTTTATTCATATAAAGTAAAAGTTTATTGAAGCGAGGGTGGCCGTGGCCCACTCTAGGGACCCCCTCGCTCCGTCCCTGACACTATGCATTTATGATTAACCAAACCAAGAATAGCTAACCGTCCAGTTTGAACAGAAAGATCTCCTCTTATAGTTCCTGGTTCAGCTTGAAGAGGATTTGTAGAGCCTATCAACTTGCGAGCTGATGCCACAACACCAACACCCTCCCATGCCTAGCATGCATCGGATTCAGTTTTCTCAAAATATTCATTTAATTTTTAACAGTCACACATAGGCATATCCAACAGAGAATAAGAAAGAAATAACCAAAAGGGAAACAGAATATCATAATTGAAAGGGAAAAAGGAGAATCATACCATACACACCACTGGACCCGATGTAATGTACTCAATCAGTTTAGAAAAGAAGGACTTGGACTTGAGATCCTTGTAGTGCTCCTGTATTGACAGAAGTTAAACATGAGAGGTCCATGTACTACATATAATGATAAGATATGAAGGACATGTGCTTGCGACCATTCTAATTGAACTCGAGAGAAGAAACTCGAGTAACACTGATCTACAGTGGTTATGAAGAATACATGACATAGCAGATGATAGAAATAATCATGTCAAGAGATGACAAATTCACCATAAGATAGCATAATATCACGACCTTAAATTTCAAGTAGCGATCGTGCGGCACTTAGCACGGTCCGTTGCACTAAGCCTGCCTTTCAACCGAATGAAACACTCTAAAGAAAATAGAAAGAGAGTTTGTAAAAAATGTCTTGTATTGCTTTAGAGAGAGTTTATCTTACAATTTTCTAAGATTTCTCAAGGATGAATACAAATAGAGACCAATGGGTCTATTTATAGTGTGGCTTCAAGCTTAAGGCTATGCCACAACTTTCTAGATCATTCTAACTCTAGAATGTACAAGAGAGTTCTAGTTTTATGTACAATATGCCACAAGGTTCTAGGACCTTCTAGCCAACTCTAGAGTCTTCTAGGTTTGTCTAGCTCCTTCATGCAAGTTCCGGGATGTTCCGTAAGCTTCCAGCGGTTTCTACATCCTTCATGAACCATTCGGCATGTTTTAGAATATTCTAACCCATTCTAGCACCCTCCAGCGTGCTCTAGAACATTCTAGGGTCTTCAAAGCTTGAGTTGAGTCTATCCAACTCTAGCTTATTCTAGACATCTCTAGGCCATTCTAGAACTTTCCTAGGTAGAAAAGTCCAGATCCTTTAGGCAACTACCATTTATTTAGATTTTGTGGGACAATTCGAGCGGGACCTAACAATAAGCTCTACATTCTACTACTTCTTTCAATTTCATTAATTTCTTCAGTGACCGTGTCTTTTGAAGCACATTGCCTCTCTACTACAATTTGCATCATCACAAATGAGAGCCAATAAAGTATAACAACAAAAATCTACGAGTTATTCAAAAGTTACTTGCAAATTATTTATGGAGATTCTTCATAATAACAAGAGGAAATATGAGCATTGACAAACCTCTGCTAACTCTCTGGGGCACTGGAAAAGCTTCAAGCCTGTCATTTTAAATCCCTTCCTCTCAAACCTAGAAATTATCTCCCCAACCTAAAAATTCAACTCAAAGTATATTAAAAAAAAATAGTTGTATAGACAAAACTAAATAAAGGAAAAAGAAGAAGCAATGCTCATTACTTAACTTCCCATTTGATTTCAAACAGAGCAACTTACCAAATGATTACTTATCTAGTTTTTTTCTTACAAGAAAGAGTTGAAATGGAATTGCAAACTTCAAAGAGTGACAATATAGAAATATTTTACATGGGGCTCCTAAAAATTAGCAAGGAAAGAATTAAGGACAAACATACAAGGCCACGTTGAACACCATCAGGCTTCACCATTATATAAGTTTCTTCAACTTCCTGCTTACAATAATGAATATTACAGTTAAATTCCAACTGGGTTTTCCATTAAACATTTCAAATATTGAAAAGAAAAAAAAAGAACAATTATGTCATAAAAATTGAAGAAAATTAGCTAAATATACAACTGGGACAATAGGAAAAATTAAAAAAATTAAAAAAGAGAAGAAAAATGAACCATGGAAGCAACCAAGTGAGGAAGGAAGATACGGAGTTTGGTAGAGGTTTTAGCATGAAGAGGACGAGAAGGGAAAGCTGAGAAAAGATGGGATTTTGAAGGGAATGCTGCTAAGTGGTGTTGGGATTGAGAGCTTATAATAAACTTGTGTTTGGGCAAGTAAGATAAACTGCAATTTCTCTCAGAGGATGAGCGAATAATGGATGAGGAAGAAAGACATGGACTTGCTCCGCCAAACACTGCCACAGCCTCCATTTTCTTTCCCTTTCTCCCCCGTGGACTTGATTCTTATATATATGCTAAAGGTACTCCTGAAACGACCCTAATATTTAGGAAAATTTCATTTACCTCCCAAACTTCCGAGCAATACCACTCAACAATCAGCTTTCATGGTAAATTGGTAATGAGAAAAAGTTACTATTAATTCTAATTTAATAATTATATCAATTCTATAATTATTAAATTAAATATTAAAAAATTTATAATTTTTATAAATTAGCATTTTATTCTAATAATTTATAATATATGTAATATTAATCTTGTTATTAAAAAAAGTAAATACTATAAGTTCTATAATTTATTAAAATTGTCACTTTTAATCCATCAAAAATATATAATCCATCAAAAATATAAAAAATGAAGATCCTTGATATCTAATTTTTATAAATAACTAGATTATAGATATTAAATTCAAAACTTACAAGATTAAAATACTTATTTTAAAAAATTATGAGATCTTTGGTACCTAATTCAATAAATACATAACTAAATTGATTAAATAAAATAATTACATGAATTTTAATACCAAACATCCCATTGATAATGGGCACTTACCTCCTTTTTAATTATTTAATACAAAGTTTTTGTACCATAAATTATTATTGTATAATAACTTATGGTATAAATAAATTCTCTTATTTAATTTATCTATTTTTTAACTTGTTTTTCTGTACATCTTAAATGTATAATCACTTTAAGAACATTTTTGATGTATCATATTAAATAAGTTCAATATAATTATATTGAATTGTTATATAATCATTATATATAATATTTTATAACAATATATATGATATAATTAGATAAAATTATTGATATATATTTTAATAAAATAATTTATATTTAAAATAATATTTAATTTATTTTACGTAATTTTTTATCAATTAAAATAATTTAATTATAAAAATTATTTTTATCATTATTTAATTTATATTTATGTTTTGTAATATTTTAAAATAAAAAATAATTATTTTTAATTTAAGATAAAATAAGAAATCAAGTGACATCATTTTTGAAATGAAATGTAATACATTTACACATGTATGTAATTAAAAATAATTTGGACATGTATATAATTAAAATTCAAAACAAAATCAAAAACTAACATTGTGAAATTTAAAAAACTCAATATATATTATGAATATTTCTAAAATGCATGCATTATTTCTCATTTTATATTATTTAGTAAATAAAATTTATCCTATTTAACAAATTTCTATATAAAATATATTTCAATTATATAGAGTCCATAAATTTCAATAAGTAAACTTATGGATAATATTATGTACACAAGATTTATGAAGATTGTAAGGGTTGAATGTATGAATAAATGAGACCTATAAATACAGAAAAATTAGAAAGCATGGATTGTCTCGAAAGAACACCTACTCCAATACCTAAATCAACCATACAAATAGAGATATAAGCAACGTAAGAGATAAAGTAAAAATAAAAAAAGTGAAATTTGTTATGAGGCTTCAAGAGTACTGTCCTTACCAGTAGCTTACTATGACTTATATAGCTACTAATTAAAGTAAGATTGTAATAGGGCATGATTGTTGCCAAACAGATAATAAGGTTCATGGCAATGTAAGACATTCTTGTTTTATTTTTAACTTTCTTTTAAAGTGTAGGTTTTTCGACAGAATAATACCATAACTTTGTAGAGTTATAAGCACCATTGGCTACCAAAATCCTAAAAGGTAAACCATGTAAGCTCTTGATTCACTTAGATGATGCATCAATATCATTCCTATGCAATTATCTCTTACATCATGTTTCCAAACTCCTTACCTTTTATACTGTATGTATGACTCTGATGTAAAGAATTCTGCTGAAAGTTTGTACCACATAAAAGCATATACCCTGAACAAGAAGACAAAGCAATGGAAAAATATAAGTTAATACGTCAGAATAATTACAATTGTTGAGTAATAAACTACAATTAACCTATATTAATTAATTTAGTTTGACTGCTAAAGTAAACAATTACTTCTAAATTTTAATTAAATTTATACATGGTTATTCAAATTTTTAAAACGTACGATTTAATCATCAAATTTTTAAAACCTTATACTTAGATCCCTAAACTTTTAAATCACAATTTAGTCTCTAAATTTTTAAAACTTCATGTATAGGTTCAAAAATTATGATTCACGAATATGTATTTTAATAATAAAGTTAGAACTAATATGCAGAATTTTAAAAATTTGGATACTAAATTATAGGATTAAAAAGTTTAGGAACCTATATGTGAAATTTTAAAATTTAAGAACTAAATTATAAAATTTAAAAGTTTAAAAATGTAAGTGTAAATTTTCTCAAAATTTGGGGACTAATGAAATAATTAAACCTATTTTTATATTACTTATTCCATACATGTATAGGGAAAAAAATTATATGCACACAAAATAAGGATATTTTTTTTTATTTTAAATTGATATTAATCATTAATAATTTTGAGTAACATATCACAAGCAAATAAATGAAACAAATATTATAAAACACAATTAACACCATCCAGTTTGGTAGTTTCTAAGAACTAATCTAGATTGATTTATTGGAGTACTTGTTGAAATTGAAATTGAAATTGGGCAGCTAGAGTATTATTAGCATTTCCAGCAAGAGACAGCTACTATGGGCTTAGATTTCCAACCAAACACCAAGCAACCTTTTTCTTCCATAATTGTATAACCTTCACAAGCCTTGATTTGCACAAGCCATTGTCTGGCATGAGCTATCATCTTCACTGGTGAAGCCTGAAATCCTGCCCGGCTCATCCTCCGGCGCCATTGGTCCACCCTCTCATGCCTCTCCACTCTTGCAGGCCCTTCACAACTAATTATATTCTTTATTTCTTCGGCAAAGAAAAATTGTTCCATTTTGGCTCTTCTTGTGTCATATTTAGGCAACATAGCATCTAAGGAGTCAAATATAGCAGAGTAATAATGCAATGCCTCCATAAATCTCCCTAGAAAAAATGGTCCATTATGACTTGAGTCCTGCTCAACTAGCACCAAAACTTTTGGTGAAAGCTCATGAATTATCTGCAATACTGAATTTAGAGCTCCTCTACTTTCTTTAACCACACAGTGCAGCTGAAGAATGCTGTTCACTACAAGTACTTCACCATCATAAAATTTTAGGTCTTCACGGCGCAGATTTTCTAAGTTACTTTCAACGACAGAAAACTCCAAGTTTATCCCCAAACTATCTGCATAAGCTTCAAGCTCATTTCCAATAATTTGAAATCTATCAACACTAAGGCCAACACCAACACCGGTTATGCGAACACGACTTGGTGGGTGACCATTTCGATTGGCAAGGCTATTGATAAGCCTAAGCCACTGATGACCATGTGGCAAACCAAGGCTCATGCCTAAATCCACAACATGTAAAAAACTCTCTCCCTCAAAGGCTTCCAAAATTGATAAATTTGCCACAAAATGACCAAACTGAATATGTGGACAAATTTCATAAACAAGGCTTAATGCTTCTTCCTTTTTCTCAAATCCAACATCCATTAAACTCAATTTAGGTGCACTAAAACCAAGGGCACCAAGTGGATGAACTTGTGCTAATCTATCGGCAAGGCCCTGAACGAAACAAGAAGCAACACGTTGAAAAGCAGAGCCAAACACCAGAGCATTGTTTCTAAGCTCAGATAACAACACTGAGGCATGTGACTTATCACGGCACGCAACAGCTTCAGCACAAGCAATGAGAAGTTGAACTAATCTCATCTCATCAGAAATCAAATCTTCTTTTCCACTCTTATCTTCTGTATTGAATATTGCTGCTGCTGCTTCTTCAACAGCCTCAGCTGCAAGGTACCTTTGATTGTATGCTAATATGTGTCCGCGAAATTGACACTGCATGGCCAAGTTGTTATTCAAGCTATTAGTACTGTTGCTTTGGTTGATCCTGCCATTGCTATTACCACTAAAAAGGCTATAACTACTTGATCTCTTTAGCCTTTTATGATATTGGGTTTGTTCAGATGAAGGAAAGCTAAAAATAGAAGTACTTGCTTCTAATACGGGCATGCAAGGGTGATAACAAGTCATATCTGATGGATTAACATCAAAACTACCCAAATCAACAGTCCTGATCTCTTCATTGTAAAACTCATTTGGAATTGAATGACTAGGAGCCATTAAATTCTTCAAATCCTTATCTTTCCTTAAGGATTTTCAACAGTGTTCTGAAAGAACCTATTGCCAAGAAAGGCTTAATTTTATAGTATTTTTTCAGCCGTTAACTACAAGGCTATAATTTAAAAGCATTTAGCTGCTTGTCTTCCTTAAAATAAACAATACATATTTGAGAAAACATAGAGCAATTATATTTATTTGACAAAGTCCATGTCAACTCTCCAAGTGTTTTGGGATATTAAAATCTTGGTATCATTAATGCAACCAAGAATGTTGCAATATAGTATTAATATTGACATAAATGAAATGCCATAAAAGGGCTTTCTGCATCGTCTCAAACTTTATATTGGTATATAACGTTTCTGACTATTTCTTGATTCATTCACATTAAACGTTTTTTATCTTTTAAATTTTAAACTTTCCTTAGAACATATCAGAAATAGGTGACTTTTTAAACTAGTTGAACAGCTCATCTTAACAGAACTTCCTTGAAATCATGGATAGTAAAAGTCAGTTTAAATTCACCAAGGTTCTTTGTTTATGCTTTTGAGATTCGTGAAAGGTATTCTAAACCAAACTTTGGGTTGTTTGTTTTGGTTGGGATATTTACTCGAAAGCACTTATAAATCAAATGCTCAGTAAAGAGATATATGTTTGATAAGTTATATAAATAGATAAATAATTAATATTTAGGTTATTTTTAATTCCTATATATACTCAACATTGTACATTTCATACAATAACTAGAATTTGATATTTAATTTGATATCTAAGAGCAACCACTCACGTACACTTTTTTTCCTCTTCATAGCATATCAAACGAGAACAATCTTATTTAATGTTTGATAAAAATCATCATCAACATATAATTTATCACAAATCCTAAAATCTAGATTAAATCACATAAATTAAAAGTCTATAATACCAAGAGTTAAACCCTAGACTGAGAAACACTGTAAGAACAAGAAAAATAGAAAACATTGAGACAGAGTCACTTAAAGAGACTCTGACCATCTCAAAAGTGGCAACATTACATCAAATTGGTGAAAATTTTGCCTTAACAGTTACTTCAAAGAGACATCAACTTTGTGCGATAGTGTTAATTTGACTAAAATTTGTTATAATTATATTTTATTATTATTTAATAATATTGTTTAATTTTTATTACATATAAAAATTAAAAATAAATATATGATACAAAATTATTAAATACAATGTAGAGTTAAATATATAATATGAATTAAAACAGTGATTTAGTAATCACTGATATTATTTTTATATTCCTCTAAAATTATTAAATTTATTGTTATTAATTAACTAATAGTAATATATAAATAATTAATTGATTTAACATTATAATTATTAAAAAAATAATTAAAAAAGAAAAATAAAATAAATATTTTGTTTTGTAAATTAATATTTTTTTTAATATAATAGTTGATATTATGGGTAGGAGAGTCGAAAGATATAGTATAATTTTTATACTAAAATAGTGTAAAAGTTGAACCAAAATAATGCAATGCTTTAGAGATGCTAAAAGAAGAAAGGAAGCAAAATGACGCTACAATAAACAAGTTCAGGACAGATGTGTGCGTTATGTATGTCAAAAATAAAATGACAAAAATAATGATTAGTTATTAGAAAATGGATTCTAAATAAAAAGTTAAATTTTAAATGAAAAATTAGTAATTAGAAAATGGATTTTAAATAAAATAATAATTTTTTTAATATATATATATATATATATATATAATTTATAATTATTAAATATGATCATTTTTATTATTAAATATAAATACACTACTATGTTTTTTTTTATCTTAGAATGAGCCGTAGTGAAGTGATCGATCGCTTTATTCTTCTCGTATATGTTTTCTCGTAGCCTATTAGTCTTACGTGGGCCGCAGACCCAATACAAATGCTGACAAAGAGTTAAAAATGACATAATAGCCCCGAAACTCTCCAAAATACAACATGTACTGTAAAAAATAAAGAAACTCTCTGAATGCTCACCCAGTACCAATTTAATCATTACGTGGATAATTTTCACATTTTTATGGTTAATTATGAGATCGCTTCTAGTAGCAAAAAACAATACTTATGAACCAAACAAACAAAAAAATTAAATGTCATCAGTCATCAAAAACTCATATTTTGTCTTCTCTGATAAAATAGTATATGACTAAGAAGGCACATTTTGTACACTTCATCATAGAAAACAAAAATTATTTGCTTCGATCATTCTAAGATCACTTTCAGCTTAAACAATTTTTTTCTAACTGAAACAGAAATCAAACTTAACCTTAATTTGGAAGTAGCTATGGTTTTCTACCATAATGCAATTAATTTTGGGTTTTCAATGTTATGCTGAAACCTGTTTCCAGCTTCACTCTTTTCCATGGAGCTAATCATACATCAAATTGTTTTCATCACTTCAAACAAACACGAACCAAACTGTTGATATTAGGAAATTAAGTTGAAGAAAAAATGTAGCTAATATTTATACTAATTTAAAATCTAATTTAATTTTTTAACTATTAGATAAGACAATACAAATCCATTATTTTATAAAAAAATCGTGAAAATCTATTTTGTAAACTCATGGACGTATATTATCCTACCTTTTTTACATTTACGAAAGAATCGTAGAAGTTTATTTTATAAATATATGAACTTATACGGTCTCAATTCTCATTTTAGAAAAAAATAAGGTAATATAAGTTCATTATTTTTACAAAATAGATTTATGTGATATTTTTGTAAAATTAACGAGTTTATACTAACTTATTTAATAGATATAGATCTAAAATATATTTTTATTAAAAATAATAAAACAATTCATCCTCACTCCACTATGATAGTTACAATAGTGAAACGGCTTACCTGGGATGAGACAAAAGGGTGCTTCTAGCTAGCTATAAGAATTAATGTGAACACAGAATTAGGATTTTGCTGCTGATTAAGATTCTTAATTTGTGAAGATCGATCATGTTACATAAGTTTAATTTAAATGGCCGGCATGCATGAAACTATTGAAAAATTACAAAGCACAACTGACAGATTAAGAGATGCATTTGGATGTCTTTTTGCCCTTTATACTAAATTCATAAAGTAGTACTACGTACCTCCTATATATGCTTTACATGGATTCTTAATTCATTCAAATATATAAATATTCTTGTTCGATAGAAACTGTGATGTATATATATATATATATTCTTTTAGAAGACACTTGCTTATAAAATATACATAAATTAAAACAAGAAATTAAAAATTCAAATATTATTGCCATAGTTATACAGCCTACTTAATTAGTTTGATTTTCTTATGTGCGTACATTAATAATGAACAGATAAAAGAATTTCTTGTAGTACTGAAGTTTTTAATTATATAAATGTAGTTTATTTCCCATAATCGTCATTGTTTTAAGAATCAAAAGCATATACTTGTTATGGAAATTAACAATGAATTAAATAACTTCATTTTAGAATTACTATAGAAGAAAACCAATTAACCTTTATATATTATTAATTGCCTCTTTAATTGATTTTATTAGAAGCTTAATTGAGATCATGTGCCTTTAAATAGAGTTGCAGATTATAAAACAGAGAAGGAAATCATCTTTGGTTACAACTAAAGATAAATTTGTATGTAAATTAATTAACTCCACTATAAAGCTTGTCATTAACGTATATATTTTCTCCAACAATTAGAATAATATATATCTCACAATTAATTAGTTTTGCTTTATGCATTAATAACTAATAAGTAAACCTTGATATGCCTTGATAATTAAATAAAAAGGTGAAAACACATGAGGACCACGTTATGGAATTTTTTTAAAATATTTTTGTGGTATTCAAATGTGAAAACAATATATATGTTGTAACTTTACTTTCACAAACATTTAAACGTATTATTCACTTAGTTTTAAACTTGTTTACTTTAATCATCTTATACTATTGTATTTTCAAATGCTTTAGTTATTTGTTTTTTATTTTAATCATTTCATTTTTAATTTTTTTTTCATTTATTGAGATATTAAAGTAGTTTAAAATAATGTAATTAATATGATCAATTTATAAAAATAAACTTATCATATTTTCATATTACCCTGGAAGATTTTTATTACTAGTCTAAAAAGATCTTAATAAAAATAGATTCATACACTCATGTAGCATATGTATTGCTAGGTTTAACCTTAAATTATATAGATTTTTTTTATCTATCTCGTGACAGTATCTAGAGAAGGAGCTTGAGAGGTGACATGTGTCTTCTTAATTTTTTGATAAATTTTTTTTTGTCTAATTTTACAAATAAATCTATTTTATTTTACAAAAATATATAATAATCTTCATTCTTAATTTTATTATTTAAATATTGTTTTGTCTTATTACGTACTTATTTAACATTACTCATATATTTTTAACTTTTATCATAATATTGTACAATTTTTAATAACTAAGCTATAATATAGAGCTTAAAGGTTTTACATTCTTCTCATAAATTTTACAAATTTAATTTTTTTACTCTAAATATTATTTCTTAAAAAATTAAGTTTTATCTCTCATACAATTTAGTTATTTTTTGTTACACTATAAATAATTATTTATTTAATTATTAATTATTATTTATATTATGTAATATTGTTGATATATATTAATTATTAATTAACTATTAATTATTATTTATACTATTACGTTCATAAATTTTACGCTATAAATAATCTTTTTTACTATTGTCATTCACGTGTTGCCAAAATCATTAAATTTTACCCTTAAATTATCCGCGGTGCCTCCTAAGTATTAATCTCAGCTACATTACTATTATGGACGGAGTTACATATGGTTGAGAGAGGGTACATGTCCCCCTCAACTTTTCAATAAATATTTTCATGTGTTATATTTACAAATGTATGGCTTTTATTTTACAAAAATACATAGCAATTTCTCTCTCAAGTTTATTATCTAATTATTTTTTCTTTTCTTTTGTGACACTATATACTCATTTAATATTATTCATATATTTTTAAATCTTAATATGATATTTTACAATTTTTACTAACTATGTTCTAGTAAAATAGTAAAGACTTAATATATTTTATTAAATTTGACAAATTCAATTTTCTTACCCTAAATATTGTTTTTTAAAAGTTATAGTTTTTATCTCTCATACGATTTATTTATTATTTGTTACACCATATATAATTATATAACCATTCATTGTTATTTGTATTATATAATATTGTTGATATTTATTTTTTTCACAGATTTTGATTTTTTTACGTGTTTATTATAATTTATGTTTTTTAATTCATTTATTTATCTTTGTTATTTTGTATAGATATTAAAATATGTTATTTAATTTTATTATAATTTAATTTTTTATTCATATTTGATACAAATACACATGTGAAGGATAACAATAATTATATAAAAATTTAAAAACATTTAAATTTGGTAAATTTTTGCAAAATCTATTAAGATTTTTTTTAGTATTATTTTCGGGCGACTTAATTAAAGAAATCATTCATTTTTATTATTCTAAAATTGTTAGTTTTCACTATTATATTACTTGCAGTGCCCCCTGAATACTAATACTAACTAGCTCCCTGAGAGCATGTGTACCAAAAGTATTTCACACGATATGAGATTTCGTCAATACCATTGTGTTATATCCTACATAAGCATGTAATATACACCTAATGCAATTGCCTTAAAGGTATGTGATTCATTGAAATTTTATCTGGAGGTTAATTTCCTCAATAAGTTAAAGTTTCTGATAAAAAATGAGAAGTTGATTGAGATTGGTTAGAAGAAGCTAGTGAACTCTATCGTATTGCTATACCAAGTAGATAAATTCTCTTAGGTTTCTTCATAATATATTGTGAAACTTAGCTGATGATTGAGATTGAGAATCTTATATAACCGCCCAGTAATATATTTGTCTGAGCTTTACTCTCATGCGTTGACTGCTACATAGTAAAACTAATATATACGAGGGGTAGTGATATGAATTTTATGTATTTTTTATTTGAAAAATTATCAAAAAAACACCCTTAAAACTCAAAAGAATAAAAATAATGCCCTCATCTTGAATTGAGATCAAGGTATATGAATTAGTGTTATGAGATGCAATTTTTATTGTTATAAGTTTTATAAGTGTTAATTTTTTGTTTTATTTATTTATTTTAACTATAATAAAAGTTAGAGAAAAATAACACGGTCCTTTACTTATTGTAAAAAATGATACTTAGATCCTAGACTTCTTTTTGTAACAATTAGTTCTATTGTTATGAAAATCATAAAGATAAATGTAATTTTTTTATCTTATTTTTAATTTTTTTAAATAGAAAATGTTACAACTAAATTAGATAAAATGTAACAGAAAGAATTAAAAAAAAAAAACATTAAAAATGGTTATTTGTTTTTATGCGATTATTTTTTCATAACAATATAATTAAACTATTATAAAAAAATAAACCTAAATATCACTTTTAAAATAAATATAGAACATTTACGATCATATTACTTAAAAATTATTGTAGAATATTTACTACTATATTTCATTGTAAAAACTATACTGTAAGTCCAATCATAATATACAATTACATTTGTGATGATTAATTAGCAATTTTTTTATAATAATTGGGGCTTATATATTATTCTATATATATTTTTTAATTGCACAGAGTTTTTAAATTGATTTTGGAATCACAATTAGGAATACAACTCCAGTAAATTAATATTATCACCAAAGTTTACTTAGCATGAACATACCAAAGTGTGTAAATCTGTATATATTTTTTGGATTTAAGTAACTTATAATAAACTTTGACGTTTTAGTAGAGAAAATTTATTACTGGTTTACTGTTCTTTATTATTTTTAATTTTAATTGTAAATGAAAAGGACATTCATCACTGTTGAAATACCATCAAATTAATAAACTATAAAATATTTCCAGTTGTTTTTTTGTTCATTAGCACGTATGTTTAATTTATTTTGTTTCTCTCATTACAAAATAAAAATTAAAATCAAAGGCATTATTTTCATCGAACCCTAGACAAAGTTTTAATAGCAATAACACAATACCCTATAGATAAGGGGTAGAGGTCTATTGCCAAATGGCAATTCTATATCAACTGATGGAAATTGTAAAGCCGGAAAGGATACTTTACAAGGCCTTTAAACACAGCACTAATTTAATCTGGCTTTTCATCTCATTAGTTTCTTCTCTTGCCTAATAGGGTGTGTCATTTATATTTATTTAAAATTTTAGAAAATTATTTAAATTAAAACACCTTAAATAAAATATATATTTTATTTTTCTAATCAATAGATTTTACATTATATCCTTATATATATATATATATATAATAGTTCTCTTGCCAACGCTTCAATGATTTAATATATATTTTAATGAATAGTAAACATAAAGCCATGCTTAATAAGATGTGCATATGAGTTCTTTAATGCATTAATCTAAATTTTTAATCCGTAGAGAGCATGATTTAAATCCCGATAGGGGTTATTGTAATAGTAAATATAATCTTTTTAAATTGTATTACTTATTTTATATAATAGAATTAAAACCTATTTAAATAATCAATAAAAAAAAATAATCAAAATAATGATTTATCTTCATTTATATAATTTTTTGTCATGTTATATAATAAATGAGTTAACACGAATTATTATTTAACACACATAATGATTTATATATGCGGTTTCAGTTCATGTTGTGCTAGTCACTCGTGTTTATCTTACATTGTGTAACTACATTGTTTTTGCTTAAAATAATATATATTTGAATTTTTTTAATAATTATGACATAATCTAGAACGAAAATAATGATTTCAATACAAGTATTAATTGACTATTTTTTTAGTTGTTATTAACATAAAAATAATGAATCAACAAAAATATATTTGCTCCTAAAAAATTGATCGGCCTCAATCTATGAACAAAATGTGTAAGCAAGAACAACATGAATTGTCACTCAATTAGAAGTATAACAACTTTTATACGATTAAAATAATTATTCAAGAATAATAATGTAAATATATTACACAATGAAACTATAAAATATAAAATTTCAAAAATGATATGATATATTTAATATATGAATATTTTGAAATTTATTGATGTATAAGAAAAATAAAAAATAAATAAAAACTTAAGTTAAAAAAGATATATAAAAAAATAAAAACCAAAAAACAAAAGTGAAAAACAAAAACTAAAGCTACAAAAATGAATAAGGAAAATAATTATAAAAAAAAAGAAAGAGGATTGTATTTTCCATCACGTTTATCAAATCATATACTTTATTTTATAATAAATATATAAATTAATTATATTTTTAATTTTTTTATAGATTTAATTACATTGAAACTCAAACTAATCCTAATTAATATCCTATATATTTATATTTCATCTTTATGATATGTTTTATGATATGTTTTATTCTTTTAAAAAACTAATATTTTTTATTTTATAAAATTTATTTAAACTATTTATTTTAATTATAAAAATTTAAAATCTTATAATTATTTTAAACTAATTTATAACAAGATTCTATCAAAATTGTTCCGTATAAAATGATTATATATATATATATATATATATATATTCCTTATCATATCCAAATTATTTATTATCTATATTTGAAATCTTTTCATTCTTATAATAAAATATTTATCATGGACTTAACTTTTTTTAATTTTTCTTTATAGTAAAAATAAAAAATTATTAATAAATTAAAAAATAATATTTAAAACATCATTTATATCTACGTTCTTTGTTTAGAGTTCTCAATCCTCAAAAGGGATCTTAATATGTAACGTAATGATTTTAAGTAAAAATGAGGGACAAATTTTAAATAGATGACGGAAAACATGGAAGGAGTAGTCTCGCCACGTTGATTACACCTTAATAATAGAGGGACAAATTGAGGGTGCCTTTGTTAAATAGGTTCACCACTGGAAATGAACTCCATAGCTTATACTTAATTCTTTTTTTTATTTGTTTGTTATTATATCACATAGATTATTTTTAATATTTTGTAGAAATTTAATAAAGAAAAAATATTTAAAATATAAAATTTCTCACACATATTTTTAATTAGTATAAATAAAATTAAAAAAAAATATATAAGAATAACATAATTATAATTTATATTTATAATTAAAAAATAATAATTAAATTCTAATTTAATTAATTAGCCTTTTAAATTGAATCATGGTTTGCAAAATGAGGATCTCCCATAACACCTAAAGAAAGAAGGGCAAGGAGGAATAGTCTTCACAAATTTGAAAGCATCATATGTTTTGTTTTCTAAGAATGACAATCGTGTTATGTTAATTATATTTGTATCATGTTTATTTCGTGTTATTTGTTTCGTGTTTTGGTATTAATCAATTTAAGGTTTCATGTAAGTTGATACGTGATAAAATTTACTTGATTTTTTTTTCTTGTTGCCTATTATATGAAATAGTAAGAAATAATAAGTTCTTTAAAAATTCTTACTAAATTTTTTATCTGTGTCATGTTGTGTTCGTGACGTGTTATCGTGTCATGTCAAACATTATCACCCTTATTATTTTTCATTAAAGTTAAGGCTAACCTGATGTGTAGGTGAAGATGAAAAATGTAACATTAAAAGCTTGAACCATTGAGAGCATTCAAAAGAACAATCAAGAATTCAAAAGAGAGTGGGAAAAGCCAGAAAAAAATTAAATGTACTTTTGTATATTGATTCAATGAGTTAATTGAACAATGTGAAATTTGTAATTATTTATACTACATATTTACAATCAACAATAGCCTTTGTACTATATACTAGCTCACTACAATATAACAAACGTTGCACTTCAGTTTTAAATTACTAACACAATTAGTTATAATAATAAGATGCATTACACTCAGCCTTCACTACACTACATTGTTGCATCATCTACCTTGTCATCACTTATTGACACACATCATGCCCTCTTAAACTTAAAGGCAAAATTTTGACACTGAGTTTTCCATGCAAGGCAAAGAATTGAGAGTGAAAGAGAGGCTTGGTAAAGATGTCTACAATTTTCTCAGTTAGGGGCAAATGATGTATCATAATCATCTTAGATAACACACGTTCATTCATATAATGTATGTCAAGCTCAACATGCTTGGTATGAGCATAAAGCATTAGGTTAATGGCACTAAGGTTGTTATACCACAATATAAGGAGAGCTAAGGGATACAAATGTAGTTCAACGAGAAGATAACTAATTAAACCATCTCAGAAGTAGCATTAGCAAGATCCTCATACTCTGCCTCAATACTTGAGCGTGAAATAGTTACTTTTTTTCTTGCACTCTATAAGATAAGTTTGGCACCAAAGAAAATCATCAAACCTATTATAACCTACTATGCAGTGCCTATCATCTAGATAAGATGCCTAATCAGCATCCAAGAACCTTTACAAAAAGAGCTAAGAAGAGGATTTGAAAAGAATCATACAATGAATTATGCCATAACGATATCTTAGGATGTGTTTCATAGCCAACCAATGAGACACCAAAGAGATAGACATAAATTGAAAAACTTTGTTCACAAAGAATGAATTGTCAGATTTAATGATAGATGCATATTGAAGAGTACCTTCTACATTTCTATACAGTGTAGGATTATCATAAGAGACACTTGAATATGCAAAGAGCATACAATCAGATTCCTTAAGTATGGGCACAAATTTTGAAGAGTCCATTTTGGCCTTAGCAATAATTTGCCCCTATATACTTGCTTTGGTTCAAAGGAAAATCACCATTAGAAAAAAATGTGCACTTTAATTCCCAAGAAGTAATTGAGCAAACCAAGATACTTCATACTTCAATGAAAACTCCCTATTAAGCATATCAATTATATAATTAAGTTCAATTGAATCACACCCAATAAAGATGATAATATCCACATAAACTAGAAGGTACATAATGGATATAATATTCATTTTATAAAACAATGACATGTCAACCTTTTATTACACAAATGGAAGAGAAAAGGGCAACCTTAAGTGTTTCAAACTAGGCCTTGGGGGGTTGCTTCAAGCCACATATGGGTTTTTGTTATCTACACATATAAATAGGGTAACTGACATCCTCAAAGCCTTATGGTTGAGACATAAATACTTCCTATGATAAGGTTTCATTTATAAAGGTATTATTTATATCAAATTGATAAAGAGACCATCCCGTATTGAGAGTTACAATGATGACAATCCTTATGGTAACTTACTTAACTACTGGTTGAATGTCTCAATGAAGTCAAAGCCTAGGATTTAATCAAAGCCTTTAGCTACAACTCTGGATTTCAGAGAACCTACCAAACTAGGAGGTAACCTTTTTACATGTCATATTTGTATGCTTCTAATTATCTTCCTATCCTTACGTCTACGTACATGTACCCATGTCTGATTTCTAACTAATGTATCAAAATTTAGTCTGTATAGACATCTTCCAACCCTCATGCCCAAGTGCTTACTTAACTATAATTGGCTCAATACAAGGCAGATTAACAACAATGTTGACCTAGACTTTAGGCTTATGAGTGCCTTCCTTAGACCTAATGACCATATGGTGACTATTTGAAGGTACAGTAGGAGTAATGACATCAAAGGTAGTGATTATAGGTATATGATTAGAATTGGAAGAGATTTTAGCACTTGACCAAGGAAATACTTCATCAAGTATGACATTAGGAGTAATAGAAATAAGAGTAAAAAATGGAGTATCAATTGAGGATCTGGTTGGGGAAACATTAAACTCAGATGATGCAAAATGATTAGATGAATCATGCTTAAGAATATGAGAATTAATAGGAGACTTAGTTGATAAAATTGGCAACACAAATCTATATGACACATAAGAAGAGGAACCAAATTATGCAAGAGAAGAAACTGAATCAAATGAAAATTGACTCATAAAAAACTGCAAGAAGAATGATGGACATTCTACCTTAAAAAGAGAGACATTTGTATCCCTTATGTCTAAGATTTTAACCAAAAAAGTGCAAGATTGCGAATGAGGTTCTATTTTATAGGTATTATAAAATCTCAAGCAAGGCCAACACAAACAACAAAATACTTTTAAAAATTGATAATTTGGATTAACATTGAATAACATTTCTAGAGGGATTTTAGAATTAAGAATTGGTATAGGAAACCTATTGATGAGAAAATAGCTAAAGTAGAAAGCTTCATACCAAAATTTGAGTGGTATAGAGGCATGAAACCACATAGACATACATGCTCAACAATCTGCTAATGCTTTCTCTTAGCATGACTATTTTGTTAAGGATTATGATGGCAAGAAGTAGTATGCACAATACCAAACTGAGTAAGTACTCTTACCAATTTTAATGTAAAGCTTTTAAGTTTAAAATCAGTTTGCAACTCAATTTGAGGCTTAAATTGAAGAAAAACTTGATAAATAATAGATTTTGATTTTATAAAATAGATCTAATTAAACTAAAAAAGGTTATCAACAAAATGAATGTTATAAGAAAAACTAATTACAAAAATTAAAGGTGATGTTCACAAATTTGAATGAACACATTGTAAAGGAAAAGCTACATGTGAATAACAAAAGGAATATTACAATTCATTAAATCTTTCATTACAATAGAAAATGTGGCATGGCTAAGTCTATGATGCCAAAGATCTAAATCTTTAACAATGGATGAGGCAACAGAAATAGATTGAATAGGAACAATAGATGTATTATTAGCATTAGTAGAAAGAAAAAAAATACTAGATGATGGAGATGACACATGCTTAAGTCGAAGATCAAAAGCACAAAGTCCATTAAAGGTGAGTTTTCCCTGAAGTAGAGTGATTTGGGTTTGTTGATCCTTGATAAAATAACAAAGAAGGTGAAACCAAAAGAAGATTGAATTGTCTATAGAAATTTTGGAAACACTTGATAGATTTTTTTCAATACCAAGGACATATACCATATTATTCATCTTAAATGATTTAGTATCATGAGAATATTGAAAACTGTTAGAGCCTACATATTCAATAGTAAGAATTGTAACATTCTTGATCATCAATTGTTCCTTGCTTGCATAAGTTTTAATAGTAGAAAGGTTATTTGGATTTTCTATGACATGGTATGTTTCACTAGAGTCAACATACCGTAAAGGATTTGACACTACCTTAGGTGTAAAATCCATCATGGCATATGTTATGGTGGTGATAATGTTGATGGAACAAATGAATATAGTTAAGAAACAAAGGATGAATAAGGAGGAGAATATGGTTGAGGAACAAAAGGTGATGCATTATAAGTATAATAAGGAAAGCCAAGAGATAGAGAGTGATTTGACATAGAGGAAGCAACCTAAAACTATTATTAGAGCTATGAGATTATACATTACTAGAAGCAAGCATAGCTTGAGCATGTGAAGACTATATTGGATAAAATTTTGATTAGAAGAATTCATTTGAGTATGAAGTACAATAGAACCTTGTGAAGATTGTGAGGGATTTCCAAGATTGGGGGGACGATAGCTACGATAAAATTTATAGTAACATTTAGACACCATGTGATACGTACTACTTTATACATATTTTTAGATATCACACCTTTACATTTATTTATATATATTGTATTATTATAATAAGTTAAAATTATTTATTTTGTATTTATTAGAAAAATAGTGTTCTTTTAGATTTTTGAGATTTTTATGAATTTTTTTATGATTTTTATTTGACAGATGGATATTCTCATAAATATTTGTGGTTGTAATTAGCAAAAAACAATTAATATCCTCTCATATAAGAAAGGAACACATTTCAAATAAATAAATTACCATTACATTATGGATATGTACAAGCCTAACAAGTGGCAGTTTTATCTTATCATGCCTATATCATGCGTAATGAAAGAGAGAATCACGTTCTATGCGCGAAAATCGTGCATAATGAATCCTATCCAAATCTAAAACGGATAAAATTTTCTCAATATATATATTTAAACAAAACTCCATAAAATAAATTGCAAAGAAGTTAAGAAAAAATCATAAAAAATACTAAATTTATATTAAACTGGAGACAATAATTAAAAAAAAAGATTCAAGAGGCAATCAAAAGAAGTGAAGATCATAATTAAAGCAACAATCCTAAGACTTCTTCCCCTTATTTTATTGTTATCATCAATAATATTTTAAATTTGTTATTTTTCATGAGTATCTAATTTTATATTTGATTGTGAGTGATTTCAAAGCCCTAGACATGAATTACAATATTTAATAAGATCTGTAATATTGTATTCATCTATTTTTCTTGGTTATCAAGTAATTCTCAATTTTAATCTTTGTATGAATTTTCTTGATTATTTAAGTGTACAATTAAATAATCAAATTAATTCATCGTTAATCAATTTAGTTTATTGGGTACGTCACTTGATTAATTTAAATAACTAGTGATAAATTGTTTGATGACAATTATTACCCAAGATAATTAAACGAAGCTTGTGTGTTTAACCTTGATGTAATTCGCTTCTTAAAATTGAATGTTTTTGATAGATTAAATTAGAGAACTTATTCTATGTTGTTTATTAGAAAGAGTTTGGAATAATAGCTTGTTTAATTTAACGAATAAGTAAGAAATGGTGGATACTTTTTGTGCTTGTAAATTTCTCTAAGTTGATTTAATCAAAGAATAAGATATTAGGATATGTTTTTCTTGATTTGAAATACATGCTAGTAATAGATAATTTGTTTTATTCAAATCTTTATCATAATCTTTGTATTTTATTTTTTTCTTTATTAATATTTAGTTGTTAGATTAAATTTTCAGTCTACAAAACCAAACCCCCATTTAATAAATAGGAGTTAGTTTTCAAAATTTTCTATAGGAAAGACTCTATATGTTATATACTATATAATGACATCTTAAATAATTTAAAGTAAGGTTTAAATTGAATATTCATTTGAATGTATCAATATTTGGTGCCACAATCAAGGATTTTCGTTAAATTAACTATTGTTCCCTTTATTTATTTTTGAGCATTTTATATTAAAAAATTAAAAATTAAAAATATTTTTTCTTTTGATTTATTTATATTTGTTTTTGTTCTTTTGATTTATTTATATTTATTTTTACTTTTGTCTATGTTTTATTTTTACTTAATTTGTGTCTAATTTTTATTTGCTTTTCAAAGTCAGTGAATGAACTCACGCTACAATTTAAGATTAAATTCATATATTGCACAATTTCTTGAGTAAGTAATTCAAACAAATCTTCCAAGTTCAAGCGAATCATCAGAGGATTCGAATCATTCCATCTACGTAGAATGGTTTGAGTAATCCCAATCAAACTCTTTGGAAAATGACCGTATCGACTTTAGATTAACAACCATTATACAATGACAAGGGTTGTGTTCTTGAATTGAAGTCTGGCACGATTCATCTCTTGCCTACTTTTTAAGGTCTAACTAGTGAGGATCCAAACAAAAATCTAAAGGAATTTTATGCGATCTATTCTAACATAAAACCTAATGGAACTACTAAAAAATAGATAAAACTTAGAGTATTCACATTCTCTTTAGTAGATAGTGCTTAAGAGTGATTGTATTACTTACTATTTGGGATTATAAATGAAATATCTCCTCTTAGAGAAATATTTTTTAGCTTCTACGGTCATTTTAATCAAAAAAGAAATTTGTGTTGTTTAGAAGTACAATGGGGAGAATTTATATGAATATTGTGAGTGGTTCAAGAAATTATGTGCAAGTTTCCCTCATCATCAAATAAGTAAGTGGCTCTTAATCTAATACTTCTATGAGGGATTTATACCTATCGACAGAAGTATGATAGATGAGCAAATGGTGTAGCTTTGGTTAATAAGACTCCTGAAACTACAAGGAATTTAATTGACCCTTTGATTGAAAATGATCAATAATTTGGCACCCATTCCAACCCGTCATAGATGGTTAATGAAGTGGGAGTTCCTATTAATATTGAACAACTGACCACCCTCACTTCAATGTGAAACAATTAGCAATCAGATAAGTTAAAGTTTTTGTAATTTTCACTAACATTGGACAACTAATAGACAGGTGTCCTATTATTCAAGATCCTAATACTCAACAAACAAATGTTATGTGAGGATACAAAGGAAGAAAAAGGCAAAGATATGATCCTTACTCTAACATTTACAATCTTGGTTGGAGGAATCACCTTAACTTTAGTTATTCTGGAGATAATTAAGCAGCTGCCCTTGGTAATCCACCAGGTTTTCTTTTTCCAAGAGGTAATGAGACTACAAAATTCTCCTTCGTTTCAAAGAAATATATAAGGGATTTGATAAATTTGATTACATTCAACACTGATCAATTCAAATAAGATACTATCAAGTTTTAACAAGACACAAAATATACTATAAAGAACCTTGAAACTAGATTCAGTCAGTTAGATGCTATTGTTGGAAGATTAGAAGCACAATGATCTGATAAAATTTTCTCTCAACCAATGGTTGATTCTATAAAAAATGCCAATGTTATATCATTGAGAAGAGATAAACATCTTGAAGAAGTTCACGAGGAACACAACAAAGAAAATGAGACTAAGGATGAGCTAATTCAAGAACAAACAAGCAATTCTAACAAAGTGGAAAATAAGATAACTGATAACAAGGAAGAAAAACAACCACCTAAGGTACAATCTAAAGTTTCATTTTCTACTTATAAACTCCTCATTCCTTTTCCTATTAGGTTTACAAAATCCAAGATGAAAGTACATGGGCAAAAAGTCTTGGACACTTTTCAAAAAGTAAAGGTTAACATTCCACTGTTAAATGCAATCAACCAATGTCATTCTATGAAATATTTTTCAAGGAACTGTGCACCAACAAGAGGAATGATAAAAGCAATAAAGTGGTGAAAATAGGAAAGAATGTGTTAGCGGTCTTAAAAATGATACTTCCATAAAAATGCAAGGATCCAAGTATACCATAAAAATTGATCTAGATGCATTACTTCCATAAAAATTGATCTAGGTGCTTCAATTAATGTTATCCTCTTAAAAAAACCGATGTAATTATCCAACTTGTTGATCGATCAATTTATATATGCTTGATATAAGAAATGACTCCAATATTAAGTCCATACCCTTGTTTTTGGGTAGACCATTCATGAGAACTGCCACGACAAAGATAGATAAGCATATTGAAACTCTAACTTTGGAGTTTGACGAAAATGTTATTTACTTCAATATCTTAGAAACGATGAGGTACCCTAGTGATTATAATTCTTCTTTTCTATTGATGTACTTGACTCTTTAACCCAACAAATGATTGATGTCGAAAGTATAGACCTACTAAAAGTTTCCATCAGAGATAGTACGATAATTGAATATTTAAGTGATAAAAGGGGATATTGGCAAAGTAGAGAAATTGAAGGAGATTCTCACCTCTCTTGACTCTTCTTTGGAGATAAACTTAAGGTACAATCTTTCCTATATTTCTCTTCCTATGTCTAATGAGAAACTTTTGCCTTCCATTATGTAGGTCTCCACTTTGGAGGCCAAACCTCTACCAAAACATCTCAAATATGTACTTAGGAGACATAGGCACACTTTTCATGATTATAGCATTTAAGATTTCCTCTATTCAATAGGAGATCTTAATCCGTGTTTTGAGAAAATAAAAATCAACAATTGGATGAACAATTACCTATATTAAGGGTATTAGTGCCTCTATATGTATGTACTGAATATTACTTGAAGATGAGACCAAACCAACGAGAAAACCACAAAGGTGATTGAATCCACCAATGATCAAAGTGATTAATAAAGAGTTATCAAGCTATTGGAAGTGGGTGTAATTTTTTTAAATGTCAAATAGTAAATGGGTTAACTTAGTCCAAGTGGTTCCAAAGAAGTCAGGAGTTATAGTGATGAAGAAGGAGGATAACGATTTAATTCCTACCTTACTTCAAACTAAGTGGCAAACTTGCATTGATTTTTGAAAGCTTAACCCTATAACTCGGCAAAAATTATTTTTCTTTACCTTTTATTGATCAAATACTTGAGCGTTTAGCGGATTATACTTACTATTATTTTCTTAATGGTTTTTTTAGGTTATAATCATATTTTCATTGCATTAGAAGACCAAAAGAAGATAACATTCACTTACCCCTTTAGAACCTTTTCTCATAAACGTATGCCATTTAGCCTTTGTAATGCCTCTACCACGTTCCAAAGTTGTATGATAAGTACATTTTATAATTTTATGGAGAGAATTATAAAAGTTTTTTATGGATGATTTTACTGTATATGGAGATTCATTTGATAACTACCTCAATAACCTTACATTAATTCTAGAGAGATGCATAGAAACTAACCTTGTACTTAATTAGAAAAAAATGTCATTTTATGGTCAATCAAGGTATAATTTTGTGCATGTGATATTATCTAATGGGATAGAGATTGATAAATCTAAGATAGATCTTATTCATTCCTTACCACCTCCCACTTGTGTAAGGAAGTTTTGTTCTTTTCTTGGTCATGTAAGATTCTATCTAAGATTTATACAGGATTTCTCAAAAATAGCAAGACCTATATGCCATTTGTTCTAAAAATAGGCGGTATTTATTTTCAATGAAGAGTTCCTCAAAGCATTTAATAGATTAAAATAACTCTTAACCACATCATCTATCATTTGAGCTTATGTGTAATGCAAGTGACTATACAATTGAGACTATTTTGGTAGGTTTGGAAAACTACCAATTTTCATATAATATGCATCATAAACTCAAAATGCTACCCAACTCTATTACTCCACAACAAATAAAGATCTTTTAGCTATGATTTTTTGCTTTAAAATGTTTTGATCATATCTAATTGGAACTAAAATAATTATTTTCTTTGATCATGCAACTCTTATGTACTTGCTCATGAAGAAAAATGCCAAATCAAGGCTAATAAGGTGGATTCTTCTTTTGAAAGAATTTGACCTTGAAATCAACGAAAAAATAGAAGTGAAAATGTAGTAGCAAATCACTTCAATAGATTAATTCAAGAAGATGAATCACTTCCAATAAGAGAGGAATTTCTAGATGAGTAACTACTTGAGACCACATTGTTTACTTCTTGGTATGCATGTATAGTGAGCTACTTGGTCACTAAAAATTTCCCAAAGACCTATCACAAGCTAGCAAATTCAAACTCAAGAAGGTTGCTAAACAATATGTGTGGGATGATCCCTACATATGAAAATATTTCCCAAACTAATTGATAAGATGGTGCGTACTTGAAATTGAGTTTACTTCTATTCTAACTTTTTGTCATTTTTATGCATGTGGGAGACATTTTGGAATAAAACAAATTGCTCTTAAACTCTTAGAGAGTAGGTTTTATTAACTAACATTGTTCAAGGATGCTTTCACCTTTTGCAAAACACGTGACCATTGCCAACGAACAAGTAACTTAAACCTTAGGAATAAAATGACACAAACTCCAATTCTTATTGTTGAAATATTTCATGTTTGGGCTATTGATTTCATGGAAGTTAAAGCCACTAGAAATAACGACTCCAAAGTTGTTGTGCATTTTGTAAAGCATAACATATCTGCTAGGTTTGGAATACCAAGAGCTATCATCAATGATGGTGGACTATATTTTTTCAATAGGATATTTTAGGCTTTACAAAAAAACTTTATTGTCAACCATAGAATCACTACTTCTTAACTTCAACAAATATGGGCAACCTGAAGTGTCCAATAGAGAGATCAAGTTCATCCTTGAAAAGACAATAAAACACAATAGAAAGTACTAGAGCTTGAAAGTAGATAATGTATTGTGGGCATATAGAACTGCATATAAAATTCCAATTGGGATGTCACCATTTCAGTTAGTGTATGGTAAACCTTGTCATCTACAAGTTGAGTTATAGCACCGAACATTATGGGCTGTGAAACAATGTAATTTGGACTTAGATGAAGCCAGTAGACATTAAAAATTACAAATGTATGAGCTAAAGGAAGTTTGAAATGATGCTTATGAAAGCTCAAAAGTTTACAAACATAAAACAAAAGCATTTCAGGACAATAAGATATCAAGGAAAGAATTCACCATTGGTAATAAAGTCCTCTTATTCCATTTGTGCCTCAAATTATTTCTAGGTAAGTTACCTTCTCATCAGGTCGATCCATTTAATATGACTAATGTTTTTTCTCAATGTATAGTTGAAATACGAAGCTCAAGTACCAGTAAGGAATTCGAAGTTAATGTACACAAATTAATGCTATACTATGAACTTTTTGCATCAATTAATATAAAAGATGTGACTCCATAAGAATCAACATACTTTAACGGTTAAAGAAGTATATGAGACAAAGTCAGGCTAAGGATATTAAACCAAGCGCTTTGTAGGAGGTAACCTATCATATTTTTTTTACTCATTTTTTACTTATTTTTACATTACATAAATGCATGTGGTCACATTGAGAACAATGTAAGAATTGGATTTAGAAGAATATTAGTACATCCCTATCTTTCTTTTTTTATGCTTTATGAGTTTAGCATGTTTTAGGATACATATTTTAGGATTAGTATGCTCTAGGTAGCATAAATTTTTTCATTTTTAGGATTTATTTATTGCATTTTTTATGATAGTTAGGACTAATAGATGGGTTTGGAAACAATCGCATGTTCTATTTTTTTTATAACATCGATGATGAAATTAGCAATAATGTTAGGTCAAAAGGATAATAAATGTTGATAGGGTCTTCACTCTTTTTTTCCCTAAATGAATGTAACTTTATGATAATTTTGCTCAAAACTTGCACATATAATAGCTAAATTGGTGATAAAATAATAGGTTATTAAGACATCTTTTTTAAGTTTATCAAGATGAATGCTAAATTTATTTCTTGAAAAAATGATTAAGGTAATAGGATTAACTTTTTTGACTAAATTATTCTACCATTATTATTATTACTCTTTCAAGAACAACCCTTATAGAGAACCCATTTGAGCCTATATAAGCCAATTGTTTGTACGCATTCCTTATCCTTTGAACTAAACACATTGACCATACCATGTAATTTAAGAAAAGTGGAGTTGCACATAAAGAGAATAGATCCTATGAAAATGCTATAATAAGATTTAAGAGTGTTAATTGTGTTAGAATTAATTAAATGTCCAACACACAGAAAATAACCCTTGCTACAATATGTACCTTATATGTATATAAAATAGGGGGACAAGCTGAAAAGAATTATAAAAAGGTTCTTGAATAAAAAAAAAGTGACAAAAATAAAAGAAATAAGTTAATAATGATGTTTGAGTCCAAAATAATGAAATTTGATCATATCTTATTAACATAATTGGTCTTATGGTAGCATTATTTATGAGTCTCTTTCTCTTACTCCATGGACTCATAAACTTTTGTTTCTCCTTTTTTACATTCATTTGATTGAACCAATAAACATAGCCACATTATAACCAAATAAAAGACCTTTTAATTTTAAGGGATATTTTTGGTGAGTGGAGATAAAAGTTTAAAGAAAGCCTATGATATCCAAATCTAACTTGAAAAAGAATTATGACGTTTTATATGGAGGAATAATGTTTCAACTTGTTTAAGTTATATATAACTTGATTATTGTTAATTGATACTACATCACACATACACTTTAAGCATGATTATTATATAAAAGTTGTAACAAGGAGATGACAAAGTTAATAGCTAACTTTTATTATAATTTGAGACTATAATATTATTAAGGGAGAAAATGTTACGAGGGTCCCTTTTCTTTGAGTAAAAGTATTATTTAGTCATCTAACTTTAAAAATGTACTTATTAGTCATTTTAATTATAAAAAATATACTCATTGGTCTTTTTATTTATAAAAAATGTGATAATTAGTCTTTTTACTTACAAAAAATGAGCTACAAAAAGACTTATATTGATAAAAAAAATTAAACAGATATTGGTGAGGATATTTTCATCGTTTATCCTTATCCCATCAAATAAAAAAAAATTACAAACATAACTGGTGAAAGTATTATCATATTTTACTTCTACCCTACAACTAAATACCCTTGATAATTGTATTTTTTAAAAATAATTTCAAAATTATTATCTCTTTTTGGCACCATTTTTATAAATGAACAAACTAAATGTTATCTTAAAAAAAAAACTAAATGACACATTTTGTATAAGTAAAATGATCAATGTAACCTTTCACCCAATTATTAAGCCCTCAGATAAAAAGAAAGAAAACTTATTTTCTCAATTATGCATGTTGACTTTACTCAAGAACTAATAAAGATTGGAAGAGATGATAAGTGTTATTTTATACATATTTTTAAATATCAATTCATTTGTATTTATATATATTTTATTATTATAATGAGGAAAAATTATTTATTTTTTATTTATTAAAAAATATAACTTCTAGATTTTATTTTGAATTTTTCTGATGTTTTTGTAAATTTTTTAAAAATTTTATTTGAAATATGGATGTTAAAAAAAAATGTTGATGTAAGTAGCAAACAAATTCAATATCCTCTCACACAAAAAAGGCTGACACATTCCAAAAAAATAAATTACAACCATCATGGATATCTACAAGCCTAACAAGGTAACCTTATTTTATCATGCGTAAACAATGCGAGAATCTCGCGAAAATCGTGTATAATAAATCCTAATCCAACTTTAAAATAAATAAATTTTTTCCAATATAAACTTCCAAATCACACCCAATAGTTATAAGCAGTATTAGAGTTGCAAAGAAAATTAAGGGAAAAGAAAGAATATAGAATTTATTGAGTAAAATTAGAGGTAAAACTTAAAAAAGAAAATTTAAGAGGTAATCAAAGTAATAATTTTTAAGATTTTTTTTCCGTTCTTTTATTACTATCATGAATAATATTTTAAATTTATTATTTTTAACGAGTAATTAATTTTATATTTGATTGTGAGTGATTTAAAAACCCTAAATATAGATTTTAATATTTAATAAGATTTGCACTATTTTATTATCTATTATTATTGATTATGTATTAATTCTGAGTTTTAATCTTTGTATAAATATTCTTGATTATTTAAGTATACAATTAAATAATTAAATTAATTTATCGTTAATCAATTTAGTTGATTGAATACGTAATTGCTTGACCAATTTAAATAACTAGTGATAAATTGCTTGCAATGAGAATTAAATCGAGTTTGTGTATTTAACCTTGATCTAATTTAATTCTTAGAATTGAATACTTTTTATAGAATAAATTAGATAGCCTATTCTAAGTTATTTATTAGAAAAAGTTTAGATTAAGAGTTTGTTTAATTCAAAGAATAGGTAAGAAGAGGTGGATAATTTCATGCTTGTGAATTTTTCTAAATTGATATAATCAAAGAATAAGAAATTAATTTATGCTTTATTGATTTGTAATACATGCTATTGGTGGATAATGATCTTGCATTTTTTTAATTCTAATCTGTATCATAATCTTAATGTTTTATTTTTAACTTTATTAGTCTTTAATTAGTAGATTAGATTTTCAATTTACACAACCAAACTCCCCAATTTAATAAATCAGAGTTAATTTTCAAAATACTCTGTACGAAAGATCCTTACTTGCTATATACTATATAACAACATCTTAAGTAATTTAAAATAAGGTTTAAATTTACTGTTCATCTGCACGCATCATCAAGTGCAAAAGTTTTCAACACAATTGACCCTATGATCAATTGTTGTTAAATTTACCACTATTACCTCTACCTTTTGCTTGCATTGGAAAACCATGAGGAGGCTAGTACCCAAGTTGTTGACTAGGTCTTATAAAACCTTGTTTTGAAGGACTTGAGCAATAGAAGGCTTGGCTTTCAACACTCATTTTACCTATTTGATTAGCAAAAACATTCACATTATATAAAAATGGACCAACAGAGGAAGAACCACTATCATTCTTGACACACACATTGATTGAGGGTATAGAAGACACATTCACAATTTTATGGCTCTTTAAATGATTCTCATGAGTGAGTAATAAGGCCTTGACATCATTAATTTTGATATGCTCACTAAGCATCTTTTTTGTTATAGTGGAAAAGATATTATCAAAACTCTCATCTAGCTTACTTAGCACATACATCAACTTCTCTTCTTCTAAAATTTGGCATCTAACATATTTAAATTTATTAGTTTATATGTTGATACACAATATATACTCACTCACACCATAACTCCTTTTCTTGAAATTATGTAACCCTCTTTAATTGAATCATTTTGGTCCATGATTTTGATGCACAATTCTTTTCCAATTTAACCCATGTTTCTCTTGATGTATTAAACCCAAATATCAATTTCAAGATTTTATCAAATGTACAATTCATTAACTAACACTCTAACATTTCATTTTATCTTTTACAAAATTTGTAACTCAAATACATTAAACCATTTATTGCTATTTAATGAGGTTCTTAAAGTACATAACTATCCAATTCAACAATTCTTAAAATTTTTAAAATTTGATATTTTCAAATCACAAAATTTGTACTATCTAACTTTGTTATAAGAGATTATGAAAAGAAATTATATCTCGTTCAACTTGAATCGAGATTCAATTAAAAGAAGGAAGTTGTACTATTTCATCATTACCATAACTCTACCATTGCTAAACTTCAACCTTGAAGCTCATATGAACTTGATAACTCTAATACCATGTCTGATATGCAGGTGAAGATGAGCAATATAACACCATAGGCTTGAATCATTGACGACATTCAAGAGGATAATTAAGAAATCAAGAGAGAAGGGGATAAGTGAGAAAAGAAAATAAACGTACTTTGGCATATTGATTCAATGAATCAATTGTACATTTTGGAACTTGTAGCTATTTATTCTACACGTTTACCATCAACAATGGTGATGTGGACCCTAACAACACTAGGAACCCAAGAACTCAAGGAATATGAACAATTGAATTGTTCAAAACGTGTTGAATTGCTAAGAACATGTTGAATTATTAAGAACATGTTGAAGATGATCATATAGAATCCTAAGGAAATAAAGTTCTTAAAACCCTAATCTTGATACGCCATAAATGATGATCACTCCTTTTGATAATTCGAATTCAAGCATTCAATCAAAAACATAAGAAGACAAAACAAAAGCTTTATGAAATATACTTTTCATTAATGATATATTTATTGTTGCTCCAAATTACATATTTGCTCTTTTTTATAAATAAGAAATCATAATAGAAAAATCTTAGATGAAATAGGCCTAATGGGCCTATATAGTTATGGATTGGGCTTAATCCATCCTTAAAAAATAAAAGACTAAAATGACTTATTATAAATAAAACATAAAAAGCTCACAATTCACTAAAATAAAAATTACTAAACATAAAAGACCCACAATTAATTAAAACAAAAAATATTTTCTAAAGTAACCCTTGCACCCAATTGATATTCCAAATCTATCCTTAGTCATTGGGCCGTTAATTCCTTGCAAAATATTTTGAGCATATTTGGAAACATTAACTTGATCGGTACTTAGGAACATCAACTTAATCAACACCTCGATCTCCATTAAATGACCTTTATACTCTATGCTAGTTCACTATAATATAGCAAACTTCACATTTCACTTTTACACTTAAGGATGTCAATTTATCTCGTTAGAATCGAAGTTCATGAGAAAACTTCGATTTTGATACCAATGAAAAATGCCCCGTGAAGGATAGGGTGGAGTTAGGAATTACCATCCTGCCCCATCTATTTTTTGATCCCTGTTTTCTTAAAAAAGATTAAAATCTATTATATATTTTTTTAAAATTTTATAGTTAAATAAAATACATATTGATAAAAAATAATAATTTCATCATTAAATAAATACTTTAACTATAAAAATTTAATATTGTGATATATGAAACTTAAATTATTATAATAATTGTTAAATTAATAATATAAATAATTTAATATACCAATTTAACTCATGTTTCTTTTGATGTATCAAGCCATATATCAATTTCAATTTCATCAAACATACTATTCATTAACTAATATCCTAACATTTCATCTTATCTTTTCCAAAATTTGTAACTCAAATTCATTATACCATTTATTGTTGGAGAAAGAGGTTCTTGAAGTACATAACTATCAAATTCAAGACTTCTTAACATTTTCAAAATTTGATGTTAAATCACAAAATTCATACTATCTAAATTGATTGTCACTAAGATATTATGAAAAATATATATATATATATATATATATATATATATCTCGTTCAGCTTGAATCAAAATTGAGTTAAAAGAAAGAGGATGTAATGTTTCATCATTACCAAACGTTGTGACTTTGCTATCACTAAACTTCAACCTTGAACCTCACATGAATTTCATAACTCTGATACGATGTCTGATATGCAAGTGAAGATGAGCATATATGTAGCATTAGAGGCTTGAACCATTGAAGTCATTCAAGAGACAAATTAAAAAAATTCAAGAGAGTGTGAGAAAAGAAAGAAGAAATTGAATGTAATTTTGCATATTGATTCATTGAGTCAACCGTATATTATGAAACTTGTAGCTATTTATACTATATGTTTACAATCAATAATAGTCTTTATGCTCTATGCTAACTCATTACAATATAACAAACTTTACATTTCAATTTTATAATTAAAGATGTCAATTTGTCCCGTAAAAATCAAAATATGTGGGAATCAAAATCCGTGAGAAAACTATGATTTTGAAACTGATGAGGAATGCCCAATGGAAGATGGGATGGGTTGGGAATTATCCTCTCCATACCATCTGCCATGTCATCACTCATTGACAGACGTCGATCACCAACATAACCTATGTTATGAGATTATGGGAGGGAAATTTTTAAAATAACTTGCTCATATATATCACTTCATATAAAGAAGTAAGACATTCCCTTAACTACCTTAACTTGGGCATACACAAGTTGAACAGTGAGAGAGCTGGAAACAGCACATGTGGGTATGTTTGAAACCCATGTTCTATCTTTTTCATTAATTAGACTATGTTCTTTTAATTTAATTAAAAATAACCCCACGTGATATGTACAACTGCCTTAATTCATTCATTTAAGAACAAGCTTAGTTTAATTTAGTTCTTATGTATCATCAAATTCAGTTGCTAGCACAAAAACACTCAATTTCGTAAACCCTCAATTTCGTATAAGAGATTACTTCTTCACACACGTATATATATATATATATATATATATATATATATATATAAAGCAATATATATAGTAAAAATAAAATATAAATATAAAGTAAAGAATTTTAATATTAGCAACACAAAATAAATAAATCAAAAAAATATTTAATATAAAATATCAGTATTAAAAAACCATTACAATTATATAAAATAATTAATAATAAAAACAATACAGAAAACGATGAAATCAAGTAAATAAATTACAAATAATTTAATATTAAGAGTAAAATTAATATTAAATATATGATTAAAGGAATTAATAAAGATGAAAAAATTAGATATTAATTATAATAGAATATATATAGAATAAAAAATATATAATTGTTTAGATAAATATAACATATTATAAATAATCTATTTGTCTCAAAATATTTATTAAAAAAAAACTTTCTGTATTTATTTGTTCAGAAAATAAAGGGAAAAATTATCTTAAGATTGTTAAAAATAATACACTCACAAACAGTTTAAGAATAAAATTATTTTATAAAAAAATAGAAATATATATAAATATATAAATACAAAATTTAAATAATATATAAAATAAATAAATAAATAAAATAATCGAGGTTTGTCTATTACACAGTATTCTTAAGATAATTTTTTCGCTCATCGTAAGGTGTTTGAAAACAACGAAAATTTATATCTCAAAATACAACGATTTAATAATAATAATAAATAAATAATATATATACCTTCCCGTGGTTTCTTTTTTTTCTCTTTCTTCTTCCTTTTTCTTCTTCTTTTTCACGCTACCCTTTCCTTCTCTTTTTCTCTAGTTTTTTTCCTTTTTATTCTCATATCTCTTTTCTTTTTCATGTTTTCCTTATCTACTTTCTTATCTATTTATAAAAGAATCATATAAAAATGAAAAAAAATTGATGTAGATAAACGACCAGAGAAAAGGAAGAGCAATGGGGAAAAATTAATTCAGAAACGAAAATAGAATAGAACAGACGAAACGGCCAATTTAATTCAGAAATAAATTTTTCATTTTTGATTAAATACACAAACGTTTAGCAATTTAATTCAAAATATTTCAACAATATATATTATTAATTTTATAGTTTAAATAACTAACATCAAGATGAACAGTACATGAATTTATATAATTATAAAAGAAAAAAATACTCAAATTATTAAGGGCAGGTCATGCAAACGATTAAGTATGAATGAAATTATAATTATAATTTGTATAATTAATGAAGTTACAATATTGAAACGAGAAAGCATAACTAATGAAGTTTTGTTGAAGGTAAGGGAGAGAGATTTAAAGCACAAACTTAACTAGGAACATTTAATTTATATATACATATATATATATATATATATATATATATATATATATATATATATTATTGCGTTACATAAAATAATTAGGTAATATAAATTTCTAAGAATGTGGAGGAGTAAAGGCAATGCAAGCAAGAAAAAGAATGGCAGAGGAAACACCATCCTCTTCAAGATTGGAAGTGCTTCTCTTGAATTTGACAAGTTTTCCTTTGTTACAATGCATTTGCTGATGGTGATACTGTTGCTCCTGTTGTTGTTGCTTCTTTTTTATCCCGGCTTCTTCCACTTTAGACACCATTCTTCAATAATGATCAATTCAAGAAGAGAGTGAGAGTCAAACAAAGACAGAGAGAGCAGTTACAAGTGTGCATGGGGATGAGACATACATGCACTTCCTTATTTATAGGCTTCAGTGGTACCAAAATACCCTTGGTTTTTGCATGTTACCACTTTTAAATAGCTTTGGCAGGCTCCTGTTTTCTAGACATAATCAATTGGGATTTTTTGTTTTTGTTTTAAAAAATTATTACCCATGTGGATTTTGCCCATTGTTTATTTATGTATATATAATTGTAGTATAGGCCCGCCCGTGATTTTTCTGCCATTGGTTTAACCAAGTTTTAACCTGAATGCCGGCTAATTCCACACCCTAAAGAAAATTAGTAAAAACTAAGAAAATGAGAGATTTATAGCTTTTTTTATGACTATTTTAATTGCTAGTTCATAATTTGATTTTTTAAATTTTATAAATTTTAAAATTAGCTACGTTTTGATAACTTATTTCCAATTTACATTCTCTAAATTTTAAAATTTTAAAAAATTCAAATTTGGAATTGATTTTTTGTGTTTATTTTTAGGTTAAAATAATCTAAGTCACTGTAAGAGAAAACCACTGGTCCGATGGTCAATCAGATCACATGATCTATCCACCATGTAAATTAAATGTTTAAATACAAACACGGTATTATATTACCTTTCATAGGATAATATCATAAATATACTTCACTTACGAGTCTCTGTTATATTTTCAAAGCCTTCAATATTAACATGAGTGGATTTTGACCAACGTTTTGAGTAGGTTTTTACCAATCAGATCCATTCACAACAAGTTACAAACATAATAAGCATAGAAAACACAAGTGGTCGTTTATATTCTAAAACATATTTAATAATGAAAAATTCTAACTAAAAAATTTAAAATATATATCAAATAAATCAAATTATCTAACAAATCCTAGAATTTAATTAAACATAAATCAATAAATAGACTCAAATTTATACTAGTATAATCATATGAAATAAAATATTCAAAATCAATGAGTAGACTCAGATCTAAACTAGCATAATCATATGAATATAATAGATGAGATAATGAAACTAAGCCTAAAAAAAGTAAAAAGGTAAAGAGAATAAACTGCGAAAACTTTGTGATCCTTAATTTTGCTTTATCATTGTGTTCTTAGATTATAAGAGAAGTAACGTATTTAAAGAAAACCTAATTAGAAAAACTTCATTCATCTAATATGACAAAATAAACAGGTAGTTGACAGTTGATTGAAATTAAAAAATGTATGAAACAAGACAAAATCGACTAGTTTTCATCAGGGAGATCAATCCATCTATGAGGGGGATCGATCCCTCTCCAAATTCAATTATGCCAACGAGACAATGGATCAATCTATCTTAGATCTTAAATGAGGATCTCTCTCTCTCTCGAGACCTCCTTTATTAAAAGTTACACAATTTAACACGATCAGTTGATGATCGTTTAGAGATTTTTTCAGAGTAGGATCAATATGTCTACTAGAGGGGATTAATCCCTCAATCTAAAAAGACTTATAACTTAATCATACAACATTAGAATTGATTCAACCAAAACCCTATATGAAATGCAACTAAATATGTATGCAATGGTACTTGAATATGAGTCATTGGAACATTGTGACTACGATGTGATACATGTTATCTTGATTCATCTTGATTCATGAATATAATGCTATGTGTTATAGTTATAAAATATATACCTGAAGGTTAACTATTCAAAATTCTAATATTTCTTCAACTTTACTTGATAGACTTCATAATCTTAAAAATAAATTTATAAGCAAATTTTTTATTTATAAAACTAACCAACACTCATAAATCTCAAGTTTTCAAATATTTTTTTAGTACTATCACATGCGTTTTTAGAAATAAATGGATCATTAATTAGTACCTATGAGATAGCAACTTGAGAAGCAGTTCTTTAATATATAATGGGTCCGATATAACTCATGTTTTTTTTAATTTTAAATCACGTATTCGAATTGTATTAAGTATTATTTAATAGTGAATTTTTTTTATGTTTTGGAAGTATATATGTATTTACTTAAAAGATAAATAAAAAGAAAACAAAGAAAAAATAGATAAGAGTGGAAAATGGGTGGGATCCAAAGTACATAAATAAATTGGGGTTATAGCTATATATCTCTCCCTAAAATACTCCTTTTTCTTTTGATGAATGAATCTCCACTTGCATGCAGTCAGTAAGTGCCTTTTATCAAATTAATTTCCAAACTGATACCATTAAATAACTGTATCATTAATATGGTGAAAGCTACATCATCGGAAATTTTGAAGCTACAATACATCGCTCTAATAAAATCAAACTTCTAAAACCATATTTCACAACTGTGCTAATCATTATCAGCAATAATGTCTTCTTAATTATCAAAACTACAAACTTAAAAAAACTATTACTACAGCTGCAAAGTGCCTACTATAGCTAATTAGTTAGGGTCTTAGCTGGTGCATAGTGCCTACTATAACTAATGTATATAATCAAAAGATGGAACAAAATTATATAAATAGCCCACTACGCCAATACCCAACCATTATTAAAAAATATCCAAGGAAATAAAAATTAAATGAAAATTATAGTCAAAATTGTAATAATTGGAAGTCAAGTTCCCTACAGACTTGGCACAGATCAGTATTTGTCGTGACCCTTTATTGAAAGAGCATTTCATGTGCAAAGCCATGTGAGCATGCATGTGTCAATATGTTCTCATCCAGACACCCCCCCCCAGAGTTTTCTGCTTTCTACATCCATGACTTTCATATGGACGACCCCACATTCTCATGTAATTATTGTTAATGCTTTTATATGATTTGTTAGAATTTGTTGGATGGAAATTTAAGTTAATACATTTATAGAAGTGATAGATTAGTAAATTATGCTTAAAAATACACTTTAATGTCTTAGACACTACAAGTTTTTTCATTTTCTTTAATCATAAGAGGTTAATGGTGTTAGTTTATTACGTTGAAAATAACAGTAATTCCATTGATGATTAAAAGTATAAGATAAATAAAGGATTTTTATATCTTTTTATCTTTTAATATTATTTTTTAATAATCCTGACTAACTAACAAATTAAATAAAATACAAGGAGTTAGCAAAAAAAATAAATAGAATATATGATACACCATATTTCCTTCTTTGCCTACAATTTCTTATTATTTTTTTAATGATTAAATTGTATTATACTGTTTTAATTTCAATAACATATTCATAATATAACATGTTCTCAAAAATTTATAATAAAATTACCTTAAAAATCAACATAATTAATTTTAATTCTTAGAGTGAAATTACACTAAAATAGGGAAAACAAATGTTAAAAAATATTAAAAGAGAGAATTTTTTTATCTCACTTATGGTGTCATGTACCCTTGGAGAAAAATATCACATTCTTATTCATTATTAGTTTTTAACATAATTTTAAAAATAAGATTAATTTTCTTTTTATATTTATAAATTATAGGATTTGAGATACCCTACCCACAAATTAAACTATTTCTTTAGATAATTGTAGGACTTATGGTGTCATGTACCCATATTTTTATATATTTATCAATATATCATAAGTATAATCTTTGTATACCATAATACTTAACACTTAAAATTGAACAATTTCAATTACTTGAAATTCAAACAAGAAACCAAGAAATTGATGAATAACAAAATCATTTTGCTATTGATTCAATGAATATATTTGTAATCTAGTACCATTTACAGTGTAATTGAGCCAATCACAATAAGACAGCTCATAAATTTATTTGTATTAATAGCTAAAATAGTTAACTATAATTAACTAAGTTTTGAATATATGAACTTCAATTTTGATATTATATTAGAATTTATGAAAAAATAAATTATCTCAAAAACTTAACACAGAAAATGAATTTAAGAAAATGAAAAAAATATAACTTTATACATCTACTAGTTTTCTTTTAAGTATTTAGTTTTTTTCGCTTCTTATTAAGCAGAGTTTGAGTTCAGAATCATACAAGTTAATCTTTCTTAAATCTCTAGGTTCATGTAAATATTGATTTGAGTGCATGCATTTTGGGCTGCTTAATCCATAAGAAAAGGCCGATAATAGGGTCGTTAGCTAGGGGCATTCTTTAATCTTAAATTTTATTTTAAATCAAATTTTATTTTATTTTATACCAAAAGTTATATTAAATTTTTACTCATTTTCAATCCATAATACCAAATATTACATTAAAAAATATATTATTTTATAAAATAAAATATTCATTTTTTTTACAAATTATTATATTCAACTAATTAAATAATTATATATTACTATTAATTAATTAAAAATTTAATAATTTACTAAATAAAATATTATATTTATTGTATGAATTAAAAATTACATTTAATTAAAAATATAATTAAAAGTATATATAAATAAATATTATTCAAAGATTTAAATTCCATAACTGATCCAAATCTACTTAAATTTATTCAAAGTGAACAATTAAAAATTATGTAAAAAATATCTCAAGAACAAAGACATGGACCTGAAAAAGGAGAATGATCTCAAAGTCAAGACCCAAGATCTCAAAATAGTGTCTATATTTTTAATCAATATTTTAATAATATTGGAGGATATAGAAATTATTTATCTAATTACTAAATCGTTGTTTTCCTTTATATTATATTTTTAGCTCTATATTGTATTAATATTTAGCTATTTTGTATTATGTACTTAATTTTAATTTATTATATGTAATAAAATATTTAACAATATTTTTAGAATTTTGCCATATCATTGTTTTAATTTTTTAGATCTATGTTGTATTATAGTATTTTTTTTAGTTATTTTATTTATATTTAATTTTAATTTTTTAAATATAGTAAAAACTTTAACAATATTTTTGTTTGCAAATTTTCAAAAGAAAACTGAAAGGTTTAGTTTTTTTTAATCATAAAAGTAAATATCATTCATTAAAAAGAATATACATCCAGATAACACCCATCCAAAAACAAAACTCTTATCAACATCTATGATATTTGAGTTCACTTTACTAAATCTTGTCAATAACACATCTTATAGCATATTTGGTCATAGTGTGAGCTTAAATATTTTGTGTACAATGTCTAAATTGAAAAAAAGTTCCTATTTCTTGTAACAGTCTAATTTTATCACTTATAAGATCATAAAAAACAAAACAAGGATCATTATCTTTAAGAAGATCAATGGACATAAGACAATCTAATTCACAAATAATATTTGACTATCCAAAAGCATAAACAATATTGATAACCCACAACAAGGCTTCTAATTTAGCACGTGCCACAGAACATATCTTTCTTTTGGGACTTGTAGCAATAAAAAATATTTTATCATTTTCATCTCTCATTATCATATCCATATCAACTATTCCATCTTTATTATTTAAGCTTGCATCAGTATTAATTTTCAAAAAATTACACGGGGACTTTTGTCATTTAATAGTATGATCATTATCTCACTGAGGGAAAGGGAAAAGTGTGAAGGTTTATCTACATTTTTACCAAATTCTTCATGCATTATGTTAGCCACACAAGAGTCTCCTTTACCTCTCTACTATTCTTGCCATGGGTTCTTAGAGTTCTACAATGCCAAATTACCCAACTTAAACTCGCAACGCTCAAACTCATACAAGTCTGTTGAATATAATTTCACATGTCTACAAACGACATACAATTCAATTTGAGGAGTAAGGATGCAAAAACAAATAGTTCTCCTATCGTTCTAACATCCTTGTATTCCCACAATGCATGGGAGACACTATCAATACATCTGTTGCATAGAACGTACCAAGGACCACTGACAATCTTCTTGTGGAACAAATTGATATGCATAGGTAAAATATTATTACAAGTTCTCCAAAAAAATACTTTTAACTTGTCAGATATATTTAGGTACCAATTCTTACTTCACCAAGATTGCTTCATTAAAGAACTATAATTGGTTCCATAAACACCTCTGATATTTAAACATTGATGTTCTTTAGCTAGCTAATAAGCATTATTAACTGTAAAACATCAATTATAATATATGCTCCAAATCAATTTATCAACATAATGAAGTTCTTAATGAAGAATGCTCAAAATATCCTCAGCATCCAAAGAGAATAAATTCTCCTTGATAAGGTTCTTACGCCAAAGACCGGTATCATTAATAAGTGTTGACACCAATGTGTTAGCCCCTAACGTCTTTGGAGAAATGACTTTATAAGGAGCAGAGTAGGGAAACTAACCATCCTTATAAATTTTGATGCTCTTCCAATTATCAACTCTCCACTTCAAAAGTTTTGCACATAATTATCTCCCCCAAGCATCATCATTTTTCCACAGATAAGAAGAAAAATTAGACACATTGTAAAGGAGGAAATTAGAGTTTGGGGAATACTTGCCTTTCAATACCCTTGCTAGTAGAGAATCACCATTTTGTAAAAGTCTCCAATTGTGCTTAGAAACTAAAGCTTGGTTGAGAAAAAAATTCCTAAACCAATATTTCATAAAGCCATGGGTTTATAGAGTTTATCTCAAATCATCCAGTGTATGACCTTTTTATCCAAGTCATATCCCCACCAAAATTTTTCCATTAGGCTCTATAATTCATTACATGGGCCCAAGGGCAATTTGAAACAACTTGTTGAATAAGTGAAAATAACTTGAATGATTGATTTGAGTAAAACCTCCTTACCATGCTTTGATAATGACTTCTCTTTTCAACGCTTGAGTTTTTTCCAAAATCAATCCTTTAATTGATCAAACATTCTTCTTTTGTTTCTTCTTGTAAACGTGGGTAGACCTAAATATCTCTATTGGTAGTTAATAATAGAAATACAAAGCATATTTAAGGCCAACGTCTTTTAACGATTGATTAGTATTAGGAATAAATGATATATTTGATTTAAATAAATTAATTCTTTGACCGAGACAACCTCATATTACTTAAGAATAAACTTTATATTGGTACATCCCAATCATTCAGTTTCTAGAAGATAAAACTATCATAAGAAAAAATAGATGGATAAATCTAGAACAACTTATGACTACTTTCACTTCTTTAATTAAATTCATTTTTTTAACTCCTTCATAGAAGTCCATAGAGGCCCTTAGCCACCATAATGAAGAGATAAGGAGAAAGTGGAACCCTCTATATCAAACATTTAATTGGTCTAAATAGTTCAAGTTTTACGTCATTAATGATAAGAGAGTATGAAATTGAGGTTACATGATTCATTATAAGCTTCACTCAATTACTGGCAAAACATAATTTAATACAGATGAACTTTATAAATTTCAATTCAACAAGGTCATAGGCTTTGCACATATCTAACTTGATGGCCATTTTTTCTTACTTACCCTTAAGAATCCTTTTAATAAAATGAAATGCTTTAAAAGCATTCATCGAGATATCAAAAATGAGTCTTCTAGGAACAAAAGCACTTTGGCTTTCAAAGATTACTTCATGCAATACATTATTTAACCTATTGATGATACACTTAGCAATTATTTTGTAGAAAACGTTGCAAAAGCTTATAGGTCTAAACTTATGAACCTTAGTAGGCACATTAATCTTGAAAATCAAAGAAATACAAGTAGAGTTAAAATTCCAAATATTTCCACCCCTATTCAAGACACCTAAAGTAGTATTTGTAACATCATCCCTAATAATTGGCCAAATATTTTGATAAGAAATAGCCAACATTCCTTCAGGCCTATGTACCTTAATAAGATGCATTTATTTCAAAGCAAACTCGATATCCACCTTAGTAAAAGGCATTAGTAATATGGAGTTGTGATTATCAGAAACACATTGTTCAATATAACCCTCAAAAACCTCTACGTCCACAACTCCTTTACGTGTAAATAAATTTGAATAAGATTGGTGAAAAAGAGATTGAATACCTTCCACAAAGGTCACCCAATTAGATTGATCCTCAAACAAACCAATAACATTATTCCTTTTCTATCTAAGATTTACTTTCATATGAAAAAAATATGAGTTTTGATCCCTATGTTTAAGCCAAAGTTTTCTCAATATCTAGTGTCGTATGATTTTATCAAATTCTAGTAACAAATTAATCTCCCTTTTTAAGCCACAAAACTTTACCTAGATCATAAATCATAACAACTTGAAGTCAATCCTCAAAATTAGAAAGTCTCAATTGAATATAACCCACTATGTTTCAATTCCAATCCTCCAAAGCAAAAGTACATAATCGACAACCCTTTTTAGAGGACCTACACCTCTGGAGGAAGAATCCTAAACATTTTTAATTATCTGTTCACAACCATCCATTTTGATCCAAAACTTCTCAAAGCGAAAAGTTCTTTTGATCTTCTTTTTCACCCTTTGCATGCCTACCTTGTACAGAGGAAAAATGATAGCAAGATGATTAGATTTAGAGATCTTCTTGTTCTTAACTCAATTAACACAAAATTAGTACCGCATAACTGGTTGTCAAAGGTTTTTCCTAGTCTAACCTTAGTAATAACATTTGGATATCTTTTATTATTCCAAGTGAACTTAAAACTATCAAACCTAGAATCGATTAAGCCGCAATAGTTGATCACTTCTCTAAAAGCATCTATTTGCTATTTAGGTTTAAGATTCACACCATAATGTTCATATTGGGTTGTTACCTCATTGAAATCCCCCATGAGCAACCATGACAAGGAATTATCAACAACCAATCTTTTCAAGGGGTTCCATGACTCATATCTTAGGTTTTTGTTAGGATTTCCATAAAAACTAATGAATTTGAAAGTTCCTAAAGCATCACATTTTAAGATACAATCAATGTGATCAAGAGAGAAATATTTTATATTAACATCCACCTCATTCTTCATCAATAATAATAAACCACTAGATAAACTTATGTGAGGTACTACAAGGTTTAGCTAAACCTAATATATATAGTTCTATTCAAATATATAAGTGTTAATCAACATCACATACCGAACATACTGTGAAGCAAACTGAAGTCTCATGAAAAGGAATGATCTAGTGCTCACCATCAAGTACACTATGGCACGTAATTGGGCAATTATGTGTCAAGTAGACAATAAAGAGTGGTCAATTTCCTTATAGATTATGTAAATTCAAGTTATGTGGATATATACGTATGTAATTATTTATTTAAAGAGGATGTATGGATATAAAAATAAAAATGTTTACTATTTTGGGATAAAGAATTAGAAAATTGGGGTTATCTATCATAGTAGTATCATAATTATATTTTTGGTATATTTTTTACCTTTATTATTAATTGATACTTTAATGATATCTACATTTAAAAAATATCAATCTAGTGCAAAATTGAAATTAAGATTGAGAATTTTGATGTGTAGGAGACATGATATTTTTTAAAAAGTGTTTTTGTCTTTTAATAATTTCTCTCTTCTCTTTTTTGTAACCTATATTTCCCTCAAACTTTCTATTTGTCTCTCTCCTATCTCGATCTCTTCTCTCTTCCTCTCACTTTGTATTCTATCTTATTTCTCTCTAAAGATAGAATTACGGGTGTTTTGCTACTTTTTTTTTATATTAGTTATGACTTATTCATTTAATTTGAATATTTGGTATTATATAATAGTTGTTATTTGAGTGTTGAATTATGTTATTTGTTACAAAAAGTTTATAATTTATGAAATTCAATTTATTTACGGTAAATCGACAACATTTTAATCGAGCAATCTTTAAAAGAAGATAAGGTAAAATGAGTCGACAACAAAATGAAAATTAATAATAAAAATAAAAATAAAAATATTAATAAAGTAACATACCCAAAAATTATATATAGTAACTTTCTATTGATATAACGGGTACCCGGCATTAAACCATGAGATTGATATACTGAAACTATATGCCAATGAAAGCAAACTAAGAGGACCAAACCACCAAGCTTTACATTTGTCGTGAATGAAACAAACATAGACAAAGAATGGAGATTGTCATAAAACCCATAATTAATTACTTGGTAGCTTTACATTTGTCGTGAATGAAACAAACAAAGACAAAGAATGGAGATTGTCATGAAACCAAAATTAATTACAAGCATGCAGGGGCCATATCCTTAGAAAAAGGATGTTGACCTTTCTAAAAAAAATAATTGTTTTTTAAAGAATATATTTGCTCGATAGGGTATTTTTTTTGGATCGATGGAAGCTTGCTTTTCATTCTTTTCTTACTTTTCGATCGATCTCAAACAAAACTAGATCAATAGAGTGAATATACCCGATTAATCGAGTTTTTTTTAGATCAATCAAATCTTACTTTTCATTTTTTCTTTAAATTCTTGATCGATCACGATTAAAACTAGATCAATTAAGTGTCCTATTTTTACACTAAATGTATGTTTTTGTCTATTTTTACTCATTTCGTCCATAAACATTTATATAACACAGAATATAATTAATGTATGAAATGTATTGATCTTAAGTATTTTTTATTTAGCAAAACCCTTTTACATCCACTAATAAGATAATTAATTTTCTCCCCAAGACAAATAGATTGATAGTTAATATAAACTTGGGATAAACATCTTGAGGATCTTTTTTACCTGAGTAAAAATGTTTCTTAGCTATCTAAATTAAAAAATATTAATTAGTCTTTTTACATATACAAAAGAAACCAAATAAGAATTTTTAGAAATATTAATAAATTTTTTATTGATAAATTTTTTTAAAATAAATAATAATGATGATATTATTGAACAATAAAATGAAAGGAATATCACGGATAATTTTTTTTTTATAAAATAATTTTAAAATTACTAAATGTTTTTTTAATACATTTTTTAAAACAAAAATGACTAAATGATACCTTATTTAATTTAGGAAACTAAGTTACACCTTATTTAATTTAGGAAACTAAATGACTGTTTTAATAAATAGAAGAGCAAGATTAACCTCACCTTATAGATTACTGTTGGGTTCATGGCATTTTGCATAGGCTATATTCAAAGAATGACAGCAACTGATACAGCGTGGACCATAAAAATTAAAGAAGCTATCCAAATGCTCACCCAGTACCAATTTAATCAATATGTAGCTGATTTTCACATTTTATGCTTATGAGATCGCTTCTGATAGATAAAAAAAAAAAAACACTTGTGAGCCAAATAAACAAAAATTTAATAGTGTCATCAGAAATCAAAAAACACAAAGAAGTACAAATAGTGTGCCTATTCCTCGAAGCAATTCTTTTTATACAAGTTTCAAAGAAAGCGTAAAGAAAGCACCCATAAAAACTTGCTATAAGTGTTTTCAGAGCTAAGAAAGCACATTTATATGCTTCATCACAGAGAACACAAATTATTTGCTTCATTCCAAAATCGCTTTCACCTGAAACAATTCCTTTCTAAACCAACTTTTAAAAAAAATAAAAAAATAAACATACCCTTAATTTGGAAGTGCAATTTTCGGTTTTCAATGTTATGCTGAAATCTGTTTCCAGCTTCACTCTCTTCCATGGAACTAATCATACATCAAATTCTAACTATAATAATTACAGTACTGAAACGGTTATCTGGGATGAGACAAAAGGGTACGTGTTTCTAGCTATAAGAATTAATGTGAACACAGAATTAGGATTTTACAGCAATTAATAATAATGACTTGTTTGGAAAATTAATTCAAAAGCTGTTTTTTGTGTTTAATGACAAAAAATATATATAGTTTTAAAAATAATTAATATATTTGTCCATAATATTTAAGTTATAATTATATGACTTAAAAATAAAAATTTAAAAACGTCTAATACTTGTTTTCAAAGCTAATGGTAATGGTTATATAATCATGTGATATTATGTTGCTTTAATTTAGGTACCTTTTTAAACTTTTTTTTAATTAAAAAATATGTACATTTTTAACCTAATAGATGCATATAGATGTTTTCTTTAATTAAAAAATATGTACATTTTATACTAAATTTATAAATCAGTATTACTTAACTTTATATACATTACACAATATAAGGTATAATTTCGAATATCTCACAAATAAATAAAAAGTGATTATAAGAAACAAAAATTTTTATAAACCAAATTTAATAAGTATTGAATTATCAGATAAATATGATCACAGATTAAATATTTAATAATTATCTTAAAAGGATAATTAAGTTACGATGATAAATAATAATTATTAAGTTAATCGTTTCTTAATAAAAAATAATAACTAAATACTATTTTTCGATTGTAAATTTTCTCTATACTTCATCATATTTTGTTATTGATTTAAGTATAAAAAACTAAATATTATGAATATAATGTAGACAAAAATCAACCTCTAACACATGGATTGTTAATTCATTCACATATATGAATATTCTTGTTGATAGAACTGTGGTGTATATTCCTTTAAAATACACTTGCTTATAATATATATATATAAATTAAAACAAGAAATTAAAAGGTCAAATATTATTGCCATAGTTATACAGCCTACTTAATTAGTTTGAGTTTGATTTTCTTATGTACGTACATTAATGAACAGATAAAAGAATTTCTTGTAGTACTGAAGTTTTTAATTATATAAATGTTGTTTATAAAACAGAGGGAAATCATCTTTGGTTACAACTAAAGATAAATTTGTACGTAAATTAATCAACTCGACTATAAAGCTTGTCATTAATATATATATTTTCTCCAACAATTAGAATAATATATATCACAATTAGTTAGTTTTGCTTCATGCATTAATAACTAATAAGTAAACCTTGATAAGTCTAGATAAATAGAAAGGTGAAAACACTTAGGGTGACATTATGGTTTTTTTTTAATATTCTATAGTATTGAAATTTGAAAAATATATATATATTTTTTTCTTTATTTTTTCAAAAATTGAATATATTAATTATTTAGTTTTAAATTGATATACTTTAACCGGGTATTACATTTCTGAACACTTAAATTATTTTTTTATCATTTTAATCATTTTTTTTTCATTTTAGGACATTAAAGCAATTTAAAACAATATAATTATTATGATAAATTTGTAAAAGTAAAGTTATTAGATTTAAAACATGTTACCGTTGAAATTTTGTATTAACAATCTAAAATGATCTTAACACAAATAGACTCGGTATATTCATGTAGCATCAATATTACTAGGTTTAACTCAAAATTTTCACTCATATATGAATTTTTTTTGTTCTATCTATCTCATAAGAGAATTTAGGAATAAAGCCATGTATAATTAAGAGGTGCACTGAAAAACAATTTAGTTATAATTACGAATATTTAGTTACAAAATATATTTCCTAACAATTTTGCTATAAAAGATCGTGGAAAAAAAGCCTAACCACATATCCACAAATTTGGGCTCAAAGAGCATATTTCTACAAATTTTTGTAACAATTGAGCACAAAGTTTCAAAGTAATTTTTAGGTCTTAACTAAATTTATCACCAATATTTTTTCAAGGTGGCACCAAAAATTTAGCTACAATTATTCACAATTGCATAGAAAATTGCTACGAAAAATTGTGACAAATTTTAAAAATGTTTAATTATGAAATGTTGGAGCAAATTAACTATAACTATTTATAATTTCATAAAAAATTCAGAGTCGTGAAAAAATTTGAATATGTTTTACTACAAAATATTGTGGCAAATTAGCTACGATTATTTATAATTTCATAAAAAAATTACTATGAAAAATTGTGAAAAACTTTGATAATTAAGACGAATAAATAGTTATAGCAAAACTTTACCTATAATTTGAATCTTTTAAGAGGCTCCTCCAACTATCTTAACAAAAATAAAATAATTATGAAAATTTTAATTTTTTATTAATAATTTATAATGGAACTTTTAAAAATATATTGAAATTTAACATAATTGAAAGTTTATAAATTACGGACCTGATTAACATAAAATGGTGAATATGTTATTTTTAATTTTTATTAATTTATAATTTAATAACCTAAACAAAACGACTAGACATGTAATCATGTGTAAAAATAAAGTGTGAAAATAAAATAATAACGCATGATATTTTTAGGTGGAAACAACCTAGGCCAAAACCATGATCTAAGAGGAAAACCATCGGTTTACCGGACCACCTAACTTTCTACTATGAAAATCAAATATTTAAGTACAAACTCGGTCTTATGCTACCCTCTCTAGGATATTGTCTCAATATATTTTACTTACGAGCCCCTACTCTGTTTTCACAGTTTCTAATATTAGTGTGAGCGGTTTTCAGACCAACTAATAAGCTTCCCGCCAATCAGATACGTTCCTAAATTAACTATAAAATGGTTAACACAAAAACAAAAAGTGTTCGTGTGTGTTCTAGAATGAATTTAATATTAAATAATACTAACTAGATAATTCAAAATATATGTCACTTAAATCAAATCAACTAGTAAATCTTAGAGCAAAAATATCAAGCACAAATTCTATAAAAATAACTTTTTTAAAGATTAATAATCAAATCAAATAATTATGATATGACAAAAATAATTATTTGATCTAACAATTTCAAAACAAAAATAAAGAAGAAGCCATAATGTTCTTGTGTGATTGATTGAAACAATGAGCAATGAGTTTTAATTATAGGAAAAAAACAAAACCCTTAATCCTATGTAATTGATAAATATATTCTCTATTATAAATAGGATTAGTAATACTCATTAATTAAGAAAACTTCTATATGATTGATAAATATCTTTTCTATTACAAATAAGATTAATAATACTCGCTAATTAAGAAGACTCCTATTTAAAGAAGAGTTTTTTTAAAATAGATTTTATGCTATCTTTTATGCTAAAGATTTCAGCTATAATTTAGAGTATATCTTATCTAATATTTTTTAAAATAGATTTTTTGTTATCTTTTATGCTATAATTTAGAGTATATCTTATCTAATATGTTTTAAAATAAATTTTATGCTATCTTTTATGCTAAAGATTCCAACTATAATTTATAGTATATCTTATCTAATATTGTAGCATATCTTATTCCATATTTTAGCACTAAAATAATTTCAGATTTATAAGCATGTATTATTAAATGCATAAATGTAATCTTATGTGTCGTAGTTATCAAAGATATACCCGAAGTACAATTATTTGAAACTCGAACATTTGTTTGACTTTTTTGATAGACTTGATAGCAGTACTAGAAAAAATTTACAAATTAATATTTTATCTACGAAAATAGCCAACACTCATAGTCCTTACACTAAATGAATAAAATGGCACCAATTATTTTGGGATGAATGTAAATTTTTTATAACCATTTTGACAGTTGTTTGATTTTTTTAGTCTCCAAGAAGTTCTTTGTCTGGACAATTAGTGCTAGATAGTACACATGGTCTTAGAATGTTAAGCACAAGTTTATTTACTATGATGATGTTTGATATATAATGGTTCTAGTGTTAGTCATTTTTTATGTTGGATGAATGTATTTTTCCTTGCTACCTTGCAAGCCTGTAATTCTAAAGTAAGGAGGCTTGTTTTTGTTGCCTGGGTTCTTGAACATAGAAAAACTAATGAGTTTCAAAGGTCCTATTAGAAGACATATAATTATAGTTCTATAGTAGGTACTCCAGCATTTCTATATTCTAACATTTAGATAGAGTTGACTTATCTACATATTGACTTAGAAAAGTTAAAAAAAGATAGATTTTTAAAGATAAAACTCTTGTAAAACATAAAAGAAAATTGAATCTTTATGGATTTAGAAATCTCTAGTGTTAAGGGATTTAATGTATGCTATCCACTTGTTACGATAGTATTTGCTGAAAGAGTCCACAACCTGATATACGATCAGGATAAAGAGATACAGACTTCTAAAGGACTCGACCTTAACTCGTAAGGAACCGAATAATATAACACATATATAGTTCACATAGCATAAGCATAAACAATATAATATCAAAAGTAAAAAAAAATTAATAATATATATTGTACGTCAAACATAAAGCAAGTAAATAATAGATATTTTCTAATCAAAGTTTAAACTAAAAGTACGTTGAAACATACACACCTTAAACTTGGATTGTATTAAGACAAACTCATATCATGCATAGCACTTGATATAACGAGGTAAACCCATACAAAGATCGTATCTATATGGTAACATCCTTGGATTACTTAAGACAACCACTCAGTAGTAAATAATTCACTACCTAGTAAACAGGTTGTTATTATTACCTTTATCAGTTAGGACCTCCATCCAAACCACCTACTACTACTCTTCACTTGGTGCTTCTACAATTTTTTGGTTTAACACTTGAATTTGAGACTTCTCCACAACCAACACCACCAAATGTGATGTGATTGGGAACCAATTATCAGTAACAGTAAGTGTATCAACTCACAACTTCACGGGATTCAAATTTTTGCTAATGAACACGATGCTTAGGTTCTTTCGCAAAAGTTGGAGAAAATGTATGCGAGGACAACCATACATAATAAAGCTAATCTGATGCGACAATTAGTCAATTTGAAGTATAAGGATGGAAACAGTGTATCAGAACATATGAACGAGTTTCAAGGCATTGTAGATCACTCAACTCTATGAAGATGATCGTAGATGACGAACTACAAGCATTATTGATGTTGATTTCTCTACCAAAAAGTTGGGATACTTTACTTATGTCAGTTAGCAACTCAGCTCCTGATGGAAAGCTTACCATGGATATGGTAAAAGGCAGAATGCTAAATGAATAGTCTCGACGAAAAGATGAAGGATATACTCCTAACACTGAAACACTTGTCATGCAGAAACAAGGCAAGAAAGAATGGCACGGAAGAAGTAAAAGTAGAAATATCCGTAACCAAAGTCAGCAAAGAGGATGGTCGAAGTCTAGATCAAGGTCTGACAAGAAGTGTCATCACTACGGCAAGCCTAGACACTTCATTCCAGAATGTAGAAGGTTAAAGGTGGAACAATCTAGAAATCAGGAAGCAGAAACCCGAACAAATGACACCACAACTGTCACGATGGGAATTCTTCTTAGCCTACACTCAAGGTGATTTTGGACGTGTGAGGATGGAAAATGATGATGCATCGAAAATTGTCGGCATTGGAAATATTTATCTAGAGATTAATCTTGAATGCAAATTACTTCTGAAAGATGTGAGGCATGTTCTTGATATCTACCTCAATTTGATCTCTAGTAAACATTCCAAAATTTTTTTGAAATGCTTGATGATGATGGATACAATAATTATTTTGGTGAAGGAAATTGGAAGATCACCAAAGGCAATTTGGTAGTAACTAAAGGCAAGAAAGATACATCACTCTACATCACAGAAGCCAGACTGTGTAGAGGAGAAGTAAATACCACTAGGAAAGAAGTTCCTATCGAGCTATGGCATAAGCGACTCGGCCATATGAGTGAAAAAGGTCTCAGAATTATTTCCAAGAAGGAGCTCTTGCTAGTTTAAAAGGTACACCCTTGCAAACTTGTGTTGACTATATTATGGGAAAACATCATAGAGTTGCATTTCGTAGTCTCGCACCATCCAGGAAGGAAAATATTCTAGATTTAATGCACACAGATGTCTGTACAATGAGTTGTAAGTCACTAGGAGGTGCTCACTATTTTGTGACCTTTATTGATGACCATTCTAGAAAAGTATAGACTTTTGCTTTGAAAACTAAAGATCAAGTGCATGAAGTTTTCAAGCAGTTTCATGTAAAAGTGGAGAGAGAAACTGGCAGAAATTTGAAGTGTATAAGTGCAGATAATAGTGGTGAGTATCGTGGACCATTCAAGAAGTACTGTAGAAGTTTTGGCATCAGGCTGGAAAAATCAGTACCAAAGACACCTCAACACAATGGTGTCGCGGAGAGAATGAACAGAACCATCTGTGAAAGAGTTAGATGTATGCTCTCAAATGCAAAACTGTCAAACTTCTTTTGGGGAGAGGCAATGAAGACAATAGTCGACTTAATCAACCTTTCTCCATCAATTCCACTAAACTACGATGTATCAGAAAGAGTTTAGATGGGGAAATACATTTCTTACAAACACTTGAAAGTATTCGGTTGTAGAGTATTTGTTCACATTCTAAGAGATGAGTGGTCCAAGTTGGATAGAAAAGCGAAGTAGTGTATCTTTACGGGATATGCCCATGAAGAATTTGGCTACAGATTTTAGGATCCTATTAGCAAAAGGATTGTCAGAAGTAGAGACGTGGTGTTTCTTGAAGACCAAACAATTGAGGATTTTAAGAAATCCGAGAAACCATAATCAAATGAAATTCCAGTTAATCTGGACCTAGTCTCTCCACCAACAAATCTTGATGATAGGGGAGTTACACCAGATACCGATGATGTTAATCCACCAGCTGAAAGTTCATAAACAAAACAAGTTTCTGAACAAGTCCAACCAGAAGTATACACAAGGAGATCCACCCTAGTACAACAACCAAGTCATATATATTCTCCTAACGAGTATGTGATGCTCACTGAAGGGGGAGAATCAGAGAGTTATGATGAAGCTATCACTAATCAACATAAGACTGAGTGGTTAAAAGCCATGCAAGAAGAAATGAAACATTTGCTTGAGAACCACACATTTGACCTGATGAAACTACCACAGGGAAGAAAAGCTCTCAAGAACAAGTGGGTGTACAAAATCAAAAGTGAAAAACGCAACTTGTAACCACCTTACAAAGCAAGATTTGTTGTGAAAGGATTCGAACAGAAGAAAGGCGTTGACTTCGATGAAATATTCTTACCAGTAGTTAAAATTTCTTCAATCCGAGTTGTTCTTGGTTTGGTAGCTAGCCTTAATTTGGAGGTTGAACAACTTGACATAAAAACTACATTCTTACATGGTAATCTTGATGAGGAAATCTATATGGAGTAGCCCAAAGGTTTCCAAATCAAAAGCAAAAGGAAATTGGTATACATACTAAAGAAGAGCTTGTACGGTCTGAAGCAAGCACCAAGGTAGTGGTATAAAAAGTTTGACTCATTCATGGAGAAAAATGAATATAACAGGATGATGGCTAATCACTGCGTCTTCATCAATAAATTCTCTAATGTTGATTTTATTATTCTTTTGCTTTATATCGATGACATGTTAATTGTAGGTCAAAATATTGACAAGATTAACAAGTTAAAGAAAGAGTTAAGCAAGTCTTTTGCAATGAAGGACTTAGGACCCACCAAGCATATTCTTGGCATGACGATTACCCGCAACAGGCAAAACAAAAGATATGGCTTTCCCAAAAATGGTATGTTGAAAAGTTCTTGAAAGATTTAACATGAGCAAAGCTAAACCTGTTAGTTGTCTAGTTGCAAGCCATTTCATGCTTAATGTGAGTCAATATCCCTTAAGTAAGGAGGAGAAATCAGAGATGAGCAAGGTGCCTTATGCATCAGCGGTTGGCAGTCTAATGTACGCTATGGTATGCACTAGACCAGACATTATACATGTTGTTGACATTGTTAGTCGATTTCTATCAAATTCTGGAAAGGAACATTGGGTAGCTATCAAATAGATACTCAGGTATCTCAGAGGAACCTCTAGTCATTATTTATGCTTTGGTAATAATAAACCTATATTAAAAGGATATACAAATTCAGATATGGCTGGCCACGTGGATATAAGAAAGTCTATATCCAAGTACATAATAACATTTGGAGGGAGAGATGTTTCATGGAAATCACGATTACAAAAGTGTATTGCCTTAAGAACCATAGAATCAGAGTACATTGCAATCACTAAAGGTTGTAAGGAGATCTTGTGAATAAAAAAGTTCCTACAAGAATTGCATTAGAACCAAGAAAACTATGTTCTTTATTGCGACAGTTAGAGTGCAATTCACCTTAACAAGAATACAACCTTCCACTCAAGGTCCAAACACATCGACGTAAGGTCTCATTGGATTTATGATGTGTTGAAACATAAACTACTACAAGTTAAGAAGATTCACACCAATGATAACGGGGCAGATATGATGACAAAGACTATGACTAGAGAAAAACTTGTTATCTGTAGAAAGATTACATGTATGGAAGAACACTGTCTCACATAAGGTGGAGGGAGAGATTTGTTGGTCCAATTATGTGGACTAGTAGCAAAGAAAAAAAAAAGATTACAAATTTTGGTTTCAACAAAGATGGCGTCGGAGAAGAAGAAAAAAAAAAGTCAAAAATATTGGACTAGAATTGGCGTGAATGATTCATTATTTCCTTCTATAAAAGGCCTTAGACTTCATCTCAATTAATATAGATCAAAAGTTGAGAGAAAGAAAATAGAGAGTTGTCAAAGAGGAAAAACTGAGAGTCCATTTGTGAAGTTTTATCCACAAATTGAAGATATGTATTTTTGTGAGAGATCTCCCTAAAGGTGAAGTGTGTAATCCTATCTTATTATAGTGAAAGTTTTAATTGACTTACGAGTCATGTGGTTATTACTTTCATTTTGAAAAGTTTTTCACGTTAAAATCTTTGGTATTATTTTTATTTGAAAAATTATCCTAAATTTATGGAATTTATTTCTTTACAACCCTCCATTTTTTTCAACTGAATCAATGGTATTTTTTTTATTTATCATTGATATTTCTGTTTCCGTGCGTTTGATCTCATCTGAGTCTGACTTGTTCTAATATTAATGGTCAAAATTTTGATAAAATATAGGATTCAGAAGGATCGAAAGGTTGGTGGCCAAAGTTGCTCTGCAGAGAAACAATGTTGAACTCGTTGCTGTTAATGATCCCTTCATTACCACCGATTACATGGTATTTCATTTGTTCTTCTCTATTTTATTCCAGGCTTTGACCCTTTTTGGATGGAATTGGAATTAAAGTTTACTTGAACTTTGAGTTTTTGATCAAATATTAGCATTGATATGCTTAGAGTTGTAGTTGTTGTAATTTGAATTTGTTCTTTTTGCTTGGTAGACCTATATGTTCAAGTATGATAGTGTTCAGGGTCAATGGAAGCATTTCGACATCAGGTTAAAGACTCAAAGACTCTTCTAAAGCCTGTCACTGTTTTTGGAGTCAGGTGCATCATAATTTATAGTTTTCAATATTCTTGATATGTGAAGAGTGAATAATTATGTGAAAAGTGACATGGAAGTTTATTGGACTGTGATCTTTAGGAACCCAGAAGAGATCCCTTGGGCCGAGAGTGGAGCTGATTACGTTGTCGAATCCACTGGAGTTTTCACTGACAAGGAAAAGGCATCTACACACTTGAAGGTATGTCATTTGTCTCACCATTAACTTTTAAAAGCTATTGAATTTGCTAGACTTGAGTTTTGTTTGTTATATTTATGGGAGGGATGCTATTTAAGAGAATAAATGAATTGTTAGTACATCTCTCATTAGCCTGAGTTTTGGGAGAAATGGTGTTGATGTTTCTTTATGCCTTATGGTATATTGTTTATTTATTGTATATTCTTAGGAGAAGGACACCAGTAGTTTCGTTGCTTTAGGTAAAAGAACACGTTATTTTCATAACTTTCAACTGAAATACTTTAATAGCATAATTTTAAAAATATGTACTTTAATTTTAAAAGGATGCACTTTAGTCCCAAAAAAACTGCATATAAATCATATAGTTTTAAGATTTTGGGAGTAAAATATACATTATTTTTTTTCAAAATTATGGAGCCCTCTAATGAAAAGTAATAGAATCAAAGCGTCTTTATGTATAATTTATGAGACCTTTTGCACCCTTGCCCTATATACTTTATGCTATCAGAGTAGTAAGTTTCTGTCAATTAAAATCCCAATTGGTGGGCCTTGCTAAAAAGTTATTAGGCCTCGAAGGCTTGAGTTTTGGGATCAATAGTGCCTTGCACTTCTTTAGTTACTATGTGATTTTGGTATATTACTTGACAGTGTGTTCTTTCATTTCGTTTTCCATACGAGCTTGGGCATGCCCATATATTTTAAAATTTAGTATCTTATTTTTTTTTTGTCGATAACTATTAGGGTGGTGCAAAGAAGGTCATCATCTCTGCCCCAAGCAAGGGTGCACCCATGTTTGTTGTGGGTGTTAATGAGACGGATTACAAGCCAGAGCTTGATATTATCTCCAATGCTAGCTGCACTACCAACTGTCTTGCACCCCTTGCCAAGGTTCCAATCTAATTAAAATATTGGCTTGTCAAACTGTTGAAAAAACAAGAAATAACTCTACACAAAAGAGTTCTCTAGTTTGTATTATTTTCTTCATGTTTTCATTACAATTGTATAGCTATTTATAAGGAAATTTTACTCCTTCAATTATTCTTTAAATTAAGCATTTCTTGATTTACTCCTTGAATTAAGGATTCCTTGTTTTACTCCTTGAATTAAAGATTCCTTGTTTTATTCCTTGAATTAAGGTCCTTGTTTTATTCCTTGAATTAAGGTCCTTGTTTTATTCCTTGAATTAAGGTCCTTGTTTTATTCCTTGAATTAAGGACTAATATCCAATACTCCCTCAAAATTTGGATCGAGAAAGGTTTATGGATCCAAGCTTGGAACAAAAATCGTTGAAGCGATGAGAAGCCAGGGCTTGGTAAAGATGTCGGCCCGGTTGGTGAAGCTTCTTATATAATGTGTCTGAATTACTGCGTGATTGAACTTGTTCACGAACGTAATGACAATCAACTTCAATGTGTTTCGTCTCGTGAAACAGGTTTGATACTATATGCATAGGCACCTGATTGTCACAAAACAAGGACATAGGAAGAGTTGTAGGAACACACTAAATCACATGAAGACTTTAAGCCATATCAACTACACGTAGTCGGCGGTTGAAGCCATTACCGCGATACTCAGCCGACTTGATCTGGGCAATGATTTGCTTCTTACTCTTCCACGGACCAAGTTTCCACCAAACAAATGTACGATGGCAGTGGTGGACTTGCGATCAGTGCATTCCACCTTGAATCGGCATCCTGATACCCGTGATTTGTGTGTTGTCATTCTTCTTCATGATAATACCACGACCCACTGATCCTTTTAAGTAGCGTAAGATCCTTTTAACAAGGGTCAAATGCTCAAGTGTTGGGAGTGCATGAATTGGCTCACAATACTTACGAGAATATGTGATGTCGGTCGGTGATTGTTAGGTAGATCAACTTACCAACCAGATCGGCCCAGTAATAACTTATATCCGTAGTGGCGTGCCCATGAAGCTAGGTTTGAGCTTCTTTGTCGAAGAGGGTAATGGTGGTTTAGCATCGCCTTCATGTTAGATTCCTTAAGCAAATCTAGGACATATTTCCTTTGGTTAAGAAAGAGTCCTTTGTGCGAGGTTGCCATTTCTATACCAAGAAAGTACTTGAATATCCCGAGGTCTTTAATTGCAAACCTTTGTCGAAATTGTTTCGGGTTGAAAATCTCGTCGGCATTATCAGCTGTAATTATCGGATCATCTACATAAATCGGCCACAACCAATTTGCCCGCATAGCTCCTGTGGCGAACAAATAGTGAGAATCAGCATTCTTGCTTTTGAAACCAACACTAGTGAGCGAGCTTAGCTTGGCATACCAAGCTTGTGGGCTCGTTTCAAACCATAAATGGATTTGTGCAATTTGCACACTAAATCAGTTCATTCTTTGAGGATGCCAATGTGGTAATTTCATATAGACTTCTTCTTTGAGATCACCATGCAAGAATGCATTCTTCACATCCATTTGGTACATGGACCACCCACTTGTTCTGACCACGTACAGTACACTGCTTCTTGTGTTCATTTTTGCAACAGGTGCAAATGTTTCTTTGTAATCCACCTCGAATGTTTGAGTGAATCCCCGAGCCACCAATCTTGCTTTATACCTCTCAATTGATCCATCTGACTTGAATTTCAACTTATAGATCCATTTGCAACCCATGACTTTCTTGCCTTTTGGAAGTTTGGTGATGCTCATGTGTTGTGTTGATCTAGGGCTTTAAGTTCTTCTTGCATGGCTTCCTTCCACACCTCTTGTTGGCCTACGAAAGTTTTGAGGCTCATAACTCGATATAGTCTTTGAGGAATGCGGCATGGGTTGGTGTCACTCTCTTTATATGACACGTAATTTGAGATGGGATGTGTGGGTTTGTAAGTGACAAAGTCTTGAAGTCTTGTGGGGAGGTTGCCTAACACGCGTTGGATTACGTCGTGGTTGCAGGAGAAGGAGTTATCTCACACTCGTTCACATCTTGTACCATATTGTGAGGATCATCTTGATTATCACCATCTTAAATGCAAAGGTGTACCGTTAAGACGAGACCGCCCATTGTTACTTTCGGTGAGAGATGCATCAATGTTGACATGGGCTGGGATCTTGTTGTTGTGGAGCCTCGAGTTCAATTCTTGGTAATGGAAACACATCCAGATGCCATTCCCTTGACTTGTGATTTCATGTGATTTCTTTGAAAAAGGGGTTAGTTTCATAAAACCGAACATCTTTAGACCTGATTAATCTCCTAAGTTGGGGATGTAACACTTATATCCCTTTTGTGTAGATGAATAACCAAGAAAAATACATTTAATGACTCTAGGATCCAATTTATCTCGATGATGAGATTGAATATGTACAAAACAGATCTGACCAAAGACTCTAAGGTGTGAAAGGTTAATTTTCCTTCCTTTCATGACCTCTAGGGAGACTTGAAATCAAGACTCATTTGAGTAATCTATTGATGATGTAAGCATTGCCATAACTTGGGACAGAATCTCTTTGGTACATTCATTTGTAGCATTAATGCTCTAGTTTTTTCAAGTAAGTCGGTTTTGCGTCAGCTACACCATTTTGTTGAGGTGTGCCAACACAACTTGTTTGATGCATAATGCCATGAATGCTCAAATATTGTTTCATGATATGGGACATGTATTCAGTGCCATTGTCAGACCTTAAGGTTTGAATTTTAGAAGAGAAGTGATTTTTAACAAGATTATGAAAGTCCTTAAATACTTCCATAACTTCATTCTTAGACTTTAAAAGATATAACCATGTGACTCGAGAGAAATCATCAACAAAAATCACAAAATACTTATAACCATCAAAAGATTCATTAATTGGTCCCGATACATCTGAATGAACTAGTTCAAAACACTTACTAGCCACTGACGAGGAAGAATTAAAAGGCAATCTAGTGGCCTTAGACAAGTGGCAAGTTTCACATGTACAATTTCATCATTTCCTAAGTTTGGAAATAAAGTTGACAAAATTGGTAGATAAGGGTGAGCTAGCGTTGATGCCACGATTGATTATCTTGGATAGGATTAAGCTTGGCTTGAAACCTGCGGGATTGTTCTTGGATATGTAATAGAGACCATCTAAGTAAAACCCTTCACCAATCGTCTTTTTGTGACACAATCCTGAAAAATGACATTGTGAGGAGAAAAAATGGCTAAGCAATTCAAGGTATTTGTGATTTTTCCTCTGAGGCAGTTGGAAAGGAAAGGAAGGTACATATAAAGCTGAGCTCGATTTCATCCGACATTAATTTTATTTTTCCTTTCCTAAAACCTTTACATTCTCACCATTTGCAATTGAAACTTGAGAAGGATTTGCTAATTTTTCAAACTTATGAGAGTTTGACATACGGTTTGTCATATGATCTGTGGCACTGAATCTACAAACCCAAAAATCATGCAACATATTTATTTTAAGAAGCGCTTTAAAGGCTTTTATAATACCTTGCATGTTCTCTTGTGGTATGAGTTTTGTATCTGCCAGAAGCATCGCAAACTTGCCTAGCAATCTTTGTCGAGTTTCCTTCTTCATGTTATCCACGATCAATTAAGCTCCTCATGTCTTGCTTTGAAGATACAACATAAACTCATTCATGAAGTTCACCGGATATTTGTGAAGTTCTTGAATGGATCGGACCCGTTAGAGGTAGGGTAGGCAAAAGCATGATTTGCACGGTTGTCCAATATGATTCACTTTACGTAAACCCTTATCCTTTATAAAATCGGGTTTTAATTTCGGATGTAGAATCCAACATGTGTCCTTAACATGGCCGTAGTATGGTTGCAATGTTGACAGCTTCAAGTTTGGATGCTTCCCTTTGTACTTCCTCTCGTTGGTTAGATAGGCTCTTGCCTCGCGTGAACTAGCCATTGTACCCTTGTTCATGACTTTCCTCCTTATTTCTTCACGTTGAATTGTCGGCATACATTGGTGAAGGAAGGAAGTTCGATATTCATGAGTATATGACATCGTATATCTTCGTATGTTGAATCCATCTTGGACAAAAGTTGAAATATCTTATCTTCTTCCTCTTTCGTAGTAGAGCTACATCGGTTGTATGAGGACGATATATTTCCAACTCATTCCATATGCTTTTTCATGCTTCTAAGAGTTGTACAAAGGCTTGCCATCTTGTTCTTGATCTGAGATGTCTTTCTTTAATTGAAAAACCTGCGGCAAAGATTGTTTCATACCGTACATTTCCTTATAGTCTCATATTGGTATACGATTCGTAGTAATGGCGAATATTTCGGCCTAATTTACGTTCCATGGAATTTAGGAGCCATGACATAACTTGACTGATCCTTACTAAGCCAGGATTCATAGGTTCAGCCAGGTTGGTGAGGAAACATCGAACTTCGCCGATGCTTCCATTTATGAACCCTGACTTGGACCTTCCACGCAGCCAGACACCGCTCTTGACCAAGACAAATAATTAAACTTCGTTCAACAAGACTAAGCTTAATCTTTGATTTGGGTTGACATCCACCTCATGCATATTCATGAAGGAAAGCAGCGATGAACTTTGACTTACGATCCTAGGCCTTGTCTTCAGCCATTTCAAAGATTGAAGATGCTAAGATAATAATAAAGCAGAAGCAAGTTAATTTTCCTGCTCTGATACCATGTTGAAAAAACAAGAAATAACTCTACACAAAAGAGTTCTCTAGTTTGTATTATTTTCTTCATGTTTTCATTACAATTGTATAGCTATTTATAAGGAAATTTTACTCCTTCAATTATTCTTTAAATTAAGCATTCCTTGATTTACTCCTTGAATTAAGGATTCCTTGTTTTACTCCTTGAATTAAGGATTCCTTGTTTTACTCCTTGAATTAAGGATTCCTTGTTTTATTCCTTGAATTAAGGTCCTTGTTTTATTCCTTGAATTAAGGACTAATATCCAATACAAACAGAGAAAAAAAGTTGGTTTTAATTGGACTTGTATTACTTTGAAGAATTAGGAAAATTCTAACTTGTAGAGGATTATCCTGCGTCCTATTATAACATGGGTAGTTAATTAAATTAAATTTTTATTTTCTATTTTGATGGACAATATTAGTTTAAGGAGCTCAAAGGCTAAAAATTGTACTATGTTGGTAGTTACTTGAATTTTTTATTTTTTTATATTGATGGAGATGAAATGCTCAAAAATAGTAGAAAATATATCTTAAATCTTCTCTTATATAGAGTAGAATGATCCTTGATTTGTAATGTGATATCGTGGACATCCTTTCATAAAAGTGGATACCACTTTTGTGATGTAATCCCAATAATTAATTCTTTACTATTTATGTAATATAAAAAAACAGAAAACTTCGTTAGTTTTTTATAAACAATCATTTTTTCTAACATAGTAAAATTCCTCTTGTTGATAGAAATTTTCTACAACTATTGTGTTTCTATGTTCTTATCATTTGTTTTGGTACTTGACAGGGAGGAGTCTGAAGGAAAATTGAAGGGAATCTTCGGTTACACTGAGGATGACGTGGTTTCCACGGACTTTGTTGGGGACAATAGGTATGGATGGATCTTACATGATGTATGAGAAAGATAATAATTGTCGTTTGATTAATCAGCTCTCTTACTTACCTCTATTTAAAAAAAAAAATTTCTGTCCATTTTCTTTGGCATGATTTGTGGATTGTTCAACTACACAGGTCGAGCATTTTTTATGCCAAGGCCGGTATTGCTTTGAATGACAACTTTGTTAAGCTTGTTGCGTGGTATGACAATGAGTAGGGCTACAGGTAAATATCTTAGACCACATTTTTTTCAGCATATTCATGTCAGGTTTATTATTATTACTACGTGAGGTTTCTAGATCCATCCTCCACTAGTACTCACGTGGTCCCTTTTGAGAGGAAAGTTTAGGATGGTTATATGTTTTAGTTCTTTCTCTTTAGGGCAACATGTTTGATCTCTGTTTATTTGCAGCTCCCGTGTGGTTTATCTGATTGTCCACATTGCAACTGCCAAGTGAAGATGGGCACAAGATTGACTTCTATATATCATGTAGGCATTCCTCGTTATTCTTCGTAACTGAGTCCTTATTTGTCTATGCTTTGTAGTTGGGATATGGTTGTCTGTGAGTGTCAATAAATATTGGTGTTCTATGTAATAATTGAATGTAACAAGGTGTTATTCTGATATGTGTCTATGTTGACGATTTTTTATTTTTATTTTATGATAAGTGTAGTTCGCTTCTTGTGGGCATGATCAGAGCAAAATAAAATCGAGACCAAAGTAAATAAGGGCGTAGTTGCACCAGACCATGTTCCGTTCCATTTATTGTTAACTCGTTAAGGATGTTGTCTTCTTCTTCACGAGAGACATATATTAATCTTTGCATGTATAGTTCTCAGGTTGTTAGAGTCGAGCCCGTTATAGACCTTTGATATTGATTTGTCAAAGTTGGGCTCTAAAGGTTAGAATTTGTTATAAAACTCCTTAATTTAAGGAGCAAATTAAGGAGTAAAATAAAGAGGTTAATTCAAGAAACAATTCAAGGAATCATGAGAAATTCAAGGAGTAAACTTTCTTATAAATATATGTGTAATTGTAATGAATTAATCAACCAAGTGTTCATTCCAATTGAGAGAAAAACTTTAAGAGAAAAGATTTTGTAAAAGAAAATTGAGAATAATTTTCTTGGATGTAATTGGGTTGTGGGTTGTGAGTTGTGAGTGTTGTAAACAACTTGTGTAATTTCTCACATTTCAGTAAAAAGATCTACAGCAGGTCCAGAGACGTAAGCAAGATTGGCCGAACTCCGTTATCAAATATGTGTGTTATTTTCTATTCTTGTTTCTTCATAAATCTGACTTATCGAAAATTTGCGTAATTTTCTAACATTAACAATCATTTCATTATGCTTTTCGTACCCGTTTTAACTTATTTTATAAAGAATCATGGGTTAAGCTATATTTTTAAAATGTTTAGAATTTTCATACTTTTGTGAAAATGAGTAGTTAAAAGTGTGTACTATATACTCTTGTGAAAATTTTACATAGACTTGATTGTAGTATAAGTGTACACTAAGTTGTGGAAGTGAAAATTAATAAGGTTGTATAAGAGAAACTTTTCGTTTTAGGTACTAGATACATTTAGTAATAAGAGGTCTTAGGATAGGACTTTATGGATAATTAACAATAATTTAATATAAATGTATTAGTTTATAGATTAAAAATAACTGTCTTAGGATACATTAGGAATTTATGGATAATTAACAATAATTTAATTGGTTTATAGATAAAAAAAAGAACCATGTATTTCATATAGATAAAAAGTTAAAAAATAATTTGAGTACTATTGTGAAAGTATAAACTCTATCATAGTATGTTAAGAAGTTGGTTAAAAAAATATAAAAAAATATATCAAATGATTAATCAAAATTACTTAGATAAAAAATTAGATGCTTTAGCATTTATTATGAAAAAAATTTAAATCTAATAATCCCATATTAAAATAATTCAGAATGTTGATCTTAAATTAAAAACTAAATTAGATTAAATCTTTATTAAAACAAATATATGAAAATATATATTATCAATATGGTATGAATAGTTATGAAAACAATACATCTTCAAGATTATTTTATGGAATTAAAAATATTAAAACTTATTAATCTCATAAATATAATAATGTTATTGAAATTTTTGAATATCGGAGATATCTTTATAAAGATCTTACATTAAGAATAGAAGAAAAACAACAATTACTAAAACAAATTCAAGAAACTTTGTTGATATATATGAATATACATTTGAATTCAAGTCAAAATGACGAATTCATATATGAATATACATTTGAATTCAAGACAAAATCTGACACTCTATACGCAACTAACGTGAAGTAGTAAAAAAATTGAATCTAAAAAATCTTCAAACAACATAAAAAAAGAAAACTTGAAGAATTCTTAAATCAAGAAGAATTTAAAGAACACTTAAAAAGAGCTTAAGATGAAGATTTTGTTGATATAAATTGAACTTTATATAGTAAAACAAAATACGAAGAAGAATCAACTCCTTTAAATACTAAGAAAGATAATTTAGGTAAACAACCAATAGGTCAATATAGTATTTATTTAAATTTTTCTAATATATATTTTAAAGATTAAGAAAAAACTATGAAGAATGATCACAATTCATGTCGTTTACTCTACTTAATTATATAAATACTTGGATAAAAAAAAGTTTTAAATTATATTACATGAACCTTTCAAGGTGATGCTTTATAATGGAAAACAATAGAAAAAAACATAAAGAGATAAAGAACAAAAATTATACTTATTGTCAAATTTTTTCAAACATGATAATATATTAAGAAAATTTACTAAAATAATTAAAAAGAATTTAATTGAAGAAGTAAGAGAACCAATGATTCAAAAATACACTAACTTTGTTCTATTAGATTAGAATTATGTAATATCTGTCAATTTAAAAATTATGTAAAATTATTAAAAATATATTATATTCTTGTAGAGCTTCGTAAGATATCTAATGGTTAGATCCATTTTTTTAATAAATTATCAAATCTTTAAGATAAATTAGCTATTTATGGATATCTACATTGTTTGAAAAAGCTACGAAAAAGATAATATAGGTTTTGGGATAAAATATATCCTTAGACTAATAATTAAGAAATACTTGTCCATTAAAGCAAAAAAACAAGTTAAGAATCAAATTAATAGTACAAAATATGGCTAAATGTGATAAAATATTAAAAGAAAATTGAAAATAGAATGTCCTACGTCAAAAAATAGAAAAATACTATGAGAAAAGGAAATTTAAGTGAAAACATTGGAAGAAAATAACAAACTTTTTCAAAAAGAAAAAATATGTAAGAAAATAAATCTATTAGGAACAAGGTCATTGCGCACATGAGTATTCTAAAAAAGAAAGAAGTGTAAAAAGTATGATTAAAACTTTTGAAATAAATGAATTATAAATTTTATATGGGAAATAAATCTATGATATAGAAGAAATAATATATATATATGAAGTAGAAAGTGAAAAAGAACCATTTAAAGAAGAAACAAAGATGATGTTTATGATGCAAGAACAAATAAATTCTTTAATCAAAATAAATTAAATCCTTATTAAAGAATTACAAAATATAAGTTAAAAGATGTGATAAGTGTTGGAAATGAATTTAAATAAAAAAAATTTATTATTTAATGATTTTATTTCATAATTATGTTGTCGTTATTTTATGACTATTATTTTCATAATTATGTGACCGTTATTTTTATATCTGTTATTTTCATAATTATGTGACCGTTGCTTTTATAACCGTTATTTTCATGATTATGTGTCCGTTATTATTGATCGTTATTTTCGTAATTATATGACCATTACACATCTTTTTTCAATTATAAATAGAGGACAATAACCTTTATTTTAAAAAACAACTTAACAACTTAAAAAACAGTTTTACGATTTTACGGTTTTTCATAGCAAAACCATAGAAAAGAAAATTTAGAATTATTTTCTTAGATTTTCGAGCAACATAAATATTTTAGAGGTGTATTATTCCATACTTCATCAGTGCAATGAAGTTTCGAGACAGAAAAAAGATTTTAGGCTGTTTTATTTTAAGGATGACAAGACTATGTTTACGTGCATAAATTTAAACAGAGCCGCGAAACATCTTATAAAAAATGATCTAATTTGCAACTCAATTCAAACAGTTTATTTCTCATCATAATAACTCGATGTTTATCTTATTGAGTAACAGAGTGATTTGGATCATTCTCATAATCTTCGTAGTACTAATCCAAAAAGCTCTAATGGGGGAACTGACAAGAGCTGCTCGTTCCACAAGTCCATGGCTTCAACCCATAATCAAAGAATAAGACGGTCTTTTTTTTCTCTCTTCTTTTTCTGGTCATTATTCGTTTTTTCTTTTTTTTAGTTGCAAAAATTTGTGCTGAGATTATAGTCAATTCCACCATAACTTTTTAACTTTTGGTACTAATTTTAGAATGATGGTTTTGGATATTTCAGAGCCAATCTTCAGTTTTTACTGATGACGAAGGGAGGGATGCACAAAATAGTAAAAATAGGATTGTGAAGACCATACGAGCAGTTTATGCACAGAATAAGGTTTACTTATGTTTAGAAATTTTAGTTGAAAAAAACTATTTCAAATGTCTTTTTGATATCTATAATGTTTGCATCAATACTGGATTACTTTTTTCGTTGTATTTAGACAGTTACCCAATCGGGAATGATGACATAAACCATGGGTTGTATGAAGCAATGCGGAAAGAACGAAGACATGTTGCCCAAGAGATTAAAACAGAGTTAGGACAAGTCAGTATTTGTTTATGGTGCAAGTGCAACTTACCAATTTTCTGTTAAAAATCAACATCAACATAATAATTAAAGATGTAGAGAAATAAATGAAGTAGTTGAAGATGTAGAGAAATAAATGAAGTAGTTGAAGATGTAGAGAAATAAATGAAGTAGTTGAAGATGTAGAGAAATAAATGAAATAGTTGAAGATGTAGAGAAATAAATGAAGTGGTTGAAGGATGTAGAAATAAATGAAGTGGTTGAAGGTTGTAGAAATAAATGAAGTGGTTGAAGGTTGTAGAAAAGAGAAGTGTGTAGATAAGATTTGTGTGGCTAGGATTATTTCTTAGTTTTATATTTGTGTGGTATAGATTGCATGGTGAGGACTATAAATAGTCTACCTTGCATTTGGTTTAATCATTCCATTAAAAACAAATAAGTCTTTGTATTCTTAGTTTGAGTGTGAGTTGAGAGCTTTCTCTTTGAGTGTTTGTATTTCTCTTCAATTTGTGAGTTGGCTTTGAAAAGTGTTATAGTGAGTATAATACAAGTAGTTTTTTTACTTGTTTGGATCTAATATTAGAAAATTTAGAGTTGTGTATTCTAAATTTTACTCAATAATTGGTATCAGAGCGGGACGGTCAGAGATCGTTCTTAGTGGAGTTATATTGAGTCGTGAGGAGTTTTGTACTCTGCAAGTTTATTAGTCAAGCTTATTCGGTATAGTCGAAGTCTTGCCGACATGATGGGTGATCTTCAAGTAGTTGGAGGAATCAAGAAGCTCAACAACAAAAACTATAACACATGGGCAACATGTATGGAGTCTTAACTATAAGGTCAAGACTTGTGGGAGGTTGTTGGTGGTGATGAAGTTACACAACCAACAGTGGAAGATGCAAACGGCGTCTTGTAGAAGTGGAAAATTAAAGCAGGTAAAACGATGTTTGCTTTGAAGACCACAGTTGAAGAAGAAATGTTGGAGCACATTCGGGATGCAAAAACACCAAAGGAAGCATGAGACACTCTTGTTACACTCTTTTCAAAGAAGAATGATACAAGATTGCAACTTTTGGAGAACGAGTTGCTATCGATGGCGTAACGCGACATGATGATTTCCCAATACTTTCACAAGGTAAAGTCGTTATGCCACAAAATTTCAGAGTTAGATCCAAAAGCTCCTATTAGGGAAACGAGGATAGAGAGAATAATTATTCATGGTTTGAGACCCGAATATCGAGGGTTTGTTACCGCTATACAAGGATGGCCGACACAACCATCTCTTGTTGAGTTAGAGAATTTGTTGGCCGGTTAAGAAGCTATGGCTAAGCAAATGGGAGGAGTCTCGCTGATAGGTGAAGAAGAAGCGCTTGACACTAGCAAAAGCAAAGACACTTTCAAGCGGTACGATGGAAATGGATATAAAAATTATGGCAACAAAGGAAAAATTCCTCAAGGAAAGGGAGGCTTTCGTCCAGGGGGAGCTTGGAAGAACCGCAATAACAATAGAAAATTTGACGGTGAATGTTACAACTACGGGAAGATGGGTCACATGGCAAAAGATTGTTGGAGTAAGAAAAATCATGTTGAAAGCAATACAGCTACTTCCAGTTCTAAGGAGCATAACGAATATGGTTGGGATGCCGAAGCATTATTCGCTACAGAGGAAGAAGAATTGGCTCTTACAGTGACAACATTAAAACAGATTGACTACAAGAATGACTGGATCATAGATTCAGGTTGCTCAAATCATATGACAGGTGATAAACAGAAGTTGGAAAGCATGTCTGAGTACAAGGGAGGTCGTGTAGTGGTGATAGCTGATAACTCAAGGTTACTGATAGCCCACATCGGTAAGACGATAGTTACACCTTGATATAATACTAACCAAGTACCACTTCAAGATGTTTATCATGTCCCAAGAATGAAGAAAAATTTGCTATCTTTGGCTCAATTAACATCATCAGGCCATTATCTCTTGTTCGGTCCCAGAGACGTGAAGGTGTATTATGATCTCAAAATCTCAAAAACACCGACAATGGAGGGGCAACGATTGGAATCAGTCTACGTAATGTTAGTAGAATCTGCATATGTAGACAAGACAAGAAGAAATGAGACAACAGATCTATGGCATATGTGATTAGGTCACATTAACTATTCCAAGCTAAGTGTGATGGTGAAGAAATCGATGCTTAAAGGACTTCCTCAACTATACGTGCGAACAGACATGGTGTGTGTAGGATGCCAATATGGTAAAGCTCACCAATTGCCATATGAGGAATCACAATTTAAAGCAAAAGAACCATTAGAGTTAGTTCACTCTGATGTATTTAGTCCTATTAAGCAACCATCAATTGGCGGTATGCGATATATGGTGACATTCATTGATGACTTCTTAAGGTATGTGTGGGTTTTCTTTATGAAAGAAAAATCTGACGTATTCTCAAAGTTTAAAGAGTTTAGAGAGTCAACTGAAGGAGAAGTTGGAAAGAAGATCTGTTGCTTGCGCACAGACAACGGTGGAGAATATAGCTCAAGCGAGTTCTCTCAATACCTAAGGTAATGTCAAATACGTCATCAATACACTTGTGCCAACACACCACGACAAAATGGTGTAGTAGAGAGAAAGAACCGACATCTTGCAGAAATTTGTTGGAGTATGCTACATGAAAAGAATGTACCTGGGAGGTTTTGGGCTGAAGCGATGAGGACTGCAGCCTTTGTGATCAACAGACTTCCTCAACCAAGGTTAGAATTTGTTTCACCCTTTGAGAAACTATGGAACATGAAACCTACAGTTAGCTACTTTCGAGTATTTGGCTGTGTGTGTTATGTATTTGTTCCTGATCATTTACGAAGCAAATTTGACAAGAACGCTGTTAGATGTATCTTTCTGGGATACGACAGCCAGAGAAAAGGGTAGAAATGTTGTGATCCAATGAGTGGAAGATGCTACACTTCATGAGATGTGGTGTTTGATGAAGCATCTTCTTGGTAGTCCTCAGAAAAGAAGGTGCTACCAGACTCTAGAGAATTTGGTGAAAAGCTACAACAGAAGATAGGGGAACATACTATCCAACTCCAACCAAGTTCAGATGAATCGAGAGAACCAAATGGAGATAATGTCGAACAAAGAGTGGCTCAGAATCCTTGGCAAACTGGTATGTATCAACAACTAAACGAAGAAGGTGGGCTTAGTGAAACAAAAGAATCAACTCCACAATCTCAACTCCGAAGGTCAACAAGAACATGAAGGCCAAATCCTAAATACGCCAATGCAGCCATAATTGAAGAAGCAACAGAGCCTGAGATGTTTGAAGAAGCATCACAGAGTTCTTAGTGGATGATAGCTATGAAAGAAGAGATCGATACACTTCAGTAAAATCAGACATGTGATCTCATGTCAAAGCCAAGAGATGTGAAACCCATATCCTACAAGTGGGTTTACAAGATAAAGCATCGTCCAGATGGTTCAATTGAGAGGTACAAGGCACGATTGGTAGCTCGTGGTTTCTCTCAATAGTATGGACTAGACTATGATGAAACGTTTAGTCCAGTGGTGAAACTTACAACTGTTCGAGTCCTACTTGCACTTGCAGCAAACAAAGATTGGAAGTTATGACAGATGGATGTGAAGAATGCTTTTCTTCATGGAGAGCTGGATCGGAAGATCTACATGATCCAACCAATGGGTTTTCAGAGCCAAGATCATCCTGAATATGTGTGTAAGGTGCGGAAAGCACTCTACGGATTGAAACAAGTACCCATGGCATGGTATGGTAAGATTGCTGAATTTATAACACAAAGTGGTTATTCAGTAACACCTGCAAATTCTAGCTTGTTTGTTAACGCCAATGAAGGAAAGCTAGCTATTGTGCTAGTGTATGTGGATGACTTAATCATAACTGGTGATAATGAGGCAGAAATTCTTCGAAAAAAGGAGAATTTGTTAGTCCGTTTTTAGATGAAAGAACTTGGCCAGCTCAAGCACTTCTTTGGTTTAGAGGTTAATCGCACACAAGAAGAAATATTTCTTTGTCAGCAAAAATATTCTAAAGATTTGATGAAGCGGTTCGGAATGCTTGAATGCAACCAATTTCAACACCGATGGAGCCAAATGCCAACATGTGTGCACATGAAGGAAAAGACTTGGAAGATGCGACAATGTATCGAAAATTGGTAGGCAGTCTGATCTACTTAACCTTAACTCGGCCTGACATTTCTTATGTGGTTAGTGTAATGACTCGGTACATGCAAAATCCAAAGAAGCCACATTTGGAAGCAGTTCGACGAATATTGAGATATGTGAAGAGTACAATTGACTATGGTCTTTTGTACAAGAAAGGTGGAGACAACAAGTTAGTTGGTTATTGCGATTCTGACTATGCAGGAGATCATGACACCAGGAGATCAACAACTGGGTATGTGTTTAAGCTTGGTTCTGGAACAATTTCTTGGTGTAGCAAGAGACAGTCGATAGTATCATTATCAACCATTGAAGCTGAGTATCGAGCAGCGGAAATGGCAGCTCAAGAGTGTACATGGTTGATACATCTAATGAATAATCTACATCAGTTAGTATATTATGCAGTACCGTTATACTGTGACAATCAATCGGCAATTCGTTTGGCAAAGAATCCGGTCTTTCATGCAAGAACTAAGCATGTTGAAGTACACTATCACTTTATCAGAAAAAATGTTCTGCAAGAAGAAATTGAAATGAGGCAAATCAAGACAGATGATCAAGTTGCAGACTTGTTCACAAAAAGCTTAAGCGTTAGCAAGTTCGAAATGTTTCGCCGTCAACTTGACACAATAAAAATAATGAGAAATAAATGAAGTAGTTGAAGATGTAGAGAAATAAATGAAGTAGTTGAAGATGTAGAGAAATAAATGAAGTAGTTGAAGATATAGAGAAATAAATGTAGTTGAAGATGTAGAAAAATAAATGAAGTAGTTGAAGATGTAGAGAAATAAATGAAGTGGTTGAAGGATGTAGAAATAAATGAAGTGGTTGAAGGTTGTAGAAATAAATGAAGTGGTTGAAGGTTGTACAAATAAATGAAGTGGTTGAAGGTTGTAGAAATAAATGAAGTGATTGAAGGTTGTAGAAAAGAGAAGTGTGTAGATAAGATTTGTATGGATAGGATTATTTCTTAGTTTTATATTTGTGTGGTGTAGATTGCATAGTGAGGACTATAAATAGCCTACCTTGCATTTGGTTTAATCATTCCATCAAAAACAAATAAGTCTTTGTATTCTTAGTTTGAGTGTGAGTTGAGAGCTTTCTCTTTGAGTGTTTGTATTTCTCTTCAATTTGTGAGTTACCTTTGAAAGGTATTATAGTGAGTATAATACAAGTAGTTTGTTTACTTGTTTGGATCTAATATTAAAAAATTTAGAGTTGTGTATTCTAAATTTTACTCAACATTTTCTTCCTACGTGCACAATTTACGTTCTTAATTTTCCCTCTTGGCATTAACTATATGGCTTTTCAACTTAATCAGGCAATGGAAAGACAAAATCTAGTGTTTCAGATTCTGATGTACTTCAGGCTGTTGCTTCTGTCAAGAGGAATTACACAACCAAATTGGAAAAGGTATTAATACATGTATCGTTTTTTCTCTATCTAAAAGAACCATCATATTGCTGGTAGCATATTTCCTTTAATATGGAGCAGTTACCCTGGATCTGTATTAGAGGGACTATCTGGTACTGACCAGCTTTTACTCGTGAGCTGGTTCTGTGGTCAGACATAAGTACATAGCTAGCTATTATATTATATGTGCCTTTTGACATTCTTGTTAAAGAAAATAATATTTTTTATTTTGTTAGTATGTTTAATTATGCTTATGCTATGGTTTGAACTGGGAACATGGTAGATAACATGTGCAGTATCTTCAAGTTGCTGTCAGCTTAACAAGGAAAGCATAAATTAACTTGTCATTACATTGTTCTCTTGAAGAATTTGTATACTGAATTGCGGTTACAGTTGAAACCCTTTTCAAATGAAAACAGAACTGGTACACATATTTGGCTATTAACATATGTCGTTCTAGATGATGCAACTATGCAAGTGCTACCAAGCTATGGTAGTCTTTTTACCCTTTACTGTAGCCTTTCATACCTCTATTTTTTCTCGTCATGATAATATCATTTTTCTTGGGAAGAACGGCTATTTTTTTTTTCAGTCCGAGAAACGTAAACAAGATTTATTGTCTGAAGTACTGTTGGAAGAACATTGTCTGTAGGTTTTTGACATCCTTTTTCATCTTATTTGCTTAGAGATGCAGTAGAGTTTCAGAGGAGTAACGACAAAAGTAGGACATCCAAAAGATTGACTGAGGAAGCAGAAAAATACATTGAGGATTTCATTTCAAATGTTGAAGATACAGACATATCATCTCTTGACGGAGAAGGAAGTGATACAAGTTCAAGTTTAGGTGGAATAACAAAGACAGAAGCTTTACAAAGACCAAAAATGTCCATACCTCTTACTCCTGGCATGGATGGGGTTGTATTGCCTTGGTTGCAGTGGGAAACTAGTAATGATGCTTCAGCTCTACCATCCAAGAATAAGCTGGAGCTACCAGTTGCTCAAGAAACTATTTCATGGGACACTTCACAGGTACTGGCCTAACTTTTGTCCTGAAGCACATTCAACTTTTAACGTGTGTTCTTATTTCCTAAACCTATTTTGACAAGTAAAAGGATGAGAACAAACTAATTTGTTTATGTTTGATTATTAATTCGATTTCTAGGAAGTGACTAGCTAAATGGCATTTCAAGTAACACTCCAGAAAATACTAGCAAACTTTTAGTCTCTAATAAGTACCAATGCCCCTCATGTTCAGATGGATCTAATAAGAAGGATGAAGATCTTCTCATGGAAAGAGTTAAGCAAAAGCAGAGAATTAGTTCAAGTACTCTCGTGTTTTGTAATCGAATGTCTTTCTAGAAAACTACGGTGATAATAGAATATCTTTGTACAGACTAAGTTTCTTTAGTTATACTTTTTATTATTTTGTTAATAAAATTCAACATTTTTCTTTTCTTTTCAATCCTGATGCCTTTCTTTATGTATTAGAGTTGTTCCACCTAATAACTCAATGCTTAAGTTTACATGAATTTATTTTTCGATAACTTCTAATATATATCAATACTTCTTAAAAATAAAAATAATATAAAAATGATACGAACTTGCCCAGCCCCATGATACGAACTTGCCCAGCTCCTGCTCACCAGAGGGTCATCGCGCACGAAGGAGAGAGACGAAAGAAGGCACACCAATTCGGTTAGAGAAAAGAAACCACCAAATAATTAGGGTTTGTTTTTTCTGTTATGAATGTCAGCAAATCGGATAGGGTTTGTTCAACAATTTCTAAGGCTATATATAAAGCCATTTAGGAAATCAGAGGATATATATAAAATTTTACCTCAATCCAGTGTTTTTTCTGCACTTCTCTTATTTATCTGCTTCTTGCAAGTTTACTGCAACAGTGGTATCAAAGCCATGGACACCAAGGGTAAATCCAACGCTGAGTTTCGAGGCGAGGTAATGGAAACCCTGGCGGCGTATCAATCGGCTAATCGATGGCGCAACCTTACAGTTGCTAAAGATAAGGGGCTTCGCGCCACTCGTAATTTACTTGAAGAAAACCCGTTCGCATACGAGAAGAAAACCCACGCCTCAAATGGTGGGTTCGGGAACCCTAATGAGCCACCACGTTCCCAGCTTTAGGCTATCATTTCCTACGCACTGGGGAACATCCCACTGGGTGGATATACAAGGCCGAGCAATACTTTGAATTCACAAATACTATACCATAACAAAGAGTGCAATTGGCATCGTTTCATTTGGATGGTATTGCCTTACAATGGCATAGATGGATCACCAAGTTCCGTGGTCCACTCAATCGATTGGAATTTATCCAAGCTATGTACCGAGATTTATTGCCCCACCGACATGAAGATCCTCCGAAGCCCTACGACCAGACTCAAACATACCTCGAGTGTAGCTACTTACCAGAAACATTTGAGGTTTCTCATGTAGAGTGGATGGTCTTCCCGGAAAGAATTTTTGATAGGTCAAGCCATCGTTTCATTTTGGATTAAGAGATGAGATCAGAATTGAAGTTAAAATTAAGAAGCCACGAACGTTGGCTGAAGCTATAGGAGTGGCAAGATTGATTGAAGAAAATAATCTGCTTCAGAGGAAGGCCATTCAATATCCACGATACCCAACATCCTTTGTGACAGCAAGGACCTCTACTAATCCTACTACTGGGGTGTTAGAACTCCTTTCCCAACAAAGAAGCAACTCGACACCAATTGCCTCGTCTAATAATACCTTTCGTCGAATCTCAAATCAGGAGGCACGAGAACGAAGAGATAAAGGCTTGTGCTACTACTGTGATGAGAAATTTGTAGTCACCGTCATACAGAACCCCAAATGTTTATGATAGAGGAGACCTACCTAAAGAACCCTATCATAACTCCAGAAGAAGAACAACCGAACAAGACAGAAATTGGAAATTTGGTGCGAAATCTCATTTCATGCAATACCAGGTTCTAATCATCGTCAAACACTTAGAGTTATGGGAAACCTCAGAAATAAGAAAGTATTAGTTTTGATAGATGGGGGCAGTACACATAACTTCATTGATCAAACCTTGGTTTCCCAGCTTGGTTTCCCTATCACTAAGAATTATAAATTGGAAGTTATGATAGCAAATCGTGAAAACATTGAGTGTCAAGGACAATGCAAGGACCTTACTCTTTCAATTCAAGGGTATACGATCTCAACAGATTATTTTGTGCTACCGATGGCGTGCACGAAATAGTGCTTGGGGTTCGGTGGCTTGAAACCCTACAGGGCGATAGAAATGGATTATAAAAGACTCACCCTCAGCTTCAAGATAGGAGGAGCCACTCATACGTTCCAAGGTTTACAAAGGACTAATAGTGCAACCCTAACCAACAAGGAATGTGGTGAGCTGCAGAATATAGGGTTGTTCCTTCAAATTTTTCCCATAAGGGATCATGAACCACAGAAGGATGTGTCCTCCTTTCCAGAGATGAGACAATTATTAACAGAATTTTCTCATATATTTAAGCTACCTTCAGAGTTGCCTCCAAAACGACAACAAGATCATCGTATACCCTTGAAGCCAAGAGCAGGGCCAGTTAATGTCAGACCCTACCATTACCCCTATTATCAAAAGACAGTGATTGAGAAGATGGTTAAGGAACTCCTTCATTCAGGACTAATCAGGCACAGCAGCAGCCCATTTTCTTTACCAGTGTTGTTAGTAAAAAAAACTGATGGTAGCTGGAGATTCTGTGTAGACTATCGAGCTTTGAATGATTGCACAGTTAAGGACAAATACCCCATTCCAGTAATTGACGAGCTATTAGATGAGCTCCACGGAGCTCATATATTCTCCAAGATAGATCTACGATCAGGATATCATCAAATACGAGTTTATCAGGAAGATATCCCTAAGACAGCCTTTAGAACCCATGAAGGCCATTATGAATTCTTAGTAATGCCATTTGGCCTCACTAATGCCCCAGCCACTTTCCAAGGTCTCATGAATGACCTATTTAAACCTTACCTTCGAAAATTCATCCTGGTATTCTTTGATGACATCTTAATCTACTCCCAATCAAGAGATGACCATTTGGAGCATGTGAAGATAGCCCTTCAGCTTCTAGCCACCAACAAGTTATATGCCAAGGAAACCAAATGCCAATTCGGGGTGAAGCAAATAGAATATTTGGGTCATGTGGTCTCAGATCAAGGGGTCTCTGTGAATCCTTCAAAGATCCTAGCTGTTAAGGGATGGCTAACCCCAACCACATCTAAAGGAGTCAGAGGCTTCCTGGGGTTAGCTGGTTATTACAGAAAATTTGTACGTAATTTTGGTAGTTTGGCAGCTCCCTTAACTCGACTCTTGAGCAAGGAAGGGTTTAACTGGAACATAGAGGCTGAAAAATCATTTAAACAATTGAAGGAAGCCTTAACAACCCCACCAATTTTAAGCCTACCCAACTTTTCCCAAATATTTGTAATTGAATGTGATGCCAGTGGCATCGGGTTGGGAGCTATCCTCACTCAAGCAGGGAGGCCAATAGCTTATTTCAGCCAAGCTCTCAAGGGTTCAGCATTGACTCTATCAACCTATGAGAAAGAAATGTTAGCTATCATTAAAGCTATCCGGGTATGACGTCCTTACCTCCTAGGAAAACCATTCACCATCCTCACTGATCAGAGGAGCCTTAAGTATCTGTTGGAACAACGCATCACCACCCCAGCACAGGCAAGATGGTTGCCTAAACTACTTGGATATGATTATAAGATTGAATACAAACGCGGGAAGGAAAACCAAGGGGCTGATTCTCTTTCACGAGTAGTGGAATTCTTATTCTTAAGTATATCTCAGGCACAAATAGATTGGTGGCCACAACTACAGAAGGAAGTTGAGCAGGATCCTTTCTACACAGACCTGATAGCCCATTCTACTCCTGTAATGGCTCACAAATTGTTACAAAGGGATGGGGTCTGGTTTAAAAACAACAAGATATATCTGAGCCCTAAATCCTCCCTCATACCTCAGATCATCGCTGATTGTCACTCTTCTCCAATAGGGGGACACTTTGGGTTCCTCAAGACCCTCTCACGCATAAAAAACAGCTTCACCTGGTCCAAACTGTGCCAAACGTTGAAGAAAGTCCTCAGGGAATGTGACACCTGCCAACGGTTCAAAACAGAAACTATGAAACCAGCAGGATTGCTTTAACCTCTTCCCATACCTGAGAAGATTTGGGCTGAGATCTCAATGGATTTTGTGGAAGGACTACCTACTTCAAGAGGATATACAGTCATAATGGTAATCGTGGATCGCTTGAGTAAATATGCTCATTTCATCCCTATGAAGCACCCATTTTCAGCTCCCACAGTAGCCAAAACATTTGTGTCCAACATCCTACGACTGCGGTATGCCTACTTCCATTGTCAGTGATCATGATAAGGTGTTTATTAGTTCCTTCTGGCAAGAGTTTTTTCATTTACAAGGAACCCAATTGTGCATGAGCTCTAGTTACCACCCTCAGACCGATGGACAAACTGAGGTGACCAATCGCACAATGGAATAGTATCTGCGCTGCTTCACTGGGGATCAACCACGCAAATGGAGTGATTGGATTCCTTGGGCTGAGTACAGCTACAACACCTCCATCCACTCCGCAACACAGATGACTCCCTTTGAAGCAGTTTACGGCATCCCACCACCTCGCATACTAACATATATCCCCAAAACTGCCCAAATACCAGTTGTGGATGAACCGAATGAAATGCCAAGTTGATAGACACCGACGAGAAGTCACATTCAAAGAGGGAGATTATGTATATCTTAGGCTCCAACCCTACAGACAATCATCAGTTGCTTTTCGTTCGTCAAGAAAATTAGCCCCTCGTTTTTTTGGCCTATATAGAATCATCACTCGAATAGGACCAGTGGCTTACAAGCTGGCACTCCCACTCACTTCTCAAATACATGATGTCTTTCATGTAAGCATGTTAAAAAAACACGAAGGGGAAATACCAACAAGCTCCAACCCAATTCCTCCAGTCTTTGAACAAGCAACAATTCTTCCACAACCTGAAGCCATCCTCAACCGACGTGTGACCCAAAAAGGGAAATACTGACCCAAGACAGAAATTTTGGTCAAATGGAAAGACATTCCAATCGAAGAAGCCACTTGGGAAAATGAGTGGCGTTTTCTGAAAACATATCCAAACTTCATCCTTGAGGACAAGGATTCTTCTAGGGAGGGAGGAATGATACGAACTCGCCCAGCCCTATGATACGAACTCGTCCAGCTCCTACTCATCAGAGGGTCATCACGCACGAAGGAGAGAGACGAAGGAAGGCGCACCAATTCGGTTAGAGAAAAGGGACCACCAAATAATTAGGGTTTGTTTTTTCTGTTATGAATGTCAGCAAATCGGTTAGGGTTTGTTCAACAATTTCTAAGGCTATATATAAAGCCATTTAGGAAATCAAAGGATATATATAAAATTTTACCTCAATTCAATGTTTTTTCTACACTTCTCTTGTTTATCTGCTTCTTGCAAGTTTACTGCAACAAAAAACTTATTTCAAATCCAAATATTACTGTTTGATAGAGAATCTTTGTCATGATGCTGAATTAGTGTTTATTGCACTGTCGTAACTAATGGAATAGGTTCCTCGATCTTTCTATGCATCACAAAGAAGGGAAAGGAATACATATAAATACTTATTTTTTCACATAAAATTTTTAAAATTATTTTTGGGATAATAAAGTTAATAAAATGCATATAAAATTGATATGTTTAAAGTTTTCTTAATTTTGTTCCATAAAAAAGATAACATAATTTAGTCTAAATAAAATTTTAAATTTAATTTTTAACTTTGAAATTAAAAATTATATAAAAAAAGATTATCAAAATCTTAATACTTACACGTGCATCTATCTAATATATATATATTGAATAATTTTATTTAAATATATTTAAAATATTAATAAATATGTAATGTTATTTTAAATAATATATTAATATATTATTTTTAAGGATAATACTTAATAATATATATATAATTTAATAATGTATCAAAAATAATAAAATAATACATACACGTATTACGAGCGGTCAGAGATGGATTGAAAGGGCAGCCAGTCAGTCCGCACCTTTAGTGATTGTGATCAAGAACATACAAGACCTGACCTACTAATCATCATCTCATTTGAAGCAAAAAGAGGGAATCTTTTCCTTCCCAACCCAACTGCCTCTAAAACGCTTACCTATTCGTGCTCGTAGCTCGATCGAAGGTCAAGAGTGTAGTCCGACAGTTAGTAAGTTGTTAATATGTAGATGGTTGTTTAGTTCTTACAAAAAAAATCAACTTAATAGAATTTTAAATATGCATAAGATAAAACTGAGAATCAAAGATATCAATAATTATAATTTGTTAAACTCTTTTACTTATATGGTCCTTCTTATAGAATTTAAACTTATGTAAAAGGCTGAAAGTGATGAATGTTATTTTATTATAGTTGTGAAATTTCTAATATAATTAAATGATTATTTTGGTTCTTATATATATATATATATATATATTTTGTAAGAGATATATTTATCCTAAGTTAGCATAAATGGTTACAAGTTTGACACTGAGAAATAGGATGGTTTTAAGTTTCGAATCATGCATTTCGTGAAACAACACTACTTCCTAAAGTTCAGCACGTTTGTTCTCTCTTATTTATCCAATTGTTAACTAATTATCTCAAGATGGATCTATATGATATAATGATATTGATAGTTATTACGAAATTATTAAAAAATTATAAAAAATAATACCATTAAAATTTGTAACAAATGTAACCTATAATAATAAGAAATAATTTTTCATTAAAAGACTCTTAATATTAAATAGGTTTTAATGATAATAGTTAAATTTGAATAATATTTAATATAAAATAATGTGTTAAAATTATTAGATTTTTATTTTAATAGTAAAAATATATAAGCTATTTTTATAACTACAAGTTATAGAAATATTATTTTTGTTATTTTTTTAAGTTTTTTTCTTGTTAATCTAAATCATATAAAAAAGTTCCGTGAAACAAACTTTGAAAAAATGATAAATGTTTTGACTATTGGCTGGATCCAGATAAATAATCAAATGTTTTTAAATTCAATTCATAATATAAAGTAAAAGTAAATTTATTAGTTATTAAAATTTAAATAAATATGTATATATTTTATTTTATAATTTAACATAAATAAATACATTATTCTATTATATTTTAAAACTCAGCCAAATATTAAAGTAAGTAATTGGATATCAAATAAGATTTTAAATACGTTTAAAAAGTAGAAATAATAATAAAAAGTTAACGAGTAATATGTAGAAATTAACAAAAGGAATAATTTTAAAATATTATATAATTTAAATCTTGTTTTATTATCTCATATGTTTGTGTATGTGTTATTTTACATTAAAGATAGATAGATTTTATAAATAAATAAGATTATTATTATTTTATTTGATATATTTTAAATTTTTTTCTCCCTTAATTTAACTTTTTTTAAATATATAATTATTATAAAAAAATAAAAAATAAAAACTTATAACGTCATCTTTTGAAAAATAAAAGTTCTAGTTACCAATTAATTATATTAGTTTAAATATTAGGATAAAATAATATTTCTTATAGCAAATAAAATTAATCTCTTTAATTTATTTTTATATATTTTTTAATGTCTATGTGAATGTCATTATATATTACATATATTCTTACCTTTTATGCATTACAAGTTTTATTTTAATATTTTTATTTTTATTTTATTACTCTATAATAATGATATAAATTTTAACGACAAATAATTAAAATGATAATTGAGTACATAAATCGATATTTTTTCTCAAAAATAACCAATAACCAATAAGACATTGCGTGAGGATGGTTATTGAACATATACTAATATATATATATATATATATATAATAATTAAATAGAATTTTTTTTATATATATTTTATTTTACTTAGAAACTTGTGTTAAATTTATTAAAAAAATAAAAATTAAGATCAATATTTTAAATAATATAATATAGTAAGAAATACGTTAAAATTTAATTTTTTAAAATTAAATATAATTTTAAATATTTGTTAAAAAAATAAAAAACGTGATTAAATCGTGAAAAAATTGATACTGACTTATAACCAACGTTTATTATCTGAATATACTCGAAACTGGTACGAAATGGTTATTAACATAATCGTCCTTAAAACTTTGACAAATACTATAATTCTTATTATTTTTAGAATTCTACACAATTTATTTTAATACTTTTTAATATTTTAATTACTATTTTGTTAGCCTATTAAGTATTCTAATTTACTTAAATAAAATAATTTATTTTTATATATTCTCTTTGAAATTTATTATTACATATAAAGCAGATATGTGAAAAACAAATAATATATGGATTTTGTTTTATTTTGGTATACAAACATAAATCATTTATAAATAACTACGTAAATTCTATTTAATCTTAATTTATTAGTTATAAAATTACTTAATAATTATAATCCTCTAATTTTCATTAAAATTGTTCATTTTAAAATATGTGTGATAGTTTATGATAAATTATGTTTTAAAAAACGATTATGTCTATAAATTATAAGTTTTATTAAATTGAGAAGTAAAAAATCAAACAATAATTAAGCAAATAAAATAATTTTTTCTATAATCCATGCATCCATCATCATCCTTTCAAAATTTTGTAATTTTCGTCAATTAAATTTTAAAATCTAGGTACTCTCAATAGAATTCCGACAACCAAATCCTCAGGAAAATCGTAGCCCACCATTGTCATTGCAAAGCCAAATCGTTAAGCTTTTGCGATGAAAATTAACCTTTACAACAAAAGTTATGATGCTAAGAATAAAAAATAAGGATTAGATTATGATGCTAGGTTGTATTTGATTAGGATTTAGAAAAGTTATCATAGAAACTGTTTAAAGATATTAATACTTATATATTTTATTAAACATTTCAAAACTCATAACTATTATTTTAAATTATAATTATTAAAATTATGATAGTTAAATATTATTTAAAATATATTTAATTATATTTAAAATATTTAAATTATTATATATGTTATTTATGTATTGTTATGATATGAATTTCAAACCTTAGATATTGATAATTTAAATATTATTCTTTATATCATTTTATATGTTTAAAAGAATAATTTAATCTATATTTTATTATGATTTTGTATCAGAATTGAGATTCAATTTCTATCATATCATCATTTTGAAATTTATATTTAACAATAATTAGAATTATATATTTTATTTATTTTTTCTCTCATAATTGTTTCGTTTTATAATATGTTATTAACACTAGAGCTCTTAAACATCTAAACTCTTGGTAAACATTTTTTTATCAAATTATGTCTCACCTTCTTTTTTTTATTCAAAGATGATTGGATAGTTTTTAATAAGATAATTATAAATATACTTCAATTTGATTCATTGTTGTATATATGGATTGACATTTTAACCATGGTTAATTAAAATTGTGATTATGTTTAAAATTTTGATAATTTTTATCTAAAAATAATCATAATTGATAAAACATGAGACGAAAATGATTATTGCAATACCGAAATCATCGTGGATCAAAATCGAATATATATTAATATTATTATTTTATATACATATAATTACATAGAAAAATATAATTTTAATAATAAAAAACATAATATTTTATAAAATTAAGGTAAATTTTATTTATTCTTACTTTGTATTTTTTATTTTACTTCAAAATATGTACTATATAGTTAAAAAATAAAAATTAATGTTAATATTTTAAATAATATAATAAAGTAAGAATTAAGTTAATATTTAAATTTTTTAAATTAAATATATTTTAAATAAATGTTAAAAATTAAAAAACGTAGTTAAACGATAAGAAATTGTTATTAACATATAACTAATCGTTATTAATTGAATATATCCGAAATTGATATAAGATAGTTATGGTTATTAATATAACTGTCCCTTCCGTCCTAGGTCTATTCATAATTGTATACGTTATAGGTGCTTAAATCAAATGATTATATACCATTTATATCATCTATTGTAAAATCTGCTTTTATTTTTATTTTTTTATGAGATTCATTAGAAAAAACATATCATTGTATTTATATTATTAAAAATATATAGTATCTCCTTCTAAGTTGTTAATTAACTCTATGTAAGTTTTGTTTGCGATAATGATTCTCATAATCTCTTATATATATATTAACAGCCTCAAATAATATTATATTTTATCAGGGTGTCAATTAATCATGGTTTAGGTATACCTTTGATGTTTGATCGCAGAATAATCACTTTGTATCTTTTGGAATTTTATAAAGATTATTATTGGATTTATTTCATGTATTATGATTGTCAGAACATAAATTTTCAAAATGTGTTATTAGAGTCATTTGTTTGATTGCATTAATAGAATCATATTGCATTAATAGAGTCATTTATCAGGGTGTTAATTAATCATGGTTTAGGCATGTCAGATTTATTAAGAAAGTTTACATTCACGTACATTTGTTTAGATATATTTATTAAATATTAAATTTTGTCATAATTATATCTTGAAAAAAATAAGAAATAATATCATATTTAATTATTATACTAAAATATATTGATAAAATAAGTACCGGTTTGAAATATAATAAAATGGACACGTACAAAAAAGATAAAATAAAGTCTTGAAAACAAACATAACTATTTTTACTTTATTTTTGATTTTATGTTACAATATAGATAGTAACATTAGATTAAATATTACTATTAATATAATGTTTTAAAAATATAATAATAAGATGCTAATAAATGTAGAAGATATTTAAGAATATAAAATTAATGGATAATATTAAATTGTAATTCAATTCTAAATCAATAATAGAATATGGTATAATTATTTATATATATACAATATTCATCTATTATTTATAATATGTTAAATTAATTTTTTTAAAATAAACAATGATAATATTTGAAACTTCATCCGTCTATATCCCTTAGGATAATTATATTGTTTTTATATTTGTACGATAACTAAACATTTATTAGACGTCGTCCTTAAAATTATTTGTTGATTAGTATCGATCTTTAATTACTAGATAACATGTATGAAATTACTTCAATAAAAAAATATGATTGATAAGTAAAGACTCCAAAATCATATATCAATAAAAATTGTTGTTATATTTAAATTTAATTATAAAGTAATAACTGTAACTTCTTTACTGTTTTACTTATTTAATTTTTTTTATGGAATTTAAGAATTTAAAAGTTGATGAATGTTATTTGATAATAGTTATTTTATTATAGTTGTGAAATTTTAATCAAAAATATATAAAATGTATGCTATTAAAGCAAAAAACTGAAGAAACTTTTTAGATGATTAACGTGATATATAGGTACTAGTCATTTTGTACGTGAATAGTTGCACAAACAATAATATATTGATAGTAATTACAAATTTTGTTATAAAACAAATTATAATTTTAAAATTTATAATAACAATAACAGTATTCATAATAATCTTAAACGAGATATAATTAGACAACATTAAAAATTAAACGGATTTAAATAATTATAGATCAATTTGAACGGCGTTCAATTAGATAACGTTTAATATAAAATAATGTGTTAGATTTTTTTTAATAATAAAAATATATGAGTTTGATATAAAAAATTATTTTTATTATTAAAAATTTTAAGAGTGATATTTATTTTTTTAAAAGTTTTTTTTCTTGTTAATCTCAATAACACAAAATTCAATGAAAACTTAAAAATAATCCAAAACATATAAATGATCAAATATATTTTAATTTAACTCATAATATAATATAAAATTTATTAAATAATATAAATTTAAATATATATGTACATATTTATTTTATAATTTACCATAAATAAATACATTATTGTATTACATTTTAAAACTCAACTAAATATATGGCATACATAAGTAATTTGGTAGAAATTAACAAAACTAATAATTTTAAATATTTTATAATTTAAATATTATTATTATTTTGTTTTGTTACCTTATTACTATATATCTTGTTTTAATATCTTATATATTATGTAAGAATATATATATATATATATATATATTGATTTTCATTATAATTTATATTAATATTAATATTTCCCGTGTTAAATAAATAAATGATGAGTGATAGAATAAGTGTTTTTCTTATCTTATGTCAAAAGTAGCAATAGTCTATTTATTTTTTTGTAACAGTTTAATCATTTAATTTAAAAAAACAATACAAATGATTAATTTTTCATTTTTTTTATTTGTTTCTCATACTTTTCAACTGTTATTGAGATACTTTTATAAATTATCTTTAATAATAGAAAACAATGACTACAAAATTGACATTAAAAAAATTAAAAATTTAATTATTTTTCACTACATAGTGATTCTTCATAACAAAATGATTAAACTGTTATAAAAAATAACAAATTAATTAAACTGTTCTAACAGATATAATTAAGAGAGCTTATGTATATTTTTCTCTTAAATATCTAATTTAATTTTCATGTGATTGATGTAGCTCCCATGCATTATGTGGCTGACAATCTATAAGCCAAAGAAGTTTGGCCTATCTTGGATCGCTATCTGGGTACCGAAATAAACAAAACTATTAGAGTTTAATTAATTTCTAATTACATTTATAGTTTTATGATTAAATTTATTTTTGAGTTATTGATATATTTGTCTTTTGGAACGACAGTTGTGCATTATAATTGGAGTGGTACTGATAGTTTTAGCCCCAATTGGTGCATTGAGAAATATCATATTTCAAGCCAAGACCTTCAAGTTTTACTCTTGATCAATTATATTTGAGTGGTGATCTTTATTTTTATTTATGTATAATATAGACATTTGTTGCGACTTTTGATTTTATTTATATTAATGCATTATCTTATCATAAGGATCCAAATGTCATATGCTTTCACTCTGTTTATTGTTATTTTATGGTATGATAATTATATCTCTCTTGATTTCCTTTTCTTCTTCGTTGGCTCTCTCAATATTCATAATATGCATTCAAAAATAGATTTTGTTACAGTATTGATGGGAATCAAGATAATTAGATCTTTGAATTATCTTTTCCAATAAATTAGCACTCTAATTTTGAATTTAGTTATGAATTTTTTATTTAGTTAATTTAATTTAATATTAATTTTTTATTTTAATTAGGATTTTAGACTTTAAATAAGGGTTTGAATTAGGCATCAAAATCTATATTCTTATCATAATCAAAATAGTCATAAATCAAAATTGTATCGTTCAAGTTAATGTTTCTCTTCCAATTCTCTTCTCTTCTCTTCTCATAAACTCTCAAATCGTTGATCCCTAATTTCTAATTATTATTTTTACAATTTTTTATTATCAATTCACATCAAACACTTAATTAATTTTTCACGTAGAATATTCACAATGGGAATTCATAATATAAATAAAGATTTAATTGCTCTAATTGAGAAAAAAATTGTAATTTGATCCTTGATGTAAAAAAATCAATTCAAGCCTAGACTAATATATGCTTTGGTCCAATTAATTAGAGTTCGTAAGTACAGTCAAAACTAGAGTTCGTGAGTACAGGCAAAACTAGTGATGTTGTAAACAATATCTGTTTTCCTCTAAAAACTAATATATGCTTTGGTTAATAAAAAGTGAAAGTTTTTGAGAAGCAATAACTCCAAAGCAAACAAACGTACAGTAAATCTGAAACATATTCTCGTGATTGAAAATTTAGATGATGCTTCAAACTTTTAGTATATCTTCAATTATGCTCTTGATTTTAATAAAAAGAGAAATAATATCCTCAATTTTTGACTTAATATTACTAATGTTCTTGGTAGATTAATGTTGTTAACTTTTTATCTAAAAATGTATTTTTTTTCTTATAGCTTTGATACCAAATTATGAGCTAGTTATTTAATGTTAATTGTTAATTCCTATAATTTCTATATATTATTGATTAAAGATAATTCTTTAATTTTTAATTATGTTCTTGGTTTTAATAAAAAGAGCAATAATATCCTCAATTTTTGACTTAATATTACTAACGTTCTTGGTAGATTAATGTTGTTAACTTTCTGTCTAAAAATATTTTTTTTTCTTATAACTCTGATTCCAAATTATGAGCTATTTATTTAATGTTAGTTGTTAATTCCTATAATTTCTATATATTATTAATTAAAGATAATTCCTTAATTTTCTTATAAGAATATTGTGTTATTTCAACATTTTAGAAATCTTTATAATTTATTTTTATCTTTCAATTCATTAGAAAATCCTTGAATATTATTTAATATATGAGATTGTAGATTATGTTTTTCATCTTCCATTTCCAACCCTAAATACTTAATTTTATGTTAAGCAATTATTACTTTCTCTTTAAAAAGTGCAATGCCTTATTTCCTATATTTTTATAGAATATTAATAATATTTAAATAATATTTATTTAATTCATTACTGAAAACCAAAATAACAATTATGTAAACATAACAAATATTTTATAATTTTCTTAAAAATGTTATCCATATATCTTTTAAAGATACCTAGAGTTTGTTTTAATCCAAATGATACAACAGTCTATTGAAACTGTCTTTGGGATAACTAAGTAATGTCAATTTTTGAGATTTCTCATCTAGTCTTATATGTCAAAATTCAATTTTACAATCAAAATTTGAAAAAATATTTCTTTTCTTTTATTAATTATTAGTTCTTTGGAATAAAGTATCAATTATTAGCAGTTTCTTTATTCGATGTTTTAAAGTTTATTATCATTTTTTTCTCTTCTTTTTTTAGCTTTTTTTTTCAACAAAGAATATCGTACTAGAGTGAGGTAAATTATTTAGTATTATGACTTTTAGTTCCAAAAAATTTTGAATTTGTTTTTCAAATTCAATCATGTATCATAGAGTATAAATAATTAATTTTACTCTTATAACCTTTTTAAGATCTTTTAATTATTTTAGATTTATTAATTTTGGATCTAAAAGATTTTCAAAGCTTAACGTTTTAATAATTTTCTGATACCTGTCAGGATTTTGTACCTCACCATTCTCTTTAATAAGATAATTATAAATATACTTCAATTTGATTCATTGTCGTATATATGGATTGACATTTTAACCATGGTTAATTAAAATTGTGGTTATGTTTAAAAATTTGACGATTTTTGTCTAAAAATAACCATAATTGATAAAGCATGAGACAAAAATTATTATTGTAATACCGAAATCGTGGTGAAAAAAATTGAATATATATTAATATTATTATTTTATATACGTATAATTACATAGAAAAATATAATTTTAATAATAAAAAACATAATACTTTATAAAAAACTTGTTTTCTAGTTAATCTTAATCACGTCAATGAAAAGTTAAAAATAATCCAAAACATATAAATGATTAAATATTTTTTAATTTAACTCATAACATAATATAAAATTTATTAAATAATATAAATTTAAATATATATGTACATATTTATTTTATAATTTACCATAAATAAATACATTATTATATTATATTTTAAAACTCAACCAAATATAACATTCATGTCATACATAAGTAATTTGGTAGAAATTAAAAAAACTAATAATTTTAAATATTTTATAATTTAAATATTATTATTATTTTATTTTGTTACCTTATTACTATATATCTTGTTTTATTATCTTATATATTTGTATATGTGTCATATTTTTATTTTTGATGATTTTGTCAATTGTTTTCTTAAATTATACATATTGTCGTTATTATCAAAAATAAATATATAAAAAAATAAAATAATATATTTTATTTTATCTATGGATTTTTAAAGAAATAAAGTTCTTATTATCTTATTTTATACATTTTAAAACTTTTTTGTTCTCTCTTATTTTATCTATTTTTATTAAATGCATAATTATCATACAAATAAATTAAAAAAGAGAAATTTATAGACATCATCTTTTGTAAAATAAATAGTTTCTACTCACGATTTTTAATAATTTACTATATTTTAAATATTAGAATAAATAACTATTTCTTATATCTAATAAAATTGATATATTTTATTTAACTTTAAAGTTTTCTAATATTTAGGAGGATGTCATTATTTTTTACAATATTTTTTATGTTTTATGCATTGTAATTTTTGTTTTACTATTTTTATTTTTATTTGTTTATCTATAGATTCATTTTGTTAGAAGAAGACTTTTACAAACACTATAATTCTTATTATTTTTAGAATTCTATGTAATTTATTGTAATAATTTAGTTACTATTTTGTTATAATATTAGTTATATAAGTGTCCAAATATATAATTCTAATTTATTAAATAAAACAGTGTTAAAATTAATCAATAACTTCAATTTTAATAAAAATATTTTTTTTCTCATATTGCACATATACTCCATTTGAAATTTATTATTGTATATAAAGTGGATATGTAATAAAAAATAATAGTTTTTGTTAGTTAATGGTAAATAAATAAATTACTCGTAAATCATTGATGAATAATTATGTGATTATATTTCATTTTAATTTTTTGGTTATAAATTTATGTAATGAATATAATCCTTTAATTTTCATTAGAATTGTTCATTTTAAAATATATGTGTGATAGTTAAAAGGTGTGTTTTTTTTTCTTCCTAAGATTATGTTTAAAATTATAAGTTTTATTAAATTAACTTAATACTTAATTATTTATCAAGTAATAGATAAGTGATAAAAACAAACTATATGTGTTCATTTTAAAATGTTGATTCTAACCATTATTCTAAAATATAAATATAAAAGAAAATTAAATCATATATTTTATATTATTTATAAGTTTTTCTATAAATAAAACTTTTACAATTTTATATCGAATATTTCAAAGACTTTTTTACATTCTGATGATGTTTGGTTGGATAGAATCAAACCCACAAATATTGTGAATACATGATAATATTACTAAAATGTCGTTGTCCAAAATATCTTAAATATTGTGAATATTAAAAAAAGGTAAGAGTTTATGAAGAATTGTTTTAGCCCTATAGAAGTTCCCACCTGCCCATAGGCTAGTTTTCTTAATTTGTCTTTCTTAAAGTGGACAGTTTGCACTTTGCCTTTAAATTCATCTTAAGATTTCTAAGTGTTCCACTCTTTTTACTGCCTTAACTGTCAATATCCCCCGAGTTCTAGTGACCATAGAGCAAAGAAGTTCTCATGTTCTAGGATTACTTTATATATCTAATTTCTCAACTTTAATAAATCTTTTTCCTTACCACTTGTGATTGAAGTTTCAAATAATTAGAAATCAATCAAATTTATTTTTATATTATCTAGATTTATCTGTTTATAATATTTAATATTATCTAGATATATCTATTTATAATAGTTAATATAATTAGATATTTTACTTAATTATTTCAAATCTTTTAACTACTTCTTCAACAATATTTATTTTTGTAAAAAATTATCTTAATATATTTACTTATGGTAAACATCTTTATAATTAAGAGACCTTCCGATGTATATTTTTCTCTTAAATATCTAATTTAATTTTCATGTGATTGATGTTGCTCCCATGCATTATGTGACTGACAATCTACAAGCCAAAGAAGTTTGACCTATCTTGGATCGCTAACTGGGTACAGAAATAAACAAAACTATTAGAATTTAATTAATTTTTAATTATATTTATAGTTTTATGATTAAATTTATTGTTGAGTTATTGATATATTTGTCTTTTGGAACGACAGTTGTGCATTATAATTGGAGTGGTATTGATGGTTTTAGCCCCAATTGGTGCATCGGGGAATATCATACTTCAAGCCAAGACCTTCAAGTTTTACTCTTGATCAATTATATTTGGGTGGTGATCTTTATTTTTATTTATATATAATATAGACATTTGTTGCGACTTTCGATTTTATTTATATTAATGCATTATCTTATCATAAGGATCCAAATGTCATATGCTTTCACTTTGTTTATTGTTCTTTTATGGTATGACAACAATTTCTCTCTTGATTTCCTTTTCTTCTTCGTTGGCTCTTGAATATTCATAATATGCATTCAAAAACAGATTTTGTTATAGTATTGATGAGAATCAAGATAATTAGATCCTCAAATTATCTTTTCCAATAAATTAGCACTTTAATTTTGAATTTAGTTTGTTATGAATTTTTTATTTAGTTTATTTAATTTAATATTAATCTTTTTATTTTAATTAGGATTTTAGACTTTAAATAAGGGTTTGAATTAGGCATCAAAATCTATCTTCTTTTCAGAATCAAAATTGCATCATTCATGTTAATGCTTCTCTCCCAATTCTCTTCTCTTCTCTTAAACTCTCAAATCATTGATCCCTAATCCCCAATTATTATTTTTACAATTTTTTATTATCAATTCACATCAAATACTTAACTAATTTTTCACATAGAATATTCACAATGGGACTTCATACTATAAATAAAGATTTAATTACTCTAATGGAGAAAAAATTATAGTTTGATCCTTGATGTCAAAAAGATTAGTTCAAGCCTAGACTAATATATGCTTTGCTCCAATTAATTAGAGTTGCGTGAGTATAGGCGAAACTAGTGATGTTGTAAACAATATTTTTTTCCTCTAAAAACTAATATATGCTTTGGTTAATAAAAAGTGAAAGTTTTTGAGAAGTAATAACTCCAAAGCAAATAAACGTACAGTAAATCTGAAACATATTCCCATGATTGAAAAATTTCGATGATGCTTCTAACTTTTAGTTTATCTTCAATCGACGCTACATCCTACGTGGATAGCATCGGTTCTACACCGAACCGACTTTAAATTCATTATAAGTTGGGTTTTTCCAAAAATCGACTTTACATATTGACTTAAATACTCATTTTTGTAGTAGTACAAAAAGGAAGAAGTCCTTGAGGTAACCACTTAAGTAATTCATGACATATATTTTGTAGACAGATGCATTGAATCACCATTCTTATGTGCTTCTATGAATACATCTAAACCTAACTCAAACAAAATAAAATGAATAATGAAAAGAACTACAGAGATTGCCTTTTCATCACCACATTCCACCATCAATATTAAAGAACTGGAATAATAAAACAGTGAACTAAATTATTCTCTAATATAACAATACACAAGCGGGGTATAATCTTAATATAAGTAGACATGAATTAGTAGACTAAATCGATGCTAAGAACTCTGCTAGCCCAACTACTTCCTCAGGCGGATCATAACAACCTATGAGATAGATTTTAAAATTAAAAAAACGATGAAAATTATTTAGAACTACTTTAAATTTGAAGTAATTTTGTTTAAGGTAAACAAGTAGACATGAATTAGTAGACTAAATTAACCCAGTTTCATTATCCCAAGAGAGCTTGCAAGAACTACAGTCAATAGAATATCTTATACTCCCCCACACTACCATGTGCCAACTATTAGGATTGGAACAAAAGAGATAAAAACAATAAAATGAAACTAAATTTCAATTAAGAGAAATGGATCATAGTTCCCAAAAATTTTACAGGGTTGACTGTAAAGTGGAACCATAATTATTATTATTGCACATTAGCAATGAAGGGAATAAATAAAATCAACTATTCTATCAAATGGAATATAAGCCATTGTAACACGCATAAATGATATCATTAACAACAACAAAAAACATGAACTATTATTTCTATCTTACCCAAGGGTATTATCTCCAAGATCTTCTTCTCTATGCCTTCTCAAAGTTTGGCAGTCATATCAGATGCGACAAAACCAGGAGCTACTGTTGGAATATTATGGATCAAAACTCAAGAACACTCAAGAACACTTAAGAACAATTTTCTAGAAACACTTAGAAACTCTCAAACTTTTGTTTCTGATTTCTTTAACTTGATTATTACATTGCTACTGAGAGGTATTTATAGAAACAACTAATAAATCTAAGCCATACAATATAAATCTACCAAAACAATCTAAACCATACACCTATCTCCTTACCTAACCCATTTATTTTCTTTTTCCCACCAACAATGAGCTGTATCTTTATCAATCCAGATCATCACTGTTAAGTATCCTTATCCCACATCGACTAGGAATAAAACAGCAAATTCGCTTATAAGCTTGGGTAACCCTTAACTTAATGAGATCTTATTAGGTTGAATTAGGCCTGAGTTTCTAACATGGTATCAGAGCTGGGCCTAGTCTCTATGTGCTTGGACCTAATTGGGCTCTACCACAGTCTCACCGTGGCGTTAATGTCCACCTTTGTCTACCGTGTGGAGGGGGGCTGTTAAGTATCTTTATCCCACATCGAATAAAGCAGCAAATTCGCTTATAAGCTTGGGTAACCCTTAACTTAATGAGATCTTATTGGGTTGAATTAGGCATGAGTTTCTAACAATCACCATAGAAGCTTCCATGAGCTGGACTTCAAATGGGTTAGAATATTTCAAAAAGTTTGTTTTTGATTTCTTTAAGCTTGTAAACAAAATTACAAACCAACAGCTACAACATTGACCTTCACGTAAAGAATACAACAGAACTACTTGAGTTATCAAACAGTACAGCAGTGGACAAATACCAATGAAATTATCAAGCTTTAACAACCAAATATGAAGTGTCTTTGCATGCATACGGACTATTAGATCCAAAATACTCACATTGATATTCATGCTTGCATATTCCTTAGCGACAATTACACCAGCTTTTGTAGCACTGTAGTTGGCTTGTCCAGCATTCCCAACCAGACCAACAATAGATGCTATATTGACTATTCTTCCCTAAAAGAAGGTAAACACGCTAAGAAACTATGGTAGAAAAATATGATCTTAAAGTAATAGCTAGAAAAATATGAACTTTTACATTATTTTAAATTAATTGAATTATTTTATAGGAATAAGTTGCATAAAATTCTTTTTATCAATATAAAAAACTTTGCATATTGCTTCTAAGTTTAGTTGCACCAATCCCTGGCAAATAAGAAAACCCCAGGTCATGTCGAGGGTAATTAGCTTTTTTTCTTTTTCATCATAGTTTTGGCTGCAGCCTGGAAAATGAGAATCTCTTAGACATTAGACACTATAAGCTTCAATACGTAAAATTAATTGTGAGATTCAAATCAATAACCTCTTGCCATTGAGATTTTTTCATTCTCATCAATAATCCATCCCGTGTTATTCCTACAAGGATCATAGAACATTAAGCACAAACGTTTAAAAAAGGGAACCTTTTATAAAAGAAAATAATTTTTTGCCTGCATTATTGATCAATACATCTACTGTTCCCCTACGCATCGACCACCTGTACACATTTATAGTATATTAAAATTAGGATTGTAAACCACAGTTATAACAGAGATAATTGTAAGCAGATACAAAGAGTATAGATGCCCACAGTTTTAATCATGGACTATACATCTTCTTTTGACCACCACTTGCCTCAATCTGTAGCACAGTTAAGTAACTACTTGATGTTTTGGCACAGACCCCAAATAACACATGAAAAACTTATCATACATAAATAATATACAGAGAATAAGTCACTAATATAACGCATCTGGATTATATAAGTAACATCTAATCATCATAGATAATGATAACACACACAAAAGAAAACATGTGATAGATGAAACAGAAAATGAAGGATAACATATGTATAGACAAAAATTAAAATAAGCCAAAAAGTTACATATAACCAACTGACAAGCACACATATTTTTAAGTAAAATAAATAATATATTAAAATAAAAAGAAATAAAATTTAATCTAATTATTCAAAATATTTTGTGTTTTATTATTTAAATTGTATTTTTCTATGTAATTATAGGTATATAATATAATAATATTAGTATATGGTTGATTTCGATTAATCATAGTTTTGATATTACAATGACCATCATTGCTCCACGTATTATCGATTATGATTATTTTTGAAAAAAATTGTTTGATTTTTACGAATAATTATAATTTCAGTTATCCACGGTTAAAATGTCTATCTATTATTTAGAATGCAATTAAACATCAAATGAGACAGTAGAAAGAGAACAAAAAAAGAACAATGCATACCTGGTGAGAAACTTCTTCAATTTCTTTTAATGCACTTGCATAATTTACAAGTACCTAAACCGTGCAGTAAAGCCTACAATTATCAACAAAATAGATAGAAAGATAATGAGGAAAAAATTGCACCATTTGAAAAAGAAAATAGATTCGCACAAGCATTACACTAACTCGAAATATGTTTTCAGCATTTGGAAAACTTACAAGACTAGCCCATGGAAAAGTTACAATTCTAAATAGAAAGAAACTTAAGAAACCAAAATATAATTTATTGTTGGATTATAATTTGATCCAAAAACATTCATGGAAACTTATAAACATGAATGTAAAGAAAACAGAAGAAAAAATGGATTGAAAACATACCTCCAACCATTAATCAAGTTTTACCACTTTCATGAGAATTCTAATGGGTTTTTGGTTTGATACTTCTAAATCTTTCTCAGTTATCACGATTGTGCAGAGAATAATTTACTGAAGATTGTTTCTAAATCAATTGAATTCTCTCAGTTTTCTACCATAGTAGGCTTAGGGATCAAACTGAATATTTATAAGCACGTCTCAAGTGCTCTGTCCATCAAAGAGAAAATGGATGTGCGCTTAAGGGGCTACAGAACGTGGGTGATGAAAGTTATGGATATGAACCATATTCTAGCCAACCGTTCAACTGCTCGGTTGGTTACCCAGCTTTTCAGAGAGAAAAATCAACATTCTTCCAGTTTGTTCATATATTCCATCCATTATGAGAAACAAAACATATGAATCATGACGATAGGTCCTCTAATAATGAGTATTATCTTCCATGTATCACGATGCATTATGCATCTTAAGTCCATACAACTTAATGAATAAACCCTATGTTTATTCAAAGTTCATTACTTGAATATGTTTTCTTAAAATATATGAATAAATGAAATATGTGCATATTAATGAGAAAACACCAACTGAATAAGAGTTTTATGAAAATAATAAAGGTACATACAATCTTTCATCCGAAATCTCTCTAAAATTTTATTGATATAGGTCTCTTAAGACAAACCCAAAATGCCTCGAGATCTGTCCTTATGGATCTTAATGCCAATGACATAAGATGTCTCACCCATGTCCTTCATATCAAATTTCTTCGAAAGGTGTTGTTTCACCTCATATAGCAAACTCTTATCATTGGTTGCAAGAAAAATATCATCCATATATAGCACCAAAAAACAAATCTTGCTCCCATTAACTTTCTGGTATATACATTGATCCATGACATTCTTTTCAAAACCGAATGAAGTGATGATGTTATGAAATTTCAAATACCATTAACGAGAGGCTTTTTAATCCATATATGGATTTATTAATCTTACAGACCAAGTGCTCACCATTACTAGAGGATAATCCTTTAAGTTGTTTCATGTAAACCTCTTCCTCTAGGTTACCATTATGGAAAGTCATTTTCACATCCATTTTATGCAAATCCAAATCAAAATGGGCAACCAATGCCACATGAGGTGAATCTTTCTTAGATACAAGAGATAATGTCTCCATGTAGTCGATTCGCTCTTTTTGAATGAATCCTTTGGAAATGAGTTTTCCTTATGTTTCTCAATGTTGCCTTATGAGTCTTTCTTTGTATTGAAGACCTAATTACATCCAATGGCTTTTACATCATCAGCCAACTTGACGAGATCCCAAACTCAATTAAACGTCATAGAATCCATCTATTCTTTCATGGAATTGTACCATAAGTTTGAAACCTTAGAACTCATGGCCTATGCAAACGTCTCAGGATCAATTTTGGCTCCAACATTGTAGTCACACTCTTGTAGATACATAACATAGTCACTAGAAATTATCGATTTTCTTACTTTAGTAGATCTTCTAAATGTTGTATTAACATTCTCCTGATGATAAGGATCATGTTGTTCAGCTGGTTGTTCGACAGTTTCAAGCATCTGTTGAACTTTAGCATTTACTGGATCAGAATCAACAGCTTGTGGTACTTACAAGACTGGTTCTTCAACATGTGTTTGTACTTGAGGCTCATTGTTAACAACAACGATTAGTCAATTACTTGAAGTGGTACACTGAGCATCTGAATGATCTTTCTCAAGACTAAGGCCCTGGGATTGATTACTCCCACTAATCAAGTCATTCTCAAGAAATTTTTCATTTCTTGATTCCACAAACCTAGTCTTATGAGATTAATAATAAAACCTATATCCCTTTGACCTTTCAACATAACCAACAAAATATCCACTTATGGTCCTTGGGTTGAAATTCTTTTCTTGTGGATTGTAGACTCTTACTTCAAATGGACAGCCACAAATGCATACATGTTGTAAATTTAGTTTCCAACCCTTGAATAACTCAAAAGGTGTCTTTGGGACATCCTTGGTTAGAACTGAGTTCAATATATACGTAGCCATCGTAAGAGCTTCAGTCTACAAGGACTCAAGAAGTTTGATGCTAGCAAGCATGCTTCAGACCATGTCAAATAATATTCAGTTTCTCCTTTTAGCTACTTCATTTTAGTCCGAAGAGCCTGAAAAACTATATTGGGAAACAATCCCATTCTCTTGTAAAAATCTCGCAAATGAACCACTTACTTGTCCACTCTCAATGTATCTACCATAGTACTCTCCACCTCTATCCAATCTCACGATCTTAATTTGTTTGTCACATTTTTTCTCTACTTCAACTTTAAACACCTTAAAAGCATCTAGTGCTTCATTCTTATTGTTAAGAAAGTAGAGATGCATATATCGTGAGTTATCATCTTTGAAAGAGATGAAGTAATTATCATGGTATGCATCCATATCTGGACTACAAATGTCAATGCGTATGATTTTCAATAATATAGAGCTCCCATTGTCACCCTTCTTCGACTTGTTAGTATACTTGACCTTAATGCAGTCTATACAAGTCTTAAAGTCATTAAAATCTAGAGTACTAAGTACCCCATCATTTACCAACCTTTTAATTATCTCAATATAGATATATCCCAATCTTTGATGTCATAACATAGAAGAGTCTTCGTTCACAACACATCGTTTAGTACCAATATTTTCATGAACGTGCATAGTTGTATGGTTTTCATCATTTTGTACATTAAAGAGAAAAACACCATCAGACAAAGTATTATATCCAATAACATCAAATTTATAAAATAAATTAAAACGCGAGTTTGAAAAGTTAAAGGAATAACCATCTGTTACAAGTATGGATATTGAAATTAAATTCCTAAAAAAACTGGGAATATAAAATGTCTTTTTCAAATTTAAAATGAAATCACTACTTAAAAACAAATTATATGTGCCAGTGGCCTCTATATTTAAAGGCATCTTATTTCCTGAATAGACATTAAGCTCACTTCTTACTAGTTTCTGCGGGTCTCGCAAGTCTTACAATGAATTGGTAACATGGATTGTAGAACCATAATCAATCCACTATGTGTTTTGATTAACATCAGTCATATTGGATTCATAACAAACAAACGAAAGTTGAGTACTATTCTTATCAAGTCATTTCATGAACTTGGAGCATTATTTCTTAACATCCCCCTTCTTCTTGCAGAAGAAGCACACAATCTCTTTCTTAATGTCCTTCTGAGGAGGGATTTTTCCCTTCCCCTTACCCTTGGCTTGATGCTTCTTGTTGTTCTTCCCAGAGGTAGTTAAGTTCACATTCTCCTTTACACTTTCAATTTCCTCCATAAACAACCCCCTTCTTCCTTAAAACACATGGTCAACAACTTATTGATCGACCATTTGTCCTTATGTATATCATAGAATATCTTAAATGGGCTATATTGTTGAGGTAAGGTACAAAAGGATGTAGTGAACCAAGATGGGTTATGACATCTCAACCTCCAATGTTTTCAATTGGGCCACAATATCCGATATTTTCATCTTTATGAACATAACGGAGAGACGATTATATCACTCCCACTTATCATAAAGAACAACTATATCTGGAGAGCTAGTTTCAGTTAATATAGGGGGCTCCTCTTTTCTAATGTTGTAATCTATGTCCATCCATCCCAAGTGAAAGAGAACTCTTTCCTTCTAGACCTTGTAGTTGTCCTCTTTGAGCTGGGGAACATCACATTTCATATCAGAGTAATTAACAGGTTGAATTGTTGCAATAAATTAAATATCCATGCTCATGTTACTAAATTTGAAGCTAAAATATGATATGTTCTATCAATGTAAAATCATGTAAAAATATGAATCTAATGACATGAAACTTACCTATATGCTAAAATTCTAATTCAATTAGATTCATCTTAACTTTATGATGAAAATATCAAATTATGTTCATTTTCCTAATCCCTGTAGGTAAATTAGAAAATATAATTTGATATTCTATCATAATTAATCACACAAAAATTTATTATGAGATAAGATTTATTATATCAATAGCAATACTCATAATAACCTTAAACAAGATATAATTAGACAATATTAAAATTTAAACAGATTTAAATAGTTATAGATCAATTTGAACGAAGTTTAATTAGACGACGTTCAATATAAAATGATGTGTTATACTTTTTTTAATAATAAAAATATAAGAGTTTGATATAAAAAACTATATTTATTATTAAAAAATTTAAGAGTGATATTTATTTTTTTTAAAGTTTGTTTTCTTGTTAATCTCAATCATACAGAAATTGGTGGAAAGTTAAAAATAATCCAAAACATATAAAGGATCAAATATTTTTTAATTTAACTCATAACATAATATAAAATTTATTAAATAATATAAATTTAAATATATATGTGCTTATTTAATTTATAATTTACCATACATAAATACATTATTGTATTACATTTTAAAACTCAACCAAATATACATAAGTAATTGGATATCAAATAAGAATTTAAATGTGTTTAAAATATAGAAATAATAATAAGAAGCTGATAAGTAATTTGGTAGAAATTAACAAAACTAATAAATTTAAATATTATATAATTTAAATCTTATTATTTTATTTTATTTTGTTATCTTATTACTATATATCTTGTTTTATTATCTTATATATTTGTATATGTGTCGTATTTTATTTTTGATGATTTTGTCAAATTTTTTCTTAAATTACATATATTTTTGTTATTCTCAAAAATAAATATATAAAAAAATCAAATAATATATTTTACTTTATCTATGAATTTTTAAAGAAATAAAGCTCTTATTATCTTATTTTATACATTTCAAAACTTTTTTGTTATCTCTTATTTTATCGATTTTTATTAAATACATAATTATCATCAAAAGAAATTAAAAAGAGAAATTTATAGACATAATCTTTTGTAAAAGAAATAGTTTCTACTCACGATTATTAATAATTTACTATATTTTAAATATTATGATAAATAACTATTTCTTATATAAAATAAAATTGATATCTTTTATTTATCTTTAAATTTTTCTAATATTTACTAGAATGTCATTGTTTTTTACAATTTTTTCTATGTTTTATGCATTGTATTTTTTGTTTTATTATTTTTATTTTTATTTTGTTCTTCTATAGATACATTTTGTTAGAAGAAACTTTTACAAACACTATAATTCTTATTATTTTTAAAATTCTATGTAATTTATTGTAATAATTTAGTTACTATTTTGTTAGTATATTAGTTATGTAAGTGTCCTAATATATGATTCTAATTTATTAAATAAAATAATGTTAAAATTAATCAATAACCTCAATTTTAACAAAAAAAATATTTTTTTCTCATATTGCACATATACTTCATTTGAAATTTATTATTGTATATAAAGTGGATATGTAATAAAAAATAATAGATTTTGTTAGTTAATGGTAAATAAATAAATTACTCATAAATCACTGATAAATAATTATGTGATTATATTTTATTTTAATTTTTTGGTTATAAATTTATGTAATGAATATAATCCTTTAATTTTCATTAGAATTGTTCATTTTAAATTGTAGGTGTGATAGTTAAAAGGTGTGTTTTTTCTTCTTTAAGATTATGTGTAAAATTATAAGTTTTATTAAATTAACTTAATACTTAACTATTTATCTAACAATTATTTTAAAATATAAATATAAAAGAAAATTAAATTAAATCATAAATTTTATATTATTTATAAGTTTTTCTATAAATAAAACTCTTACAATTTTATATCGTATATTTCAACGAATATTTTACATTCTAACGATGTTAATTTGATTGGATAGAATCAAACCAAAAAATATAATAAGTTTTACTGATTACTACATCTAATAATAAAAATATCGACGACATCATTAACATTGTTTTATCATTGTCGTTATTTTATACATCTTGATATTAATATGTGATATCTATATCTTTTAACAAAATTATTGATAATATTACTGTAATGTCGTTGTTCCTTATATTTCTCTTAAATATATTTTTTTATTAAAATATCTTAAATATCGTGAATACTATTATTACAATATCACTTAATATAGCTAAAATGTTAAACTCATTTTTTCTCACATTTTGTCGGAGGAATATATTCTCTGTTTTGTTCTTCGCAGCCTTAAGAAAATATATTCTCCTTTCTCAGTTTTTTTTTCTTTCCTAATGAATTTAAAGAAAGGTGAGGGTTTATGAAGAGTTGGTTTAGCCCTATAGAAAGGATCAAAAAGCTCCCACCTGCCCATAAGCTAGTTTTCTTTTCACTTGCTTAATTCGTCTTTCTTAAAGTGGACACTTTGCACTTAACCTTTAAATTCATCTTAAGATTTCTAAGTGTTCCACTCTTTTTACTGCCTTAACTGTCAATATCCCCCGAGTTCTAGTGACCATAGGGCAAAGAAGTCCTCATGTTCTAGGATTACTTTATATATCTAATTTCTCAACTTCAATAAATCTTTTTCCTTAATTTGCAGGATTTGTTATCCAACTTGTGATTGAAGATTCAAATAATTAGAAATCAATCAAATTTATTTTCATATTATCTAGATTTATCTATTTATAATATTTAATATTATCTAGATATATCTATTTATAATAGTTAATATAATTAGATATTTTACTTAATTATTTCAAATTTTTTAATTTCCTATTATACAATATTTTTAATTTTTTTGTAAAAATTTATCTCGATATATTTACTTACATCAACATTTTAAGAATTTTAATAATTTTTACCAAATTAAAGACCCTAAACATCTTTATTTTTCCAATTCATTTGAAAAATTAAAAAAATTATTTTATTTTAAATAGATTGTAAAAATATATAACAATTTATGTGCAATAAAAATATTATTTTACTAGAAATCTTAAGAGAGCAAAACATGTGAAATAGAAATTCATAAGTAGCTTTGGTTTTTTAATGGAAAAATTGTACACAATCACTTTATAAGATAATAATAATAATAATAATTTATTGATATATTTGTGTAAATTATATATAAAATTAAATAAGGGATAATATATTTAAATATTTTAATTTTTTATTAATTAAATAATAAATTATTAAAAATTAAAATATTAAAAATTATATATTAAATTTATTTACTTAAATTGATATAACCAACATCGTTAATCATTATCATGTATAAAGTTTTGATAAAATGTGAGCACATATGAATTCTGGTCTTTTCCAAAATGCTTATGAAGAATCGAGATATCAAAAATGTTTATTTATCTTGAAAATATTTTATTAAATTATTTTGAAAAATTATAAAATAACAACTTAAAAATATATAACAATAAAAATACTTCAATAATACTGAACATAATTTAATTAAATTTTGTCCAACATTCAATGAATCTAAATGACCGTAATTTAATTTAAATAGCGATCAAAATAAAATGATATGTCAATAGAAAAAAATTATGAAATGAACATAATAAGTACTATTTTGTGATTATAAATTTTAACCGTATTATTTTTATTATTATTTTGAAAAATTACATAAAATAATGACTCTAAAATTTATAACAATAAATATAACACTCATATATTTTAAAATTTTATTTTTTATTAATTAAATAATTAATAATTAAAATATTAAAATATTAAAAATTATATATTAAATTTATTTATTTAAATTGATATAATCAACGTCATTAATCATTATCACTTATTGAGTTTTGATAAAATGTAATTACATAAGAATTCCGGTCTTCTCCAATATGCTTACAAAGAATCTAGATTTTATAAAAATGTTTATTTATCTTGAAAACTTATTATTAAATTACTTTTAAAAATTATAAAAATAATAACTTAAAATATATAACAATAAAAATACCTCAATAATATTGAACAGAATTTAATTAGACGACGTTAAACACTGAAGGGGTTTAAATAATCATAATCTAGTTTGAACCGCGTTTAAAATAAAATAATATATAAATAGAAAAAAATTATTAATTGAACATAATAAGTACTATTTTTATGATTATAAATTTTATTCTGTTATTTTTATTATTTTTAAGAAAAATTACATAAAATAGAAACTCGAAAATTTATAATAATAAATATAACACTCATATATTAAATTAAGAAATATATGAATTAATGTTATAGGATGATATTTGTTCTTATAAGTTTTATAGTAAAAAAAACCTTTAACTCAAAACTATGAATTATTAAAATGTCGTTGTCTCTTATATTTCGCTTAAATATCTAATTTTTATTTAAATATCTTAAATATTGTGAATATTATTACTACAATATCACTTAATATTGCTAAAATGTTAAACTCAATTTTTGGTCACATTTTGTCGAAGGAATATATTCTCTGTTTTGTTCTTCGCAGCATTAAGAAAATATATTCTCCTTTCTCAATTTTTTTTTCTTTCCTAATGAATTTAAAGAAAGGTGAGGGTTTATGAAGAGCTGTTTTAGCCCTAAAGAAAGGATCAAAAAGCTCCCACCTGCCCATAAGCTAGTTTTCTTTTCAATTGCTTAATTTGTCTTTCTTAAAGTGGACAGTTTGCACTTTGCCTTTAAATTCATCTTAAGATTTCTAAGTGTTCCACTCTTTTTACTGCCTTAACTGTCAATATCCCCCGAGTTCTAGTGACCATAGAGCAAAGAAGTCCTCATGTTCTAGGATTACTTTATATATCTAATTTCTCAACTTCAATAAATCTTTTTCCTTAATTTGGAGGATTTGATATCCCACTTGTGATTGAAGTTTCAAATAATTACATCAATCAATTAAATTTATTTATTTATAATATTTAATATCATCTAGATATATTTATTTATGATAGTTAATATAATTAAATATTTTACTTAATTATTTCAAACCTTTTAACTACTTCTTCTATAAGTTTTTTAAATTTTTTGTAAAAATTTATCTCAATATATTTACTGAAATCAATGTTTTAAACTTGATTTTACATAAATTCAAAATTTCAATAAGTTTCACCAAATTAGAGACAGTAAACATCTTTATTTTCCCAATTCATTTGAAAAATTTATTTTATTTTAAATATGTTGTAAAAATATATAACAATTTATGTACAATAAAAATATTTTTTACTAGAAATGGTAAGAGAGCAAAACATGTGAAATAGAAATTCATCCGTAGCTTTGCTTTTTAATGGAAAAATTGTACCCAATCACTTTATAAGATTATTATAATAATAATAATAATAATAATAATAATAATTTATTGGTATGTTTGTATATATTATATATAAAATTTTAAATAAGGTATAATTTATTTAATTTTTAAATTTTTTTTATTAATTAAATAAAAAATTATTAATAATTAAAATATTAAAAATTATATATTAAATTTATTTACATATAAACAATAAACATCATCCTGTATACTAAAATTATATATTAATTAAAAGAATCTTAGATTTTATCAAAAATATTTATTTATCTTGAAAATATATTATTAAATTATTTTGAAAAATTATAAAAAAGATAATAACTTAATTTAAACGGTGATTAAAATAAAATGATATATCATTAGAAAATATTTATGAAATGAACATTATTTTTGTGATTATAAATTTTAATAGTGTTATTTTTATTATTTTTTTTGAAAAATTACATAAAATAATAGCTCTAAAATTTAAAACAATAAAAATAATTTAAAAAAAACGTTAAACTCAAAACTACGGAATGTTTTTTTTAACATACAAAACTAATTATCTTTCTCATTTAGTTTCTCGAGGAAAAAAACAAACTAATTTAAATATTTGTATTATATTTTTGAATTATATTAACTTAATAATTTTAAGATAGTATTTTAAAAATATAGTAAAATAGACGCACATAAAAAAAAAGAAAAAAATAAAGGCTTCGAAACATAATTAGATATTTGTACTTTATTTTTGATTCTATGATACAAAAGTTATATGAAAGAGTAATGGAACATATGAAATTCTAATTTAATTAGACATCACTAACTATAATTTGTTATAGTTATCTAGTACTTAGTACAAAATCAGAAAATATTTTTTATTATATATTATTTTAATTATATAATTTTATAATAACAATAACAATAATTTATTGGTATATTTGTATATATTATATATAAAATTTAAAATAAAATATAATTTATTTAAATTTTTTATTTTTTATTAATTAAATAATAAATTATTAAAAATTAAAATATTAAAAATTATATATTAAATTTATTTATTTTAATTGATATAATCAAGATCATTAATCATTATCACTTATTGAGTTTTGATAAAATTTACATAAAACTGTCGGTCTTCTACGAGATGCTTATAAAGAATAGAGATTTTATCAAAAATATTTATTTATCTATAAAAAATATTATTAAATTACTTTAAAAAATTATAAAAATAATAATTTAAAATTTATAACAATAAAAATACCTCAATAATATTGAACAAAATTTGAATAAATAATGTTAAACATTGAAAGAATTTAAATGATCATAATTTTTAAACGACGTAAAAAATGAAATAATATATCAATAGAAAAATTTATGAAATGAACATAATAATAAGTGCTATTTTGTGGTTATAAATTTTAATTGTATTATTTTTATTATTTTTTTGAAAAATTACATAAAATAACAACTCGAAAATTTATAACAATAAATATAACACTAATATATTAAATTAAGAAATATATGAATTAATGTTATTGGATGATATTTGTTGTTATAAGTTGTATAGTAGTTAGTTATTTGATTATTTAAAAAAAATCTTTAACTCAAAACTAAGGAATTGTTTTTTAACATATAAAACTAATTATATTTCTCATTTAGTTTCTGTAGAAAAAAGACCAAACCAATTTGAATATTTATACTTTATTTTTGAATTCTATGTTACAACTTGAAAAAATTATATTAACTTAATAATTTTCAGATAGTATATTGAAATATAATAAAATGGACACACAAAAAAGAAAAAAAAAAGCTTAAAAAAATTAGATATTTGTACTTTATTTTTTATTTTATGATACAAAAGTTATATGAAAGAGTTCTAATTCAGTTAGACATCAATAACTATAATTTGTTATAATTATCTAGTCTTAGGTGCAAAATCATTACGTATCTTTTATTATATTAATTGTATAAATTTATAATAATAATAATTATTATTATTATTATTATTATTATTTATAAAATTTTAAATAAGATATAATTTATTTAAATTTTTTATTTTTTATTAATTAAATAATAAATTATTAAAAAATATATATTAAATTTATTTATTTAAATTGATATATTCAGCATCATTATCACTTATTGAGTTTTGATAAAATGTAAGTAAATAAGAATTCCGGTCTTCTCTCCAAGATGCTAATAAAGAACGAAGATTTTATCAAAAATGTTTATTTATCTCAAAAAATTATTATTAAATTATTTTAAAAAATTATAAAATAATAACTTAAAATATATAACAATAAAAATACCTCAATAATATTAAAAATAATTTAATTGGATGGCGTTAAACATTGAACGGGTATAAATAACTATAATCTAATTTTAACAACGTTTAAAATATAATGATATGTCAATAGAAAAAAATTATGAAATGAACATAATAAGTATTATTTTTATGATTATAAATTTTAATCGTGTTATTTTATTAATTTTATGAAAAATTACATAAAATATATACTCTAAAATTTATAATAATAAAAATAACACTCATAAGAAATATATGAAATAATGTTATAAGATGATATTTGTTGTTATAAATTTTATAGTAAAAAAAAAACCTTTAATTCAAAACCATGGAATTTTGTTTTTATATACAAAACTAATTATCTTTCTCGTTTAGTTTCTCGAGAAAAAACAAACTAATTTAAATATTAGTACTTTATTTTTGAATTCTATGTTATAATCTAACAAAATTATATTAACTTAATATTTTTTAGATATTATTTTGAAAATATAGTAAAATGGACGCGCACAAACAATAAAAAAATAAAGGCATAAGAATAAAATTAGATATTTGTAGTTTATTTTTTATTCTACGATACAAAAATTATATGAAATATCAATATTTAAATAAATATTTTAAAAATATAAAATTAAAATCATAATAAAGATATAAGATGTTTACCATGAAGAGAAAGTAATGGACCATATTAAACTCTAATTCAATTAGAGATAAATAACTATAATTTGTTATAGTTATCTAGTCCTTAAGCACAAAATCAATATATATTTTTTAGGAATTTTAAAGTTTATTCTTATAGATGTGTATTCGTGGTTTAGTATATTCATACTTGCCAAAAAAACATATCTATTTAATCAAATAGACGCAATTCATGATTTAATATATTCATATCTGTCGAAAAACGTATATGTTTAACCAAATAGACACAATGGATTATGATCAACGCTAGAAGCAAGAAGAAGCTCAAAAACAAGAAAAAATCTAAACGAATGGCTACCAATCCCAAAATCAAGAGATGCAAAATGATGGTATATTGCTTTCCATAACATCACTACCATGGCTGGTGCTGGTGTTCTTGGTCTCCCTTACGCGATGTCTCAACTCGAATGGTACATTACTCATTAATTTTGCTAACCGTGTTTGTGTTGAGTTCAGGTTATTTTTTGATTTGTTTATCGTGTTCACCTTAAAAAAATTACATGGATTTTTATTGAGTTGCTAATAATCATTTATGATTAGAAAAATGTTTCAAAATACACCAAATATAAAATCCCTTTCAATTTGATTTGTGTCGAATTCATGTTATGTTATCAAAAATAGAAAAAAATCACACTTTCTTTCTATATTTTAATTAAATTATATTATTGATTAATAAATTCACTATTTTGCCTCTTTCTATATGAAATAGAGAAAAATATTTTAAAAATATTTTATACTCGATTAGATCTAATCTAAGTGATTTATGTGTTATATAAAAAAAATAATAATTTTATCAATATTTAGAGTAATGTTGAATAGTAAATTAAATAAAATCATGTTCTTGAATATATTAATTCAATTATATATAATGATTAGTGGCTTGGTTTTAATCGGTAACAATTTTAATACAAATATTTATTATTATTATTGCAGGGGTCTAAGAGTTGCGGTGATAATACTATCATGGGTAATAACATTGTACACATTATGGCAAATAGTTGAAATGCATGAGATAATATACCACGATATGGGTCAACATGTTTTTGGGAAAAAGCATGGTCTTTGGGTTGTGGTTCCTCAACAACTTATGGTTGAAATTGGTGTGAATATAGTTTATATGATAATAGAAGGAAATTCTTTGAGGAAGTTTCATGATACTGTTTGCCCTAATTGCAAACCTATCAAAACCACTTACTTTATCATGATCTTTGCTTCCGTTCACTTTGTTTTTTCCCATCTTCCTAGTTTCAATTCCATTGCTGGTGTCTCTCTTGCTGCTGCTGTCATATCCTTGAGGTACTTTGTCCGCACTCCATCGGATATATTATATTACATGGTAGCTAGTAACACACTTATGTAATACATATTATATATCATATGCTATTGGCAAATGATTTTTGAACAAAATATTCTAAATATTTCATAATTTTCAACATGAGAAAAATGGTGGTTCAGTCCCATTACCTTTAATGAAAGTGCGCTATAGTCTCCTATTTATTAGGTGAGATAGCATAATTTTATTACTTTTATAAAAAAGATCACAGAAATCCATTTTATAAAGTTAATTTACATGTGATGCCCCATTTTCGAAAAAGTGGGACAACACATGTTAATTATCTTTACAAATCGGTTTGTAGAATTTGTAAAGTTAATGTATTTATACTGATCTACCAAATAGGTATGGGTCTAAATTGCATTTTTGTTAAACATAATGGACTTGATGAAACCTTCATCCTTGAAGATGTATGTATTTTTCTTTAACAGGTATTTTACTATGTGTTGATTAAATTAATTTGGGTGAAATATAATAGTTATTCAACAATAGCATGGATTGCATCAATCCACAAAGGGGTGGAAGAAAATGTGAAATATAGCCCAAGAGCATCAACACCAATAGGAAATATGTTCAACTTCTTCAGTGCATTGGGTGATGTAGCTTTTGCATTTGCTGGACATAATGTGGTATTAGAGATACAAGCAACAATACCTTCAACACCAGAAAAACCATCAAAAAAACCTATGTGGAAAGGTGTAGTTGTTGCTTATATAGTGGTGGCCTTGTGTTACTTCCCAGTTGCTATTATTGGTTATTGGGTCTTTGGTAACTCCGTTGAGGACAACGTTCTCGTCTCCTTCGAGAAGCCTCGTTGGCTTATTGCTGTTGTTAATATGTTTGTTGTTATTCATGTCATTGGAAGTTATCATGTAACTTTTTTATATAATAATTACACCCTTTTTTTATTGTAGTCGCACACTACTTGGAATCCAACATCTAATTTGCATAAATCACAGAGAAATTTTGGTGTCATTGTGATGCAATAGACTTATGACTATTATATGTTGAACACATTAATAATATAATAAAAGTTAGAATATGTATGCAAATATAGGTTTTTGCAATGCCTGTCTTTGATATGGTGGAATCATTTTTGGTTAAAAGAATGAAGTTTAAGCCATCTATGTTGCTTCGCTTCTTCACGAGAACTACTTATGTTGGTGAGCATTTTTTCTCCATATCTATATATATACATATACATATACATATACACAAATATATGCACATATATATACATGTATATTTGTATATATATATATATATATATATACATGTATATATTCAATTATTTCTCTAACATAATTGAGAATTTTTTGAGGGGTCTTATTTTGTGAATATGCAGCTTTAACCATGTTTGTTGCAATCTCACTACCATTCTTTGGTGGCCTTCTGAGTTTTTTTGGAGGGTTTGCTTTTGCTCCAACAACATATTATGTAAGAACATATATATATATATATTGATTTTAATTATAATTTATGTTAATATTAATATTGTCTATGTTAAATAAATAAATGATGGGTGATAGAATAAGTGTTTTTCTTATCTTATGTCAAAAGTAGCAATAGTCTATTTTTTTTTTTTTAAAAGTTTAATCATTTAATTTAAAAAAGTAATACAAATGATTAATTTTTCATTTTTTTATTTGTTTTTCATATTTTTCAACTATTATTGAGATACTTTTATAGATTTTCTTTAATAATAGAAAACAATGACTACAAAATTGGTATTAAAAAAATTAAAAAATTGATTATTTTACACTGCATAGTGATTCTTCGTGACAAAATGATTAAACCGTTATAAAAAATAATGAATTAATTAAACTGTTCTAACAGATATAATTAAGAGAGTTTATGTATATTTTTCTCTTAAATATCTAATTTAATTTTCATGTGATTGATGTAGCTCCCATGCATTATGTGGCTGACAATCTACAAGCCAAAGAAGTTTGGCCTATCTTGGATCGCTAATTGGGTAAAAAAATAAACAAAACTATTAGAGTTTAATTAATTTCTAATTACATTTATAGTTTTATGATTAAATTTATTTTTTGAGTTATTGATATATTTGTCTTTCGAAACGACAGTTGTGCATTATAATTGGAGTGGTACTCATGGTTTTAGCCCCAATTGGTGCATTGAGGAATATCATACTTCAAGCCAAGACCTTCAAGTTTTACTCTTGATCAATTATATTTGAGTGGTGATCTTTATTTTTATTTATATATAATATAGACATTTGTTGCGACTTTCGATTTTATTTATATTAATGCATTATCTTATCATAAGGATCCAAATGTCATGTGCTTTCACTCTGTTCATTGTTATTTTATGGTATGATAATTATATCTCTCTTGATTTCCTTCTCTCTCAATATTCATAATATGCATTACAAAATAGATTTTGCTAAGGTATTGATGGGAATCAAGATAATTAGATCTTTAAATTATCTTTTCGAATAAATTAGCACTTTAATTTTGAATTTAATTTGTTATGAATTTTTTATTTAGTTTATTTAATTTAATATTAATCTTTTTTATTTTAATTAAGATTTTAGACTTTAAATAAGGATTTGAATTAGGCATCAAAATCTATCTTCTTATCAGAATCAAACTAGTCATAAACCAAAATTGTATCGTTCGAGTTAATGCTTCTCTTCCAATTTTCTTCCCTTTTCATAAACTCTCAAATTGTTGATCCCTAATCTCTAATTATTATTTTTAATATTTTTTATTATCAATTCATATCAAACACTTAACTAATTTTTCACATAGAATATTCACAATGGGAATTCATAATATAAATAAAGTTTTAATTGCTTCAATTGAGAAAAAAAAGTGTAGTTTGATCCTTGATGTCAAAAAGATCAGTTCAAGCCTAGACTAATATATACTTTGGTCCAATTAATTAGAGTTCCTCAGTACAGGCAAAACTAGTGATGTTGTAAACAATATCTATTTTCCTCTAAAAACTAATATATGCTTTGATTAATAAAAAGTGAAAGTTTTTGAGAAGTAATAACTTCAAAGAAAATAAACGTACAGTAAATCTGAAACATATTCCCGTGATTGAAAATTTAGACGATGTTTCAAACTTTTAGTATATCTTCAATTATGCTCTTGATTTAATAAAAAGAGCAATAATATCCTCAATTTTTGACTTAATATTACTAATGTTCTTGGTAGATTAATGTTGTTAGCTTTTTATCTAAAAATGTATATTTTTTTTCTTATAGCTCTGATACCAAATTATGAGTTCACTATTTAATGTTAGTTGTTAATTCCTATAATTTCTATATATTATTGATTAAAGATAATTCTTTAGTTTTCAATTATGTTCTTGATTTTAATAAAAAGAACAATAATATCCTCAATTTTTGACTTAATATTACTAACGTTCTTGGTAGATTAATGTTGTTAACTTTCTATGTAATTTAATATAATAATTTAGTTATTATTTTGTTAGTATATTAGTTATGTAAGTGTCCTAATATATAATTCTAATTTATTAAATAAAACAATGTTAAAATTAATCAATAACCTCAATTTTAGCAAAAATAATTTTTTCTCATATTGCATATATACTCCATTTGAAATTTATTATTGTATATAAAGTGGATATGTAATAAAAAATAATAGATTTTGTTAGTTAATGGTAAATAAATTAATTACTCGTAAATCACTCATGAATAATTATGTGATTATATATCATTTTAATTTTTTGGTTATAAATTTATGTAACGAATATAATCCTCTAATTTTCATTTGAATTGTTCATTTTAAAATGTATGTGTGATAGTTAAAAGGTGTATTTTTTTTCTTCCTAAAATTATGTTTAAAATTATAAGTTTTATTAAATTAACTTAATACTTAAATATTTATCAAGCAATAGATAAGTGATAAAAACCAACTATATGTGTTCATTTTAAAATGTTGGTTTTAACCATTATTCTAAAATATAAATATAAAAGAAAATTAAATCATATATTTTATATTATTTATAATTTTTTCTATAAATAAAACTCTTACAATTTTATATCGTATATTTCAAAAACTTTTTTACATTCTAATGATGTTTGGTTGGATAGAAACAAACTAATTAAAAAATATAATAAGTTTTACTGATTACTATATCTAATAATTAAAATATCAACGACATCATTAACATTGTTGTATCAGTGTCTTTTTTTTATACATCTTGATATCAATACTTGATATCCATATCTTTTAACAAAATTATCGATAATATTATTAAAATATCGTTGTACCTTATATTTTGCTTAAATATCTTGTTTTAATTAAAATATCTTAAATATTGTGAACATTATTACTCCAATATCACTTAATATAGCTAAAATGTTAAACTCAATTTTTTGTCACATTTTGTGGAAGGAATATATTCTCTGTTTTGTTCTTTGCCGCCTTAAGAAAATATATTCTCCTTTCTTAGTTTTTTTTTCTTTTTTAATGAATTTAAAGAAAGGTGAGGGTTTATGAAGAGTTGTTTTAGCCATAAAGAAAGGATCAAAAAGCTCCCACCTGCCCATAAGCTAGTTTTCTTTTCAATTGCTTAATTTGTCTTTCTTAAAGTGGACAGTTTGCACTTTGTCTTTAAATTCATCTTAAGATTTCTAAGTGTTCCACTCTTTTTACTGCCTTAACTGTCAATATCCCCCGAGTTCTAGTGACCATATAGCAAAGAAGTCCTCATGTTCTAGAATTACTTTATATATCTAATTTCTCAACTTCAATAAATCTTTTTCCTTAATTTGCAAGATTTGTTATCCAACTTGTGATTGAAGTTTCAAATAATTAGAAATCAATCAAATTTATTTTCATACTATTTAGATTTATCTATTTATAATATTTAATATTATCTAGATATATCTATTTATAATAGTTAATATAATTAGATATTTTACTTAATTATTTCAAACTTTTTAATTACTTATTATATAATATTTTTAAATTTTTTGTAAAAATTTATCTCGATATATTTACTTACATCAACATTTTAAGAATTTCAATAATTTTTACCAAATTAAAGACCCTAAACATCTTTATTTTCCCAATTCATTTGAAAAATTAAAAAACAATTATTTTATTATAAATAGATTGTAAAAATATATAACAATTTATGTGCAATAAAATATTATTTTACTAGAAATCTTAAGAGAGCAAAACATGTGAAATAGAAATTCATCAGTAGCTTTGGTCTTTTAATGGAAAAATTGTACACAATCACTTTATAAGATAATAATAATAATAATTTATTGGTATATTTGTGTATATTATATATAAAATTAAATAAGGTATAATATATTTAAATTTTTTAATTTTTTTATTAATTATATAATTAAAATAGTAAAAATTATATATTAAATTTATTTACTTAAATTGATATAATCAACATCATTAATCATTATCATGTATAGATTTTTTATAAAATGTGAGCACATATGAATTGAAAATGCTTATAAAGAATCGAGATATCCAAAATGTTTATTTATCTTGAAAATATTTTATTAAATTATTTTGAAAAATTATAAAAATAACAACTTAAAAATACTTCAATAATATTGAACATAATTTAATTAAATGGTGTCCAACATTCAACGGATCTAAATGGTCGTAATTTAATTTGAATAGCGATCAAAATAAAATGATATGTCAATAGAAAAAATTTATGAAATGAACATAATAAGTGCTATTTTGTGATTATAAATTTTAATCGTATTATTTTTATTGTTTTTTTGAAAAATTATATAAAATAATAACTCTAAAATTTATAACAATAAATATAACACTCATATATTAAATTAAGAAATACATGAATTAATGTTATAGGATGATATTTGTTGTTATAAGTTTTATAGTCCTTATTTATCCTATTATTAAAAAAAAACTTTTAACCCAAAGCTAACGAATTGTTTTTTTTAACATACAAAACTAATTATTTTTCTCATTTAGTTTCTCTAGAAAAAAATCCAAACTAATTTAATTATTTGTACTTTATTTCTGAATTCTATGTTACAATCTGAAAAAATTATATTAACTTAATCATTTCCGGATAGTATTTTGAAATATAGTAAAATGGACACACACAAAAAAGAAAAGAAAAAATAAAGGCTTAAAAACAAAATTAGATATTTATACTTTATTTTTGATTCTATGATACAAAAGTTATATGAAAGGGTAGTGTACTATATATATGAAATTCTAATTCACTTAGACATCAATAACTATAATGTGTTATAGTAATCTATTCCTTAGGTACAAAATGAGTACATATCTTTTATTATATATTATTTTAATTATATAAATTTATAATAATAATAATAATAATTTATAAAATTTTGAATAAGATATAATTTTTTTTAAATTTTTATTTTTAATTAATTAAATAATTAATAATTAAAATTTTAAAAATTATATATTAAATTTATTTATTTAAATTGATATAATCAACCTCATTAATCTTTATCACTTATTGACTTTTGATAAAATGTAATTACATGAGAATTCCGGTCTTCTCCAACATGCTTACAAAGAATCCAGATTTTATAAAAAAATGTTTATTTATCTTGAAAAATTATTATTAAATTACTTTTAAAATTATAAAAATAATAACTTAAAATATATAACAATAAAAATATCTCAATAATATTGAACAGAATTTAATTGGACGATGTTAAACATTGAAGGGGTTTAAATAACCATAATCTAATTTGAATCGCGTTTAAAATAAAATAATATGTAAATAGAAAAAAATTATTAATTGAACATAATAAGTATTATTTTTGTGATTATAAATTTTATTGTGTTATTTTTATTATTTTTATGAAAAATTACATAAAATAGTAACTCAAAAATTTATAACAATAAATATAACACTCATATATTAAATTAAGAAATGTACGAATTGATGTTATAGGATGATATTTGTTGTTATAAGTTTTATAGTAAAAAAAACCTTTAACTCAAAACTATAGAATTTTTTTTGTTTTTTTAACATACAAAACTAATTATTTTTCTCATTTAGTTTTTATTTTTGAATTTTATGTTATAATCTGACAAAATTATATTAACTTAATAATTTTCAGATAGTATTTTGGAAATATAGTAAAATGGACGCACACAATAAATAAAAAGAAAAACAAATAAAGGCTTAACAACAAAATTAGATATTTGTACTTTATTTTTTATTGTATGATACTAAAATTATATGAAATATCAATATTTAAATAAAATATTTTAAAAATGTAATAATAGGATCATAATAAAGATATAAGATGTTTACGATGAAGAGAAGAGTAATGGACGATATTAAATTCTAATTCAGTTAGAGATAAATAACTATAATTTGTTATAGTTATCTAGTCCTTAGGCACAAAATCAGTATAAAATCAGTACATATCTTTTAAGAATTTTAAAGTTTATTCTAATTTGTGATTTAGTAGATTCATACCTGTCGAAAAACGTACGTGTTTAACCAAATAGACACAATGAGTTATGATCAACGCAGAAAGCAAGAAGAAGCTCAAAAACAAGAAAGAGATCTAAACGAATGGCTACCAATCACAAAATCAAGAGATGCAAAATGGTGGTACTCTGCTTTCCACAACATCACTGCCATGGTTGGTGCTGGTGTTCTTGGTCTCCCTTACGCGATGTCTCAACTCGGATGGTACATTACTCATTAATTTGCTAACCATGTTTGTGTTGAGTTCGGGTTATATTTTGATTTGTTTATCGTGTTTACCGTAAAAAAAATTACATGACTTTTTATCGAGTTGTTAATAATCATTTACGATTAGAAAAATACTTCAAATATAAAATCCCTTTTAACTTTATTTGTGTCTAATTCATGTTATGTTGTAAAAAATAGAAAAAAATCATAATTTATTTCTATATGTTAATTAAATTATATTAATGATTAATAAATTCACTTTTATTTGCCTCTTCTATATAAAATAGAGAAAAATATTCTAAATTTTTTTTATACTTAGATCTAATATAAGTGATTTCTGTGTAACCTAGAAAAATAGTAATAATTTTATCAATATTTAGAATAGGATTGAATAGTAAATTAAATAAAATCATGTTCTTGAATATATTAATTCAATTATATGTAATGATGAGTGACTTGGTTTTAATAGGTAATAGTTTTAATACAAATATTTACTATAATAATTATTATTATTATTATTGCAGGGGTCCAGGAGTTGCAGTGATAGTACTATCATGGGTAATAACACTGTATACATTATGGCAAATGGTTGAAATGCATGAGATAGTACCTGGGAAGAGGTTTGATAGATACCATGAATTGGGTCAGCATGCTTTTGGGAAAAAGCTTGGTCTTTGGGTTGTGGTTCCTCAACAACTCATGGTTGAAATTGGTGTGAATATAGTTTATATGATAACAGGAGGAAATTCTTTGAAGAAGTTTCATGATACTGTTTGCCCTAATTGCAAACCTATCAAAACCACTTACTTTATCATGATTTTTGCTTCTGTTCACTTTGTTCTTTCCCATCTTCCTAGTTTCAATTCCATTGCTGGTGTCTCTCTTGCTGCTGCTGTCATGTCCTTGAGGTACTTTGTCCGCACTCGATCGGATATATTATGTTACATGGTAGCTAGTAACACACTTATGTAATACATATTATATATCACATGCTATTGGCAAATGATTTTTAAACAAAATATTTTGAATATTTTATATTTTTCAACGTGAGAAAAATGATAGTTCAGTCTAATTACCTTTAATGAAAATGCACTATGATCTCCTATTTATTAAGTGAGATAACATAAGTTTATTACCTTCACAAAAATGATCACAAAAATCCATTTTGTAAAGTTAATTTACATGTGATCCCCATTTAAAAAAAAAGTGGTACAACATAAGTTAATTATCTTTACAAATCGGTTTGTAGAATTTGTAAAGGTAATGTATTTGTGTTGGTCCACCAAATAGGTATGGGTCTAAATTGCATTTTTGTTAAAGATAATGGACTTGATCAAACCTTCATCCTTGAAAATGTATGTATTTTTTTAACAGGTTTTTTACTACGTGTTGATTAAATTAATTTGGGTGAAATATAATAGTTATTCAACAATAGCATGGACTGCATCAATCCACAAAGGGGTGGAAGAAAATGTGAAATATAGCCCAAAAGCATCAACACCAATAGGAAATATGTTCAACTTCTTCAGTGCATTGGGAGATGTAGCTTTTGCATTTGCTGGACATAATGTGGTATTAGAGATACAAGCAACAATACCTTCAACACCTGAAAAACCATCAAAAAAACCTATGTGGAAAGGTGTAGTTGTTGCTTATATAGTGGTGGCCTTGTGTTACTTCCCAGTTGCTATTATTGGTTATTGGGTCTTTGGTAACTCTGTTGAGGACAACGTTCTCATCTCCTTGGAGAAGCCTCGTTGGCTTATTGCTGTTGCTAATATGTTTGTTGTTATTCATGTCATTGGAAGTTATCAGGTAACCTTTTTATATAATAATTACACCCTTTTTTTTTTAATGTAGTCGCACACTACTTGGAATCCAACATCTAATTTGCATAAATCACAGAGAAATTTTGGTGTCATTGCGATGCAATAGACTTATGACTATTATATGTTGAACACATTAATAATATTATAAAGGTTTGAATATGTATGCAATTATGAGACTAAGTACTAGTTTATGCAAATATAGGTTTTTGCAATGCCTGTCTTTGATATGGTGGAATCATTTTTGGTTAAAAGAATGAAGTTTAAGCCATCTATGTTGCTTCGCTTCTTCACGAGAACTACTTATGTTGGTGAGCATTTTTTCTCCATATATATATATATACATATACATATACATATACACAAATATATACACATATACATACATGTATATTTGTATATATATACATGTATATTTGTGTATATATATATATTCAATTATTTCTCTAACATAATTGAGAATTTTTTAAGGGGTCTTCTTTTGTGAATATGCAGCTTTAACCATGTTTGTTGCAATCTCACTACCATTCTTTGGTGGCCTTCTGAGTTTTTTTGGAGGGTTTGCTTTTGCTCCAACAACATATTATGTAAGAACATATATATATATATATATATTGATTTTAATTATAATTTATGTTAATATTAATATTGTCTATGTTAAATAAATAAATGATGGGTGATAGAATAAGTGTTTTTCTTATCTTATGTCAAAAGTAGCAATAGTCTATTTTTTTTGTAAAAGTTTAATCATTTAATTTAAAAAAGTAATACAAATGATTAATTTTTCATTTTTTTATTTGTTTTTCATATTTTTCAACTATTATTGAGATACTTTTATAGATTTTCTTTAATAATAGAAAACAATGACTACAAAATTGGTATTAAAAAAATTAAAAAATTGATTATTTTACACTGCATAGTGATTCTTCGTGACAAAATGATTAAACCGTTATAAAAAATAACAAATTAATTAAACTGTTCTAACAGATATAATTAAGAGAGCTTATGTATATTTTTCTCTTAAATATCTAATTTAATTTTCATGTGATTGATGTAGCTCCCATGCATTATGTGGCTGACAATCTACAAGCCAAAGAAGTTTGGCCTATCTTGGATCGCTAATTGGGTACAAAAATAAACAAAACTATTAGAGTTTAATTAATTTCTAATTACATTTATAGTTTTATGATTAAATTTATTTTTTGAGTTATTGATATATTTGTCTTTCGAAACGACAGTTGTGCATTATAATTGGAGTGGTACTCATGGTTTTAGCCCCAATTGGTGCATTGAGGAATATCATACTTCAAGCCAAGACCTTCAAGTTTTACTCTTGATCAATTATATTTGAGTGGTGATCTTTATTTTTATTTATATATAATATAGACATTTGTTGCGACTTTCGATTTTATTTATATTAATGCATTATCTTATCATAAGGATCCAAATGTCATGTGCTTTCACTCTGTTCATTGTTATTTTATGGTATGATAATTATATCTCTCTTGATTTCCTTTTCTTCTTCGTTGTCTCTCTCAATATTCATAATATGCATTACAAAATAGATTTTGCTAAGGTATTGATGGGAATCAAGATAATTAGATCTTTAAATTATCTTTTCGAATAAATTAGCACTTTAATTTTGAATTTAATTTGTTATGAATTTTTTATTTAGTTTATTTAATTTAATATTAATCTTTCTTATTTTAATTAAGATTTTAGACTTTAAATAAGGATTTGAATTAGGCATCAAAATCAATCTTCTTATCAGAATCAAACTAGTCATAAACCAAAATTGTATCGTTCGAGTTAATGTTTCTCTTCCAATTTTCTTCTCTTTTCATAAACTCTCAAATTGTTGATCCCTAATCTCTAATTATTATTTTTAATATTTTTTATTATCAATTCATATCAAACACTTAACTAATTTTCACATAGAATATTCACAATGGGAATTCATAATATAAATAAAGTTTTAATTGCTCCAATTGAGAAAAAAAAGTGTAGTTTGATCCTTGATGTCAAAAAGATCAGTTCAAGCCTAGACTAATATATACTTTGGTCCAATTAATTAGAGTTCCTAGTACAGGCAAAACTAGTGATGTTGTAAACAATATCTATTTTCCTCTAAAAACTAATATGTGCTTTGATTAATAAAAAGTGAAAGTTTTTGAGAAGTAATAACTTCAAAGAAAATAAACGTACAGTAAATCTGAAACATATTCCCGTGATTGAAAATTTAGACGATGTTTCAAACTTTTAGTATATCTTCAATTATGCTCTTGATTTAATAAAAAGAGCAATAATATCCTCAATTTTTGACTTAATATTACTAATGTTCTTGGTAGATTAATGTTGTTAGCTTTTTATCTAAAAATATATATTTTTTTCTTATAGCTCTGATACCAAATTATGAGTTCACTATTTAATGTTAGTTGTTAATTCCTATAATTTCTATATATTATTGATTAAAGATAATTCTTTAGTTTTCAATTATGTTATTGATTTTAATAAAAATAACAATAATATCCTCAATTTTTGACTTAATATTACTAACGTTCGTGGTAGATTAATGTTGTTAACTTTCTATGTAATTTAATATAATAATTTAGTTATTATTTTGTTAGTATATTAGTTATGTAAGTGTCCTAATATATAATTCTAATTTATTAAATAAAAAAGTGTTAAAATTAATCAATAACCTCAATTTTAACAAAAATAATTTTTTCTCATATTGCATATATACTCCATTTGAAATTTATTATTGTATATAAAGTGGATATGTAATAAAAAATAATAGATTTTGTTAGTTAATGGTAAATAAATTAATTACTCGTAAATCACTCATGAATAATTATGTGATTATGTATCATTTTAATTTTTTGGTTATAAATTTATGTAACGAATATAATCTTCTAATTTTCATTAGAATTGTTCATTTTAAAATGTATGTGTGATAGTTAAAAGGTGTATTTTTTCTTCTTCCTAAAATTATGTTTAAAATTATAAGTTTTATTAAATTAACTTAATACTTAAATATTTATCAAGCAATAGATAAGTGATAAAAACCAACTATATGTGTTCATTTTAAAATGTTGGTTTTAACCATTATTCTAAAATATAAATATAAAAGAAAATTAAATCATATATTTTATATTATTTATAATTTTTTCTATAAATAAAACTCTTACAATTTTATATCGTGTATTTCAAAAACTTTTTTACATTCTAATGATGTTTGGTTGGATAGAAACAAACCAATTAAAAAATATAATAAATTTTACTGATTACTATATCCAATAATAAAAATATCAACGACATCATTAATATTGTTGTATCGGTGTCTTTTTTTTTATACATCTTGATATCCATATCTTTTAACAAAATTATCGATAATATTATTAAAATATCGTTGTACCTTATATTTCGCTTAAATATCTTGTTTTTATTAAAATATCTTAAATATTATGAACATTATTACTCCAATATCACTTAATATAGCTAAAATGTTAAACTCAATTTTTTGTCACATTTTGTCGAAGGAATATATTCTCTGTTTTGTTCTTTGCCGCCTTAAGAAAATATATTCTCCTTTCTCAGTTTTTTTTTTCTTTCCTAATGAATTTAAAGAAAGGTGAGGGTTTATGAAGAGTTGTTTTAGCCCTTAAGAAAGGATCAAAAAGCTCCCACCTGCCCATAAGCTAGTTTTCTTTTCAATTGCTTAATTTGTCTTTCTTAAAGTGGACAGTTTGCACTTTGCCTTTAAATTCATCTTAAGATTTCTAAGTGTTCCACTCTTTATATATCTAATTTCTCAACTTCAATAAATATTTTTCCTGCAGGATTTGTTATACCACTTGTAGTTTCAAATAATTAGAAATCAATCAAATTTATTTTTATATTATCTAGATTTATCTATTTATAATATTTAATATTATCTAGATATATGTATTTATAATAGTTAATATAATTAGATATTTTACTTAATATTTCAAACCTTTTAATTACTTATTATTCAATATTTTTAAATTTTTCATAAATATTTATCTGAATATATTTGCTTACATCAACATTTTAAGAATTTCAATAATTTTTAACAAATTAAAACCCTAAACATATTTATTTTCCCAATTCATTTGAAAAATTAAAAAAAATTGTTTTATTTTAAATAGTTTGTAAAAATATATACCAATTTATGTGCAATAAAAATATTATTTTGCTAGAAATCTTAAGAGAGCAAAACATGTGAAATAGAAATTCATTAGTAGCTTTGGTCTTGTAATGGAAAGATTGTACACAATCACATTATAAGATAATAATAATAATAATAATAATTTATTGGTATATTTGTGTATATTATATATAAAATTAAATAAGGTATATTATATTTAAAAAATTTAATTTTTTTATTAATTAAATAATAAATTATTAATAATTAAAATATTAATAATTATATATTAAATTTATTTACTTAAATTGATATAATCAACATCATTAATCATTATCATGTATAGAGTTTTGATAAAATGTTAGCACATATCAATTATGGTATTCTCCAAAATGCTTATAAACAATCGAGATATCAAAAATGTTTATTTATCTTGAAAATATATTATTAAATTATTTTGAAAAATTATAAAAATAACAACTTAAAAATATATAACAATAAAAATATCTCAATAATATTGAACATAATTTAATTAAATGACGTCCAACATTAAACGGATCTAAATGACCGTAATCTAATTTGAACGACGATCAAAATAAAATGATATATCAATAGAAAAAAATTATGGAATGAACATAATAAGTACTATTTTGTGATTATAAATTTTAATCGTGTTATTTAGGTGGTGGTATTTATTTTTATTTATATATAATATAGACATTTGTTGCGACTTTCGATTTTATTTATATTAATGCATTATCTTATCATAAGGATCCAAATGTCATATGCTTTCACTCTGTTTATTGTTATTTTATGGTATGAAAATTACTTTTTCTCTTGATGTCCTTTTCTTCTTCGTTGGCTCTCTCAATATTCATAATATGCATTTAAAAACAGATTTTGTTACAATAAATTAGAACTTTAATTTTGAATTTAGTTTGTTATGAATTTTTATTTAATTTATTTAGTTTAATATTAATCTTTTTTATTTTAATTAGGATTTTAGACTTTAAATAAGGGTTTGAATTAGGCATCAAAATCTATCTCCTTATCAAAATCAAAATAATCATAAATCAAAATTGTATCGTTCAAGTTAATGCTTCTCTTCCAATTCTCTCATCTTCTCTTATCATAAACTCTCAAATCATTGATCCCTAATCCCTAATTATTATTTTTACAATTTTTTATTATCAATTCACATTAAACACTTAACTAATTTTTCACATAGAATATTTACAATGGGAATTCATAATATAAATAAAGATTTAATTGCTCCCTAATCATTGATCCTTGCTTTGGTCCAATTAATTAGAGTTCGTATGATGTTGAAAACAATATCTGTTTTCCTCTAAAAACTAATATATGCTTTGGTTAATGAAAAGTGAAAGTTTTTGAGAAGCAATAACTCCAAAACAAACAAATGTACAGGAAATCTGAAACATATTCCTGTGATTGAAAATTTAGATGATACTTCAAACTTTTAATATATCTTTAATTATGCTCTTGATTTTAATAAAAAGAGAAATAATATCCTCAATATTTGACTTAATATTACTAATGTTCTTGGTAGATTAATGCTGTTAACATTTTATCTAAAAATTTATTTTTTTTCTTATAGCTTTGATACCAAATTATAAGTTAGTTATTTAATGTTAATTGTTAATTGCTATAATTTCTATATAATATTGATTAAAGATAATTCTTTAATTTTCAATTATGTTCTTAATTCTAATAAAAAGAGCAATAATATCCTCAATTTTTTACTTAATATTACTAACATTCTTGGTAGATTAATGCTGTCAACTTTTTATCTAAAAAAATATTTTTTTTCTTATAACTCTAATTTCAAAATGTGAGCTAGTTATTTAATGTTAGTTGTTGATTCTTATAATTTCTATATATTATTAATTAAAGACAATTATTTAATTTTCTTATAAGAATATTGTGTTATTTCAACATTTTAGAAATCTTTATAATCTTGGTTGATTAATGCTGTTTATTTTGGATCTAAAAGATTTTCAAAGCTTATCGTTTTAATAATTTTTCAATACTTGTCAGGATTTTATCTTTTGGTATTTCATTAAGAAAATAGTTTTGTTTAATAAATATTGAAAATGCTAGAAAATGTTAAGTTATTAAGATTTTGGGAACAATATGTAATTTTTAATTTTTATTAGTAATAAGAATTTATTTGCTTAGATAATTATAATTATATAAATATTTTTTATATATGTAATTAAAATGTGTAAATTTTTTTAAAAATATATTAGTAATATATAGATTGATTTAATTAAGTGTTCATTTGTAAATCTTAAAATTTTAATTAAAATGATACAATTAGATTTACGATTTTACGTCATAGGTTGGTTTATCGATTATGAAATATTATAATAATTTTAAATTTTAGAGAGTTTAATAATATATAGTTATTTGATCTTTTTTAATCTATTTTACTTTCTTGATTTTGTGATATTATCACATTTATCAAAGTTTTAAAATCCTAAAATATTAGTTATAAATTATAAAAGTAAGCAAAAACTGGCAATTATTATGAATTTTAATATTTTTAGTATATTAATTTATTACATATTTAAAAGATTTTATATTATTTTTCTTTAATTGTAATAATATATCATTTAAAAGACTATATTATTTATCATTACATATTTAAAAGACTAAAAAATTAGAATTATGTATAGCTTTTCATCTACGAATAAATATTAGTAAGTTATTGAGATTTTGGAAAAAAAAAAATTTAAAATTTTACAGTAATTAGAATTTTTTTTTCAAAAAAATAATAAAATTTGTTTGAATTTCTTAATTAACATGAAAGTTTAACTAAGTTTAAATAATTATATAAACATTTTTTATATAAGTAATTAAAATTTGTAAATTAAAAAAACCAATATATATATTAGTAATATAAATAATATGTGTATTAGTAATATATAGATTATTTGATTAAGTGTCGATTTGCAAACCTTAATCAAAATGACACAAGTTGATTTTTGAACATATATACAATAATTTTATATTTTATAGATTTTAATATATATTTGGTCTTTTTTATTCTATTTCATGATTTATTGTTATTATCAATCATAGTTTTTAAATCTTAAAATTAGTTATAAATTATAGAATTTATTATAAATTGTAATGTTTTTAGTATATTAATTTATTACATATTTAAAAGATTTTAGATTTTTTTTAATTTTAATAGATCATTATTATAATATTTTTGAGTTTTTAATATAAAAATTTCTTAAAAAAAATTAAAAACTTTTTGAGTTTTATTTTATTTAAAAAATTTGAATCGTATTTGAATCGTTATGTGAAATGACAAAAATATCCTCAATTTAGTTTTATATAATTAAATTTGGTTAATCTAATTTTATTCTATCACATGCTATATGTAGTTCAGATAGAGCTATCTGTGTGTTTATTTCTATTAGAGTAAATTTTTATTATTATCGAGTGGTTGCTAGAATCCATCAAAGTTTTTGGCTCGCAATAAAGTCGAATCTTGATCCATAGTTGATAGTTTCTAGTTATCAGCGCATGCATTAATAATCTATGATGATCTTAGTAAATAGGATATTATCATACAAATAAGAGTTCTATTTAAGTTTACTCGATTGTATCGTTTATTGTGCATGATCTTTATCTGCTTTTTATTTAATGTATAATATATTTTGTTAAAAGTTGTCTATTTATCTGATATTATTGTTGTGTCTTATGCGTTCTATTTAATTGTTTATTATTATGTGTCTTAAATATAACTTTTTTGACTTTATGTTAATAGTAAATTATAAATAAGGATTATTGTTTTATAAAAAATTATATATTATTATTTAAATTAGAATTATGTAATTTAAATTACAAAATAAATATTTAAATATAAATAAGTTATTGAGATTTTGAGAACAAAAAGTAATTTTAAATTTTTATAAGTAATAAAATTTGTTTGAATTTCTTAATTAACATAAAAGTTTAACTAACTTTAGATAATTATATAAATATTTTTGATATATGTAATTAAAATGTATGTGTTAGTAATATATACATTGATTTGATTTTTGTATTTTGGGTAAATAAAAAGCGTGTCACACAAAGAAATTCAATGGAAATGTTTAAGTTAATTATGAATAATAATTTTAAATTATATAGAGTTTAATAGATAGTTATTTGGTCTTTTTCAATCTATCTTACATCTCTAGATTTATTAATATCATTACATTTATCAAAATTTTGAAATCTTAAAATGTAAGTCTTAAATTATAGAAGCATGCCTTTTCATTTATTATGAATTGTATGGGTAAATAAAAAGCGTGTCGCACAGAGAAATTCAATTGAAATGTTTAAGTTAATTATGAATAATAATTTTAAATTATATAGAGTTTAATAGATAGTTATTTGGTCTTTTTCAATCAATTTTACATCTCTAGATTTATTGATATCATCACATTTATCAAAATTTTAAAATCTTAAAATGTAAGTCTTAAATTATAGAAGCATGTCTTTTCATTTATTATGAATTGTATGGGTAAATAAAAAGCATGTTGTACAAAGAAATTCAATTGAAATGTTTTAAGTTAATTATGAATAATAATTTTTAATTATATAGAGTTTAATAGATAGTTATTTGATTTTTTTCAATCTATTTTACATCTCTAGATTTATTGATATCATCACATTTATCAAAATTTTGAAATCTTAAAATGTTGAAATCTTAAATTATAGAAGCATGCCTTTTCATTTATTATGAATTGTAATTTTTTTAGTATATTTATTTATTACATATTTAAAAGACTTTAGATTATTTTCTTTTAATTGTAATAGTATATCATTATTATAATATTTTTGAGTTTTAAATTCATTTTTTAATTATTAATTTCATTAACTTTTCCACATAAATTTTTTTTTAAAAAAATTAAAAACTTTTTTATTTTTTGATTTTATTTAAAAAATTTGAATCGTATTTTAGTCGTTATGTGAAATGACAAAAATATCTTAGTTCTGTAGAATTAAATTTGATTGATCTAATTTTGTTTTGTGTCACATATATGTAGTTTAGATAGAGGTATTTGTGGGTTTATTTCTATTAGAGTTATTTTTTATTACTATCGAGTGGTTGTCATAAGAATCCGAGAATATTACCACATAGATAAGAGTTTTATTTAAGTTTACTCAATTGTATCATTTGTTGTGATCTTTATCTGTTTTCTATTTAATGTATAATATATTTTGTTAAAAATTGTCTATTTATTCGATATTATTGTCTTATTGTGTCTTACACGTTCTGTTTAATTGTTTATTACATAGTTATGGTTATGTTTACAAATTTGACTATTTTTATCTAAAAATAATCATAATTAATAAAACATGGGACAAAAATAATTATTATAATACCGAAATCGTGGTGAACAAAAATAGAATATATATTAATATTATTATTTTATATACATATAATTACATAGAAAAATATAATTTTAATAATAAAAAACATAATACTTGATAAAATTAGGTTAAATTTTATTTATTCTTACTTTATATTTTTTATTTTACTTCAAAATATGTACTATATAGTTAAAAAAAATTAATATTAATATTTTAAATAATATAATAAGGTAAGAATTAAGTTAATATTTAAATTTTTTAAACTAAATATATTTTAAATAAATGTTAAAGAATAAGAAACGTAATTAAACTGTGGGAAAATTTTTATTGACCTATAATTGATGGTTATTAATAGAATGTATCCGAAACTGATATGAGATAGTTATAGTTATTAACATAATTGTTTCGCCCGTCCCAAGATTATTTATAGTTGTGTATGTTATAGGTACTTAAATCAAATGGTTATATACCATTTATACCATCTATTGTAAAATCAAATGATTATATTTATATTATTAAAGAATATATATTATCTCCTTCTAAGTTGTATCGTCATATATATATATTATCAGCCTCAAATAATATTATTTTTTATCATATCTATGTATATAGGGTGTCAATTAATCATGTTTTAGGTATACCTATGATGTTTGATCCCAGAATCATTACTTTGTATCTTTTGGAATTTTATAAAGATTATTATTGGCTTTATTTCATGTATTAGGATTGTCAGAACATAAATTTTCAAAATATGTTATTAGAGATCATTTGTTTGATTGCATTAATAGAATCATATCCTTCTTATACCAAATTTTATCTTTGAAATGATAGACATGTCAGATTTATTAAGAAAGTTTGCATTCACGTACATTTGTTTAGATATATTTATTAAATATTAAATTTGGTCATAATTATATCTTGAAAATAATAAGAAATAATATCATATTTAATTATTATACTAAAATATATTTTTAAAATAAATACCTGGTTTGAAATATAATAAAATGGACACATACAAAAAAGATAAAATAAACAAATAAAGGCTTGAAAACAAACACAACTATTTTTACTTTATCTTTGATTTTATGTTACAATATAGATAATAAAATTACATTAAATATTACTATTCATATAATATTTTAAAAATATAATAATAAGATCCTAATAAATGTAGAAGATATTTAAGAATAGAAAACCAATGGATAATATTAAATTGTAATTCAGTTCTAAATCAATAATAAAATATAGTATACTTATCTATTAAATAGTTATCTATTGTATGAAATTACTACAATAAAGAATATAATTGATAAGTAAAGATTCCAAAACCATATATCAATAAAATTTGTAGTTATATTTAAATTCAATTATAAAGTAATAACTATAACTTGTTTGATGTTTTTTACTTATTTACTTTTTTTTATGGAATTTAAAAGTTGATGAATGTTATTTGATAATAGTTGTGAAATTTTTAACCAAAAATATATAAAATGTATGCTATTAAAGCAAAAAACTGAAAAAAATTAGATGATTAACGTGGCTCTTATATATAATTACTAGTCATTTTGTACAGTGAATAGTTACACAAACAATAATATATTGATAGTCGTTACAAATTTTGTTATAAAAAAAATTATAATTTTAAAATTTATAATAACAATAACAATATTCAGAATAATCTTAAATGAGATATAATTAGACAACATTAAAAATTAAATAGATTTAAATAATTATAGGTCAATATAAACGACGTTCAACTAGACGACGTTTAATTAGATGACGTTCAACATAAAATAATGTATTAAATTTTTTTTAATAATAAAAATATATGAACTTGATATAAAAAACTATTTTTATTATTAAAACTTTTAAGAGTAATATTTATTTTTTAAAAAACTTGTTTTCTTGTTAATCTCAATCCTACAGAAGTTGTTGAAAAGTTAAAAATAAACCAAAACATATAAATCATCAAATATTTTTTAATTTAACTCATAATATAATATAAAATTTATTAAATAATATAAATTTAAATATATTTGTGCATATTTATTTTATAATTTACCATAAATAAATACATTATTGTATTACATTTTAAAACTCAACCAAATATAACATTCATGGTATACATAAGTAATTGGATTTCAAATAAGAATTTAAATGTGTTTAAAATATAGAAATAATAAGAAGAAGCTGATAAGTAATTTGGTAGAAATTAACAAAACTAATAATTTTAAATATTATATAAGTTAAATCTTATTATTTTATTTTATTTTGTTATCTTATTACTATATATCTTGTTTTATTATCTTATATATTTGTATATGTGTCATATTTTACTTTTGATGATTTTTTCAATTTGTTTTTAAATTACACATATTGTCGTTATTCTCAAAAATAAATATATAAAAAAATCAAATAATATATTTTATTTTGTGTATAGAATTTTAAAGAAATAAAGCTCTTATTATCTTATTTTATATATTTCAAAACTTTTTTATTTCTCTCTTATTTTGGTTATAAATTTACGGTCTCTTAGCATGAAAGATATGAAGCACTTTGATGGTTATTTTGTAAGTTTTTCTATTTATTTTTTTTTTCTCTCTTCTTTTTCTGGTCATTGTTCGTTTTTTCTTTTTTTTTAGTTGCAAAAATTTGTGCTGAGATTATAGTCAATTCCACCATAACTTTTTAACTTTTGGTACTAATTTTAGAATGATGGTTTTGGATATTTCAGAGCCAGTCTTCAGTTTTTACTGATGATGAAGGGAGGGATGCACAAAATAGTAGAAATGGGATTGTGAAGACCATACGAGCAGTTTATGCACAGAATAAGGTTTACTTATGTTTAGAAATTTTAGCTGAACAAAACTATTTCAAATGTCTTTTTTATATCTATAATGTTTGCATCAATACTGGATTTCTTTTTTCGTTGTATTTAGACAGTTACCCAATCGGGAATGATGACATAAACCATGGGTTGTATGAAGCAATGCGGAAAGAACTAAGACATGTTGTCCAAGAGATTAAAACAGAGCTAGGACAAGTCAGTATTTGTTTATGGTGCAAGTGCAACTTACCAATTTTCTTCGTACGTGCACAATTTACGTTCTTAATTTTCCCTCTTGGCATTAACTATATGGCTTTTCAACTTAATCAGGCAATGGAAAGACAAAATCTAGTGTTTCAGATTCTGATGTACTTCAGGCTGTTGCTTCTGTCAAGAGGAATTACACAACCAAATTGGAAAAGGTATTAATACATGTATCGTTTTTTCTCTATCTAAAAGAACCATCATATTGCTGGTAGCATATTTCCTTTAATATGGAGCAGTTACCCTGGATCTGTATTAGAGGGACTATCTGGTACTGACCAGCTTTTACTCGTGAGCTGGTTCTGTGGTCAGACATAAGTACATAGCTAGCTATTATATTATATGTGCCTTTTGATATTCTTGTTAAAGAAAATAATATTTTTTATTTTGTTAGTATGTTTAATTATGCTTATGCTATGGTTTGAACTGGGAACATGGTAGATAACATGTGCAGTATCTTCAAGTTGCTGTCAGCTTAACAAGGAAAGCATAAATTAACTTGTCATTACATTGTTCTCTTTGAAGAATTTGTATACTGAATTGCGGTTACAGTTGAAACCCTTTTCAAATGAAAACAGAACTGGTACACATATTTGGCTATTAACATATGTCGTTCTAGATGATGCAACTATGCAAGTGCTACCAAGCTATGGTAGTCTTTTTTACCCTTTACTGTAGCCTTTCATACCTCTATTTTTTCTCGTCATGATAATATCATTTTTCTTGGGAAGAACGGCTATTTTTTTTTTCAGTCCGAGAAACGTAAACAAGATTTATTGTCTGAAGTACTGTTGGAAGAACATTGTCTGTAGGTTTTTGACATCCTTTTTCATCTTATTTGCTTAGAGATGCAGTAGAGTTTCAGAGGAGTAACGACAAAAGTAGGACATCCAAAAGATTGACTGAGGAAGCAGAAAAATACATTGAGGATTTCATTTCAAATGTTGAAGATACAGACATATCATATCTTGACGGAGAAGGAAGTGATACAAGTTCAAGTTTAGGTGGAATAACAAAGACAGAAGCTATACAAAGACCAAAAATGTCCATACCTCTTACTCCTGGTATGGATGGGGTTGTATTGCCTTGGTTGCAGTGGGAAACTAGTAATGATGCTTCAGCTCTACCATCCAAAAATAAGCTGGAGCTACCAGTTGCTTAAGAAACTATTTCATGGGACACTTCACAGGTACTGGCCTAACTTTTATCCTGAAGCACATTCAACTTTTAACGTGTGTTCTTATTTCCTAAACCTATTTTGACAAGTAAAAGGATGAGAACAAACTAATTTGTTTATGTTTGATTATTAATTCGATTTCTAGGAAGTGACTAGCTAAATGGCATTTCAAGTAACACTCCAGAAAATACTAGCAAACTTTTAGTCTCTAATAAGTACCAATGCCCCTCATGTTCAGATGGATCTAATAAGAAGGATGAAGATCTTCTCATGGAAAGAGTTAAGCAAAAGCAGAGAATTAGTTCAAGTACTCTCGTGTTTTGTAATCGAATGTCTTTCTAGAAAACTACGGTGATAATAGAATATCTTTGTACAGACTAAGTTTCTTTAGTTATACTTTTTATTATTTTGTTAATAAAATTCAACATTTTTCTTTTCTTTTCAATCCTGATGACTTTCTTTATGTATTAGAGTTGTTCCACCTAATAACTCAATGCTTAAGTTTACATGAATTTATTTTTCGATAACTTCTAATATATATCAATACTTCTTAAAAATAAAAATAATATAAAAACTTATTTCAAATCCAAATATTACTGTTTGATAGCGAATCTTTGTCATGATGTTGAAGGGAAAGGAATACATATAAATACTTATTTTTTCACATAAAATTTTTAAAATTATTTTTGGGATAATAAAGTTAACAAAATGCATATAAAATTGATATGTTTAAAGTTTTCTTAATTTTGTTCCATAAAACAGATAACATAATTTAGTCTAAATAAAATTTTAAATTTAATTTTTAACTTTGAAATTAAAAATTATATAAAAAAGATTATCAAAATCTTAATACTTACACGTGCATCTATCTAATATATATATATATATATATATATATATATATATATATATATAATTTAATAATATATCAAAAATAATAAAATAATACATACACGTATTACGAGCGATCGGAGATTGATTGAAAGGGCAGCCAGCCCACCCCTTTAGTGATTGTGATTAAGAACACACAAAACCTGACCTACATCTCATTTGAAGCAAAAAGAGGGGATCTTTTCCTTCCCAACCCAACTGCCCCCAAGGTGCCTACCTATTCGTACTCGTAGCTCGATCGAAGGTTAAAAGTGTGATTCAACAGTTAGAAGTGGTTAGTAAGTTGTTAATACGTAGATGGTTGTTTAGTTCTTACAAAGAAATCAACTTAATAGAATTTTAAATATGCATAAGAAGATAAAAGTGAGAATCAAAGATATCAATAATTATAATTTGTTAAACTCTTTTACTTATTTGGTCTTTCTTATAGAATTTAAAGTTATGCATGTAAAAGATTGAAAATGATGAATATTATTTTATTATACTTATGAAATTTCTAACATAATTAAATGATTATTTTGGTTCTTTTATATATATATATATATTTGGTAAGAGATATATTGATCCTAAGTTAGCATAAATGGTTACAGGTTTGACATTGAGAAATACGATGGTTTTAAGTTTGAATCATGCATTTCGTGAAACAACACTATTTCCTAAAATTCAGCACGTTTGTTCTCTATTATTTATCCAATTGTTAACTAATTATCTCAAGATGGATCTATATGATATAATGATATTGATAGTTATTAGGAAATTGTTAAAAAATTATAAAAAATAATACCACTAAAATTTGTAACAAACGTCACCCATAATAATAAGAAATAATTTTTAATTAAAAGACTCTTAATATTAAATAGGTTTTAATGATAATAGTTAAATTTAAATAATATTTAATATAAAATGATGTATTAAAATTATTAGATTTTTATTTTAATAGTAAAAATATATATGCTATTTTTATAACTACAAGTTATAGAAATATTATTTTTGTTATTTTTTTAAGTTTTTTTCTTGTTAATCTAAATCATATAAAAAAGTTCGGTGAAACAAACTTTGAAAAAATGATAAATGTTTTGACTATTGGCTGGATCCAGATAAATAATCAAATGTTTTTTAATTCAATTCATAATATAAAATAAAAGTAAATTTATTAGTTATTAAAATTTAAATAAATATGTATATATTTTATTTTATAATTTAACATAAATAAATACATTATTCTATTATATTTTAAAACTCAGCCAGTAAGTAATTGGATATCAAATAAGATTTTAAATACGTTTAAAAAGTAGAAATAATAATAAAAAGTTAACGAGTAATATGTAGAAATTAACAAAAGGAATAGTTTTAAAATATTATATAATTTAAGTCTTGTTTTATTATCTCGTATGTTTGTGTATGTGTTATTTTACATTAATGTTAGATGGATTTTATAAATAAATTCTAATATTATTATTTTAATTTTTTTTTTCCCTTATTTTAACTTTTTTTAAATATATAATTATTATAAAAAAAATAAAAAATAAAAAACTTATAACGTCATCTTTTGAAAAATAAAAGTTCTGGTTACCAATTAATTATATTAGTCTAAATATTAGGATAAAATAATATTTCTTATAGCAAATAAAATTAATCTCTTTAATTTATTTTTATATTTTTTTAATGTCTATGTGAATGTCATTATATATTACATATATTTTTACGTTTTATGCATTACAAGTTTTATTTTAATATTTTTATTTTTATTTTATTATTTTATAATAATGATATAAATTTTAACTGTAAATAATTAAAATTATAATTGAGTACATAAATCGATATTATTTCTCAAAAATAACCGATAACCAATAAGGCATTGCGTGGGAACGGTTATTGAACATATATATATATATTTATTTTTATTTTTATATTTATATATTTTATTTTACTTAGAAATATGTGTTAAATTTGTTAAAAAAATAAAAATTAAGGTCAATATTTTAAATAATATAATAGAATAAGAAATACGTTAAAATTTAATTTTTTAAAATTAAATATAATTTTAAATATTTGTTAAGAAAATAAAAAAAAGTGATTAAATCGTGAAAAAATTGATACCAACTTATACCAGCGTTTATTATCTAAATATATTTGAAATTAGTACGAAATGGTTATTAACATAATCGTTCTCAAGACTTTGACAAATACTATAATTCTTATTATTTTTAGAATTTTACGCAATTTATTTTAATATTTTAATTACTATTTTGTTAGCCTATTAAGTATTTTAATTTACTTAAATAAAATAATTTTTGTTTTTTATATACTCTCTTTGAAATTTATTATTATATATAAAGCAGATATGTGAAAAACAAATAATATATGGATTTTGTTTTATTTTGGTATACAAACATAAATCATTTATAAATAACCATGTAAATTATATTTAATCTTAATTTATTAATTATAAAATTACTTAACAATTATAATCCTCTAATTTTCGTTAAAATTGTTCATTTTAAAATATATGTGTGATAGTTTATGATAAATTATGTTTTAAAAAAAGATTATGTCTATAAATTATGATAAATTATGTTTTAAAAAAAGATTATGTCTATAAATTATAAGTTTTATTAAATTGAGAAGTAAAAAATCAAACGATAATTAAGCAAATAAAATAATTTTTTCTATAATCCATGATCCTTTCAAAATTTTGTAATTTTCGTCAATTAAATTTTAAAATCTAGGTACTCTCAATAGAATTCCTACAACCAAATCCTCAGGAAAATCATAGCCCACCATTGTCATTGCAAAGCAAAATCGTTAAGCTTTTGCGATGAAAATTAACCTTTACAACAAAAGTTATGATGCTAAGAATAAAAAATAAGGATTAGATTATAATGCTAGGTTGTATTTGATTAGGATTTAGAAAAGTTGTCATAGAAAATGTTTAAAGATATTAATACTTATATATTTTATTAAACATATTAAAAACTCATAACTATTATATTTAAATTATTATATATATTATTTATGTATTGTTATGATATGAATTTCAAACCTTAGATATTGATAATTTAAATATTATTCTTTATATCATTTTATAGGTTTAAAAGAATAATTTAATCTATATCTTATTATGATTTTGTATCAGAATCGAGATTCAATCTCTATCATATCATTAATTTAAAATTTATATTTAACAATAATTAAAATTATATATTCTATTTATTTTCTCTACCTTTATGTTCTCATAATTGTTTCGTTTTATAATATGTTATTAACACTAGAGCTCTTAAACATCTAAACTCTTGGTAAACATTTTTTATCAAATTATGTCTCACCTTCTTATAAATATACTTCAATTTGATTCATTGTTGTATATATGGATTGACATTTTAACCGTTGTTAATTAAAATTATGGTTATGTTTAAAATTTTGATAATTTTTATCTAAAAATAACCATAATTGATAAAATATGAGACAAAAATGATTATTGCAATACCGAAATCATGGTAGACTAAAATCGAATATATATTAATATTATTATTTTATATACATATAATTATATAAAAAATATAATTTTAATAATAAAAAACATAATACTTTATAAAATTAAGTTAAATTTTATTTATTCTTACTTTGTATTTTTTATTTTACTTCAAAATATGTACTATATAGTTAAAAAAATAAAAATTAATGTTAATATTTTAAATAATATAGTAGAAATTAACAAAACTAATAATTTTAAATATTATTATTTTATTTTATTTTGTTATCTTATTACTATTTATCTTGTTTCATTATCAAAACGCATATTAATCTTTTTATCTTATTACTATTTATCTTATATAGTAGAAATTAACAAAACGCATATTGTCGTTATTCTCAAAAATAAATATATAAAAAAAATCAAATAATATATTTATTTTATCTATGGATATTTAAAGAAATAAAGCTCTTAATATCTTATTTTATACATTTTTAAACTTTTTTGTTCTCTCTTATTTTATCTATTTTTATTAAATAGATAATTATCATATAAAGAAATTAAAAAGAGAAATTTATAGACATCATCTTTTGTAAAAGAAATAGTTTCTACTCACAATTTTTACTACTTTATTATATTTTAAATATTAGAATAAATAACTATTTGTTATATCAAATAAAATTGATATATTTTATTTAACTTTAAAATTTTCTAATATTTATGAGGATGTCATTATTTTTTACAATATTTTCTATGTTTTATGCATTGTATTTTTTGTTTTATTATTTTTATTTTTATTTTGTTTCTCTATAGATGCATTTTGTTAGAAGAAGACTTTTACAAACACTATAATTCTTATTATTTTTAGAATTCTATGTAATTTATTGTAATAATTTAGTTACTATTTTTTTATAATATTAGTTATGTAAGTGTCCTAATATATAATTCTAATTTATTAAATAAAACAGTGTTAAAATTAATTAATAACCTCAATTTTAACAAAAATATTTTTTTTCTCGTATTGCATATATACTCCATTTGAAATTTATTATTGTATATAAAGTGGATATGTAATAAAAAATAATAGTTTTTGTTAGTTAATGGTAAATAAATTAATAACTCGTATATCAATGATGAATAATTATGTGATTATATTTCATTTTTATTTTTTGGTTATAAATTTATGTAATGAATATAATCCTCTAATTTTCATTAGAATTGTTCATTTTAAAATATACGTGTCATAGTTAAAAGGTGTTTTTTTTCTTCCTAAGATTATGTTTAAAATTATAAGTTTTATTAAATTAACTTAATACTTAATTATTTATCAAGCAATAGATAGGTGATAAAAACAAACTATATGTGTTCATTTTAAAATGTTGGTTCTAACCATTATTCTAAAATATAAATATAAAAGAAAATTAAATCATATATTTTATATTATTTATAAGTTTTTCTATAAATAAAACTCTTACAATTTTATATCATATATTTCAAAGACTTTTTTACATTCTTATGATGTTTGGTTGGATAGAATCAAACCAAAAAATATAATAAGTTTTACTGATTACTATATCCAATGATAAAAATATCAACGACATCATTGGCATTGTTGTATCAGTGTCTTTTTTTTATACATTTTGATATCAATACATGATATTCATATCTTTTAACAAAATTATCGATAATATTACTAAAATATCGTTGTCCCTTATATTTCGCTTAAATATCATTTTTTTATTAAAATATCTTAAATATTGTGAATATTATTATTAAAATATCACTTAATATAGTTAAAATGTTAAACTCAATTTTTTTCTCACATTTTGTGGAAGAAATATATTCTCTGTTTTGTTCTTTGCAGCCGTAAGAAAATATATTCTCCTTTCTCAGTTTTTTTTTCTTTCTTAATGAATTTAAAAAATAGGTAAGGGTTTATGAAGAATTGTTTTAGCCCTATAGAAAGGATCAAAAAGCTCCCACCTGCCCATAAGCTAGTTTTCTTTTCACTTGCTTAATTTGTCTTTCTTAAAGTGGACAGTTTGCACTTTGCCTTTAAATTAATCTTAAGATTTTTAAGTGTTCCACTCTTTTTACTGCCTTAAATGTCAATATCCCCCGAGTTCTAGTGACCATAGAGCAAAGAAGTCCTCATGTTCTAGGATTACTTTATATATCTAATTTCTCACTTTAATAAATCTTTTTCCTTACCACTTGTGATTGAAGTTTCAAATAATTAGAAATCAACCAAATTTATTTTTATATTATCTAGATTTATCTATTTATAATATTTAATATTATCTAGATATATCTATTTATAATAGTTAATATAATTAAATATTTTACTTAATTATTTCAAACCTTTTAACTACCTTTCTTACAATATTTTTAATTTTTTTGTAAAAATTATCTCAATATATTTACTTACATCAACATTTTAAACTTGATTGTACATAAATTTAGAATTTCAATAAATAAGTTTCACCAAATTAGAGACCGTAAACATCTTTATTTTCCCAATTCATTTGAAAAATTAAAAAAAATTATTTTATTTTAAATATGTTGTAAAAATATATAACAATTTATGTACAAGAAAAATATTTTTTTACTAGAAATCTTAAGAGAGCAAAACATGTGAAATAGAAATTCATCAGTAGCTTCGATCTTTTAATGGAAAATTGTACCCAACCACTTTATAAGATAATAATAATAATAATAATAATAATTTATTGATATATTTGTATATATTATATATAAAATTTTATATAAGGTATAATCTTTTTAATTTTTATGAAAAATTATATAAAATAGCAACTCTAAAATTTATAACAATAAATATAACACTCATATATTAAATTAAGAAATGTATGAATTGATGTTATAAGATGATATTTGTTGTTATAAGTTTTATAGTAAAAAAAAACCTTTAACTCAAAACTATAGAATTTTGTTTTTGGTTTTTTTACATACAAAACTAATTATTTTTCTCATTTAGTTTTTATTTTTAAATTTTATGTTATAATCTAACAAAATTATATTAACTTAATAATTTTCAGATAGTATTTTGGAAATATAGTAAAATAGACGCACACAATAAATAAAAAGAAAAACAAATAAAGGCTTAACAACAAAATTAGATATTTTTACTTTATTTTTTATTCTATGATACAAAAATTATATGAAATATCAATATTTAAATAAATATTTTAAAAATGTAATAATAAGATCATAATAAAGATATAAGATGTTTACTATGAAGAGAAGAGTAATTGACGATATCAAATTCTAATTCAATTAGAGATAAATAACTATAATTTGTTATAGTTATCTAGTCTTTAGGCACAAAATCAGTATAAAATCAGTACATATCTTTTAGGAATTTTAAAGTTTATTCTCATAATTCTGTATTTGTGATTTAGTAGATTCATACTTGTCGAAAAACGTATCTGTTTAACCAAATAGACACAATGAATTATGATCAACGCCGAAAGCAAGAAGAAGCTCAAAAAGAAGAAAGAGATCTAAACAAATGGCTACCAATCACAAAATCAAGAGATGCAAAATGGTGGTACTCTGCTTTCCACAACATCACTGCCATGGTTGGTGCTGGTGTTCTTGGTCTCCCTTACGCGATGTCTCAACTCGGATGGTACATTACTCATTAATTTGCTAACCATGTTTGTGTTGAGTTCGGGTTATATTTTGATTTGTTTATCTTGTTTACCTTAAAAAAATTACATGGATTTTTGTCGAGTTGCTAATAATCATTTACGATAAGAAAAATACTTCAAATATAAAATCCATTTTAACTTTATTTGTGTCGAATTCATGTTATGTTGTCAAAAATAGAAAACAAATCATACTTTATTTCTATATTTTTATTAAATCATATTAATGGTTAATAAATTCACTTTTATTTGCCTCTTTCTATATAAAATAGAGAAAAACATTCTAAAAATATTTTATACTCAGATCTAATCTAAGTGATTTCTGTGTAACCTAGAAAAGTAGTAATAATTTTATCAATATTTAGAGTAAGATTGAATAATAAATTAAATAAAATCATGTTCTTGAATATATTAATTCAATTATATGTAATGATGAGTGACTTGGTTTTAATAGGTAATAGTTGTAATACAAATATTTATTATAATTATTATTATTATTATTATTGCAGGGGTCTAGGAGTTACAGTGATAGTACTATCATGGGTAATAACATTGTACACATTATGGCAAATGGTTGAAATGCATGAGATAGTACCTGGGAAGAGGTTTGATAGATACCATGAATTGGGTCAGCATGCTTTTGGGAAAAAGCTTGGTCTTTGGGTTGTGGTTCCTCAACAACTCATGGTTGAAATTGGTGTGAATATAGTTTATATGATAACATGAGGAAATTCTTTGAAGAAGTTTCATGATACTGTTTGCCCTAATTGCAAACCTATCAAAACCACTTACTTTATCATGATCTTTGCTTCTGTTCACTTTGTTCTTTCCCATCTTCCTAGTTTCAATTCCATTGCTGGTGTCTCTCTTGCTGCTGTTGTCATGTCCTTCAGGTAATTTATCCACACTCGATCAGATATATTATATCACATGCTATTGACAAATGATTTTTAAACAAAATATTTTGAATATTTTATATTTTTCAACGTGTGAAAAATGGTTGTTCAGTCTAATTACCTTTAATGAAAGTGCACTATAATCTCCTATTTATTAAGTAAGATAGCATAAGTTTATTATCTTTACAAAAATGATCACAAAAATCCATTTTGTAAAGTTAATTTACATGTGATCCCCATTTAAAAAAAAAGTGGTACAACATAAGTTAATTATCTTTACAAATCGGTTTGTAGAATTTGTAAAGGTAATGTATTTGTGTTGGTCCACCAAATAGGTATGGGTCTAAATTGCATTTTTGTTAAAGATAATGAACTTGATCAAACCTTCATCCTTGAAAATGTATGTATTTTTTTTAACAGGTTTTTTACTACGTGTTGATTAAATTAATTTGGGTGAAATATAATAGTTATTCAACAATAGCATGGACTGCATCAATCCATAAAGGGGTGGGAGAAAATGTGAAATATAGCCCAAGAGCATCAACACCAGTAGAAAATATGTTCAACTTTTTCAATGCATTGGGTGATGTAGCCTTTTCATTTGCTAGACATAATGTGATATTAGAGATACATGCGACAATATCTTTAACACCTGAAAAACCATAAAAAAAACCTACGTGGAAAGGTGTAGTTGTTACTTATATAGTGGTGGTCTTGTGTTACTTCCCAGTTGTTATTATTGGTTATTGGGTCTTTGGTAACTCCGTTGAGGACAACATTCTCATCTCCTTTGAGAAGCCTCGTTGGCTTATTACTATTGCTAATATGTTTGTTGTTATTCATGTCATTGGAAGTTATCAGGTAACTTTTTTATATAATAATTACACCTTTTTTTTAATGTAGTCGCCCCCTACTTGGAATCCAACATCTAATTTGCATAAATCACAGAGAAATTTTGGTGTCATTGCGATGCAATAGACTTATGACTATTATATGTTGAGCACATTAATAATATTATAAAGGTTTGAATATGTATGCAATTATGAGACTAAGTACTAGTTTATGCAAATATAGGTTTTTGCAATGCCTGTCTTTGATATGGTGGAATCATTTTTGGTTAAAAGAATGAAGTTTAAGCCATCTATGTTGCTTCGCTTCTTCATGAGAACTACTTATGTTGGTGAGCATTTTTTCTCCATATCTATATATATACATATATATATATATATATATATATATATATACATATACACAAATATATGTGTATAGACATATACATATATATACATTTATATTTGTATATATATACACATGTATATTTGTATATATATATATACATGTATATTTGTATATATATATATATACATGTATATTTGTATATATATATATATATATATATATATATTCATTTATTTCTCTAACATAATTGAGAATTTTTTGAGGGGTCTTCTTTTGTGAATATGCAGCTTTAACCATGTTTGTTGCAATCTCGCTACCATTCTTTGGTGGCCTTTTGTGTTTTTTTGGAGGGTTTGCTTTTGCTCCCACAACATATAATGTAAGAACATATATATATATATATATATATATATATATTTATTTTTATTATAATTTATGTTAATATTAATATTTCCTGTGTAAAATAAATAAATGATGGGTGATAGAACAAGTGTTTTTCTTATCTTATGTCAAAAGTAGCAATAGTCTATTTTTTTGTAAAAGTTTAATCATTTAATTTAAAAAGTAATACAAATGATTAATTTTTCATTTTTTTATTTGTTTATCATATTTTTCAACTTTTATTGAGATACTTTTATAGATTATCTTTAATAATAGAAAACAATGACGACAAAATTGATATTAAAAAAATTAAAAATTTGATTATTTTTTACTACATAGTGATTCTTCATAACAAAATGATTAAACTGTCATAAAAAATAACGAATTAATTAAACTGTTCTAACAGATATAATTAAGAGAGCTTATGTATATTTTTCTCTTAAATATCTAATTTAATTTTCATGTGATTGATGTAGCTCCCATGCATTATGTGGCTGACAATCTATAAGCCAAAGAAGTTTGGCCTATCTTGGATCGCTAATTGGGTACAAAAATAAACAAAACTATTAGAGTTTAATTAATTTCTAATTACATTTATAGTTTTATAATTAAATTTATTTTTGAGTTATTGATATATTTGTCTTTTGGAACGACAGTTGTGCATTATAATTGGAATGGTACTGATGGTTTTAGCCCCAATTGGTGCATTGAGGAATATCATACTTCAAGCCAAGACCTTCAAGTTTTACTCTTGATAAATTATATTTGAGTGGTGATCTTTATTTTTATTTATATATAATATAGACATTTGTTGCGACTTTCGATTTTATTTATATTAATGCATTATCTTATCATAAGGATCCAAATGTCATATGCTTTCACTCTATTTATTGTTATTTTATGGTACGATAATTATATCTCTCTTGATTTCCTTTTCTTCTTCGTTGGCTCTCTCAATATTCATAATATACATTAAAAAACAGATTTTGTTACAGTATTGATAGTAATCAAGATAATTAGATCTTTGAATTATCTTTTCCAATAAATTAACACTTTAATTTTGAATTTAGTATGTTATGAATTTTTTATTTAGTTTATTTCATTTAATATTAATCTTTTTATTTTAATTAGGATTTTAGACTTTAAATAAGGGTTTGAATTAGGCATCAAAATCTATCTTTTTTATCAGAATCAAAATAGTCATAAATCAAAATTGTATCGTTCAAGTTAATGGTTCTCTTTCTCTTCTCATAAACTCTAAAATCGTTGATCCCTAATCCCTAATTATTATTTTTATAATTTTTTATTATCAATTCACATCAAACACTTAACTAATTTTTCACGTACAATATTCACAATGGGAATTCATAATATAAATAAAGATTTAATTGCTCTAATTGAGAAAAAAAATTGTAGTTTGATCCTTGATGTCAAAAAAATCAGTTCTAGCCTAGACTAATATATGCTTTGGTCCAATTAATTAGAGTTCATGAGTACAAGAAAAACTAGTGATGTTGTAAACAATATCTATTTTCCTCTAAAAAATAATATATGCTTTGGTTAATAAATAGTGAAAGTTTTTGAGAAGAAATAACTCCAAAGCAAACAAACGTACAGTAAATCTAAAACATATTCACGTGATTGAAAATTTAGATGATGCTTCAAACTTTTAGTATATCTTCAATTATGCTCTTGATTTTAATAAAAAGAGCAATAATATCCTCAATTTTTTACTTCATATTACTAATGTTCTTGGTATATTAATGTTGTTAACTTTTTATCTAAAAATGTATTTTTTTCTTATAGCTCTGATACCAAATTATGAGCTAGTTATTTAATGTTAATTGTTAACTCCTATAATTTCTATATATTATTGATTAAAGATAATTCTTTAATTTTCAATTATGTTCTTGATTTTAATAAAAAGAGCAATAATATACGCGATGTCTCAACTCGGACGGATGGTACATTACTCATTAATTTTCCTAACCGTGTTTGTGTTTAGTTTGGGTTATTTTTTGATTTGTTTATCGTGTTCACCGTAAAAAAATTACATGGCTTTTGGTCGAGTTGCTAATAATCATTTACGATTAGAAAAATGTTTCAAAATACGTCAAATATAAAATCACTTTCAACTTTATTTGTGTCGAATTCATGTTATGTAGTCAAAAATAGAAAAAAAAATCACAGTTTCTTTCTATAATTTCATTTTATTATATTAATGATTAATAAATTCACTTTTATTTTCCTCTTTCTATATGAAATAGAGAAAATATTCTAAAAATCTTTTATACTCGATCAAATATAATCTAAGTGATTTATGTGTTATATAAAAAAATAGTAATAATTTTATCAATATTTAGAATAGGGTTGAATAGTAAATTAAATAAAATCATGTTCTTGAATATATTAATTCAATTATATGTGATGATGAGTGACTTGGTTTTAATAAGTAACAATTTTAATACAAATATTTATTATAATAATAATTATTATTATTGCAGGGCTCTAGGAGTTGTAGTGATAGTAACTATAAACGTGTTATTTATTTTAATGTAGTTATTTTTTATTTAAACATTGAACGGATCTAAATAACTATAATCTAATTTGAATGGCGTTCAAAATATTATGATATGTCAATAGAAAAAATTTATGAAATGAACATAATAAGTATTATTTTTGTGGTTATAAATTTTAATCGTGCTATTTTATTATTTTTATGAAAAATTACATAAAATAACAATTCTAAAATTTATAATAATAAAAATAACACTGATAACAAATATATGAATTAATATTATAAGATGATATTTATTGTTATAAGTTTTATAGTAAAAAAAACCTTTAATTCAAAACTATGGAATTTGTTTTTTACATACAAAACTAATTATCTTTCTCATTTAGTTTCTCGAGAAAAAAAAAACAAACTAATTTAAATATTGGTACTAATTTAAACAAAGTAAGTTGAAAGAGATCTAAACAAATGGCTACCAATCACAAAATCAAGAGATGCAAAATGGTGATACTCCACAACATCACTCCCATAGTTGGTGCTGGTGTTCTTGGTCTCCCTTACGCAATGTCTCAACTCAGATGGTACATTACTCATTAATTTTGCTAAATATGTTTGTGTTGAGTTTGGGTTATATTTTGATTTTTTTATCATGTTATATTGTCAAAAATAGAAACAAATCACACTTTCTTTCTATATTTTAATTAAATTATATTAATGATTAATAAATTCACTTTTATTTACCTCTTTCTATATAAAATTGAAAACAATATTCTAAAAATCTTTTATAATCGATCAGATCTAATCTAAGTTATTTTTGTGTTATCTAAAAATATAGTAATAATTTTATCAATATTTAGAGTAGCATTGAATAGTAAATTAAATAAAATCATGTTCTTGAATATATTAATTCAATTATATGTAATGATCAATGGCTTGGTTTTAATCGGTAACAGTTTTAATACAAATATTTATTATAATTATTATTATTATTATTGCAGGGGTCCAAGAGTTGTAGTGATAGTACTATCACGGGTAATAACATTGTACACATTATGGCAAATGGTTGAAATGCATGAGATAGTACCTAGGAAGAGGTTTGATAGATAACATGAATTGGGTCAGCATGCTTTTGGGGAAAAGCTTTGTCTTTGGGTTGTGGTTCCTCAACAACTCATGGTTGAAATTGGTGTGAATATAGTTTATATCATAACATGAGGAAGTTCTTTGAAGAAGTTTCATGATACTATTTGCCCTAATTACAAACATATCAAAACCACTTACTTTATCTTGATCTTTGCTTCCGTTCGCATTGTTCTTTCCCATCTTTCTAGTTTCAATTCCATTGCTGGTGTCCCTCTTGTTACTGTTGTCATGTCCTTGAGGTACTTTGTCCGCACTCGGATATATTATGTTACGTAGGAGCCTGTTACACACTTATATAATACATATTTTATATCAAATGTTATTGACAAATGATTTTGAACAAAATATTTTGAATATTTTATAATTTTCAACATAAGAAAAATGGTAGTTCATTCCCATTACCTTTAATTTACATGTGGTGCCCCACTTTCGAAAAAGTGGGACAAGACAAGCTAATTATCTTTACAAATCGGTTTGTAGAATTTGTAAAGTTAATGTATTTGTACTGATCCACCAAATAGGTATGGGTCTAAATTTATTTTTAGTTAAACATAATGGACTTGATGAAACCTTTATCCTTGAAGATGTATGTATTTTTCTTTAATAGGTTTTTTACTATGTGTTGATTAAATTAATTTGGGTGAAATATAATAGTTATTCAACAATAGCATGGCCTACATCAATCCACAAAGGGGTGGGCGAAAATGTGAAATATAGCCTAAGAGCATCAACACTAGTAGGAAATATGTTCAACTTCTTTAGTGCATTGGGTGATGTAGCTTTTGCATTTGCTAGACATAATGTGGTATTAGAGATATAAGCAACAATACCTTCAACACCTGAAAACCCATTAAAAAAACCCACATGGAAAGGTGTAGTTGTTGCTTATATAGTGGTGGCCTTGTGTTACTTCCCAGTTGCTACTATTGGTTATTGGGTCTTTTGTAACTCCGTTGAGGACAATGTTCTCATCTCCTTGGAGAAGCCTCGTTGGCTTATTGTTGTTGCTAATATTTATGTTGTTATTCATGTCATTGGAAGTTATCAGGTAACTTTTTTATATAATAATTACACCTGTTTTTTTAATGTAGTCACACACTACTTGGAATCCAACATCTAATTTGTGGTGTCATTGCGATACAATACACTTATGACTATTTATGTTGAAAACATTAATAATATTATAAAGGTTTGGATATGTATGCACTTATGAGACTAAGTACTAACTTGTGCAAATATAGGTTTTTGCAATGCCTCTCTTTGATATGGTGGAATCATTTTTGGTTAAAAGAATGAAGTTTAAGCCATCTATGTTGCTTCGCTTCTTCACCAGAACCACATATGTTGGTGAGCATTTTTTTCTCCATATCTATATATATACATGTATATATGTACATATATATACATGCATATTTGTATATTTGTACATATATATACATGTATATTTGTATATATATACTTGTACATTTGTATATATATACATGTATATATTCAATTATTTCTTTAGTGGCCTTTTGAGTTTCTTTGGAGGGTTTGGTTTTGCTCCAAACACATATTATGTTAATATTAATATTACCTGTGTAAAATAAATAAATGATGGGTAATAGAATAACTTTCTTTCTTATCTTATGTCAAAAGTAGTAATATTCTATTTGTTATTTTTTGTAACAGTTTAATCATTTTATTTTTAAAAAGTAATACAAATGATCAATTTTTTATTTTTTTTATTTCTCATATTTTTCAACTGTTATTTAGATACTTTTATAAATAATCTTTAGTAATAGAGAGATTACAAAATTGATATTAAAAAAATTAAAAATTTGATTATTTTTCATTGTATAATGATTCTTCCTAACAAAAAGATTAAACCGTTATAAAAAATAAGGAATGAATTAACAGATATAATTAAGACCTTCCTATGTATATTTCATTTAATTTTTCATGTGATTGATGCATCTCTCATGCATTATGTGACTGACAATCTAAAAGCCAAAGAAGTTTGGATTATCTTGGATCGCTAACCGGTTACAGAAATAAACAAAACTATTAGAATTTAATTCATTTTTAATTACATTTATAGTTTTATGATTAAATTTATTGTTAAGTTATTGATATATTTGTCTTTTGGAACGACAGTTGTGCATTATAATTGGAGTGATACTGATGATTTTAGCCCAAATTGGTGCATTGAGGAATATCATACTTAAGCCAAGACCTTCAAGTTTTACTATTGATCAATTATATTTGGGTGGTGATCTTTATTTTTATTTATATATAATATAGACATTTATTGCGACTTTCGATTTTATTTATATTAATGCATTATCTTATCATAAGGATCCAAATGTCATATGCTTTCACTCTGTTTATTGTTCTTTTATGGTATGACAATTATTTCTCTCTTGATTTCCTTTTCTTCTTCGTTGGCTCTCTCAATATTCATAATATGCATTCAAAAACAGATTTTGTTACAGTATTGATGGGAATCAAGATAATTAGATCTTCAAATTATCTTTTCCAATAAATTAGCACTTTAATTTTGAATTTAGTTTGTTATGAATTTTTGATTTAGTTTATTTAATTTAACATTAATCTTTTTATATTAATTTGGATTTTATACTCTAAATACTTAATTTTTTGTTAAGCAATTATTACTTTCTTTTCAAAAAATATAATGCCTTATTTCCTGTATTTTTGTAGAATATTAATAATATTCAAATAATATTTATTTAATTTATTACTGAAAATCAAAACAACATCTATGTAAACACAACAAATATTTTATAATTTTCTTAAAAATGTTATCCATATATTTTTTAAAGATACCTGGAGCTTGTTTTAATCCAAGTGATAAAATAGTCCATTGGAACTGTCTTTGGGGGTAACTAAGTAATGTCAATTTTTGAGCTTTCTCATCTAGTCCTATATGTCAAAATACACTTTGCAATCAAAACTTGAGAAATATTTCTTTCTTTTTAATAATTATTCTTTCTTTGGAATAAAGTATCCATTATCAACGGCTTCTTTATTCGATGTTTTAAAGTTTATTATCATTCTTTTTTTTCTCTTCTTTTTTTAGCTTCTTTTTCAACTAAGAATGTCGTACTGGAGTGAGGTAAATTATTTAGTATTATGACTCTTAGTTCCAAAAATTTTTGAATTTGTTTTTCAAATTCAATCATGTATTATAGAGTATAAATCATTAGTTTTACTCTTATAACCTTGTTAAGGTCTTTTAATTATTTTAGATCTAAAATATTTTCTAAGCTTAACGTTTTAATAATTTTACGATACTTGTTAGGATTTTATGTTCTAGTATTTCATTAAGAAAAGAGTTTTGTTTATCTTCTATATCTAATGAAATATTTTCCAAATAAATTTTTCGTTACTTCATGTGTATCTCACCATTCTCTTTTTTATGTTATTGCATAAAAGTTAAGTTGAATACAGGCAAAACTTTTCTTATTTTTGATACATAAATGGTTTTACCATCTAGTATTGTTAGACTTATTTTGTCTAAATATTGTATAAAATTTTGATATAAGTTTAGAAAATTATTTTATTAATAAATTAACTTTTGTTTCTAGTTGATATATGGTAGAAATATGAAAATTTTCTCGCGTATTATTATTTATGTATCTTTTAAAACGTTATTAAATTTTTATTGTAGTATTATTAACAATTCTTACAATTAAATATTTTGTTGCCTATTTTCAATGTTCTTTTGAAAGTATATATTTACTTACTACACACATGCTAACTCATGTATCTATGCATGTAAATAATAACTGGCATAACCTTTAAATTTCAATTCTATCTTAATATAGATACTGTTTGGATTTGCAATACTATACAAATCATCTATCTTATAATGAAGAGTACCTATATTTTGAGTGTTCATATTTGAGTTGATATTTCCTTCTCAAATTTCTCCAATAGATAAATAACGTAACTATCATCTATATCCAAATCCTCAATTGGTTCTAGTTGTATCTTAAAAACTTATTCTAAGATTTTTTAATTCTAGTTTTCAAGAGGTTTATACATTTTTCTTCTAAAATATTTTTTTATAAGATTCCTTATTAATTTTTTTTATTTTTAAAAATCTTGTTTCTTCAATTTATATCTTTTAAATGTCTTGTATTTCTTATATTTTCGATGTTTCTGTTTGCAGTGTTTTATATTACATCCATATTTTTTAATATTTTAAAATCTCTTGTATCATAACAAATTTTATTATTTCCTCTTATTTGTTTATATTCTTTTCTTTACTAGCATTTAATAATTATCCAGTTTTTAAGGCTTCTTGTTCTTCCTCCTAAGGTGTCTGGTATAATTTTTCTATTTCCTTGATTCCAACCTTCTGTTAAGGTTTTGTGTAATGTTCTAGATAGTTTTTAAAAAATATTTTCTTATAAATTGTTTGCATAGAAGGAGATAATTTATGGTAATACATTTCATATTCAAAAATAAAATACATTATTTAATACATGTTATAAATTTTCATATTTCTTAAATTCCATTTGGTTTCATTGATTTCATTTTCACTTGATTTAGTGATAACTCTTCATTTATCTTCTTCAATAAATTCTTTGTATATTTCATTTACTACAATATCTAGTTATTCTCTTCCCGTGGGAACATTCCCTTGCATTAATAAATGTTATTGATATGTTAAATTTAAAAACTAAATTTTAACAGTTCCTATCATTTTATGAGCTACTAATACCTCATTGATTGAGAAGTTTGTTTGTATAGTTTGAGAGCTTTGTATGAGTACACTCATACCATTAGCCTATTCATCTAAAAAGAAAGAAACTTAAGAAACCATAATATAATTTATTGTTGGATTATAATTTGATCCAAAAACATTCATGGAAGCATATAAGCATGAATGTAAACAAAACAGAAGAAAAAAATGGATTGAAAACATACCTCCAATCATTGATCAAGTTTTACCACTTTCATAGAAATTCTAATGGATTTTCGGTTTGATGCTTCTAAACCTTTCTCAATCATCACGATTATGCATAGAATAATTTACTGAATATTGTTTATAAATCAATTGAATTATCTCACTTTTCTACCATAGTAGGCTTAGGGATCAAATTGAATATTTATAAGCACGTCTCAAGTGCTCTTTCCATCAAAGAGAAAATGGATGTGCGCTTAAGGGGCTACAGAACGTGGGTGATGGAAGTTATGGATATGGACCATATTCTATCCAACCGCACAACTACTTGGTTGGTTACCGAGCTTCTTAGAAAGAAAAATCAACATTCTTCCACTTTGTCCATATATTCCATCAATTATGAGAAACAAACACATGAATCATGATGATAGGTCCTCTAATAATGAGTATTATCTTCCATGTATCACGATGCATTATACATCTTAAGTCCATACAACTTAATGAATAAACTCTATGTTTATTCGAAGTTCATTACTTTAATATGTTTTCTTAAAATATATGAATAAATGAAATATGTGCATAAAATCAATGAGAAAACATCAACTGAATAAGAGTTTTATAAAAATATTAAAGGTACGTATAATTAATATTTACATCACTGAACCAAGTCCCATTCTAACTAGATAATCCTTAAAATTCTTTAGTCTTTAGTCAAAGGATCAACAATCATCAAACAAGTGCTAATGTGCTTAATGACCACTTTATTTTCCCTAACACGTTCTCTTATGACCAAGTATATGATGTCGATGTGCTTACTACGACTACCATTCTTGTTATTCTTAGTCATAAACATAACAACTAAGTTGTCACAAAACAATCTCAATGGCCTAGAAATAAATTCAACTACTCTAAGCCCAAAAATGAAACTCTTCAACCATACATCATGTGATGTAGCTTCAAAGCATGACACAAACCCAGCCTCTATAGTGGAAGTAGTAGTCAAGGTATGCTTTCCACTCCTCCAAGACACAGCTCTATTAGCAAGCATGAAAATGTAATCTGATGTTGATTTGCATGAATCAACACAACCAGATAAGTCTCAATTGGAGTAGCCAATCACTTCTAGATTATCAAATCGTCTATAAATGAGTATGTAATCCTTTGTCCCTTCAAAGTACCTCATGAATTTATTTGCATCTTTCCAATGGCAACACCTAGGTTACTCTGATATCTCCTTAGCATTCCAATAACAAATGTAATGTCAAGTCTGGTGCAGACTTGAGCATACATCAGGCTTCCAATAATTGAAGCATAAGGAATGGTTTTCATCTGTTCCCACTCGAGCTCATTTTTAAGGCATTGGTTTAGGCTAATTTGTCACTCTTCACAATGTGTTCCATACTCGGTGAACAATCTTTCATCCGACATCTCATTAAAAATTTATTGATATAGGTCTCTTGAGATAAACCCAAAATGCCTCGAGATCTATCCTTATTGATCTTAATTCTAATGACATAAGATGCCTCACCCATGTCCTTCATATCAAAGTTCTTCGAAAGGTGTTGTTTCACCTCATATAGCAAACCCTTATCATTGATTACAAGAAAATATCATCCACATATAACACCAAAAACAAAATCTTGCTCCCACTAACTTTCTGGTATATACATTGATCCATGACATTCTCTTCAAAACCGAATGAAGTGATGATGTTATGGAATTTCAAATACCATTAACGGGAGGTTTTTTTAATCCATATATGGATTTATTAATCTTACAGACCAAGTGCTCACCATTACTAGAGGATAATCCTTCAAGTTTTTTCATGTAAACCTCTTCCTCTAGGTTCCATTAAGGAAAGGCATTTTCACATCCATTTGATGCAAATCCAAATCAAAATGGGCAACCAATGCCACATGAGGTGACTCTTTCTTAGATACAGGAGATAATGTCTCCATGTAGTCGATTCGCTCTCTTTAAATGAATCCTTTGGAAATGAGTCTAGCATTATGTCTCTCAATGTTGCCTTATAAGTCTTTCTTTGTATTGAAGACCTACTTACATCCAATGGTTTTACATCATCAGCCAACTTAACGAGATCCCAAACTCAGTTAAACGTCATAGAATCCATCTATTCTTTCATGGCATTGTATAAATTTATATTATTATTATTATTATTATTATTATTATTTATAAAAATTTAAATAAGATATAATTTATTTAAATATTTTATTTTTTATTAATTAAATTATAAATTATTAAAAAATATATATTAAATTTACTTATTTAAATTGATATATTCAACATCATTATCACTTATTGAGTTTTGATAAAATGTAAGTAAATAAGAATTCCGGTCTTCTCCAAGATGCTAATAAAGAATGCAGATTTTATCAAAAATGTTTATTTATCTCCAAAAAATTATTATTAATTTACTTTAAAAAATTATAAAAATAATAACTTAAAATATATAACAATAAAAATAAATCAATAATATTGAAAATAATTCAATCGGATGACGTTAAACATTGAACGGGTCTAAATAACTATAATCTAATTTGAACGACGTTCAAAATATAATGATATGTCAATAGAAAAAATTTATGAAATGAACATAATAAGTATTATTTTTGTGGTTATAAATTTTAATCGTGTTATTTTATTATTTTTTATGAAAAATTACATAAAATAGCAACTCTAAAATTTATAACAATAAAAATAATACTCATAAGAAATATATGAATTAATGTTATAGGATGATATTTGTTGTTATAAGTTTTATATTAAAAAAAAACCTTTAATTCAAAACTATGGAATTTTGTTTTTACATACAAAAATAATTATCTTTCTCATTTAGTTTCTCGAGAAAAAACACAAACTAATTTAAATAATGGTACTTTATTTTTGAATTCTATGTTACAATCTGACAAAATTATATTAACTTAATAATTTTCAGATATTATTTTGAAAATATAGTAAAATGGACGCACACAAACAATAAAAAAAACAAAGGCTTAAGAATAAAATTAGATATTTGTAGTTTATTTTTTATTCTATGATACAAAATTTATATGAAATATCAATATTTAAATAAATATTTTAAAAATATAAAAATAAAAGCATAATAAAGATTTAAAATGTTTACGATGAAGAGAAGAGTAATGGACCATATTAAACTCTAATTCAATTAGAGAAAAATAACTATAATTTGTTATAGTTATCTAGTCTTGCTTTGTCTGTCCCCCCGATGGGGTTCTTTTTTTTCAAGAAAATCAAGAAAAAAAAGATTAGAAAAGATTCTCATAGATGTGTATTCGTGGTTAAGTATATTCATACTTGTCAAAAAACATATATGTTTAACCAAATAGACACAATTCGTGATTTAGTATATTCATATCTGTCGAAAAACATATCTGTTTAACCAAATAGACACAATGGACTATGATCAACGCCAGAAGCAAGAAGAAGCTAAAAAACAAGAAAGAGATCTAAACGAATGGCTACCAATCACAAAATCAAGAGATGCAAAATGGTGGTACTCTGCTTTCCACAACATCACTTCCATGGTTGGTGCTGGTGTTCTTGGTCTCCCTTACACGATGTCTCAACTCGGATGGTACATTACTCATTAATTTTCCTAACCGTGTTTGTGTAGAGTTTGGGTTATTTTTTTATTTGTTTATCGTGTTCATCGTAAAAGAATTACATGGCTTTTGGTCGAGTTGCTAATAATCATTTACGATTAGAAAAATGTTTCAAAATACGTCAAATATAAATTCTTTTCCAACTTTATTTGTGTTGAATTCATGTTATGTAGTCAAAAATAGAAAAAAAAAATCACACTTTCTTTTTCTATAATTTAATTAAATTATATTAATGATTAATACATTCACTTTTATTTGGCTCTTTCTATATGAAATAGAGAAAAATATTCTAAATTCATCTAAGGTTTTTTTTCTATCTTATACAATCTAGATCTAAAAGATTAGATTTACAATTTTCATGGAGCTTGAATTCTGGTGAGATATTACCTCTAATTTTCTTATGTAATCTTTCATCTATTTTGGATGGTTGTCTTCTTCTATTGGAAGTATCATGTTCTCCTGACCTTTGTCTATTTCTCTTTTTCTTTTGTGAGTTAGATGTTTCTTCTTCTCGGTAAGAAACTGGTAATGAAATTGGTTTTATATGACCTTTTGAGGTCATGATTTTTGGTTCAAAATCAGTCTCACTAATAATTGTCATATCATCTTTTTCTTTATTTATACAAAACTTTTATTATAATGTTTTTCCTAGTTATTCATTAGTTAGTATTAACAAAATAATTAATTTTTTTATATCCCTATTTTTAGGATTCAATAATTGTTATTCTAATTCTTTTTTGTATTCCATTAAAATGTAATTATAACCTTTTCTTTTTCTTTAGATTTTTCTTTATTTTTTTCTTTTTTCATTCCTAGGTATCAATACATCTGATCTTTTAGGTTGTTCTTATTTTAATTCTTCAAATAGATCAAGATTGTGACTTCTAATTTGATTGTTTATTGGTATGTTATTTATATATATTCTTAATTCTGTAAATTCCTCGTGTATATCTTATTGTAATTTTTTATTAATCTATTTTATCTCATTTATAAGTTCTTTTTGGCTTTTATCTATGTTTTGTAAAGACTTAATGTTTAATTCTTCTTTTATATTTATTTGATTTTTTGATATGCGTGCTAAGCTTCCATTAAATTCTAATTCTATATCTTGTAATTTGTCTTTAAGTATCTTGCTATTATTTTCTTTCTATGATTACATCATGTACTAATGCTTTCATTTCTTGAACTTCTTTTAGTTTTATAGCTTTTTTTCTTACTAATATTACATCAGGCACTAATGCTTTCACTACTTGAACTTCTTCTTTTATTTCTGTAACTTCTTTTTTTTTTGTTAGAAGTTTCTCTTTTATAATCTATAAAAATAAATCTGGGTATATTATTGTTTTTGACTACATTACTTTTTTTCTTAGTATTAGAGGTTTTTCCTTAATATATAAATGTCATTCCTCTGTTATTTCAAAGTCTATTAGTGTTTTTGGTTTTTTGGTTTTAATGTTTATCCAAGTTCCTCAAAGGTTTTATCTATTTCTATAATTTTATTTTGTCCATATATTGAACTGCTATATCTATTTGTTAATGATTATCCTATTGTGTAGTGTATTGAAAATTGATGATTTTCTTCTTTTATTAAATCTCATATTTCAAATTCATAAACTCAATTTAACACTTGGTTTAAGTTCTTATCATGAATATTAATAGCAAACCTAAAGTATGCTGTGATTTTTAACTTATAGTATCCTAAGCTACTATGAATCATTCCCAGTAAAACATATTTTCTATTTATTATTCTATTATCTATCAACGCTATTTTTATTGGTGTATCAATTACTTCTCTAAAATGATCTTTTATTAATATTTAAATTCCTTCTAAATGAATATATCCAATTTTTTCTATATCCTTTTGAAAGATTTTTGATAGCTTATTCATTATAGTTTCTTCATTAATTAATGATATTTTGTGTACGATGTTTAACATATCTTACACATCTTATAGCATATTTGGTCACAGTGTGAGTATATATATTTTGTGTACGATGTCTAAATTGAAAAAGAAAGTTCCTATTCCTTGTAACAGTCTAATTTTATCACCTATAAGATAATAAAAAACAAAATAAGGATCATTATCTTTAAGAAGATCAATGGCTATAAGACAATCTAATTCAAAAATAATATTTGACCATCTAAAAGCATAAACAGTATTGATAACCCACAACAAGGCTTCTAATTTAGCACGTACTACAAAACATATCTTTCTTTTGGGACTTGTAGCAATAAAAATTACTTTATTATTTTCATCTCTCACCACCATATCAATATCAACTATTTCATCTTTATTATTTAAGCTTGCATTAGTATTAATTTTCAAAAAATTACTCAGGGACTTTTGTCATTTAATAGTATGATCTATATCTCACTGAGCGAAAAGTGTGAAGGTTTATCTACATTTTTGCCAAATTCTTCATGCATTATGTTAGCCACACAAGACTCTCATTTACCTCTCTACTATTCTTGCCATGGGTTCTTAGATTTCTACAATGCCAAATTACCCAACTTAAACTTGCAACGCTCAAACTTAGTACAAGTCTGTTGAATATAATTTCACATGTCTACAAACGACATACAATTCAATTTGGGGAGTAAGGGTACAAAAACAGATAGTTCTCTTATCGTTCTAACATTCTTGTATTCCCACAATACATGGGAGACACTATCAATCTGTTGCATAGAACATACCAAGGACCACTAACAATCTTCTTGTGGAACAAATCGATATGCACAGGTAAAATATTATTACAGGCTCTCCAAAAAAATAATTTTAACTTGTCAGATATATTTAGGCACCAAATCTTCCTTCACCAAGATTGCTTCGTTAAAGAGCTATAATTGGTTCTATAAACACCTCTGATATTTAAACATTGATGTTCTTTAGCTAGCTAATAAACATTCTTAACTATAAAACATCAATTATAATATATGCTCCAAATCAATTTATCAACATAATGAAGTTTATAATGAAGAATGCTCAAAATATCCTTAGCATCCAAAGAGAATAAATTCTCCCTAATAAGGTTCTTACACCAAAGACCGGTATCATTAATAAGTGTTGACACCAATGTGTTAGCCCCTAACATTTTTAGAGAAATGACTTTATAAGGAGAAAAGTAGGGAAACTAACCATCCTCATAGATTTTGATGCTCTTCCAATTATCAATTCTCCACTTCAAAAATTTTGCGCATAATTATCTCCCCCAAGCATCATTTTTCCACAGATAAGAAGAAAAATTAGGCACGTTGGAAAGGAGGAAATTAGAGTTCGGGGAATACTTGCCTTTCAATACCCTTGCTAGTAGAGAATCACCATTTTGTAAAAGTCTCCAATTGTACTTAGAAACTAAAGTTTGGTTGAAAAAAAGATTCCTTAAACCAATATTTCATAAAGCCTTAGGTCTATAGAATTTATCTCAAATCATACAGTGTATGGCCTTTTATCCAAGTCATATCCCCACCAAAAGTTTTCCATTAGGCTCTATAATTCATTACATGGGCCCAAGGGCAATTTGAAACAACTTATTTAATAAGTGAAAACAACTTGAATGATTGATTTGAGTAAAACCTTCTTACCATGCTTTGATAATGACTTCTCTTTTCAACGCTTGAGTTTTTTCCAAACACAATCTTTTAATTGACCAAACATTCTTCTTTTGTTTCATCTTGTAATCGCGGGCAGACCTAAATATCTCTATTGCCAATTAATAATAGAAATACAAAGCATATTTAAGGCCAACATCTTTAATGATTGATTAGTATTAGGCCAACCTCATATTACTTAAGAATAAACTTCATATTGGTACATCCCATTCATTCAGTTTCTAGATGATAAAATTGTCATAAGAAAAAATAGATGGAAAAATCTAGAACAACTTATGACTACTCTCACTCTTTTAATTAAATTCATTTTTTTAGCTCTTTCATAGAAGTCTATAGAGGCCCTCAACCACCATAATGAAGAGATAAGGAGAAAATGGAACCCTTTATATCAAACCTTTAATTGGTCTAAATAGTTCAAGTTTCGCGTCGTTAATGATAAGAGAGTATGAAATTGAGGTTACATGATTCATTATAAGCTTCACTCAATTACTGGCAAAACACAATTTAATAAGGATGAACTTCATAAATTTCCATTCAAAAATGTCATAGGTTTTGCACATATCTAACTTGATGGCCATTTTTCCTTACTTATCCTTAATAATCCTTTTGATAAAATGAAGTACTTTAAAAGCAATCATCGAATTATCAAAAACGAGTCTTCTAGGAACAAAAACATTTTGGCTTTCAAAGATTACTTCATGAAATACATTATTTAACCTATTAATGATACACTTAGCAATTATTTTGTAGAAAAATATTGCATAAGCTTATAGGTCTAAACTTATGAACCTTAGTAGGCACATAAATCTTGGAAATCAAAGAAATGCAAGTAGAGTTAAAATTCCAAATATCTCCACCCCTATTGAAGACACCTAAAGCAGTATTTGTAACATCTGTTAGATTCTCAATTCAATCCAGAAATGTTCAGAAAACCATATGAACTCATAATTTAAATACAGCGGAAACAAAATTGGATTGAAAACATACCTCCTGCCATTGATCAAATTTCAGCACTTACATGGGAATTCCAATGGATTATCGATTTGATGCTTTCACTGGTTTCTCACACTTATTTACTATGTTTGATGGTGTATCTGAATTGTTGCAGTTAATAGTGAGAGGACCCGATACTTTATTAAGGTTCTTCCATCAAGAATCTCGTTTGGTTTCAGAACCGTCGTACCGTTCCGACGAAACCAAACCGTCACCACGGTTCACTTAACGTTGCACCACTTTGATTTACATTCTCCCACTTGGTGCAAACGTTAAGCGAAATTCTCTTGAGTAACAAAACACATGAATCATAGCGATAGGTCCTCTAGGAGCGAATATTATCTTCCATGTATTACAATGTATTTAGTTTCTCAAGTACTATACTTTATGTGGTAACAAAACTTAATGAATAAATCCTATATTTATTCTTGGTCCAATAAAATATATATTTTCTCAAATAAATTAAGGTGCACATGAATATGAAAAAATATCACAATATATAAGAGTTTCATTAATAAATTGTATATATACATTTACAAAGTGGAACCAATTCCCATTTTCTCTACATGATCCTTGAATTTCATTGGTGGTATGCCTTTAGTCAAAGGATCAACAATCATCAACTCAGTTCTTACGTGCTCAATGACCACTTTCTTTTCCTTAACACGTTCTCTTATGGCCAAGTACTTAATGTCGATGTGCTTACTACGACTACCACTTTTGTTATTCTTAGCCATAAATATAGCAACTGAGTTGTCACAGTACAATCTTAATGGCCTAGAAATAGAGTCAACTACTCTAAGCCCGAAAATGAAACTCTTTAACCATACACCATGCGATATGGCCTCAAAACATGATACAAACTCGACCTCCATAGTGGAAGTAGCAGTCAAGAACTGTTTCGCACTCCTCCAAGACACAGCTCTACCAGTAAGCATGAAAATGTAACCAGATGTTGATTTTCGTTAATCAATACAGCCAACAAAGTCTGGATCAGAGTAGCCAATTACTTCCAGTTCATCGGTTCGTCTATACATGAGCATATAATCCTTGGTTCCTTGTAGGTACCTCATCACTTTCTTTGCAGCTTTCCAATGGTCAACACCTGGATTACTCTGATATCTCCCTAGCATCCCAACAATAAATGTAATGTCAGGTCTGGTTCAGACCTGAGCATACATCAGGCTTCCAACAACTGAAGCATAAGGAATGGTTTTCATCTGTTCTCTTTCAAAATCATTCTTTGGGCATTAGTCCAAATTGAACTTATCACCCTTCACAATGGGAGCAACACTTGGTGAACAATCCTTCATCTGAAATCTCTCTAAAACTTTATTGATATAGGTTTCCTGACATAAACCCAAGACACCTCGAAGTCTATCTCTATGGATCTTAATGCCAATGACATAAGATGCCTCACCCATATCCTTCATATCAAAAATTTTAGAGAGGAATTGGTTTACCTCATGTAGCAAACCCCTATCATTAGCTGCAAGCAAAATATCATCCACATATAGCACCAAAAAACAAATCTTACTCCCACTAACCTTCTGGTATATACATTGATCCATGACGTTCTCTTCAAAACCAAATGAAGTGATGACGTTATGGAATTTCAAATACCATTGACGGGAAGCTTGCTTTAATCCATATATGGATTTATTAAGCTTACAAACCAAATGCTCACCATCACTAGAGAAGAATCCTTCAAGTTGTTTCAAATAAACCTCTTCTTCTAGGTTACCATTAAGGAAAGCCATTTTCACATCCATTTGTTGCAAATCCAAATCAAAATGGGCAACCAATGCCATGACCACACGAAGTGAATCTTTCTTAGATACAGGAGAAAATGTCTCCGTGTAGTCGATTCCTTCCTTTTGAGTGAATCCTTTGGCAATGAGTCTTGCCTTATGTCTCTCAATGTTGCCTTGTGAGTCTTTATTTGTTTTGAAGACCCATTTACATCCAATGGCTTTCATACCATTAGGCAACTTGACGAGATCCCAGACTCGGTTAGACGCCATAGAATCCATCTCTTCTTTCATGGCATTGTACCATAAGTTCGAAACCTCAGAACTCATGGCCTGTGAAAACGTCTCAGGATCATTTTCGGCTCCAACATTATAGTCACATTCTTGTAGATACATAACATAATCATTAGGAATCGCTGATTTCCTTACTCTAGTATATCTTCTTAATGTTGCATCAACATTCTCCTGAGGAGTAGGATCATGTTGTTCAACTGGTTGTTCAACAGGTGTAGGCATCTGTTGAACTTCAACATCTACTGGATCAGGATCAACAGTTTGTGGTACTTCCAAGACTTGTTCTTCAACACGCGTTTGTACTCAAGGCGTGTTGTTAACAATAACGATCAGTCCATTACTTGAAGTGGCATATTGAGCATCTGAATGATCTTTCTCAAAACCAATGCCCTAGGATCGATCACTCCCACTAATCAAGTAATTCTCAAGAAATTTTGCATTTCTTGATTCCACAAACCTAGTGTTGTGAGATGGACAGTAAAAACTATAACCTTTAGACCGTTCGGCATATCCAATGAAATACCCACTAATGGTCCTTGGGTCCAGCTTTTTCTCTTGTGGATTATAAATCCTCACTTCAGACGGGCATCCCCAAACACGCATATATTGCAAACTCGGTTTCCAACCTTTCCATAATTCAAATGGCATCTTTGAGATAGCCTTGGTTGGAACTCGATTTAATATATACACAGCCGTCTTTAAAGCTTCAATCCACAAGGATTTAGGAAGATTGGAGTTGCTAAGCATACTTTGCACCATATCCAATAGTGTTCGGTTTCTTCTTTTTGCTACACGATTTTGGTCTGGTGAACCAGGCATAGTGTATTGGGCAACTATCCCATGTTCTTGAAGAAACTTAGCAAACGGACCAGGCGCTTGTCCATTCTCAGTGTATCTACCATAATATTCACCACCTCTATCTGATCTCACGATCTTTATTTGCTTTCCACATTGTTTCTCTACTTCAACCTTAAAGCTCTTGAAGGCATCCAATGCTTCACTCTTATTATGAAGCATATAGGGATACATATATCGAGAAAAATCATCAATAAAGATGATAAAATATTTTTGACCTTGAATGTCCATGTCTAGACAACATATATCCGTATGTATGATTTCTAATATGTTTGAACTCCTATTGGCACCTTTCTTTGACTTGTTAGTCTGCTTTCCCTTAATGCAGTCCATACATGTCTTAAAATTAGTAAAATCTAGAGTACTAAGTACCCCATCTTTCACTAATCTTTTAATTCTTTCTATGGAGATATGTCCTAATCTCCTATGCCATAACGTAGAAAAGTCATCGTCAATAATACACCTTTTAGTGCCAGCTTGAACATGCATAGCGTTATGAGTGGCATTATTTCGTAAATTAATGCAGTAAAGACCATCAGACAAAATACCATTCCCAACACAATCAGATTAATTAAATAAACTGAAAGATGTTTCTGAAAAGTGAAAGGAATAACCATAAGGTACAAGTCTTGAAATTGAAATCAAGTTTCTAGAGAAACTTGGAACATAAAAGGTCTTTTCTAATTTTAAAATAAAACCACTACTTAAAATCAAACTGCATGTCCCTACAGCCTCCACATGTGAGCCCATCTTGTTACCGGATAAGATGTATTGCTCACTTCCCACTAGCTTCCTTAGATTTTGCATACCCTGTAAGGAGTTTGCAACATGGATTGTAGATCCAGAATCAATCCACCAGGTGTTAATATTAACATTAACCATATTAGATTCATAACAAACAAACGAGGTTGGATTACCTTTATTCTCAAGCCATTTTTGGAATCTGATACAATCCTTCTTCATGTGTCCCTTCTTTTTACAAAAGAAACACTTGGATTCTTTCTTAATATCAGCTTGAGGTGGAATTATCCCTTTTCCTTTATGCTTGTATTGAGATTTTCCTTTCTGGTACGTTGTAGCCAACATTGCACTTTCACCAAATTCCATAACAAGCCTCCCTTCCTCTTGAACACACATGGTCATTAGTTCATTGATTGACCATTTATCCTTATGTGTATTGTACGAGATTTTGAATGGCCCGTACTGATGTGGGAGAGTGTTAAGGATATAGTGCACCAGGAAGGATTCCGACATCTCAACCTCGAGATGCTTAAGTTGAGCCGCAATGTCCCTCATTTGCATAATGTGCTCGTGCACACCTTTCACACTATTGAGTCTCAAATAAGAGAACTTCATAATAAGTGTGCTTCCTAAAGGCTTATCTAAAGTGACAAATTGATCATCAATGGCCTTTAGCAAGTCTTGAACATTGGTATGCTGATCAACGGAACCAAGAATACCAGCAGAGATTTTAGTCTTAATGAACATCATGCTAAGGTGATTAGATCGTTCCCATTGTTCATAAAGCATGATATTCTCTAGAGTACTGGTTTGAGTAATTTTAGGTGGTTCTTTTTTTTCCTAATAGCATAATCAATACTCATCCACCCTAATTGAAGGAGAATTCTTTCCTTGCATATTTTATAATTATCTCCTTTCAGATCAGGAATATCACAGCGGATATCAAAGAAATTTACAGGTTGAGAAGCTACAATTAAAGATTATATACTTATTAAAATTTGAGGCCTAAACTATAGTCATTCTTTACTAATGTAAATCATGAATAATATGAATCTAGTGACATAAAACTTGTCTGTGGGCTAAAGTTTTAATTCAATTAAATTCATCCTAACTTTACGATAAAATTATCAAATTATGTTCCTTTTCCTAATCCATGTAGGTAAATTAGAAAATATAATTTGATATTATATCCTAATTAATCACACAAAAATATAATAAAAATTCCTATGAGATAAGATTTATTATATCACATATGATTAATTACAATTAATATTTATTTTCTAAATGTGATCCTAAATAAACTTTATTATAGTTTTAATTAATTAAAGATGTTGTGGCTACTCCCTAATTAATTAAACTATATGAATCACTTAAATATTAATTAAATCCTTATGCTCAATTATTGCATAAAACCATAAGCAATATTAATTTAATTTCAAATGTGCAAATATTATTTATCTTAAATTGCATATATGACAATAAATTATATAAACAAAAATAAATAATATAAGCACTAATTAAATCCATAAGAGCCATTAATAATTAATTTAATTATGCATAAATTATTTAACTAAATTTTATATGTATAATTAATCGCAAAATTTATACATATAAATACCCAAAACAAATAGTTTAAACATAATGTATTTAAATAAAATTTTAATGTGCCCAAAAATTATTTAAATAAAACGTTTAATCTATATAAATGTAAGTCTGATACAACAATAGGTGTAACAATTGTTGCGTCCCATTGGACGAGGCTGTTAAATCCTCACCCCAGACTCGGGCTCGACACCCCCTCACACCGAATTCTGATTTAAAAAAAAAAAACTTCATCTTCAACCTCCAACCGGGTCTACTTGACCCGGTTTGACCTTAACGGATACCCAGTCGTATCTTTCTATTCCGGCAATGAAATCTGGCGTTCTTTTTATCAAAATTCTCAGAATTCGATTTTCGAGTGATTCATGATCTTAATTTTAAGTAAAAACATCATTTTAAATAAAAAGTTAATTAATGAAGTAAATAAATACCCACGGTAAATTGGATTTATTTTCTTAATTTTTTTTCAAGTTTAATTTTACAGAATCACTCAAAAATCAATATTGAAACACTTTATAATTTCCATATTCATCAAAAACAATCAAAATAAAAAACCCAAAATTTCAGTTCCTCGTGAAACAGAGCAACACAGAGTTGTTTTCAAATGGCTCTGATACCAAATGTTAGATTCTCAATTCAATCCAGAAACGTTCAGAAAACCATATGAACTCATAATTTAAATGCAGCGGAAACAAAATTGGATTGAAAACATACCTCCTACCATTGATCAAATTTCAGCACTTACACGGGAATTCTAATGGATTATCGATTTGATGCTTTCACTGGTTTCTCACACTTATTTACTATGTTTGATGGTGTATCTGAATTGTTGCAGTTAATAGTGAGAGGACCCTATACTTTATTAAGGTTCTTCCATCAAGAACCTCGTTCGGTTTCAGAACCGTCGTACGGTTCCGACGAAACCGAACCATCACCACGGTTCACTTAACGTTGCACTACTTTGATTTACAACATCATCTCCAATAATTAGACAAATATTTTGATAAGAAATAGCCAGGATTTCTTGAGGCCTATGCACCTTAATAGGATGCATTTGTTTCAAAGCAAACTCGATATCCACCTTAGTAAAAGACATTAACAATAGGGAGTTGTGATTATCAGAAACACATTATTCAATATAACCCTCAAAAACCTCTACGTCCACAACTCCTTTACTTGTAAATAAATTTGAATTAAATTGGTGAAAAAGAGATTAAATACCTTCCAAAAAGGTCACCCAATTAGATTGATCATCAAACAAACCAACATCAGTATTCCTCTTCTATCTAAGATTTGCTTTCATATGAAAAAAATATGAGTTTTGATCCCTATGTTTAAGCCAAAGTTTTCTCAATATTTGGTGTCATATGATTTTATCAAATTCTAGTAACAACTTGAAGTCAATCCTTAAAATTATAAAGTCTCAATTGAATATAACCCACTGTGTTTCAATTCCAATCCTCCAAAGCAAAAGTACATAATCGACAACCCTTTTTAGAGTACATACACCTTTGGAGGGAGAATCCCATACATTTTTAATTATCTATTCACAACCATCCATTTTGATCCAAAACTTCTCAAAGTGAAAAGTTCTTTTGATCTTCTTTTTCACCCTTTGCATGCCTACCTTGTACAGAGGAAAAATGACAACAAGATGATTAGATTTAGAGATCTTCTTGTGCTTAACTCTATTAACACAAAATTAGTACCACATAACTAGTTGTCAAAGGCTTTGCCTAGTCTAACCTTAGTAATAACATTTGGATATCTTTTATTATTCCAAGTGAACTTAAAACTATCAAACCTAGAATCGATTAAGCCGCAATAGTTGATCACTTCTCTAAAAGCATCTATTTGCTATTTAGGTCTAAGATTCATACCATAATGTTCATGTTGGGTTGTTACCTCATTGAAATCCCCCATGAGCAACCATGACAGGGAATTATCAACAACCAATCTTTTCAAGGGGTTCCATAACTCATATCTTAGGTTTTTGTTAGGATTTCCATAGAAACTAATGAATTTGAAAGTTCTTAAACATCACATTTTAAGATATAATCAATGTGATCAAGAGAGAAATATTTTATATTATCACCCACCTCATTCTTCATCAATAATAATAAACCACCAGATAAACCTATGTGAGGTACTACAAGGTTTAGCTAAACTGAAGTCTCATGAAAAGGAATGATCTAGTGCTCACCATCAAGTACAATATGGCACGTAATTGGGCAACTATGTGTCAAGTAGACAATAAAGAATGATCAATTTCCTTATAGATTATGTAAATTCAAGTTACGTGGATATATACATATGTAATTATTTATTTAAAGGGGATGTGTGGATATAAAAATAAAATGCTTACTATTTTGGGATAAAAGATTAGAAAATTGGGGTTATCTATCATAGTAGTAGTATCATAATTCTATTTTTGGTACATTTTTTACCTTTATTATTAATTGATACCTTAATGATATCTACATTTAAAAAAATATCAATCTAGTGTAAAATTGAAATTTAGATTGAGAATTTTGATGTGTACGAGACACGACATTTTTTAAAAAATGTTTTTGTCTTTTAATAATTTTTCTCTTCTCTCCTTTCTTTTCTTTAACTTATGTGTTTTGCTACTTTTTTTTATATTAGTTATGGCTCATTCATTCAATTTGAATATTTGGTATTGTATAATAGTTGTTATTTGAACGTTGAATTATATTATTTGTTACAAAAAAGAATTCAATTTATTTACAGTACGTCGATAACAGTTTAATCAAACAATCTTTAAAAGAAGATAATGTAAAATAAGTCAACAAGAAAATGAAAATTAATAATAAAAATAAAAATAAAAACATTAAAATATTAATAAAGTAACAAACCCAAAAATTATATATAGTAACTTTCTATTGATATAACGGGTACCCCGTATTAAACCATGAGATTGATATACTGAACTATATGCCAATGAAAGCAAACTAAGAGGACCAAACCACCAAGCTTTACATTTGTTGTGAATGAAACAAACAAAGACAAAGAATGGAGATTGTCATAAAACCCATAATTAATTACTTGGTAGCTTTACATTTGTCGTGAATGAAACAAACAAAGACAAAGAATGGAGATTGTCATGAAACCCATAATTAATTACAAGCATGCAGGGGCTATATCCTTAGAAAAAGGATGTTGGCCTTTCTAAAAAAAATGATCGTTTTTTTAACTTCAAAGAATATATTTGATCGATAGGGTATTTTTTTTTTTTATCGATGGAAGCTTGCTTTTCATTCTTTCCCTACTTTTTGGTCGATCTCAAACAAAGCTAGATCAATGGAGTGAATATACCCGATTAATCTTACTTTTCGTTTTTTTTTCTAAATTTTTGATTGATCATGATTGAAACTAGATCAATTGGATGTCCTATTTTTACACTAAACGTACGTTTTTATATATTTTTACTCATTTCGTCCCTAAACATCTGTATGACACAGAATATAATTAATGTATGGAATTTATTGATATCACGTATTTTTTAGTTAGCAAAACCCTTTTACATGCACTAATGCGATAATTAATATAAACTTGGGATAAACATCGAGGATCTTTTTTACTTGAGTAAAAATGTTTCTTAGTTATATAAATTAAAAAATATTAATTAATCTTTTACATGTACAAAAGAAACCAAATAAGAATTTTTAGAAATATTAATAAAAATTTTATTGATAAAAGTTTTTAATGTAAATAATAATGATGATATTATTGAACAATAAAATGACAGGAATATCACGGATAATTTTTTCTTTTTATAAAATAATTTTAAAATTATTAAATGTTTTTTTATATATTTTTTAAAACAAAAATGACTAAATGACACCTTATTTAATTTAGGGAACTAAGTGACACCTTATTTAATTTAGGAAAATAAATGACAGTTTTAATAAATAAAAGGACAAGATTAACCTCACCTTATAAATTACTGTTGGGTTCATGGCATTTTGCATAGGCTATGTTCAAAGAATGACAGCAACTGATACAACGTGGACCATAAAAATTAAAGAAGCTATCCAAATGCTCACCCAGTACCAATTTAATCAATATGTAGCTGATTTTCACATTTTATGCTTATGAGATCGCTTCTGATAGATAAAAAAAAAACACTTGTGAGCCAAATAAACAAAAATTTAATAGTGTCATCAGAAATCAAAAAACACAAAGAAGTACAAATAGTGTGCCTATTCCTCGAAGCAATTCTTTTTATACAAGTTTCAAAGAAAGCGTAAAGAAAGCACCCATAAAAACTTGCTATGAGTGTTTTCAGAGCTAAGAAAGCACATTTATATGCTTCATCACAGAGAACACAAATTATTTGCTTCATTCCAAAATCGCTTTCACCTGAAACAATTCCTTTCTAAACCAACTTTTAAAAAAAATAAAAAAATAAACATACCCTTAATTTGGAAGTGCAATTTTCGGTTTTCAATGTTATGCTGAAATCTGTTTCCAGCTTCACTCTCTTCCATGGAACTAATCATACATCAAATTCTAGCTATAATAATTACAGTACTGAAACGGTTATCTGGGATGAGACAAAAGGGTACGTGTTTCTAGCTATAAGAATTAATGTGAACACAGAATTAGGATTTTACAGCAATTAATAATAATGACTTGTTTGGCAAATTAATTCAAAAGCTGTTTTTTGTGTTTAATGACAAAAAAAAAAAATAGTTTTAAAAACAATTAATATATTTGTCCATAATATTTAAGTTATAATTATATGACTTAAAAATAAAAATTTAAAAACGTCTAATACTTGTTTTCACTTTTTTTTTAAAACACGGAAAACAAGTTTTCGAAAAGGCGAAAGCTAATGGTAATGGTTATATAATCATGTGATATTATGTTGCTTTAATTTAGGTAACTTTTAAAACTTTTTTTTAATTAAAAAATATGTACATTTTTAACATTAAGAGATGCATATATATGTTTTTTTGCCCTCTATACTAAATTCATAAACCAGTATTACTTAACTTTATATACATTACACAGTATTAGGTATAATTTCGGATATCTCACGAGTAGATAAAAAGTGATTATAACCAACAAAAAAATTTATTAACTAAATTTAATAAATATTAAATTATCAAATAAATATAATCACGAAATAAATACTTAATAATTATCCTAAAAGGATAATTAAATATATATATCTATGATGATAAATGATAGTTATTAAGTTAATTATTTCTATTATGTATATTTATATATTTATACCATCATAGTAAATTGAAATAGATCCATAACATAATAAAGAATCATAACCAAATATTATTGTTCGATAGTAAATTTTTTCTAGATTTCATCATGTTTTGTTACTGATTTGAGTATCGAAAAATTAAATATTATATCACATGGTAGTCCAAAGTCCAAATATTATTGTTCGATAGGAAGATGATGTAAACAAAAATCAACCTCTAACATATAGATTGTTAATTCATTCACATATATGAATATTCTTGTTGATAGAAACTGTGGTGTATATTCCTTTAAAATACACTTGCTTATAATATATATATATAAATTAAAACAAGAAATTAAAAGGTCAAATATTATTGCCATAGTTATACAGCCTACTTAATTAGTTTGAGTTTGATTTTCTTATGTACGTACATAAATGAACAGATAAAAGAATTTCTTGTAGTACTGAAGTTTTTAATTATATAAATGTTGTTTATAAAACAGAGGGAAATCATCTTTGGTTACAACTAAAGATAAATTTGTACGTAAATTAATCAACTCGACTATAAAGCTTGTCATTAATATATACATTTTCTCCAACAATTAGAATAATATATATCACAATTAGTTAGTTTTGCTTTATGCATTAATAATTAATAAGTAAACCTTGATAAGTCTAGATAAATAGAAAGGTGAAAACACTTGAGGGTGACATTATGGATTTTTTTTAAATATTCTATAGTATTGAAATTTGAAATATATATATATATATATATTTTTCTTTATTTTTTCAAAAATTAAATATATTAATTATTTAGTTTTAAATTGATATACTTTAACCGGGTATTACATTTCCGAACACTTAAATTATTTTTTTATCATTTTAATCACTTTATTTTCTATTTTTTTTTTCATTTTAGGACATTAAAGCAATTTAAAACAATATAATTATTATGATAAATTTGTAAAAGTAAAGTTATTAGATTTAAATCATGTTACCGTTGAAATTTTGTATTAACAATCTAAAATGATCTTAACACAAATAGACTCGGTACATTCATGTAGCATCAATATTACTAGGTTTAACTCAAAATTTTCACTCATATATGAATTTTTTTTGTTCTATCTATCTCATAAGAGAATTTAGGAATAAAGCCATGTATAATTAAGAGGTGCACTGAAAAAAAATTTAGTTATAATTACGAATATTTAGTTACAAAATATATTTCCTAATAATTTTGCTATAAAAGATCGTGGCAAAAAAGCCTAACCACATATCCACAAATTTGGGCTCAAAGAGCATATTTCTACAAATTTTTGTAACAATTGAGCACAAAGTTTCAAAGTAATTTTTAGGTCTTAACTAAATTTGTCACCAATATTTTTTCAAGGTGGCACCAAAAATTTAGCTACAATTATTCACAATTGCATAGAAAATTGCCACGAAAAATTGTGACAAACTTTGAAAATGTTTAATTATGAAATGTTGGAGTAAATTAACCATAACTATTTATATTTTCATAAAAAATTCAGAGTCGTGAAAAAATTTGAATATGTTTTACTACAAAATATTGTGGCAAATTAGTTACGATTATTTATATTTTCATAAAAATTTATTATGAAAAATTGTGAAAAACTTTGATAATTAGGACGAATAAATAGTTATAACAAAACTTTACGCATAATTTGAATCTTTTAATAGGCTCCTCCAACTATCTTAACAAAAATAAAATAATTATGAAAATTTTAATTTTTTATTAATAATTTATAATGGAACTTTTAAAAATATATTGAAATTTAACATAATTGAAAGTTTATAAATTACGGACCTGATTAACATAAAATGGTGAATATGTTATTTTTAATTTTTACCATTTTATAATTTAATAACCTAAACAAAGCGACTAGACATGTAATCATGTGTAAAAATAAAGTGTGAAAATAAAATAATAACGCATGATATTTTTAGGTGAAAACAACCTAGGCCAAAACCATGATCTAAGAGGAAAATCATCGGTTTATCGGACCACCTAACTTTCTACTATGAAAATCAAATATTTAAGTACAAACTCGGTCTTATGCTACCCTCTCTAGGATACTGTCCCAATGTATTTTATTTACAAGCCCCTACTCTGTTTTCATAGTTTCTAATATTAGTGTGAGCGGTTTTCAGACCAACGTTCTAATAAGCTTCCCGCCAATCAGATACGTTCCTAAATTAACTATAAAATGGTTAACATAAAAACAAAAAGTGTTCGTGTGTGTTCTAGAATGAATTTAATATTAAATAATCCTAACTTGATGATTCAAAATATATGTCACTTAAATCAAATCAACTAGTAAATCTTAGAGCAAAAATATCAAGCACAAGTTCAATAAAAATAACTTTTTTAAAGATTAATAATAAAATCAAATAATTATGATATGACAAAAATAATTATTTGATCTAACAATTAAAAAAAAATAAAGAAGAAGCCATAATGTTCTTGTGTGATTGATTGAAACAATGAGCAATGAGTTTTATTTATAGGAAAAAAACAAAACCTTTAATCCTATGTAATTGATAAATATATTCTCTATTATAAATAAGATTAGTAATACTCATTAATTAAGAAAACTTCTATATGATTGATAAATATCTTTTCTATTACAAATAATATTAATAATACTCGCTAATTAAGAAGACTCCTATTTAAAGAAGAGTTTTTTTAAAATAGATTTTATGCTATCTTTTATGCTAAAGATTTCAGCTATAATTTAGAGTATATCTTATCTAATATTTTTTAAAATAGATTTTTTGTTATCTTTTATGCTATAATTTAGAGTATATCTTATCTAATATGTTTTAAAATAAATTTTATGCTATCTTTTATGCTAAAGATTCCAACTATAATTTATAGTATATCTTATCTAATATTGTAGCATATCTTATTTCATATTTTAGCACTAAAATAATTTCAGATTTATAAGCATGTATTATTAAATGCATAAATGTAATCTTATATGTCGTAGTTATCAAAGATATACCTGAAGTACAATTATTTGAAACTCGAACATTTGTTTGACTTTTCTTGATAGACTTGATAGCAGTACTAGAAAAAATTTACAAATAAATATTTTATCTACGAAAATAGCCAACACTCATAGTCCTTACACTAAATGAATAAAATGGCACCAATTATTTTGGGATGAATGTAAATTTTTTATAACCATTTTGGCAATCGTTTCATTTTTTTAGTCTCCAAGAAGTTCTTTGTCTAGACAATTAGTGCTAGATAGTACGCATGGTCTTAGAATGTTAAGCACAAGTTTATTTACTATGATGATGTTTGATATATAATGGTTCTGGTGTTAGTCATTTTTTATGTTAGATGAGTGTATTTTTCCTTGCTACCTTGCAAGCCTGTAATTCTAAAGTAAGGAGGCTTATTTTTATTGCCTGGGTTCTTGAACATAGAAAAACTAATGAGTTTCAAAGGTCCTCTTAGAAGACATATAATTATAGTTCTATGGTAGGTACTTTAGCATTTCTATATTCTAACATTTAGATAGAGTTGACTTATCTACATATTGACTTAGAAACGTTAAAAAAAGATAGATTTTTAAAGATAAAACTCTTGTAAAACATAAAAGAAAATTGAATCTTTATGGATTTAGAAATCTCTAGTGTTAAGGGATTTAATGTATGCTATCCACTTGTTACGATAGTATTTGCTGAAAGAGTCCACGACCTGATATACGATCAGGATAAAGAGATACAAACTTCTAAAGGACTCGACCTTAACTCGTAAGGAACCGAATAATATAACACATATATAGTTCACATAGCATAAGCATAAACAGTATAATATCAAAAGTAAAAAAAATAATAATAGATATTGTACGTCAAACATAAAGCAAGTAAATAATAGATATTTTCTAATCAAAGTTTAAACTAAAAGTACGTTGAAACATACACACCTTAAACTTGGATTGTATTAACACAAACTCATATCATGCATAACACTTGATATAACGAGGTAAACCCATACAAAGATCATATCTATATGGTAACATCCTTGGATAACTTAAGACAACCACTCAGTAGTCAATAATTCACTACCTAGTAAACAGGTTGTTACTATTACCTTTATCAGTTAGGACCTCCATCCAAACCACCTACTGCTACTCTTCACTTGGTGCTTCTACAATTGTTTGGTTTAACACTTGAATTTGAGACTTCTCCACAACCAACACCACCAAATGTTATGTCAATCTTACATGTCAAGACACTACTTGGATAGTTGACTCAGGCGCTTCCTATCATGTCACCTCACGACGAGAATTCTTCTTAGCCTACACTCAAGGTGATTTTGGACGTGTGAGGATGGAAAATGATGATGCATCGAAAATTTTCGGCATTGGCAATATTTATCTAGAGATTAATCTTGAATGCAAATTTTTTGAAAGATGTGAGGCATGTTCCTGATATCTACCTCAATTTGATCTCTAGTAAACATTCCAAATTTTTTTTGAAATGCTTGATGATGATGGATACAATAATTATTTTGGTGAAGGAAATTGGAAGCTCACCAAAGGCAATTTGGTAATAACTAAAGGCAAGAAAGATACATCACTCTACATTACAAAAGCCAGACTGTGTAGAGGAGAAGTAAATACCACTAGGAAAGAAGTTCCTATCGAGCTATGGCATAAGCGACTCGGCCACATGAGTGAAAAAGGTCTCAAAATTATTTCCAAGAAGGAGCTCTTGCTAGTTTGAAAGGTACACCCTTGCAAACTTGTGTTGACTATATTATGGGAAAACAACATAGAGTTGCATTTCGTAGTCTCGCAGCATCCAGGAAGGAAAATATTCTAGATTTAATACACACATATGTCTGTACAATGAGTTGTAAGTCACTAAGAGGTGCTCACTATTTTGTGACCTTTATTGATGACCATTCTAGAAAAGTATAGACTTTTGCTTTGAAAACTAAAGATCAAGTGCATGAAGTTTTCAAGCAGTTTCATGTAAAAGTGGAGAGAGAAACTGGCAGACATTTGAAGTGTGTAAGTGCAGATAATGGTGGTGAGTATCGTGGACCATTCAAGAAGTACTGTACAAGTTTTGGCATCAGGCTGGAAAAATCAGTACCAAAGACACCTCAACACAATGGTGTCGCGGAGAGAATGAACATAACCATCTATGAAAGAGTTAGATGTATGCTCTCAAATGCAAAACTGTCAAACTTCTTTTGGGGAGAGGCAATGAAGACAGTAGTCAACTTAATCAACCTTTCTCCATTAGTTCCACTAAACTACGATGTATCAGAAAGAGTTTAGATGGGGAAATACGTTTCTTACAAACACTTGAAAGTATTCGGTTGTAGAGTATTTGTTCACATTCCAAGAGATGAGTGGTCCAAGTTGGATAGAAAAGAGAAGCAGTGTATCTTTACGGGATATGCCCATGAAGAATTTGGCTACAGATTTTGGGATCCTATTAGCAAAAGGATTGTCAGAAGTAGAGACGTGGTGTTTCTTGAAGACCAAACAATTGAGGATTTTAAGAAATCCAAGAAACCATAATAAAATGAAATTCCAGTTAATCTAGACCTAGTCTCTCCACCAACAAATCCTGATGATATGGGAGTTACACCAGATACTGATGATGTTAATCCATCAACTGAAAGTTCATAACCAAAACAACTTTCTGAACAAGTCCAACCAGAAGTATATACAAGAAGATCCACCCTAGTACAACAACCAAGTCATATATATTCTCCTAACGAGTATGTGATGCTCACTGAAGGGGGAGAATCAGAGAGTTATGACGAAGCTATCACTATTCAGCATAAGACTGAGTGGTTAAAAGCCATGCAGGAAGAAATGAAACCTTTGCTTGAGAACCACACATTTGACTTGATGAAACTACCACAGGGAAGAAAAGCTCTCAAGAACAAGTGGGTGTACAAAATCAAAAGTGAAAAAGGTAACTTGTAACCACCTTACAAAGCAAGATTTGTTGTGAAAGGATTTGAGCAGAAGAAGGGCGTTGACTTCGATGAAATATTCTTACCAGTAGTTAAAATGTCTTCAATCCGAGTTGTTCTTGGTTTGACAGCTAGCCTTAATTTGGAGGTTGAACAACTTGACGTAAAGACTGCATTCTTACATGGTAATCTTGATGAGGAAATCTATATGGAGTAGCCCAAAGGTTTCCAAATCAAAAGCAAAAGGAAATTGGTATATAGACTAAAGAAGAGCTTGTACGGTCTGAAGCAAGCACCAAGGAAGTGGTATAAAAAGTTTGACTCATTCATGGAGAAAAATGAATATAACAGGATGATGGCTAATCACTGTGTCTTCATCAATAAATTCTCTGATGTTGATTTTATTATTCTTTTGCTTTATATCGATGACATGTTAATTGTAGGTCAAAATATTGACAAGATTAACAAGTTAAAGAAAGAGTTAAGCAAGTCTTTTGCAATGAAGGACTTAGGACCCACCAAGCAGATTCTTGGCATGACGATTACCCGCAACAGGCAAAACAAAAGATATGACTTTCCCAAAAACGATATGTTGAAAAAGTTCTTGAAAGATTTAACATGAGTAAAGATAAATTCGTTAGTTGTCTAGTTGCAAGCCATTTCATGCTTAATGTGAGTCAATATCCCTCAAGTAAGGAGGAGAAATCAGAGATGAGTAAGGTGCCTTATGCATCAGCGGTTGGCAGTCTAATGTATGTTATGGTATGCACTAGACCAGACATTATACATGTTGTTGACATTGTGAGCCGATTTCTATCAAATCCTGGAAAGGAACATTGGGTAGCTGTCAAATGGATACTTAGGTATCTCAGAGGAACCTCTAGTCATTATTTATGTTTTGGTAATAATAAACCTGTATTAAAAGGATATACAAATTCAGATATGGCTGGCGACGTGGATATAAGAAAGTCTATATCCAGGTACCTAATAACATTTGGAGGGAGAGATGTTTCATGGAAATCACGATTATAAAAGTGTATTGCCTTAAGAACCACAAAAGCAGAGTACATTGCAATCACTAAAGGTTGTAAGGAGATCTTGTGGATAAAAAAGTTCCTACAAGAATTGCATTAGAACCAAGAAAACTATGTTCTTTATTGCGACAGTTAGAGTGCAATTCACCTTAACAAGAACACAACCTTCCACTCAAGGTCCAAACACATCGAGGTAAGGTCTCATTGGATTTGTGATGTGTTGAAACATAAACTACTACAAGTTAAGAAGATTCACACCAATGATAACGGGGCAGATATGATGACAAAGACTGTGACTAGAGAAAAACTTGCTATCTGTAGAAAGATTGCAGGTGTGGAAGAACACTGTCTCACATAAGGTGGAGGGAGAGATTTGTTGGTCCAATTATGTGGACTAGCAGCAAAGAAAAAAAAAGATTACAAATTTTGGTTTCAACAAAGATGACGTCGGAGAAGAAGAAAAAAAAGTCAAAAATATTGGGTTAGAATTGGCGTGAATGATTCATTATTTCCTTCTATAAAAGGCCTTAGACTTCATCTCAATTAATATAGATCAAAAGTTGAGAGAAAGAAAACAGAGAGTTTTCAAAGAGGAAAAATTGAAGATACAAATCTATTGTATTTTTGTGAGAGATCTCCCTAAAGGTGAAGTATGTAATCCTATCTTATTATAGTGAAAGTTTTAATTAGCTTACGGGTCCCGTGGTTGTTATTTTCATTTTGAAAAGTTTTTCACGCTAAAATATTTGGTATTATTTTTATTTGAGAAATTATCCTAAATTTATGAAATTTATTTCTTTACAACCCTCCATTTTTTTCAACAGAATCAACGGTATTTTTTTATTTATCATTGATATTTCTGTTTCCGTGCGTTTGATCTCATCTGAGTCTGACTTGTTCTAATATTAATGGTCAAAATTTTGATAAAATATAGGATTCGGAAGGATTGAAAGGTTGGTGGCCAAAGTTGCTCTGCAGAGAAACAATGTTGAACTCGTTGCTGTTAACGATCCCTTCATTACCACCGATTACATGGTATTTCATTTGTTCTTCTCTATTTTATTCCGGGCTTTGACCCTTTTTGGATGGAATTGGAATTGAAGTTTACTTGAACTTTGAGTTTTTGATCAAATATTAGCATTGATATGCTTAGAGTTGTAGTTGTTGTAATTTGAATTTGTTCTTTTTTCTTGGTAGACCTATATGTTCAAGTATGACAGTGTTCAGGGTCAATGGAAGCATTTCGACATCAAGTTAAAGACTCAAAGATGTTGATATTTTATAACTATTTTGGTGGAGGGAAGAGAGACAAAAACAATTTTTTTCTTTCTTACTAATCAAACACTCTTTTTATTTCTCTCTTCTACCTTCTTACAACAGAATACAACTCTATTTATAGACCTAAACAAGACTCTTAAAATTCGTATTAAAAAAAACAGCTTTAAACAGAACAGTAAATTCTGACCCTTCCTTGCTAAAACTTCCATAACTTATTGTAGGTAATACCAAATGACCTGAAACCTTCACCATTAAAAAGTAGACTTAAAAACACACGAAGTAAACTCTTCATTTTCTCAAAATGATCTGGAATTGCCCCTTCAATTCCTCATTCAATACTGTCTTAAAATCTGTCCGTTTTTAGTAAATTCTGACCCTTCCTTGCTAAAACTTCCATAACTTATTGTAGGTAATACCAAATGACCTGAAACCTTCACCATTAAAAACTAGACTTAAAAACACACGAAGTAGACTCTTTATTTGCTCAAAATGATCTGGAATTTCCCCTTAAATTCCTCATTCAATACTGTCTTAAAATCTGTCCGTTTTTTTTATTTGAGTTTATTTTCCACAAATTCCTCCCTTAAACTCAAATTTCTTCCATCCTTCATGCCTACTGCCATCTTGCATTTATCCAGCAAAACCGTGGGTAACGGCTTTGTGAACATGTCGGCTACTTGATCATGACTCGCTACATGATTCAACTTCACACTCCCTTCCCGGATTTGTTCTCGAATGAAATGAAATTTAACATCGATATGCTTGCTCTTTTCGTGATGTACTGGATTCTTTGCGAGTTCAATTGCCGACCTGCTATCAACTCGGATCTCGGTTGCTTCTTCTTGTCTGAGATTCAACTCGCTTAAAAGTTTCCTTACCCAAACTGCATGTCGCACACACCATGATGCTGCCACATATTCTGCTTCGCATGTCGAGAGTGTCACGATGGGTTATTTTTTCGACATCCATGTGAACGCTGTGTCTCCCATAAAGAATACGTATCCCGATGTACTCTTTCGATCATCTATGTCTCCGCACCAGTCACTATCAGAGTATCCCACTAGTTTATACTCTTCTGTTCTCGAGAAAAATACCCCGAGTGATTCTGTACTTCGGATATATCGCAAAATTCTCTTCAACGCTTTCCAATGTGTATAGACTGGTTCTTCCATGAACCGACTTACCACTCCAACACTGTAAGATATGTCTGGTCTCGTGCATGTGAGATAACGCAGACTTCCCACCAAACTTCGGTATTTGGTCGCATCTACTCGTTCTCCACCGTCAAACTTAGAAAGTTTAGCCCCAGGTTCCATTGGTGTCAATACCGGGTTGCACTCCTCCATTTTGTTCCTTTTTAGAATTTATTTTGCATATGTTTCTTGTGATACAAAAATCCCAGTATTTTCTTGTCTAACCTCCAGACCAAGGAAATATTTCATCAAACCCAAATCTGTCATTTCGAACTCCCGAGTCATAGCCTCTTTAAAATCTTTTATCATCTCCTCATTATTCCCTATGAATATAAGATCATCAACATAAAGAGCTACAAACAACAAGTTACCTTCTTCTTTCTTCACGTACAAAGCATGTTCATATGGGCATTGAGTAAACCCGTTCTTCTTGAAGTAAGTGTCGATGCGGGTATTCCAAGCTCGAGGTGCTTGCTTTAGTCCATAAAGTGCCTTCTTCAATTTCAACACCTTCTTTTCTTCCCCAATTTTTGTGTACCTGGGTGGTTGCTCTACATACACCTCTTCTTCTAGCACACCATTCAAAAAAGCTGACTTGACATCCATTTGAAAAATTTTCCATTTGAATTGAGCTGCTTGAGCAATGAGAAGGCGAATCGTCTCCATTCTTGTAACTGGGGCAAAGACTTCATCATAGTCTATCCCCGCCTTTTGTCGATATCCCTTTGCAACTAGCCTTGCCTTGTACCGCTCTATCTCGCCTTGAGCATTCATCTTCTTTTTGTATACCCATTTTACTCCTATGGGCTGACATCCTTTTGGCAATTCAACCAACTCCCAAGTTCGGTTTCGCTCAATTGCTTTTATTTCTTCATCCATGGCTGCTTGCCACTTCTCATTCCGTGCCGCTTCTTCAAATGTAATTATTTCGGCATCCGCCAAAAGACAAATTAAATGTACCTCACTTGTTGAGTCGTACAAATCTTGCATGCTTCACATTTTTGGTTGTCTTGGCTCTTCCTCATTATCAGTTGTTTGAGGGCTTCTTGCTATATCGATCTCGAGGTTTGTTGTTGATGTGGTTGATGATTCTCCCCTTTCTACTATCACCTCGGAAGAGTTTTTCCAGTCCCACTCGCTTGCTTCATTCACCTTAACATCTCGGCTTATTATTACCTTCTTGTTTATTGGATCGAGAAGCTTGAAACCTTTAGTCTTCTCGTCATAACCAATGAACACAAATTTCTTGCTCTTATCTTCTAACTTTGTTCTTCGCTGATCCGGTACGTGTGCATAAGCCACACTACCGAATATTCTGAAGTGTGAGACTGTCGGCTTTCTACCACTCCAATTTTCTTGTGGAGTTTTATCTTCTAAACTCGCATATGGACATCGGTTTTGCACATAAATTGCGCATTGCACAGCTTCCGCCCAAAATTCTTTTGGCAACTTCTTACTTTTCAGCATTGATCGAACCATGTCGAGAATGGTCTGATTCTTTCTCTCTACCACACCATTTTGTTGAGGAGAGTACGGTGTGGTTAGGAACCTTCTTATTCCATGTTCTACGCAGTATCTCGCAAATTCTGTCGAGTTGTATTCGCCACCTCGATCAGAACGTAGAGCTCTAATAAACTTGCCAGTTGCCTTCTCTACCATTACTTTGAACTTTTTAAACACTTCGAATGCTTCAGATTTTTCTTTCAGGAAATAAACCCAAGTCTTTCTAGAATAGTCATCGATAAAAGTAATGAAATATTTTTTACCGCTAAATGACTCAGGAGTGATTGGCCCACAAATGTCGGTATGTATTAATGCGAGATGATCTGTTGTTCGGTATTCTGCCTTCTTCTGAAATGAGTGTCTCGAGTGCTTCCCGAGTACACACTCCTCGCAAAACTTCTCGATGTAGTCAATCTCGGGTAACCCATGTACCATTCCTTTCTTCGACAATTTTTGTAAACCACCATAGTGCAAATGACCATATCGCAAATGCCACAGGAACGCCTTGTCTTCTACATTAACTCGCAAACACCTTTCTCGCACATAACACAGGTTGATTTTGTACATTCGATTCATCGCCATCTCAACTCGTGCTATTACTCGCTCTTTCTTGTCTTTCAGTTGTAATACTCGATTTTTCATAAACACCGAGTATCCTTTCTCCATGAGTTGTCCCATGCTCAGGATGTTGCTCTTGAGATCAGGTACATAATAAACATTCTCAATTAATCCCTTTAAACCATTCTTTTGCAAATATGATATTGTACCTTGACCTTTCACTTGAATCTTTGACGCATCTCCAAATGACACGTGCCCATCCTCTATCTCTTGCATCTCCACAAAGAGGTGTTTGTGCCCGCACATATGATTACTAGCACCGGTATCGAGATACCACACCGTTTTGCTGTCGGGAATGGTATTTTTGTAGGCCATCATGAGAACACCATCTTCTCTTGTCTCCTCTTCCGCGACTAGATTCGTGTTTTCTTCTACCTTTTTCTCAAAATAGCACTTCTTTGCATAGTGCCCATGCTTGTCACAATTATAGCATTCGATATTTGATTTGCACTCTTTTGCGTAGTGCCCATGCTTGCCACAGTTGTAGCACTCAACATTTGAATGATTTGACCGGCCGCCTCTCCCATGACCACGTCCTCTACCTCGCCAATTTTGTTGGCTTGACTGCCCCTTCTCCTCATAGTGTGCATCTCGACTGCGGCCTCCACCACCGCGACCATTACTGCGACCTCCTCGGCCGCGCCCTCTACTACGAAAGTTTTGAGTATAGAGTACCTTTTCATCTTTGATAGATACCTTGGCTTGCAGTGCTTCCTCAAGCGACTCGTTCTTCTTCTTCTTCTTCCGCTGTTCATGCGCCTCAAGAGAACCAGCGAGATCATCAAGGGTCATCACCTCCAGATTTTTTGACTCCTCAATTGCACAAACGACATTCTCAAAATTCTCGGTTAATGACCGCAAAATTTTCTCCACCACTCTTGCATCAGTTAGAATTTCTCCATTTCGTTTTAGTTGATTCACCACTGTTTGCACACGCGAGATGTAGTCGGATACACCTTCTGACATCTTCATCTTCATACTCTCCAATTCGCCGCGTAGAGTTTGGAGTCTTACTTGCTTTACTCGGTCGGCTCCTTTGAAAACTTTTTCTAAAATGTCCCACGCTTCTTTTGAAGTAGTTGCCTCGGCAATCTTCTCAAAGCCCGACTCGTCAACGGCTCGGAACAACATGTATAGTGCCGCCTTATCCTTCGATCGCTCCTCTTTCAATGCCTTGTTTTGAGCTGCCGTATATCCCGTGGTATTTGTTTGTTCTTTGAAACCTTCTTCGACCACCTCCCACGCATCTTGCGATCCGAGAAGAGCTTTCATTTGAATGCTCCAGTTCTCGTAGTTCGCCTACGTTAGTCGTGGTAGCGGCATTTGTCCCATCACATTCGCCATCGGCTCTGATACCAATTTGTTGATATTTTATAACTATTTTGGTGGAGGGAAGAGAGACAAAAACAATTTTTTTCTTTCTTACTAATCAAACACTCTTTTTATTTCTCTCTTCTACCTTCTTACAACAGAATATAACTCTCTTTATAGACCTAAACAAGACTCTTAAAATTCGTATTAAAAAAAACAGTTTTAAACAGAACAGTAAATTCTGACCCTTCCTTGCTAAAACTTCCATAACTTATTGTAGGTAATACCAAATGACCTGAAACCTTCACCATTAAAAACTAGACTTAAAAGCACACGAAGTAGACTCTTCATTTGCTCAAAATGATCTGGAATTGCCCCTTCAATTCCTCATTCAATACTGTCTTAAAATCTGTCCGTTTTTAGTAAATTCTGACCCTTCCTTGCTAAAACTTCCATAACTTATTGTAGGTAATACCAAATGACCTGAAACTTTCACCATTAAAAACTAGACTTAAAAACACACGAAGTAGACTCTTCATTTGCTCAAAATAATTTGGAATTGACCCTTCAATTCCTCATTCAATACTGTCTTAAAATCTGTCCGTTTTTAGTAAATTCTGACCCTTCCTTGCTAAAACTTCCATAACTTATTGTAGGTAATACCAAATTACCTGAAACCTTCACCATTAAAAACTAGACTTAAAAACACACGAAGTAGACTCTTTATTTGCTCAAAATGATCTGGAATTGCCCCTTCAATTCCTCATTCAATACTGTCTTAAAATCTGTCCGTTTTTTTTTATTTGAGTTTATTTTCCACAAAAGACTCTTCTAAAGCCTGTCACTGTTTTTGGAGTCAGGTGCATCATAATTTATAGTTTTCAATATTCTTGATATGTGAAGAGTGAATAATTATGTGAAAAGTGACATGGAAGTTTATTGGACTGTGATCTTTAGGAACCCAGAAGAGATCCCTTGGGCCGAGAGTGGAGCTGATTACGTTGTCGAATCCACTGGAGTTTTCACTGACAAGGAAAAGGCATCTACACACTTGAAGGTATGTCATTTGTCTCTCCTTTAACTTTTAAAAGCTATTGAATTTGCTAGACTTGAGTTTTGTTTGTTATATTTATGGGAGGGATGCTATTTAAGAGAATAAATGAATTGTTAGTACATCTCTCATTAGCTGAGTTTTGGGAGAAATGGTGTTGATGTTTCTTTATGCCTTATGGTATATTGTTTATTTATTGTATATTCTTAGGAGAAGGGCACTAGTAGTTTCGTTGCTTTAGTTAAAAGAACACATTATATTCGTATTTTTCAACTGAAATACTTTAATAGCATAATTTTTAAAAAATGTGTTCTTTAATTTTAAAAGGATGCACTTTAGTCCCCAAAAAACTGCATATAAATCATATAGTTTTAAGATTTTGGGAATAAAATATACATTATTTTTTTTCAAAATTATGGACTAAAGCCCTCTAATGAAAAGTAATAGAATCAAAGCGTCTTTATGTATAATTTATGAGACCTTTTGCACCCTTGCCCTATATACTTTATGCTATCAGAGTAGTAAGTTTCTGTCAATTAAAATCCCAATTGGTGGGCCTTGCTAAAAAGTTATTAGGCCTCGAAGGCTTGAGTTTTGGGATCAATAGTGCCTTGCACTTCTTTAGTTACTATGTGATTTTGGTATATTACTTGACAGTGTGTTCTTTCATTTCGTTTTCCATACGAGCTTGGGCATGCCCATTATTTTAAAATTAGTATCTTATTGTTTTTTTTTGTCGATAACTATTAGGGTGGTGCAAAGAAGGTCATCATCTCTGCCCCAAGCAAGGGTGCACCCATGTTTGTTGTGGGTGTTAATGAGACGGATTACAAGCCAGAGCTTGATATTATCTCCAATGCTAGCTGCACTACCAACTGTCTTGCACCACTTGCCATGGTTCCAATCTAATTAAAATATTGGCTTGTCAAACAGAGAAAAAAAGTTGGTTTTAATTGGACTTGTATTACTTTGAAGAATTAGGAAAATTCTAACTTGCAGAGGATTATCCTGCGTCCTATTATAACATGGGTAGTTAATTAAATTAAATTTTTATTTTCTATTTTTATGGACAATATTAGTTTAAGGAGCTCAAAGGCTAAAAATTGTACTATGTTAGTAGTTACTTGAATTTTTTATTTTTTTATATTGATGGAGATGAAATGCTCAAAAATAGTAGAAAATATATCTTAAATCTTCTCTTATATAGAGTAGAATGAACCTTGATTTGTAATGTGATATCGTGGACATCCTTTCATAAAAGTGGATACCACTTTTGTGATGTAATCTCAATAACTAATTCTTTACTATTTATGTAATATAAAAAAGCAGAAAACTTGTTAGTTTTTTATAAACAATCATTTTTTCTAACATAGTAAAATTCCTCTTGTTGATAGAAATTTTCTACAACTATTGTGTTTCTATGTTCTTATCATTTGTTTTGGTACTTGACAGGGAGGAGTCTGAAGGAAAATTGAAGGGAATCTTCGGTTACACTGAAGATGACGTGGTTTCCACGGACTTTGTTGGGGACAATAGGTATGGATGGATCTTACATGATGTATGAGAAAGATAATAATTGTCGTTTGATTAATCAGCTCTCTTACTTACCTCTGTTTTAAAAAATAAAAAAATTCTGTCCATTTTCTTTGGCATGATTTGTGGATTGTTCAACTACACAGGTCAAGCATTTTTTATGCCAAGGCCGGTATTGCTTTGAATGACAACTTTGTTAAGCTTGTTGCGTGGTATGACAATGAGTGGGGCTACAGGTAAATATCTTAGACCATAATTTTTTCGGCATATTCATGTCAGGTTTATTATTATTACTGCGTGAGGTTTCTAGATCCATCCTTCACTAGTACTCACGTGGTCCCTTTTGAGAGGAAAGTTTAGGATGGTTATATGTTTTAGTTCTTTCTCTTTAGGGCAACATGTTTGATCTCTATTTATTTGCATCTCCCGTGTGGTTTATCTGATTGTCCACATTGCAACTGCCAAGTGAAGATGGGCACAAGATTGACTTCTATATATCATGTAGGCATTCCTCGTTGTTCTTCGTAACTGAGTCCTTATTTGTCTATGCTTTGTAGTTGGGACATGGTTGTCTGTCAGTGTCAATAAATATTGGTGTTCTATGTAATAATTGAATGTAACAAGGTGTTATTCTGATATGTGTCTATGTTGACGATTTTTTATTTTTATTTTATGATAAGTGTAGTTCGCTTCTTGTGGGCATGATCAGAGCAAAATAAAATCGAGACCAAAGTAAATAAGGGCGTAGTTGCACCAGACCATGTTCCGTTCCATTTATTGTTAACTCGTTAGGGATGTTGTCTTCTTCTTCACGAGAGACATATATTAATCTTTGCGTGTATAGTTCTCAGGTTGTTAGAGTCGAGCCCGTTATAGACCTTTGATATTGATTTGTCAAAGTTGGGCTCTAAAGGTTAGAATTTGTTATAAAACTCCTTAATTTAAGGAGCAAATTAAAGAGTAAAATAAAGAGCTTAATTCAAGAAACAATTCAAAGAATCATGAGTAATTTAAGGAGTAAATTTTCTTATAAATATATGTGTAATTGTAATGAATTAATCAACCAAGTGTTCATTCCAATTGAGAGAAAAGCTTTAAGAGAAAATATTTTGTAAGAGAAAATTGAGAATAATTTTCTTGGATGTAATTGGGTTGTGGGTTGTGAGTTGTGAGTGTTGTAAATAACTTGTGTAATTTCTCTCATTTCAGTAAAAAGATCTACAGCAGGTCCAGAGACGTAAGCAAGATTGGCCGAACTCCGTTATCAAATATGTGTGTTATTTTTCTATTCTTGTTTTTTCATAAATCTAACTTATCGAAAATTTACGTAATTTTCTAACATTAACAATCGTTTCATTATGTTTTTCGTACCCATTTTAACTTATTTTATAAAGAATCATGGGTTAAACTATATTTTTAAAATGTTTAGAATTTTCATACTTTTGTGAAAATGAGTAGTTAAAAGTGTGTACTATATACTCTTGTAAAAATTTTACATAGACTTGATTGTAGTATAAGTGTACACTAAGTTGTGGAAGTGAAAATTAATAAGGTTGTATAAGAGAAACTTTTTGTTTTAGGTACTAGATACATTTAGTAATAGGAGGTCTTAGGATAGGACTTTATGGATAATTAACAATAATTTAATATAAATGTATTAGTTTATAGATTAAAAATAACTGTCTTAGGATACATTAGGAATTTATGGATAATTAACAATAATTTAATATAAATGTATTGGTTTATGGATAAAAAAAAGAACCATGTATTTCATATAGATAAAAAGTTAAAAAATAATTTGAGTACTATTGTGAAAGTATAAACTCTATCATAGTATGTTAGGAAGTTGGTTAAAAAGATATAAAAAAATATATCAAATGATTAATCAAAATTACTTAGATAAAAAATTAGATGCTTTAGCATTTATTATGAAAAAAATTTAAATCTAATAGTCCCATATTAAAATAATTCAGAATGTTGATCTTAAATTAAAAACTAAATTAGATTAAATCTTTATTAAAACAAATATATGAAAATATATATTATCAATATGGTATGAATAGTTATGAAAATAATACATCTTCAAGATTATTTTATGGAATTAAAAATATTAAAACTTATTATTCTCATAAATATAATAATGTTATTGAAATTCTTGAATATCGGAGATATCTTTATAAATATCTTACATTAAGAATAGAAGAAAAACAACGATTACTAAAACAAATTCAAGAAACTTTGTTGATATATATGAATATACATTTGAATTTAAATGAAAATGACGAATTCATATATGAATATACATTTGAATTCAAGTCAAAATCTGACACTCTATACGCAACTAACGTGAAGTAGTAAAAAAATTGAATCTAAAAAATCTTCAAACAACGTAAAAAAAGAAAACTTGAAGAATTCTTAAATCAAGAAGAATTTAAAGAACACTTAAAAAGAGCTTAAGATGAAGATTTTGTTGATATAAATTGAACTTTATATAGTAAAACAAAATACGAAGAAGAACCAACTCCTTTAAATACTAAGAAAGATAATTTAGGTAAACAACCAATAGGTCAATATAGTATTTATTTAAATTTTTCTAATATATATTTTAAAGATTAAGAAAAAACTATGAAGAATGATCACAATTCATGTCGTTTACTCTACTTAATTATATAAATACTTAGATAAAAAAAAGTTTTAAATTATATTACATAAACCTTTCAAGGTGATGCTTTATAATGGAAAACAATAGAAAAAAACATAAAGATATAAAGAACAAAAATTATACTTATTGTCAAATTTTTTCAAACATGATAATATATTAAGAAAATTTACTAAAATAATTAAAAAGAATTTAATTGAAGAAGTAAGAGAACCAATGATTAAAAAATACACTAACTTTGTTCTATTAGATTAGAATTATGTAATATTTCTCAATTTAAAAATTATGTAAAATTATTAAAAATATATTATATTCTTGTAGAGCCTTCGTAAGATATCTAATGGTTAGATCCATTTTTTTAATAAATTATCAAATCTTTAAGATAAATTAGCTATTCAGGGATATCTAGATTGTTTGAAAAAGCTACGAAAAAGATAATATAGGTTTTGGGATAAAATATATCCTTAGACTAATAATTAAGAAATATTTGTCCATTAAAGCAAAAAAACAAGTTAAGAATCAAATTAATAGTACAAAATATGGCTAAATGTGATAAAATATTAAAAGAAAATTGAAAATAGAATGTCCTACGTCAAAAAATAGAAAAATACTATGAGAAAAGGAAATTTAAGTGAAAACATTGGAAGAAAATAACAAACTTTTTCAAAAAGAAAAATATGTAAGAAAATAAATCTACTAGGAACAAGGTCATTGCGCACATGAGTATTCTAAAAAAGAAAGAAGTGTAAAAAGTATGATTAAAACTTTTGAAATAAATGAATTATAAATTTTATATGGGAAATAAATCTATGATATAGAAGAAATAATATATATATATGAAGTAGAAAGTGAAAAAGAAACATTTAAAGAAGAAACAAAGATGATGTTTATGATGCAAGAACAAATAAATTCTTTAATCAAAATAAATTAAATCCTTATTAAAGAATTACAAAATATAAGTTAAAAGATGTGATAAGTGTTGGAAATGAATTTAAATAAAAATATTTTTATTATTTAATGAATTTTATTTCATAATTATGTTGCCGTTATTTTATGACTATTATTTTCATAATTATGTGACCGTTATTTTTATATCCATTATTTTCATAATTATGTGACCGTTGCTTTTATAACCTTTATTTTCATGATTATGTGTCCGTTATTATTGATCGTTATTTTCGTAATTATATGATCATTACACATCTTTTTTCAATTATAAATAGAGGACAATAACCCTTATTTTAAAAAACAACTTAACAACTCAAAAAACAGTTTTACGGTTTTACGGTTTTTCATAACAAAACCATAGAAAAGAAAATTTAGAATTATTTTCTTAGATTTTCGAGCAACATAAATATTTTAGAGGTGTATTATTCCATACTTCATCAGTGCAATGAAGCTTCGAGACAGAAAAAAGATTTTAGGCTGTTTTATTTTAAGGATGACAAGACTATGTTTACGTGCATAAATTTAAACAGAGCCGCGAAACGTCTTATAAAAAACGATCTAATTTGTAACTCAATTCAAACAGTTTATTTCTAATCATAATAACTCGATGTTTATCTTATTGAGTGACAGAGTGATTTGGATCATTCTCATAATCTTCGTAGTACTAATCCAAAGAGCTCTAATGGGGGAACTGACAAGAGCTGCTCGTTCCACAAGTCCATGGCTTCAACCCATAATCAAAGAATAAGACGGTCTATTTTTTTTCTCTCTTCTTTTTTTGGTCATTGTTCGTGTTTTCTTTTTTTTAGTTGCAAAAATTTGTGCTGAGATTATAGTCAATTCCACCATAACTTTTTGACTTTTGGTACTAATTTTAGAATGATGGTTTTGGATATTTCAGAGCCAATCTTTAGTTTTTACTGATGACGAAGGGAGGGATGCACAAAATAGTAAAAATGGGATTGTGAAGACCATACGAGCAGTTTATGCACAGAATAAGGTTTACTTATGTTTAGAAATTTTAGTTGAAAAAAACTATTTCAAATGTCTTTTTGATATCTATAATGTTTGCATCAATACTGGATTTCTTTTTTCGTTGTATTTAGACAGTTACCCAATCAAGAATGATGACATAAACCATGGGTTGTATGAAGCAATGCGGAAAGAACGAAGACATGTTGCCCAAGAGATTAAAACAGAGTTAGGACAAGTCAGTATTTGTTTATGGTGCAAGTGCAACTTACCAATTTTCTGTTAAAAATAAACACCAACATAATAATTAAAGATGTAGAGAAATAAATAAAGTAGTTGAAGATGTAGAGAAATAAATGAAGTAGTTGAAGATGTAGAGAAATAAATGAAGTAGTTGAAGATGTAGAGAAATAAATGAAATAGTTGAAGATGTAGAGAAATAAATGAAGTGGTTGAAGGATGTAGAAATGAATGAAGTGGTTGAAGGTTGTAGAAATAAATGAAGTCGTTGAAGGTTGTAGAAAAGAGAAGTGTGTAGATAAGATTTGTGTGGCTAGGATTATTTTTTAGTTTTATATTTGTGTGGTATAGATTGCATGGTGAGGACTATAAATAGCCTACCTTGCATTTGGTTTAATCATTCCATTAAAAACAAATAAGTCTTTGTATTCTTAGTTTGAGTGTGAGTTGAGAGCTTTCTCTTTGAGTGTTTGTATTTCTCTTCAATTTGTGAGTTGCCTTTGAAAGGTGTTATAGTGAGTATAATACAAGTAGTTTTTTTTACTTGTTTGGATCTAATATTAGAAAATTTAGAGTTGTGTATTCTAAATTTTACTCAATAATTGGTATCAGAGCGGGACGGTCAGAGATCGTTCTTAGTGGAGTTATCTTGAGTCGTGAGTAGTTTTGTACTCTGCAAGTTTATTAGTCAAGCTTATTCGGTATAGTCGAAGTCTTGCCGACATGATGGGTGATCTTCAAGTAGTTGGAGGAATCAAGAAGCTCAACAACAAAAACTATAACACATGGGCAACATGTATGGAGTCTTACCTATAAGGTCAAGACTTGTGGGAGGTTGTTGGTGGTGATGAAGTTACACAACCAACAGTGCAAGATGCAAACGGCGTCTTGCAGAAGTGGAAAATTAAAGCAGGTAAAGCGATGTTTGCTTTGAAGACCACAGTTGAAGAAGAAATGTTGGAGCACATTCGGGATGCAAAAACACCAAAGGAAGCATGAGACACTCTTGTTACACTCTTTTCAAAGAAGAATGATACAAGATTACAACTTTTGGAGAACGAGTTGCTATCGATGGCGCAACGCGACATGATGATTTCCCAATACTTTCACAAGGTAAAGTCGTTATGCCACAAAATTTTAGAGTTAGATCCAAAAGCTCCTATTAGGGAAACGAGGATAGAGAGAATAATTATTCAGGGTTTGAGACCCGAATATCGAGGGTTTGTTACCGCTATACAAGGATGGCCGACACAACCATCTCTTGTTGAGTTAGAGAATTTGTTGATCGGTCAAGAAGCTATGGCTAAGCAAATGGGAGGAGTCTCGCTGATGGGTGAAGAAGAAGCGCTTTACACTAGCAAAAGCAAAGGCACTTTCAAGCGGTACAATGGAAATGGATATAAAAATGATGGCAACAAAGAAAAAATTCCTTAAGGAAAGGGAGGCTTTCGTCCAGGAGGAGCTTGGAAGAACCGCAATAACAATAGAAAATTTGACGGTGAATGTTACAACTACGGGAAGATGGGTCACATGGCAAAAGATTGTTGGAGTAAGAAAAATCATGTTGAAAGCAATACAGCTACTTCCAGTTCTAAGGAGCATAACGAATATGGTTGGGATGCCGAAGCATTATTCGCTACAGAGGAAGAAGAATTGGCTCTTATAGTGACAACATCAAAACAGATTGACTACAAGAATGACTGGATCATAGATTCAGGTTGCTCAAATCATATGACAGGTGATAAACAGAAGTTGGAAAGCATGTCTGAGTACAAGGGAGGTCGTGTAGTGGTGACAGTTGACAACTCAAGGTTACTGATAGCCCACATCGGTAAGACGATAGTTACACCTTGATATAATACTAACCAAGTACCACTTCAAGATGTTTATCATGTCCCAAGAATGAAGAAAAATTTGCTATCTGTGGCTCAATTAACATCATCAGGCCATTATGTCTTGTTCGGTCCCAGAGACGTGAAGGTGTATCATGATCTCAAAATATCAAAAACACCGACAATGGAGGGGCAACGATTGGAATCAGTCTACGTAATGTCAGCAGAATTTGCATATGTAGACAAGACAAGAAGAAATGAGACAACAGATCTATGGCATATGTGATTAGGTCACATTAACTATTCCAAGCTAAGTGTGATGGTGAAGAAATCAATGCTTAAAGGACTTCCTCAACTATACGTGCGAACAGACATGATGTGTGTAGGATGCCAATATGGTAAAGCTCACCAATTGCCATATGAGGAATAACAATTTAAAGCAAAAGAACCATTAGAGTTAGTTCACTCTGATATATTCGGTCCTATTAAGCAACCATCAATTGGCGGTATGCGATATATGGTGACATTCATTGATGACTTCTCAAGGTATGTGTGGGTTTTCTTTATGAAAGAAAAATCTGACGTATTCTCAAAATTTAAAGAGTTTAGAGAGTCAACTGAAGGAGAAGTTGGAAAGAAGATCTATTGCTTGCGCACAGACAACGGTGGAGAATATAGCTCAAGCGATTTCTCTTAATACCTAAGGGAATGTCAAATACGTCATCAATACACTTGTGCCAACACGCCACGACAAAATGGTGTAGTAGAGAGAAAGAACCGACATCTTGCAGAAATTTGTCGGAGTATGCTACATGAAAAGAATGTACCTGGGAGGTTTTGGGCTAAAACGATGAGGACTGCAACCTTTGTGATCAACAAACTTCCTCAACCAAGGTTAGAATTTGTTTCACCCTTTGAGAAACTATGGAACATGAAACCTACAGTTAGCTACTTTCGAGTATTTGGCTGTGTGTGTTATGTATTTGTTCCTGATCATTTACGGAGCAAATTTGACAAGAAAGCTGTTAGATGTATCTTTCTGGGATACGACAGCCAGAGAAAAGGGTGGAAATGTTGTGATCCAACGAGTGGAAGATGCTACACTTCATGAGATGTGGTGTTTGATGAAGCATCTTCTTGGTAGTCCTCAGAGAAGGAGGTGCTACCAGACTCTAGAGAATTTGGTGAAAAGCTGCAACAGAAGATAGGGGAACATACTATCCAACTCCAACCAAGTTCAGATGAATCAGGAGAACCAAATGGAGATAATGTCGAACAAAGAGTGGCTTAGAATCCTTGGCAAACTGGTATGTATGAACAACTAAACGAAGAAGGTGGGCTTAGTGAAACAAAAGAATCAATTCCATAATCTCAACTCCGAAGGTCAACAAGAACATGAAGGCCAAATCCTAAATACGCCAATGCAGCCATAATTGAAGAAGCAACAGAGCCTGAGATGTTTGAAGAAGCATCACAGAGTTCTTAGTGGATGATAGCTATGAAAGAAGAGATCGATACACTTCAGTAAAATCAGACATGAGATCTCATGTCAAAGCCAAGAGATGTGAAACCCATATCCTACAAGTGGGTTTACAAGATAAAGCATCGTCCAGATGGTTCAATTGAGAGGTACAAGGCACGATTGGTAGCTCGTGGTTTCTCTCAATAGTTTGGACTAGACTATGATGAAACATTTAGTCCAGTGGTGAAACTTACAACTGTTCGAGTCTACTTGCACTTGCAGCAAACAAAGATTGAAAGTTATGACAGATGGATGTGAAGAATGCTTTTCTTCATGGAGAGCTGGATCGGGAGATCTACATGATCCAACCAATGGGTTTTCAGAGCCAAGATCATCCTGAATATGTGTGTAAGGTGCGGAAAGCACTCTACGGATTGAAACAAGTACCCATGGCATGGTATGGTAAGATTGCTGAATTTATAACACAAAGTGGTTATTCAGTAACACCTAAAAATTCTAGCTTGTTTGTTAAAGCCAATGAAGGAAAGCTAGCTATTGTGCTAGTGTATGTGGATGACTTAATCATAACTGGTGATAATGAGGCAGAAATTCTTCGAACAAAGGAGAATTTGTCAGTCCGTTTTCAGATGAAAGAACTTGGCCAGCTCAAGCACTTCCTTGGTTTAGAGGTTAATCGTACACAAGAAGAAATATTTCTTTGTCAGCAAAAATATTCTAAAGATTTGATGAAGCGGTTCGGAATGCTTGAATGCAACCAATTTCAACACCGATGGAGCCAAATGCCAACATGTGTGCACATGAAGGAAAAGACTTGGAAGATGCGACAATGTATCGAAAATTGGTAGGCAGTCTGATCTACTTAACCTTAACTCGGCCTGACATTTCTTATGCAGTTAGTGTAATGACTCGGTACATGCAAAATCCAAAGAAGCCACATTTGGAAGCAGTTCGACGAATATTGAGATATGTGAAGAGTACAATTGACTATGGTCTTTTGTACAAGAAAGGTGGAGACAACAAGTTAGTTGGTTATTGCGATTCTGACTGTGTAGGAGATCATGACACTAGGAGATCAACAACTGGGTATGTGTTTAAGCTTGGTTCTAGAACAATTTCTTGGTGTAGCAAGAGACAGTCGATAGTATCATTATCAACCACTGAAGCTGAGTATCGAGCAACGGCAATGGCAGCTTGTTGCGTGTTTTTCAACACACGGACTCGTGCAAGTATACACGGTCACAAGTAATATGATTAGTAAGTAAAGATCGATCCCACGAGGATTTGTCACTATATTTTGTCGAGTACTAAAATTGTATCTCTCTGATTTTATCCAAAACAATCGTTGATTAATAAAAAAGTAAAATAAGAAAATAAAAGAAATCTAGGATTGCAATTTTTCACCAAACTAATCCATTCAAATCATGTTATTTTCTTTTGATTTATATTTTTTAGTACATTTAATTTGTCAACCGAAAACTTCTTTTTTTATTATTCATAGATCTCTTTCGAGCTCCGTATAAACACACCTCGTTAAATTAATTTACTATATCTCTATGAAAATTAAATTTACCGAGATTCATTACATTCTAAGTTTCCAAATGGCCACACATAAAATTAGGGTATATTTCTATCCTTCATCATACATGTCATTCTATTTACGAGCAATACACACACAAATGCCTTTCTCAAGTTTATTCATGTGCCACAGATCGTTTTGATAAGATTCGTAAATAATCAAAAAGCATTAAGAACAAAATAGAACGAACAAATCGAACGTCTTATAAATCTATCAAAAATAATTAAAATCAAAGCTTCATAAATTTAGATCAAATGCAACCCTAGAAAAATTAAATTACTTCATAAAATTAAAATAAAAATTACAACAACTACAGAAAAATAAGAAGAAGCAGAAATAAAATTAAAACATCTCATATGAAAATATTTGGCACACACAAAACACAACAAAAGCCAAAATATGGCTTCTGCGTGTTTTGCCGTCCAAAACCGAGCAACACACGAAAATTAAACTCTACCCAAAACTCCAAAACCTCTCCAAAAAAACTTTTTTACAACTAAAAACTATCTCCTATTTATAGCAAAAAAATACATCCAAAATAATACATTTTTTTAACACGCGTAAAATATTTGTATCAAAATTAAAACCAGACATTTTTCTTAAATTCCGCGTACACGCGTACGAATTGGAATATTGTATTTTTATACGCGTGCACGACAGAAACAGAGGGAGCCGTTCTGACTTTTTTTTAAATTTCAAAGTACATGCCACGTGTCAGCGTCTGATTCGCTGCAAGAAAATGGTGGGACACGTGGCAGCATATAATAGGATGGAAAGAACGGGCTCACGGAGAATTGCCGCACCGGATTTCCGCGCAAGAAATGTGGGAGACAGCTCCTGAGACGTGCCCGGGATTCCGCGCTTTTGCGTTCACTGAAACATGCCACATGTCCTAACATGATTGGATGATAGATTAAGGTGGAAACGTGATAGATTATGGTTGGTGGAATAACCGGGCTCACGTGAAGATCAGCGCACGGGATCAGAGGGGCGCGTAAGCGGGGGACAGGGGCTGCAACGCGTCAGACACGTGGGTCCCACCTACACGCCGGCTTGCGCGGCAGGTGGGCCCCACTCGGGCGCCGAGCCGCGTGAAAGAATCTTTGCACACGCCCTTTGGTCGGGAGTGATCTGAATGCGCGCATCGTAGCCGTTTCTTCTTTGATCGGACGGTCCACCTTTGGCGCTTGTTGTTGGCGCGTGGTTCTTCTAATCTGCGCAGAAAATTCAATTTTCTTAATTGTATTTTGACCCACAAATATATTTCAAATTACATTTTCAACTTTTTTTTAATTACAGTTAAGCCCTTTGCTAATTTTAAATTAAATTTTTAAACTTTTAATAATTAAAATGAAGCCCAAATTTAATTTAAATTATATTTTCGATTTTTTATAAATTGTAATTAAGAACTATATTATTTGAAATTATATTTGTGGACATAAATTTAACATTAAGTACATTTTCAATACAAATTATTTACTTTTATTAAAATATATAAAAAACAGTAAATATTAATTTATTAATCGAAAATTAACTAAAAACATCAAGAACATAGCAATTATAATTAATAAAATAGGTGAAAATAACTATATAAAATACAGTTATCACAGCTCAAGAGTGTACATGGTTGATACAACTAATGAATAATCTACATCAGTCAGTAGATTATGCAGTACCGTTATACTGTGACAATCAATCGGCAATTCGTTTGGCAAAGAATCCGGTCTTTCATGCAAGAACTAAGCATGTTGAAGTACACTATCACTTTATCAGAAAAAATGTTCTGCAAGAAGAAATTGAAATGAGGCAAATCAAGACAGATGATCAAGTTGCAGACTTGTTCACAAAAAGCTTAAGCGTTAGCAAGTTCGAAATGTTTCGCCGTCAGCTTGACACAATAAAAATAATGAGAAATAAATGAAGTAGTTGAAGATGTAGAGAAATAAATGAAGTAGTTGAAGATGTAGAGAAATAAATGAAGTAGTTGAAGATGTAGAGAAATAAATGAAGTAGTTGAAGATGTAGAGAAATAAATGAAGTAGTTGAAGATGTAGAGAAATAAATGAAGTGGTTGAAGGATGTAGAAATAAATGAAGTGGTTGAAGGATGTAGAAATAAATGAAGTGGTTGAAGGTTGTAGAAATAAATGAAGTGGTTGAAGGTTGTAGAAAAGAGAAGTGTGTAGATAAGATTTGTATGGGTAGGATTGTTTCTTAGTTTTATATTTGTGTGGTGTAGATTGCATAGTGAAGACTATAAATAGCCTACCTTGCATTTGGTTTAATCATTCCATCAAAAACAAATAAGTCTTTGTATTCTTAGTTTGAGTGTGAGTTGAGAGCTTTCTCTTTGAGTGTTTGTATTTATCTTCAATTTGTGAGTTGCCTTTGAAAGGTATTATAGTGAGTATAATACAAGTAGTTTGTTTACTTATTTGGATCTAATATTAGAAAATTTAGAGTTGTGTATTCTAAATTTTACTCAACATTTTCTTCCTACGTGCACAATTTACGTTCTTAATTTTCCCTCTTGGCATTAACTATATGGCTTTTCAACTTAATCAGGCAATGGAAAGACAAAATCTAGTGTTTCAGATTCTGATGTACTTCAGGCTGTTGCTTCTGTCAAGAGGAATTACACAACCAAATTGGAAAAGGTATTAATACATGTATCGTTTTTTCTCTATCTAAAAGAACCATCATATTGCTGGTAGCATATTTCCTTTAATATGGAGCAGTTACCCTGGATCTGTATTAGAGGGACTATCTGGTACTGACCAGCTTTTACTCATGAGCTGGTTCTGTGGTCAGACATAAGTACATAGCTAGCTATTATATTATATGTGCCTTTTGACATTCTTGTTAAAGAAAATAATATTTTTTATTTTGTTAGTATGTTTAATTATGCTTATGCTATGGTTTGAACTGGGAACATGGTAGATAACATGTGCAGTATCTTCAAGTTGCTGTCAGCTTAACAAGGAAAGCATAAATTAACTTGTCATTACATTGTTCTCTTGAAGAATTTGTATACTGAATTGCGGTTACAGTTGAAACCCTTTTCAAATGAAAACAGAACTGGTACACATATTTGGCTATTAACATATGTCGTTCTAGATGATGCAACTATGCAAGTGCTACCAAGCTATGGTAGTCTTTTTTACCCTTTACTGTAGCCTTTCATACCTCTATTTTTTCTCGTCATGATAATATCATTTTTCTTGGGAAGAACGGCTATTTTTTTTTTCAGTCCGAGAAACGTAAACAAGATTTATTGTCTGAAGTACTGTTGGAAGAACATTGTCTGTAGGTTTTTGACATCCTTTTTCATCTTATTTGCTTAGAGATGCAGTAGAGTTTCAGAGGAGTAACGACAAAAGTAGGACATCCAAAAGATTGACTGAGGAAGCAGAAAAATACATTGAGGATTTCATTTCAAATGTTGAAGATACAGACATATCATCTCTTGACGGAGAAGGAAGTGATACAAGTTCAAGTTTAGGTGGAATAACAAAGACAGAAGGTTTACAAAGACCAAAAATGTCCATACCTCTTACTCCTGGCATGGATGGGGTTGTATTGCCTTGGTTGCAGTGGGAAACTAGTAATGATGCTTCAGCTCTACCATCCAAGAATAAGCTGGAGCTACCAGTTGCTCAAGAAACTATTTCATGGGACACTTCACAGGTACTGGCCTAACTTTTGTCCTGAAGCACATTCAACTTTTAACGTGTGTTCTTATTTCCTAAACCTATTTTGACAAGTAAAAGGATGAGAACAAACTAATTTGTTTATGTTTGATTATTAATTCGATTTATAGGAAGTGACTAGCTAAATGGCATTTCAAGTAACACTCCAGAAAATACTAGCAAACTTTTAGTCTCTAATAAGTACCAATGCCCCTCATGTTCAGATGGATCTAATGTATGGCATTTTGATACGGATTACTATCTCAAACTTAAGAAGGATGAAGATCTTCTCATGGAAAGAGTTAAGCAAAAGCAGAGAATTAGTTCAAGTACTCTCGTGTTTTGTAATCGAATGTCTTTCTAGAAAACTACGGTGATAATAGAATATCTTTGTACAGACTAAGTTTCTTTAGTTATACTTTTTATTATTTTGTTAATAAAATTCAACATTTTTCTTTTCTTTTCAATCCTGATGACTTTCTTTATGTATTAGAGTTGTTCCACCTAATAACTCAATGCTTAAGTTTACATGAATTTATTTTTCGATAACTTCTAATATATATCAATACTTCTTAAAAATAAAAACAATATAAAAACTTATTTCAAATCCAAATATTACTGTTTGATAGAGAATCTTTGTCATGATGTTGAATTAGTGTTTATTGCACTGTCGTAACTAATGGAGTAGTTTCCTCAATCTTTCTATGCCTCACAAAGAAGGGAAAGGAATACATATAAATACTTATTTTATCACATAAAATTTTTAAAATTATTTTTAAGGATAATACTTAATAATATATAAATATAATTTAATAATTAGCAGGTTGAATTGTTGCAATAAATTAAATATTCATACTCATGTTACTAACTTTGAAGCTAAAATATGACATGTTCTATCAATGTAAAATCATGTAAAAATATGAATTTAGTGACATGAAACTTGCGTATGGGTTAAAATTATAATTCAATTAGATTCATCTTAACTTTACGATGAAACTATCAAATTATGTTCATTTTCCTAATCCATGTAGGTAAATTAGAAAATATAATTTGATATTCTATCATAATTAATCACACAAAATATAACAAAAATTCATATAAGATAAGATTTATTATATCAGTACTCATAATAATCTTAAACAAGATATAATTAGATAATATTAAAAATTAAACGGATTTAAATAGTTATAAATCAATTTAAACGGTGTTCAATTAGACGACGTTCAATATAAAATGATGTGTTATACTTTTTTAATAATAAAAATATAGAAGTTTGATATAAAAAACTATTTTTATTATTAAAATTTTTAAGAGTGATATTTATTTTTTTTAAAGTTTGTTTTCTTGTTAATCTTAGTCATAGAAAAGTTAAAAATAATCCAAAACATATAAATGATAAAATATTTTTTAATTTAACTCATAACATAATATAAAATTTATTAAATAATATAAATTTAAATATATATGTACATATTTATTTTATAATTTACCATAAATAAATACATTATTGTATTATATTTTAAAACTCAACCAAATATAACATTCATGTATACATAAGTAATTGGATATCAAATAAGAATTAAAATGTGTTTAAAATATAGAAAAAAATAATAAGAAGAAGATAAGTAATTTGGTAGAAATTAACAAAACTAATAATTTTAAATATTATATAATTTAAATCTTATTATTTTATTTTATTTTGCTATCTTATTACTATATATCTCGTTTTATTATCTTACATATTTGTCTATGTGTTGTATTTTATTTTTGATGATTTTTTCAATTTGTTTTCTTAAATTACACATATTGTCGTTATTCTCGTAAATAAATATATAAAAAAATCAAATAATATATTTTATTTTATCTATGAATTTTTAAAGAAATAAAGCTCTTATTATCTTATTTTATACATTTCAAAACTTTTTTGTTCTCTCTTATTTTATCGATTTTTATTAAATACATAATTACCATAAAAAGAAATTAAAAAATAGAAATTTATAGACATGATCTTTTTTAAAAGAAATAATTTCTACTCATGATTATTAATAATTTACTATGTTTTAAATATTAGGATAAATAACTATTTCTTATATAAAATAAAATTGATATCTTTTATTTATCTTTAAACTTTTCTAATATTTACGAGAATGTCATTATTTTTTTTACAATTTTTTCTATGTTTTATGCATTGTATTTTTTGTTTACTATATTTATTTTTATTTTGTTCCTCTATACATGCATTTTGTTAGAAGGAGACTTTTACAAACACTATAATTCTTATTATTTTTAGAATTTTATGTAATTTATTGTAATAATTTAGTTACTATTTTGTTAGTATATTAGTTATGTAAATGTCCTAATAGATAATTCTAATTTATTAAATAAAACAATGTTAAAATTAATCAATAACCTCAATTTTAACAAAAAAATATTTTTTTCTCACATTGAACATATACTCCATTTGAAATTTATTATTGTATATAAAGTGGATATGTAATAAAAAATAATAGAATTTGTTAATTAATGATAAATAAGTAAATTACTCGTAAATCACTAATGAATAATTATGTGATTATATTTCATTTTAATTTTTTGGTTATAAATTTATGTAATGAATATAATCCTCTAATTTTCATTAGAATTCTTCATTTTAAAATGTAGGTATGATAGTTAAAAGGTGTGTTTTTTTTTCTTCTTAAGATTATGTTTAAAATTATAAGTTTTATTAAATTAACTTAATACTTAACTATTTATCTAATCATTATTCTAAAATATAAATATAAAAGAAAATTAAATCATAAATTTTATATTATTTATAAGTTTTTCTATAAATAAAACTCTTACAACTTTATATCGTATATTTCAAAGATTTTTTTACATTTTAAAGATGTTTGGTTGGATAGAATCAAACCAAAAAATATAATAAGTTTTATTGATTACTATATCTAATAATAAAAATATCAACGACATCATTGACATTGTTGTATCAATGTCTTTTCTTATACATCTTGATATCAATATCTTTTAACAAAATTATCGATAATATTATTACAACGCCGTTGTCCTTTATATTTCGTTCAAATATCTTTTTTTTATTAAAATATCTTAAATATTATGAATATTATTACTACAATATCACTTAATACAGCTAAAATGTTAAACTCAATTTTTGGTCACATTTTGTCGAAGGAATATATTCTCTGTTTTGTTCTTTGCCGCCTTAAGAAAATATATTCTCCTTTCTCAGTTTTCTTTTTCTTTGCTAATGAATTTAAAGAAAGGTGAGGGTTTATGAAGAGTTGGTTTAGCTTTATAGAAAGGATCAAAAAGCTCCCACCTGCCCATAAGCCAGTTTTCTTTTCAATTACTTAATTTGTCTTTCTTAAAGTGGACAGTTTGCACTTTGCCTTTAAATTCATCTTAAGATTTCTAAGTGTTCCACTCTTTTTACTGCCTTAACTGTCAATATCCCCCGAGTTCTAGTGACCATAGAGCAAAGAAGTCCTCATGTTCTAGGATTACTTTATATATCTAATTTCTCAACTTCAATAAATCTTTTTCCTTAATTTGCAGGATTTGTTATCCAACTTGTTATTGAAGTTTCAAATAATTAGATCAAATTTATTTTCATATTATCTAAATTTATCTATTTATAATATTTAATATTATCTAGATATATCTATTTATAATAGTTAATATAATTAAATATTTTACTTAATTATTTCAAACCTTTTAATTACTTATTATATAATATTTTTAAATTTTTTGTAAAAATGTATCTCGATATATTTACTTACATCAACATTTTAAGGATTTCAATAATTTTTACCAAATTAAAGACCCTAAACATCTTTATTTTCCCAATTCATTTGAAAAATAAAATAATTTTTCCCAATTCATTTGAAAAATAAAATAAAAATTATTTTATTTTAAATAGATTGTAAAAATATATAACAATTTATGTGCAATAAAAATATTATTTTACTAGAAATCTTAAGAGAGCAAAACATGTGAAATAGAAATTCATCAGTAGCTTTGGTCTTTTAATGGAAAAATTATACACAATCACTTTATAAGATAATAATAATAATAATAATAATAATAATAATAATAATAATAATTTATTGGTATATTTTTGTATATTATATATAAAATTAAATAAGGTATAATTATTTAAATTTTTAATTTTTTTATTAATTAAATAATAAATTATTAATAATTAAAATATTAAAAATTATATATTAAATTTATTTACTTAAATTGATATAATCAATATAATTAATCATTATCATGTATAGAGTTTTGATAAAATGTGAGCACATATGAATTCTGGTCTTTTCCAAAATGCTTATAAAGAATCGAGATATCCAAAATGTTTATTTATCTTGAAAATATTTTATTAAATTATTTTGAAAAATTATAAAAATAACAACTTAAAAATATATAACAATAAAAATACTTCAATAATATTGAAGATAATTAAATTAAATGGTGTTTAACGATCAAAGAATCTAAATGATCGTAATTTAATTTGAATAACGATCAAAATAAAATGATATGTCAATAGAAAAAAATTATGAAATGAACATAATAAGTGCTATTTTGTAATTATAAATTTTAATCATATTATTTTTCTGAAAAATTACATAAAATAATAACTCTAAAATTTATAATAATAAATATAACACTCATATATTAAATTAAAAAATACATGAATTAATGTTATATGCTTATTACAAAGTATCTAGATTTTATAAAAAATGTTTATTTATCTTAAAAAATTATTATTAAATTACTCTTAAAAATTATAAAAATAATAACTTAAAATATATAACAATAAAAATACCTTAATAATATTGAACATAATTTAATTAAACGACGTTAAACATTGAAGAGGTTTGAATAATCATAATCTAATTTGAACCGCGTTTAAAATAAAATAAAATAATATGTAAATAGAAAAAAATTATTAATTAAAAATAATAAGTACTATTTTTGTGATATAGTAAAATGGACACACACAAAAAAGAAAAGAAAAAAATAAAGGCTTAAAAACAAAATTAGATATTTGTACTTTATTTTTGATTCTATGATACAAAAGTTATATGAAAGGTAGTGTACTATATATATATATATATATATATAATTATAATTCAGTTAGACATAAATGACTATAATGTGTTATAGTTATCTAGTCCTTAGTTACAAAATCAGTACATATCTTTTATTATATATTATTTTAATTATATAAATTTATAATAATAATAATAATAATAATAATAATAATAATAATTTATAAAATTTTAAATAAGATATAATGTTTTTAAATTTTTTATTTTTTATTTTTTATTAATTAAATAATTAAAAATTAAAATATTAAAAATTATATATTAAATTTATTTATTTAAATTGATATAATCAACATCATTAATCATTATCACTTATTGAGTTTTGATGAAATGTAATTACATAAGAATTCCGGTCTTCTCCAATATCCTTACAAAGAATCTAGATTTTATAAAAAATGCTTATTTATCTTGAAAAATTATTATTAAATTACTTTTAAAAATTATAAAAATAATAACTTAAAATATATAACAATAAAAATACCTCAATAATATTGAACAGAATTTAATTAGATGACGTTAAACATTTAAGGGGTTTAAATAACCATAATCTAATTTGAACTGCGTTTAAAATAAAATAATATGTAAATAGAAAAAAAAATTATTAATTGAACATAATAAGTACTATTTTTATGATTATAAATTTTATTGTGTTATTTTTATTATTTTTATGAAAAATTTCATAAAATAGCAACTCGAAAATTTATAACAATAAATATAACACTCATATATTAAATTAAGAAATGTATGAATTGATGTTATAGGATGATATTTGTTGTTATAAGTTTTAAAGTAAAAAAAACTTTAACTCAAAACTATAGAATTTTTTTTTGTTTTTTTTACATACAAAACTAATTATTTTTCTCATTTAGTTTTTATTTTTTACTTTTATGTTACAATATGACAAAATTATATTAACTTAATAATTTTCAGATAGTATATTGGAAATATAGTAAAATGGACGCACACAATAAATAAAAAGAAAAACAAATAAAGGCTTAACAACAAAATTAGATATTTGTACTTTATTTTTGATTCTATGATACAAAATTTTTATGAAATATCAATATTTAAATAAATATTTTAAAAATGTAATAATAAGATCATAATAAAGATATAAGATGTTTACGATGAAGAGAAGAGTAATGGACGATATTAAATTCTAATTCGGTTAGAGATAAATAACTATAATTTGTTATAGTCATCTAGTCCTTAGGCACAAAATCAGTATAAAATCAGTACATATCTTTCAGAAATTTTAAAATTAATTCTCATAATTCTGTATTTGTGATTTAGTATATTCATACCTTCCGAACAACGTACCTGTTTAACCAAATAGACACAATGAATTATGATCAACGCCGAAAGCAAGAAGAAGCTCAAAAACAAGAAAGAGATCTAAACGAATGGCTACCAATCACAAAATCAAGAGATGCAAAATGGTGGTACTCTGCTTTCCACAACATCACTGCCATGGTTGGTGCTGGTGTTCTTGGTCTCCCTTACGCGATGTCTCAACTCGGATGGTACATTACTCATTCATTTGCTAACCATGTTTGTGTTGAGTTCGGGTTATATTTTGATTTGTTTATCGTGTTTACCGTAAAAAACATTACATGGCTTTTTGTCGAGTTGCCTATAATCATTTACGATTAGAAAAATACTTCAAATATAAAATCCCTTTTAACTTTATTTGTGTCGAATTCATGATATGTTGTCAAAAATAGAAAAAAAATCATACTTTATTTCTATATTTTAATTAAATTATATTAATGATTAATAAATTCACTTTTATTTGCCTCTTTTTATATAAAATAGAGAAAAATATTCTAAATTTTTTTTATACTCAGATCTAATCTAAGTGATTTCTGTGTAACCTAGAAAAATAGTAATAATTTTATTAATATTTAGAGTAGGATTGAATAGTAAATTAAATAAAATCACGTTCTTGAATATATTAATTCAATTATATGTAATAATGAGTGACTTGGTTTTAATGGGTAATAGTTTTAATACAAATATTTATTATAATAATAATTATTATTATTTTTGTAGGGGTCCAGGAGTTGCAGTGATAGTACTATCATGGGTAATAACATTGTACACATTATGGTAAATGGTTGAAATGCATGAGATAGTACCTGGGAAGAGGTTTGATAGATACCATGAATTGGGTCAGCATGCTTTTGGGAAAAAGCTTGGTCTTTGGGTTGTGGTTCCTCAACAACTCATGGTTGAAATTGGTGTGAACATAGTTTATATGATAACTGGAGGAAATTCTTTGAAGAAGTTTCATGATACTATTTGCCCTAATTGCAAACCTATCAAAACCACTTACTTTATCATGATCTTTGCTTCTGTTCACTTTGTTCTTTCCCATCTTCCTAGTTTCAATTCCATTGTTGGTGTCTCTCTTGCTGCTGCTGTCATGTCCTTGAGGTACTTTGTCCGCACTCGATCGGATATATTATGTTACATGGTAGCTAGTTACACACTTATGTAATACATATTTTATATCACATGCTATTGACAAATGATTTTTAAACAAAATGTTTTGAATATTTTTTATTTTTCAATGTGAGAAAAATGGTAGTTCAGTCTAATTACCTTTAATGAAAATGCACTATAATCTCCTATTTATTAAGTGAGATAACATAAGTTTATTACCTTTACAAAAATGATCACAGAAATCCATTTTGTAAAGTTAATTTACATGTGATTCCTATTTTAAAAAAAAAAAAGTGGTACAACACAAGTTAAATATCTTTACAAATCGGTTTGTAGAATTTGTAAAGGTAATGTATTTGTATTGGTCCACCAAACAGGTATGGGTCTAAATTGTATTTTTGTTAAAGATAATGGACTTGATCAAACCTTCATCCTTGAAAATGTATGTATTTTTCTTTAACAGGTTTTTTACTATATGTTGATTAAATTAATTTGGGTGAAATATAATAGTTATTCAACAATAGCATGGACTGCATCAATCCACAAAGGGGTGGAAGAAAGTGTGAAATATAGCCCAAGAGCATCAACACCAATAGGAAATATGTTCAACTTTTTCAGTGCATTGGGTGATGTAGCTTTTGCATTTGCTGGACATAATGTGGTATTAGAGATACAAGCAACAATACCTTCAACACCTGAAAAACCATCAAAAAAACCTATGTGGAAAGGTGTAGTTGTTGCTTATATAGTGGTGGCCTTGTGTTACTTCCCAGTTGCTATTATTGGTTATTGGGTCTTTGGTAACTCCGTTGAGGACAACGTTCTCATCTCCTTGGAGAAGCCTCGTTGGCTTATTGCTGTTGCTAATATGTTTGTTGTTATTCATGTCATTGGAAGTTATCAGGTAACTTTTTATATAATAATTACACCCTCTTTTTTAATGTACTCGCACACTACTTGGAATCCAACATCTAATTTGCATAAATCACAAAGAAATTTTGGTGTCATTGTGATGCAATAGATTTATGACTATTATATGTTGAACACATTAATAATATTATAAAGGTTTGATTATGTATGCAATTATTAGACTAAGTACTAGTTTGTGCAAATATAGGTTTTTGCAATGCCTGTCTTTGATATGGTGGAATCATTTTTAGTTAAAAGAATGAAGTTTAAGCCATCTATATTGCTTCGCTTCTTCACGAGAACTACTTATGTTGGTGAGTATTTTTTCTCCATATCTATATATATACATATATACATATACATACACACAAATATATATACATGTATATTTGTATATATATATATATACATGTATATTTGTATATATATATATATATTCAATTATTTCTCTAACATAATTGAGAATTTTTTGAGGGGTCTTCTTTTGTGAATATGCAGCTTTAACCATGTTTGTTGCAATCTCACTACCATTCTTTGGTGGCCTTCTGAGTTTTTTTGGAGGGTTTGCTTTTGCTCCCACCACATATTATGTAAGAACATATATATATATATATATATATATATTAATTTTCATTATAATTTATGTTAATATTAATATTGTCAGTGTTAAATAAATAAATGATGGGTGATAGAATAAGTGTTTTTCTTATCTTATGTCAAAAGTAACAATAGTCTATTTGTTTTATTTTTGTAACAGTTTAATCATTTAATTTAAAAAAGTAATACAAATGATTAATTTTTCATTTTTTTATTTGTGATTGATGTAGACATTTGTTATAGTTATTAAAAATTGAAAATTTGATTATTTTTCATTGTATAGTGATTCTTCGTAACAAAATGATTAAACCGTTATAAAAAATAACGAATTAATTAAACTATTCTAACAGATATAATTAAGAGAGCTTATGTATATTTTTCTCTTAAATATCTAATTTAATTTACATGTGATTGATGTAGCTCCCATGCATTATGTGGCTGACAATCTACAAGCCAAAGAAGTTTGGCCTATCTTGGATAGCTAACTGGGTACAGAAATAAACAAAATATTAGAGTTTAATTAATTTTTAATTACATTTATAGTTTTATGATTAAATTTATTTTTGAGTTATTGATATATTTGTCTTACGGAACGACAGTTGTGCATTATAATTGGAGTGGTACTGATGGTTTTAGCCCCAATTGGTGCATTGAGGAATATCATACTTCAAGCCAAGACCTTCAAGTTTTACTCTTGATCAATTATATTTGAGTGGTGATCTTTATTTTTATTTATATATAATATAGACATTTGTTGCGACTTTAGATTTTATTTATATTAATGCATTATCTTATCATAAGGATCCAAATGTCATATGTTTTCACTCTGTTTATTGTTATTTTATGGTATGGTAATTATATCTCTCTTGATTTCCTTTTCTTCTTCATTGGCTCTCTCAATATTCATAATATGTATTCAAAAATAGATTTTGTTACGGTATTGATGGGAATCAAGATAATTATATCTTTAAATTATCTTTTCCAATAAATTAGCACTTTAATTTATTATGAATTTTTTATTTATTTTATTTAATTTAATATTAATCTTTTTTATTTTAATTAAGATTTTAGACTTTAAATAAGGGTTTGAATTAGGCATCAAAATTTATCTTCTTATCAGAATCAAAATAGTCATAAACCAAAATTGTATCGTTCAAGTTAATGATTCTCTTCCAATTCTCTTCTCTTTTTATAAACTCTCAAATTGTTGATCCCTAATCCCTAATTTTTATTTTTGCAATTTTTTATTATCAATTCACGTCAAACACTTAACTAATTTTTCACATAGAATATTCACAATGAGAATTCATAATATAAATAAAGATTTAATTGCTTCAATTGAGAAAAAAAACTGTAGTTTGATCCTTGATGTCAAAAAGATCAGTTTCAAGCCTAAACTAATATATACTTTGGTCCAATTAATTAGAGTTTGTGAGTACAAGAAAAACTAGTGATGTTGTAAACAATATATGTTTTCCTCTAAAAACTAATATATGCTTTGATTAATAAAAAGTGAAAGTATATGAGAAGCAATAACTCCAAAGCAAACAAGCGTACAGTAAATCTGAAACATATTCCTGTGATTGAAAATTTAGATGATGTTTCAAACTTTTAGTATATCTTCAATTATGCTATTGATTTTAATAAAAAGAGCAATAATATCCTCAATTTTTGATTTAATATTACTAATGTTATTGGTAGATTAATGATGTTAACTTTTTATTTAAAAATATATATTTTTTCTTATAACACTATTACCAAATTATGAGTTAAGTATTTAATGTTAGTTGTTACTTCCTATAATTTCTATATATTATTGATTAAAGATAATTTTTTAATTTTCAATTATGTTCTTGATTTTAATAAAAAGAGTAATAATATCCTCAATTTTTGACTTAATATTACTAACGTTCTTGGTAGATTAATGTTGTTAACTTTCTATGTAATTTAATATAATAATTTAGTTACTATTTTGTTAGTATATTAGTTATGTAAGTGTCCTAATATATAATTCTAATTTATTAAATAAAACAGTGTTAAAATTAATCAATAACCTCAATTTTAACAAAAATATTTTTTTCTCATATTGCATATATACTCCATTTGAAATTTATTATTGTATATAAAGTGGATATGTAATAAAAAATAATAGATTTTGTTAGTTAATGGTAAATAAATTAATTACTCGTAAATCACTGATGAATAATTATGTGATTATATTTTATTTTAATTTTTTGGTTATAAATTTATGTAATGAATATATTCCTCTAATTTTCATTAGAATTGTTCATTTTAAAATGTACGTGTGATAGTTAAAAGGTATGTTTTTTCATCTTTCTAAGATTATGTTTAAAATTATAAGTTTTATTAAATTAACTTAATACTTAACTATTTATCAAGCAATATATAAGTGATAAAAACCAACTATATGTGTTCATTTTACAATGTTGGTTTTAACCCTTATTCTAAAATATAAATATAAAGAAAATTAAATCATATATTTTATATTATTTATAATTTTTTCTATAAATAAAACTATTACAATTTTATATCGTATATTTCAAAGACTTTTTTATATTTTTATGATATTTGGTTGGATAGAAACAAACCAATTAAAAAATATAATAAGTTTTACTAATTACTATATCCAATAATAAAAATATCAACGATATCATTGGTGTATTGTTGTATCAGTGTCTTTTTTTTATACATCTTGATATCAATATTTGATATCCATATCTTTTAAAAAAATTATCGATAATATTATTAAAATGTCGTTATCCCTTATATTTCGTTTAAATATCTTATTTTTATTAAAATATCTTAAATATTGTGAATATTATTACTACAATATCACTTAATATACCTAAAATGTTAAACTCAATTTTTTGTCACATTTTGTCGAAGGAATATATTCTCTGTTTTGTTCTTTGCCGCCTTAAGAAAATATATTCTCCTTTCTCAGTTTTCTTTTTCTTTGCTAATGAATTTAAAGAAAGGTGAGGGTTTACGAAGAGTTGGTTTAGCTTTATAGAAAGGATCAAAAAGCTCCCACCTGCCCATAAGCCAGTTTTCTTTTCAATTGCTTAATTTGTCTTTCTTAAAGTGGACAGTTTGCACCTTGCCTTTAAATTGATATTAAGATTTCTAAGTGTTCCACTCTTTTTACTGCCTTAACTATCAATATCCCCCGAGTTCTAGTGACCGTAGAGCAAAGAAGTCCTCATGTTCTAGGATTACTTTATATATCTAATTTCTCAACTTCAATATATCTTTTTCCTTAATTTGCAGGATTTGTTATCCAACTTAATTGAAGTTTCAAATAATTAAAAATCAATCAAATTTATTTTCATATTATTTAGATTTATCTATTTATAATATTTAATATTATCTAAATATATCTATTTATAATAGTTAATATAATTAAATATTTTACTTAATTATTTCAAACTTTTTAATTACTTATTATACGATATTTTTAAATTTTTTGTAAAAATTTATCTGGATATATTTACTTACATCAGCGTTTTAAGAATTTCGATAATTTTTACCAAATTAAAGACCCTAAACATCTTTATTTTCCCAATTCATTTGAAAAATAAAATAATTTTTCCCAATTCATTTGAAAAATAAAATAAAAATTATTTTATTTTAAATAGATTGTAAAAATATATAACAATTTATGTGCAATAAAAATATTATTTTACTAGAAATCTTAAGAGAGCAAAACATGTGAAATAGAAATTCATCAGTAGCTTTGGTCTTTTAATGAAAAAATTGTACACAATAACTTTATAAGATAATAATAATAATAATAATAATAATAATAACAATTTATTGGTATATTTGTGTATATTATATATAAAATTAAATAAGGTATAATTATTTAAATTTTTAATTTTTTATTAATTAAATAATAAATTATTAATAATTAAAATGTTAAAAATTATATATTAAATTTATTTACTTAAATTGATATAATCAACATCATTAATCATTATATGTATAGAGTTTTGATAAAATGTGAGCACATATGAATTCTGGTCTTTTCCAAAATGCTTATAAAGAATCGAGATATCCAAAATGTTTATTTATCTTGAAAATATTTTATTAAGTTATTTTGAAAAATTATAAAAAAACAACTTAAAAATATATAACAATAAAAATATTTCAATAATATTGAACATAATTTAATTAAATGGTGTCTAACGTTTAACGGATCTAAATGACCGTAATTTAATTTGAATAGCGATCAAAATAAAATAATATGTCAATAGAAAACAATTATAAAATGAACATAATAAGTGCTATTTTTTTATTATAAATTTTAATTGCATTATTTTTATTATTTTTTTGAAAAATTACGTAACATAATAACTCTAAAATTTATAACAATAAATACAACACTCATATATTAAATTAAGAAATACATGAATTAATGTTATAGGATGATATTTGTTGTTATAAGTTTTATTGTCCTTATTTATCCTATCATAAAAAAAACTTTAACTCAAAGCTAAGGAATTGCTTTTTTTAACATACAAAACCAATTCTTTTTCTCATTTAGTTTTAATAGAAAAAAAAACCAAAGTAATTTAATTATTTGTTCTTTATTTCTGAATTCTATGTTACAATCTGAAAAAATTATATTAACTTAATCATTTTTAGATAGTATTTTAAAATATAGTAAAATGGACACACACAAAAAAGAAAAGAAAAAATAAAGGCTTAAAAACGAAATTAGATATTTGTACTTTATTTTTTATTTTAATGTACAAAAGTTATATGAAAAGGTAGTATACTATATATATGAAATTCTGATTCAGTTAGACATCAATAACTATAATGTGTATAATGTGTTTTATCTAGTCCTTAGGAGCAAAATAGTACATATCTTTTATTATATATTATTTTAATTATATATATTTATAATAATAATAATAATTTATAAAATTTTAAATAAGATATAATGTTTTTAATTTTTTATTAATTAAATAATTAAAAATTATATATTAAATTTATTTATTTAAATTGATATAATCAACATCATTAATCATTATCACTTATTGAGTTTGGATGAAATATAATTACATAAGAATTCCGTTCTTCTCCGATATCCTTACAAAGAATCTAGATTTTATAAAAAATGTTTATTTATCTTGAAAAATTATTATTAAATTATTTTTAAAAATTATAAAAATAATAACTTAAAATATATAACAATAAAAATACCTCAATAATATTGAACAGAATTTAATTAGATTATGTTAAACATTGAAGGAGTTTAAATAACCATAATCTAATTTAAACCACGTTTAAAATAAAATAATATGTAAATAAAAAAAATTATTAATTAAAGATAATAAATACTATTTTTGTGATTATAAATTTTATTGTGTTATTTTTATTATTTTTATGAAAAATTCCATAAAATAACAACTCGAAAATTTATAACAATAAATATAACACTCATATATTAAATTAAGAAATGTATGAATTGATGTTATAGGATGATATTTATTGTTATAAGTTTTATAGTCCTTATTTATCCTATAATTAAAAAAAAAACTTTAACTCAAAGCTACGGAATTATCTTTTTTTTAACATACAAAACTAATTATTTTTCTCATTTAGTTTTTATAGGAAAAAAAACCAAAGTAAATTAATTATTTGTACTTTTTTCCTGAATTCTATGTTACAATCTGACAAAATTATATTAACTTAATCATTTTCAGATAGTATTTTGAAATATAGTAAAATGGACACACACAAAAAAGAAAAGAAAAAATAAAGGCTTAAAAACAAAATTAGATATTTGTACTTTATTTTTGATTCTATGATACAAAAAGTTATATGAAAGGGTAGTGTATTATATATATGAAATTCTAATTCAGTTAGACATCAATAACTATAATGTGTTATAGTTATCTAGTCCTTAGGTGCAAAATTAGTACATATTTTTTATTATATATTATTTTAATTATATAAATTTATTTTTTATTAATTAAATAATTAAATATTAAAATATTAAAAATTATATATTAAATTTGTTTATTTAAATTGATATAATCAACATCATTAATCATTATCACTTATTGAGTTTTGATGAAATGTAATTACATAAGAATTCCGGTCTTCTCCGATATCCTTACAAAGAATCTAGATTTTATAAAAAATGTTTATTTATCTTGAAAAATTATTATTAAATTACTTTTAAAAATTATAAAAATAATAACTTAAAATATATAATAATAAAAATATCTCAATAATATTAAACAAAATTTAATTACACGACGTTAAACATTGAAGGGGTTTAAATAACCATAATTTAATTTGAACCGCGTTTAAAATAAAATAATATGTAAATAGAAAAAAAATTATTAATTGAACATAATAAGTACTATTTTTGTGATTATAAATTTTATTTTGTTATTTTTATTATTTTTATGAAAAATTCTATAAAATAGCAACTCGAAAATTTATAACAATAAATATAACACTCATATATTAAATTAAGAAATACATGAATTAACGTTATATGATGATATTTGTTGTTAGAAGTTTTATAGTACTTATTTATCCTATCATTAAAAAAAACTTTAACTCAAAGCTACGAAATTGTTTTTTTTAACATACAAAACTAATTATTTTTCTCATTTAGTTTCTCTAGAAAAAAAAACCAAAGTAATTTATTTATTTGTATTTTATTTCTGAATTCTATGTTACAATCTGAAAAAATTATATTAATTTAATCATTTCCATATAGTATTTTGAAATATAGTAAAATGGGAAGTGAAACAGGTTCACATGTGTCGTTCTTCTCAATTGCATTGATTTTTTTGTCCATCGCATCTCTCCACTTCTTTTCTTGTACAACTTTTTGAAAGCTCACTAGTTCACAATCAGCAAAGAGAGAGAATAAGGTAAGATTATCTTGTCGTTCTGTTACCTCATAAAGATCTTGAAGATTTCGTGTACGTGTCACAGCTCTTTCACTTTCACTCGAAGATGATGAAAGTGACGGGTCTTCATGAGTGGTTAGCATTGGTGAAGTAGGTGGAATCGTTGGCTCTTGTTGAATTTCTATAGATTTCTCCCTCATTGTCTGCTCATCTTCTTTAAACTGAGGAAAGAAATTGAAGTTATCTGTATGAGAGTTAAAATCCTATTCTCTTTTTTCGTCGAATACTACATTTCGACTAATTACAATCTTCTTATTGTATGGGTTGTATAACTTATAGCCTTTTGAATTAGCATCATAACCGATGAAGATAAAACTCTTGCTTTTATCATCAAGCTTCGTTCTTCTCTCATCCGTTACGTGAACATGGGCTATACTTCCAAAGACTCTTAGGTGGGAAATAACAGGCTTTCTTCCACTCTATGCCTCTTGCGGTGTCTTTTCCCATACACTTCTTGTTGGAGATCGGTTTGACAAGTAAACTGCACATGCTACTGTTTCTGCCCAAAACTCTTTGGGTAGTTTCTTGCTTTGGAGCATGCTTCGTGCCATGTTGAGGATTGTTCGATTCTTTCTTTTAGCTACACCATTCTGTTGGGGGGATCTTGGCACTATTAAAGATCTATAAATTGCATTTGCTTCACAAAACTCTTGAAACTCCTTGAATGTAAATTATCCACCTTGGTCTGATCTCATGGCTTTGATTTTTCAACCGCTTTCTCTCTCTACTGTAGCTTTGAACCTTTTGAATACTTCAAAAACTTCTGATTTCTGTTTCAAGAAATATACCCAAGTTTTTCTTGAAAAATCATCAATAAAAAGAAGAAAATAGTTATTGTTACCGAGAGAGCTAGGTTTGATCGGTCCACACACATCAGTATGGACTAGCTTGAGTGGCTTCTTGGGCTCTTGAGTTTGACTCCTTTGGAAAGCTTTTTCGGAATTTCTTTCCGAGTAGGCACCCTTCACAAAGTTGATCAGGATGGTTAATGCAAGGTAGTCCCTTCACCATCTCCTTCTTAAACAACAGCTCCAATCCTCCAAAATTGAGATGTCCAAATCGAAGATGCCATAGCCATGATGCATCTTTATAGCAGGCTTTCAGACACTTTGTAATGTCATTTTGTATGTTGATCAAGAACATTCTATTCTTTGACATCGGTACGTTAGCAATGAGTTTATTCTTATCATCTTTTATAGAAATATTACAATCCTTCATATGAATATCATAACCTTTCTCTAACAATTGTCCTAAACTTAAGATGTTACTTTTCATATTTGGGACATAGTAAACATTGAAAACAAATTGATGTTGTCCATCTTTCAAGCGGATAAGAATGTTACCTCTTCCTTTCACTGTTACGTTAGAATCATCTCCAAATGAGACATTTCTACTTACTGACTCATCTAGTTCCACGAACATGTGTTTCCTTCCACACATATGGTTGCTTGCACTGCTGTCAAGATACCAGGCATTTGGTTGACTACCATCACCCTCATTCCGTGCTAGAAAAAGTGTTTCTTTCTTATCCGTCTTCTCCTTTATGTAGTTGATTTTCTCATCTACTCTCTTGTTAGGAGTTCTACATTCTGAAGCATAATATCCAAATTTTTGACAATTATAGCATTGAACTTGAGATTTGCCATACCTGAGTTTATATTACCTCTTCGACGACTTTGTGTTGAGCTTTCTGCTCTCTCGAAGCTGTTGAAATTGTTGTTGTAATTCCAACCTCGTCCACGACCGTGGCTTCCATCTAGTCCACGGCCTCTACCTCTACCTCGGCCACGTTGGTTTTTGTCATTGTCTTGGCTTTCATGTTTATCCTTAAATTGCATCTTGAAGAGTTGCTAAGTGATCCCTTGTTTCTTCTTATGCTTTTCTTCATATGCTTGTAATGACCCATTGAGTTCATCAATGGTCATTTCTTCCAAATCTTTTGTTTCCTCAATCGTCATGACGATGTGTTCAAATTTGGAATTTAATGAACGAAGTATATTTTCCATTATTCTAACATCTCCCAACATCTCACCGTTTCTTTTTAATTGATTAGAAACAACTGTGACTCTCGAGAAATAGTCAGAAATAGATTCAAAAGCTTTAATATGTAGAAATTCAAACTTATCTCTTAGTGTTTGGAGACGAACCTTCTTCACTTTCTCGGCTCCTTTGAAATAAATTTGAAGCTTATTCCACGTTGCTTTGGAAGAAGTTGTATCTGAAATCTTCTCAAACCCTTCATCATTTAAGGCTTGATAGATAAGAAAAAAGGCTTTCTTGTCTCTCTTTCTCAAATCCTTCAAAGATTCTTTTTGCACTTGCATTAGAGTAGCTTCATCATCTAGCTCACTTAAGCCTTTCTCTACGACTTCCCACACATCATATGCACCCAAAAGAGTCTTCATCTTGATACTCTAATTATCATAGTTATCGTTGTTGAGTGTTAGGACTTGAAACGATGACATACCTCCACTTGACATAACTCTCAATATAGTGAGAATTTGTAAATTCTTATCGCACATATGGATTCAGAACGTCAAAAAACCTTAGGAGAAACTCCGGGGAAAATTTTGAATTTTTTTGGTCAACTATCAAAGTCAACTTTTTGGTCAAACGGCTTGGTGGCTCAGTCAGCAGCTCGGTCAACAGGCTTCACGGCTTGGTCAACTCAGCTCCAACTCGGTTGAATCGGTGAGTTAGCTCACTTTCTAGCAGAACCTTCCGGGGGATCGTGGCGGCGCGTCCAAACTCAGATCGGGATGATTCTTGCGGCATCGAATTTATCTCGTAGAGAGCTTCGAATTGATATACAATAGTATATATTTATATTTCCAAATACAACTCTGATATCACTTTGTTGGAATATTATGGATCAAAACTCTCAAAACTCAAGAATACTCAAGAACAATTTTCCAAAAACACTCAGAAACTCTCAAATTTTTGTTTCTGATTTCTTTAACTTGATTATTACATTGCTACTAAGAAGTATTTATAGAAACAATTAATAAATCTAAACCATACAATATAAACCTACCAAAACAATCTAAACCATACACATATCTTCTTACCTAACCCATTTATTTTCTTCTTCCCACCAACCATGAGTTGTATTCTTATCAATCCAAATCATCACCATAAAAGCTTCCATGAGCTGGAATTCAAATGGGTTAGAATATTTCAAAGAATTTGTTTTTGATTTCTTTAAGCTTGTAAACAAGTTTACAAACCAACAACTACAGCATTGACCTTCACGTAAAGAATACAACAGAACTACTTGAGTTATCAAACAGTACAGTAGTGGACAAATACCAATGAAATTTTCAAGCTTTAACAACCAAATATGAAGTGTCTTTGCATGCATACAGACTATTAGATCCAAAATACTCACATTGATATTCCTACTTGCATATTCCTTAGCGACACTCTTCGTAAGGCCAATTACACCAGCTTTTGCAGCACTGTAGTTGGCTTGTCTAGCATTCCCAACCAGACCAACAACAGATACTATATTGACTATTCTTCCCTGAAAGAAGGTAAACACGCTAAGAAACTATGGTAGAAAATATGATCTTAAAGTAATAGCTAGCAAAATATGAACTTTTACATAATTTTAAATTAATTGAATTATTTTATAGGAATAAGTTGCATAAAATTCTTTTTATCAATATAAAAAACTTTGCATATTGCTTCTAAGTTTAGTTGCACCAATCCCTGGCAAATAAGAAAAACCCAGGTCATTATGAGGGTAATTACCTTTTTTCTTTTTCATCATAATTTTGGCTGCAGCCTGGAAAATGAGAATCTCTTAGACATTAGACACTATAAGCTCCAAAAGTGAGAGCTTGACAACAACTTGCCTGAGTAACTACTTGATGTTTTGGCACAGACCCCAAATAACACATGAAAAACATGTCATACATAAATAATATACAGAGAATAAGTCACTAATATAACGCATCTGGATTATATAAGTAACATCTAATCATCATAGATAATGATAACACACACAAAAGAAAACATGTGATAGATGAAACAGAAAATGAAGGATAACATATGTATAGAAAAAAATTAAAATAAGCCAAAAAGTTACATATAACAAACTGACAAGCACACATATTTTTAAGTAAAATAAAAAATATATTAAAATAAAATTTAATCTAATTATTCAAAGTATTTTGTGTTTTATTATTTAAATTATATTTTTCTATGTAATTATATGTATATAATATAATAATATTAGTATATGGTCGATTTCGATTAATCATAGTTTTGATATTTTAATGACAATCATTGCTCCACGTATTATCGATTATGGTTATTTTTGAAAAAAATTGTCTAATTTTTACGAATAATTATAGTTTCAATCATCCACGGTTAAAATGTCTATCTATTATTTAGAATGCAATTAAACATCAAATGAGAAAGTAGAAAGAGAACAAAAAAAGAACAATGCATACCTGCTGAGAAACTTCTTCAGTTTCTTTTAATGCACTTGCATAATTTACAAGTACCTAAACCGTGCAGTAAAGCCTACAATTATCAACAAAATAGATAGAAAGATAATGAGTAAAAAATTGCACCATTTGAAAAAGAAAATAGATTTGCACAAGCATTACACTAACTCGAAATATGTTTTCAGCATGTGTAAAACTTACAAGACTAGCCCATGGAAAAGTTACAATTCTAAATAGAAAGAAACATAAGAAACCATAATATAATTTATTGTTGGATTATAATTTGATCCAAAAACATTCATGGAAGCATATAAACATGAATATAAACAAAACAGAAGAAAAAATAGATTGAAAACATACCTCCAATCATTGATCAAGTTTTACCACTTTCATGAGAATTTTAATGGATTTTTGGTTTGATGCTTTTAAATCTTTCTCAGTTATCACGATTGTGCAGAGAATAATTTACTAAAGATTTTTTCTAAATCAATTGAATTCTCTCAGTTTTCTACCATAGTAGGCTTAGGGATCAAACTGAATATTTATAAGCAAGTCTCAAGTGCTCTGTCCATCAAAGAGAAAATGGACGTGTGCTTAAGGGGCTACAAAACATGGGTGATGGAAGTTATGGATATGAACCATATTCTAGCCAACCGCTCAACTGCTCGGTTGGTTACCGAGCTTCTCAGAAAGAAAAATCAACATTTTTCCACTTTGTTAATATATTCCATCAATTATGAGAAACAAAATACATGAATCATGACAATAGGTCCTCTAATAATGAGTATTATCTTCCATATATCACGATGCATTATGCATCTTAAGTCCATTTAACTTAATGAATAAACCCCATGTTCATTCAAAGTTCATTACTTGAATATGTTTTCTTAAAGTATATGAATAAATGAAATATGTGCATATTAATGAGAAAACACCAACTGAATAAGAGTTTTATGAAAATAATAAAGGTACGTACAATCTTTCATCCGAAATCTCTCTAAATATTTATTGATATAGGTCTCTTAAGACAAACCCAAAATGCCTCGAGATCTATCCTTATGGATCTTAATGCCAATGACATAAGATGTCTCACCCATGTCCTTCATATCAAAGTTCTTCGAAAGGTGTTGTTTCACCTCATATAGCAAACCCTTATCATTGGTTGCAAGCAAAATATCATCCATATATAGCACCAAAAAACAAATCTTGCTCCCATTAACTTTCTGGTATATACATTGATCCATGACATTCTTTTCAAAACCGAATGAAATGATGATGTTATGGAATTTCAAATACCATTAACGAGAGGCTTTTTAATCCATATATGGATTTATTAATCTTATAGACCAAGTGCTCACCATTACTAGAGGATAATCCTTTAAGTTGTTTCATGTAAACCTCTTCCTCTAGGTTACCATTAAGGAAAGTCATTTTCACATCCATTTTATGTAAATCCAAATCAAAATGGGAAACCAATGCCACATGAGGTGACTCTTTCTTAGATACAAGAGATAATGTCTCTATGTAGTCGATTCGCTCTTTTTGAATGAATCCTTTGGAAATGAGTTTGCCTTATGCCTCTCAATGTTGCCTTATGAGTCTTTCTTTGTATTGAAGACCTAATTACATCCAATGGCTTTTACATCATCAACCAACTTGACGAGATCCAAACTCATTTAAACGTCATAGAATCCATCTATTCTTTCATGGCATTGTACCATAAGTTTGAAACCTAAGAACTCATGGCCTATGCAAACGTTTCAGGATCAATTTTGACTCCAACATTGTAGTCACACTCTTGTAGATACATAACATATTCACTAGGAATTATCGATTTCCTTACTCTAGTAGATCTTCTAAATGTTGTATTAACATTCTCCTGATGATAAGGATCATGTTGTTTAGCTGGTTGTTCAACAGTTTCAAGCATCTGTTGAACTTTAGCATTTACTGGATCAGAATCAACAGCTTGTGGTACTTACAAGACTGGTTCTTCAACATGTGTTTGTACTTGAGGCTCATTGTTAACAACAACGATTAGCCAATTACTTGAAGTGGCACACTGAGCATCTGAATGATCTTTCTCAAGACTAAGGCCCTAGGATCGATTGCTCCCACTAATCAAGTCATTCTCAAGAAATTTTTCATTTCTTGATTCCACAAATCTAGTGTTATGAGATTAATAATAAAACCTATATCATTTTTACCTTTCAACATATCCAACAAAATACCCACTTATGGTCCTTGGGTCCAAATTCTTTTCTTGTGGATTGTAGACTCTTACTTCAAACGGACAACCACAAATGCGTACATGTTGTAAATTTAGTTTCCAACCCTTGAATAACTCAAAAGGTGTCTTTGGGACATCCTTGGTTAGAACTGAGTTCAATATATACGTAGTCGTCGTAAGAGCTTCAGTCTATAAGGACTCAAGAAGTTTGATGCTAGCAAGCATACTTCAGACCATGTCAAATAATATTCAGTTTCTCCTTTTAGCTATTTCATTCTGGTCCGAAGAGCCTAAAAAACTATATTGGGAAACAATCTTATTCTCTTGTAAAAATCTCGCAAATGAAGCACTTACTTGTCCACTCTTAGTGTATCTACCATAGTACTCTCCACCTCTATCCCATCTCACGATCTTAATTTGTTTGTCGCATTGTTTATCTACTTCAACTTTAAACACCTTAAAAGCATCTAGTGCTTCATTCTTATTGTTAAGCAAGTAGAGATACATATATCGTGAGTTATCATCTTTGAAAGTGACGAAGTACTTATCATGGTATGCATCCATATCTGGACTACAAATGTCAATGTGTATGATTTTCAATAATTTAGAGCTCCCATTGTCACCCTTCTTCGACTTGTTAGTATGCTTGACCTTAATGCAGTCTATACAAGTCTCAAAGTCATTAAAATCTAGAGTAATAAGTACCCCATCATTTACCAACCTTTTAATTATCTCAATATAGATATGTCCCAATCTTCGATGCCATAACATAGAAGAGTCTTCGTTCACAACACATCGTTTAGTACCAATATTTTCATGAACGTGCATAGTTGTATGGTTTTCATCATTTTGTACATTAAGGAGAAAAAGACCATCAGAAAAAGTACTATATCCAATAACATCAAATTTATAAAATAAATTTAAACGAGAGTTTGAAAAGTTAAAAGAATAACCATCCGTTACAAGTATGGATATTGAAATTAAATTCCTAAAAAAACTAGGAATATAAAATGTCTTTTTCGAATTTAAAATGAAATCACTACTTAAAAACAAATTGTATGGGCCAATGGCCTCTATATTTAAAGGCATCTTATTTCCTGAATAGACATTACGCTCACTTCCCACTAGTTTCTGCGGGTCTCGCAAGTCCTACAATGAATTGGTAACATGGATTGTAGAACCATAATCAATCCACCATGTGTTTTGATTAACATCAGTCATATTGGATTCATAACAAACAAACGAAAGTTGAGTACTATTCTTATCAAGTCATTTCATGAACTTGGAGCATTATTTCTTAACGTCCCTCTTCTTCTTGCAAAAGAAGCACACAATCTCTTTCTTAATATCCTTCTGAGGAGGGATTTTTCCCTTCCCCTTACCCTTGGCTTAATCCTTCTTGTTGTTCTTTCCAGAGGTAGTTAAGTTCACATTCTTCTTTACCCTTTCAATTTCCTCCATAAACAGCCCGCCTCTTCCTTAAAACACATGGTCAACAACTTATTGATCGACCATTTATCCTTATGTATATTATAGAATATCTTAAATGGGCTATACTGTTGGGATAAGATACAAAGGATGTAGTGAACCAAGATGGGTTATGACATCTCAACCTCCAATGTTTTCAATTGGGCCACAATATCCGGTATTTTCATCTTTATGAACATAACGAAGAGACGATTATATCACTCCCACTTATCATAAAGAACAACTATATCTAGAGAGCTAGTTTCAGTTAATGTAGGGGGCTCCTCTTTTCAAATGTTGTAATCTATGTCCATCCATCCCAAGTGAAGGAGAACTTTTTCCTTCTAGACCTTGTAGTTGTCCTCTTTGAGCTTGGGAACATCACATTTCATATCAGAGTAATTAAGAGGTTGAATTGTTGTAATAAATTAAATATTCATGCTCATGTTACTAAATTTGAAGCTAAAATATGACATGTTCTATCCATGTAAAATCATGTAAAAATATGAATCTAGTGACATGAAACTTACCTATATGCTAAAATTCTAATTCAATTAGACTCATCTTAATTTTACGATGAAAATATCAAATTATGTTCATTTTCTTAATCCCTATGGGTAAATTAGAAAATATAATTTGATATTCTATCATAATTAATCACACAAAATATAACAAAAATTCCTACGAGATAAGATTTATTATATCAATAGCAGTACTCATAATAACCTTAAATAAAATATAATTAGACAATATTAAAATTTAAACGGATTTAAATAATTATAGATCAATTTAAACAAAGTTCAATTAGATGACGTTAAATATAAAATAATGTGTTATACTTTTTTTAATAATAAAAATACAGAGTTTGATATAAAAAACTATATTTATTATTAAAAATTTTAAGAGTGATATTTATTTTTTTTAAAGTTTGTTTTCTTGTTAATCTCAATTATACAGAAATTGGTGGAAAGTTAAAAATAATCCAAAATATATAAATGATCAAATATTTTTTAATTTAACTCATAACATAATATAAAATTTATTAAATAATATAAATTTAAATATATATGTGCTTATTTAATTTATAATTTACCATACATAAATACATTATTGTATTACATTTTAAAACTCAACCAAATATAACGTTCATGATATACATAAGTAATTGGATATCAAATAAGAATTTAAATGTGTTTAAAATATAGAAGTAATAATAAGAAGCTGATAAATAATTTGGTAGAAATTAACAAAACCAATAAATTTAAATCTTATTATTTTATTTTATTTTGTTATCTTATTACTATATATCTCGTTTTATTATCTTATATATTTGTATATGTGTCGTATTTTATTTTTGATGATTTTGTCAATTTGTTTCTTAAATTACACATATTGTCGTTATTCTCAAAAATAAATATATAAACAAATTAAATAATATATTTTATTTTATCTATGGATTTTTAAAGAAATAAAGCTCTTATTATCTTATTTTATACATTTTAAAACTTTTTTGTTATCTCTTATTTTATCGATTTTTATTAAATACATAATTATCATAAAAAGAAATTAAAAAAGAGAAATTTATAGACATAATCTTTTGTAAAAGAAATAGTTTTTACTCAAGATTATTAATAATTTACTATATTTTAAATATTATGATAAATAACTATTTCTTATATCAAATAAAATTGATATCTTTTATTTGTCTTTAAATTTTTCTAATATTTACGAGAATGTCATTATTTTTTACAATTTTTTCTATGTTTTATGCATTGTATTTTTTGTTTTATTATTTTTATTTTTATTTCATTCTTATATAGATACATTTTGTTAGAAGAAGACTTTTACAAACACTATAATTCTTATTATTTTTAAAATTCTATGTAATTTATTGTAATAATTTAGTTACTATTTTGTTAGTATATTAGTTATGTAAGTGTCCTAATATATGATTCTAATTTATTAAATAAAACAATGTTAAAATTAATCAATAACCTCAATTTTAACAAAAAAATATTTTTTTCTCATATCGCACATATACTTCATTTGAAATTTATTATTGTATATAAAGTGGATATGTAATAAAAAATAATAGATTTTGTTAGTTAATGGTAAATAAATTAATTACTCATAAATCACTGATAAATAATTATGTGATTATATTTTATTTTAATTTTTTGGTTATAAATTTATGTAATGAATATAATCCTTTAATTTTCATTAGAATTGTTCATTTTAAATTATAGGTGTGATAGTTAAAAGGTTTGTTTTTTTCTTCCTCCTAAGATTATGTTTAAAATTATAAGTTTTATTAAATTAACTTAATACTTAACTATTTATCTAACCATTATTTTAAAATATAAATATAAAAGAAAATTAAATCATAAATTTTATATTATTTATAAGTTTTTCTATAAATAAAACTCTTACAATTTTATATCGTAAATTTCAAAGACTTTTTTACATTCTAACGATGTTAATTTGATTGGATAGAATCAAACCAAAAAATATAATAAGTTTTAATGATTATTACATCTAATAATGAAAATTTCGACGACATCATTAGCATTGTTGTATCACTATCGTTTTTTTTATACATCTTGATATTAATATGTGATATCCATATCTTTTAACAAAATTATCGATAATATTATTAAAATGCCGCTGTTCCTTATATTTTGCTTAAATATCTATTTTTATTAAAATATCTTAAATATCATGAATATTATTATTACAATATCACTTAATATAGCTAAAATGTTAAACTCAATTTTTTTCTCACATTTTGTCGGAGGAATATATTCTCTGTTTTGTTCTTCGCAGCCTTAAGAAAATATATTCTCCTTTCTCAGTTTTTTTTTCTTTCTTGATGAATTTAAAAAAAGGTGAGGAGTTTATGAAGAATTGTTTTAGCCCTATAGAAAGGATCAAAAAGCTCCCACCTGCCCATAAGCTAGTTTTCTTTTCACTTGCTTAATTCGTCTTTCTTAAAGTGGACACTTTGCACTTTGCCTTTAAATTCATCTTAAGATTTCCAAGTGTTCTACTATTTTTACTGCCTTAACTGTCAATATCCCAAGAGTTCTAGCGACCATAGAGCAAAGAAGTCCTCGTGTTCTAGGATTACTTTATATATCTAATTTCTCAACTAATTCATTAAATATTTTTCCTTAATTTGCAGGATTTGTTATCCCACTTGTGATTGAAGTTTCAAATAATTACATCAATCAATTAAATTTATTTTCATATTATTTAGATTTATTTATTTATAATATTTAATATTAATTAGATATATTTATTTATAATAGTTAATATAATTAAATATTTTACTTAATTATTTCAAACCTTTTAACTATTTCTTCTATAATTTTTTTAATTTTTTTGTAAAAATTTATCAAGATATATTTACTGAAATCAATGTTTTAAACTTGATTTTACATAAATTCAAAATTTCAATAAGTTTCACCAAATTAGAGACAGTGAACATCTTTATTTTCCCAATTCATTTGAAAAATTAAAAAAAATATTTTATTTTAAATATGTTGTAAAAATATATAACAATTTATGTACAATAAAAATATTTTTTTTACTAGAAATCTTAAGAGAGCAAAACATGTGAAATAGAAATTCATCAGTAGCTTTGGTTTTTTAATGGAAAAATTGTACCCAATCACTTTATAAGATTATAATAATAATAATAATAATAATAAAAATTTATCGGTATATTTGAATATATTATATATAAAATTTTAAATAAGGTATAATTTATTTAATTTTTTAAATTTTTTTATTAATTAAATAATAAATTATTAATAATTAAAATATTAAAAATTATATATTAAATTTATTTACATATAATCAACATCATTAATCATAAACATCATCATGTATATTAAAATTATATATTAATTAAAAGAATCTAGATTTTATCAAAAATATTTATTTATCTTGAAAATATATTATTAAATTGTTTTGAAAAATTATAAAAATAATAACTTAAAATATATAATAATAAAAATATCTCAATAATATTAAAAAAAATTTAATTAGACGGCGTTCAACACTGAACATATCTAAATGACCGTAATTTAATTTAAACGACGATCAAAATAAAATGATATATCAATAGAAAACATTTATGAAATGAACATAATAAATGTTATTTTTGTGATTATAAATTTTAATAGCGTTATTATTATTATTATTATTTTGAAAAATTACATAAAATAACAGCTCTAAAATTTAAAACAAAAATAATAATTTTAAAAAAATTTAACTTAAAACTACGGAATTTTAATTTGTTTTTTTAACATACAAAACTAATTATCTTTCTCATTTAGTTTCTCGAGAAAAAAACAAACTAATTTAAATATTTGTACTATATTTTTGAATTATATTAATTTAATAATTTTAAGATAATATTTTAAAAATATAATAAAATAGACACACATAAAAAGAAAAGAAAAAAAATAAAGGTTTCGAAACAAAATTAGATATTTGTACTTTATTTTTGATTCTATGATACAAAAGTGATATGAAAGACTAATGGACCATATGAAATTCTAATTTAATTCAGTAACTATAATTTGTTATAGTTATTTAGTCCTTAGGTACAAAATCATTACATATCTTTTATTATATATTATTTTAATTATATAAATTTATAGTAACAATAATAATAATTTATCGGTATATTTGTATATATTATATACAAAATTTTAAATAAAATATAATTTATATAATTTTTTATTTTTTATTAATTACATAATAAATTATTAATAATTAAAATATTAAAAATTATATATTAAGTTTATTTATTTAAATTGATATAATCAACATCATTAATCATTATCACTTATTGAGTTTTGATAAAATTTACATAAAACTTTCGGTCTTCTCCAAGATGCTTATAAAGAATAGAGATTTTATCAAAAATATTTATTTATCTATAAAAAATATTATTAAATTATTTTAAAAAATTATAAAAATAATAATTTAAAATTTATAACAATAAAAATACCTCAATAATATTGAACAAAATTTGATTAAATAATGTTAAACATTGAACGAGTTTAAATGATCATAATCTAATTTGAACGGCGTTAAAAATGAAATAATATGTCAATAGAAAAAATTTATGAAATGAATATAGTAAGTGCTATTTCGTGGTTATAAATTTTAATTGTGTTATTTTTATTAATTTTTTAAAAAATTACATAAAATAACAACTCGAAGATTTATAGAAATAAGTATAACACTAATATATTAAATTAAGAAATGTATGAATTAATGTTATAGGATGATATTTGTTGTTATAAGTTTTATAGTAGTTAGTTATTTGATTATTTAAAAAAAATCTTTAACTCAAAACTAAGGAATTTTTTTTAACATATAAAACTAATTATATTTCTCATTTAGTTTCTGGAGAAAAAAAACCAAACTAATTTGAATATTTGTACTTTATTTTTGAATTCTATGTTACAACTTGACAAAATTATATTAACTTAATAATTTTCAGATAGTATATTGGAAATATAGTAAAATAGACACACAAAAAAGAAAAAAAATAAAGGCTTAAAAAAATTAGATATTTGTACTTTATTTTTTATTTTATGATACAAAAGTTATATGAAAGAGTTCAAATTCAGTTAGACATCAATAACTATAATTTGTTATAGTTATTAGTCTTAGGTGCAAAATTAGTAGATGTATTTTATTATATATTATTTTAATTTTATAAATTTATAATAATAATAATTATTATTATTACTATTTATAAAATTTTAAATAAGATATAATTTATGTAAATTTTTTATTTTTTATTAATTAAATAATAAATTATTAAAAAATATATATTAAATTTATTTAAATTGATATATTCAGCATCATTATCACTTATTGAGTTTCGACAAAATGTAAGTAAATTAGAATTCCGCCCTTCTCTCCAAGATGCTAATAAAAAACGAAGATTTTATCAAAAATGTTTATTTATCTCAAAAAATTATTATTAAATTATTTTAAAAAAATATAAAAATAATAACTTAAAATATATAACAATAAAAATACCTCAATAATATTGAAAATAATTTAATTAGATGACGTTAAACATTAAATGAATATAAATAATTATAATCTAATTTGAACGACGTTCAAAATATAATGATATGTCAATAGAAAAAATTTATGAAATGAACATAATAAGTATTATTTTTATGAAAAATTACATAAAATATAAACTCTAAAATTTATAATAATAAAAATAACACTCATAAGCAATATATGAAATAATGTTATAGGATTCCTACCTGCGAAAAACGTACCTGTTTAACCAAATAGACACAAAGAATTATGATCAATGTCGAAAGCAAGAAAAAGCTCAAAAACAAGAAAGAGATCTAAACGAATGGCTACCAATCACAAAATCAAGAGATGCAAAATGGTGGTACTCTACTTTCCACAACATCACTGCCATGGTTGGTGCTGGTGTTCTTGATCTCCCTTATGCGATGTCTCAACTCCGATGGTACATTACTCATTAATTTGCTAACCATGTTTGTGTTGAGTTCGGGTTATATTTTGATTTGTTTATCGTGTTTATCGTAAAAAAAATTACATGGATTTTTGTCGAGTTGCTAATAATCATTTACAATTAGAAAAAAACTTCAAATATAAAATCCCTTTTAACTTTATTTGTGTCGAATTCATGTTATGTTGTCAAAAATAGAAAAAATCATACTTTTATTCTATATTTTAATTAAATTATATTAATGATTAATAAATTCACTTTTATTTGCCTCTTTCAATATAAAATAGAGAAAAATATTCTAAAAGTTTTTTATACTCAGATCTAATCTAAGTGATTTCTGTGTAACCTAGAAAAATAGTAATAATTTTATCAATATTTAGAGTAGGATTGAATAGTAAATAAAATAAAATCATGTTCTTGAATTTATTAATTCAATTATATGTAATGATGAGTGACTTGGTTTTAATAGGTAATAGTTTTAATACAAATATTTATTATTATTATTATTATTATTATTATTATTATTATTATTATTATTATTATTATTACAGGGGTGTAGGAGTTGCAGTGATAGTACTGTCATGGGTAATAACATTGTACACATTATGGAAAATGGTTGAAATGCATGAGATAATACCTGGGAAGAGGTTTGATAGATACCATGAATTGGGTCAGCATGCTTTTGGGAAAAAGCTTGGTCTTTGGGTTGTGGTTCCTCAACAACTCATGGTTGAAATTGGTGTGAATATAGTTTATATGATAACAGGAGGAAATTCTTTGAAGAAGTTTCATGATACTATTTGCCCTAATTGCAAACCTATCAAAACCACTTACTTTATCATGATCTTTGCTTCTGTTCACTTTGTTCTTTCCCATCTTCCTAGTTTCAATTCCATTGTTGGTGTCTCTCTTGCTACTGCTGTCATGTCCTTGAGGTACTTTGTCCGCACTCGATCGGATATATTATGTTACATGGTAGCTAGTTACACACTTATGGAATACATATTATGTAGTTCAGTCTAACTACCTTTAATGAAAGTGCACTGTAATCTCCTATTTATTAAGTTAGATAACATAAGTTTATTACCTTTACAAAAATGATCGTAGAAATCCATTTTGTAAAGTTAATTTACATGTGATCCCCATTTTAAAAAAAAGTGGTACAACAAAAGTTAATTATCTTTACAAATCGGTTTGTAGAATCTGTAAAGTTAATGTATTTGTACTGATCCACAAAATAGGTATGGGTCTAAATTGCATTTTTGTAAAACATAATGGACTTGATGAAACCTTCATCCTTGAAGATGTATGTATTTTTCTTTATCAGGTTTTTTACTATGTGTTGATTAAATTAATTTGGGTGAAATATAATAGTTATTCAACAATAGCATGGGCTACATCAATCCACAAAGGGGTGGAAGAAAATGTGAAATATAGCCCAAGAGCATCAACACCAATAGGAAATATGTTCAACTTCTTTGGTGCATTAGGTGATTAGCTTTTGCATTTGCTGGACATAATGTGGTATTAGAGATACAAGCAACAATACCTTCAACACCTGAAAAACCATAAAAAAAAACCTATGTGGAAAGGCATAGTTGTTGCTTATATAATGGTGACCTTGTGTTACTTCCCAGTTGCTATTATTGGTTATTGGGTCTTTGGTAACTCCGTTGAGGACAACATTCTCATCTCCTTGGAGAAACCTCGTTGGTTTATTGTTGTTGCTAATATGTTTGTTGTTATTCATGTCATTGGAAGTTACGAGGTAACTTTTTTATATAATAATTACACCCTTTTTTTGATGTAGTCGCACACTACTTGGAATCCAACATCTAATTTGCATAAATCACAGAGAAATTTTGGTGTCATTGCGATGCAATAGACTCATGATTATTATATGTTGAACACATTAATAATATTATAAAAATTTGAATATGGGTGCAATTATGAGACTAAGTACTAATTTATGCAAATATAGGTTTTTGCAATACCTGCCTTTGATATGGTGGATTCATTTTTTGTTAAAAGAATGAAGTTTAAGCCATCTATGTTGCTTCGCTTCTTCACGAGAACTACTTATGTTGGTGAGCATTTTTTCTCCATATCTATACATATACATATACACAAATATATATACGTGTATATTTGTATATATATATATATATTTGTATATTTGTATATATATATATATGTGTGTATATTTGTATATATATACATGTATATATTCAATTATTTCTCAAACATAATTGAGAATTTTTTAAGGGGTCTTCTTTTGTGAATATGCAACTTTAACCATGTTTGTTGTAATTCACTACCATTCTTTGGTGGCCTTCTGAATTTTTTTAGAGGGTTTACTTTTGCTCCCACGTAAAAATATATATATATATATTGATTTTCATTATAATATATGTTAATATTAATATTGTTAGTGTTAAATAAATAAATGATGGGTGATAGAATAAGTGTTTTTCTTATCTTATGTCAAAAGTAGCAATAGTTTATTTGTCTTTTTTTTTTGCAACAGTTTAATCATTTAATTTAAAAAACTAATACAAATGATTAATTTTTCATTTTTTTTATTTGTTTCTCATATTTTTCAACTATTATTGAGATACTTTTATAGATTATCTTTAATAATAGAAAACAATGACTACAAAATTGATATTAAAAAAATTAAAAAATTGATTATTTTTCACTACATAGTGATTCTTCGTAACAAAATGATTAAACCATTATAAAAAATAATGAATTAATTAAACTGTTCTAACAGATATAATTAAGAGAGCTTATGTATACTTTTCTCTTAAATATCTAATTTAATTTACATGTGATTGATGTAGCTCCCATGCATTATGTGGCTGACAATCTACAAGCCAAAGAAGTTTAGCCTATCTTGGATCGCTAATTGGGTACAGAAATAAACAAAACTATTAGAGTTTAATTAATTTCTAATTACATTTATAGTTTTATAATTAAATTTATTTTTGAGTTATTGATATATTTGTCTTTCGGAACGACAGTTGTGCATTATAATTGGAGTGGTACTGATGGTTTTAGCCTTAATTGGTGCATTGAGGAATATCATACTTCAAGCCAAGACCTTCAAGCTTTACTCTTGATCAATTATATTTGAGTGATGATCTTAATTTTTATTTATATATAATATAGACATTTGTTGTGACTTTCGATTTTATTTATATTAATGCATTATCTTATCATAAGGATCCAAATGTCATATGTTTTCACTCTACTTATTGTTATTTTATGGTATGATAATTATATCTCTCTTGATTTCCTTTTCTTCTTCGTTGGCTCTCTCAATATTCATAATATGCATTCAAAAACAAATTTTGTTACAAGTATTGATGGGAATCAAGATAATTAGATCTTTAAATTATCTTTTTCAATAAATTAGCACTTTAATTTTGAATTTAATTTGTTATGAATTTTTTATTTAGTTTATTTAATTTAATATTAATCTTTTTATTTTAATTAAGATTTTAGACTTTAAATAAGGGTTTGAATTAGGCATCAAAATCTATCTTCTTATCAGAATCAAAATAGTCAAAAACCAAAATTGTATCGTTCAAGTTAATGCTTCTCTTCCAATTCTCTTCTCTTTTCATAAACTCTCAAATTATTGATCCTTAATCCCTAATTATTATTTTTACAATTTTTTATTATCAATTCACATCAAACATTTAACTAATTTTTCACATAGAATATTCACAATGAGAATTCATAATATAAATAAAGATTTAATTGCTATAATTGAGAACAAAATTGTAGTTTGATCCTTGATGTAAAAAAGATTAGTTCAAGCCTAGACTAATATATACTTTGGTCCAATTAAATAGAGTTCGTGAGTACAAGCAAAACTAGTGATGTTGTAAACAATATCTGAAAGTTTTTGAGAAGCAATAACTCCAAAGCAAACAAACATACAGTAAATCTGAAACATATTCCCGTGATTGAAAATTTAGACGTGTCTTCAAATTTTTAGTATATCTTCAATTATGCTCTTGATTTTAATAAAAACTGCAATATTAACCTCAATTTTTGACTTAATATTACTAATGTTCTTAGTAGATTAATGTTGTTAACTTTTTATCTAAAATTTTTTTTCTTATAGCTCTGATACCAAATTATGAGTTAACTATTTAATATTAGTTGTTAATTCCTATAATTTCTATATATTATTGATTAAAGATAATTCTTTAAGTTTCAATTATGTTCTTGATTTTAATAAAAAGAGCAATAATATCCTCAATTTTTGACTTAATCTTACTTACGTTCTTCGTAGATTAATGTTGTTAACTTTCTATGTAATTTAATATAATAATTTAATTACTATTTTGTTAGTATATTAATTATGTAAGTATCCTAATATATAATTCTAATTTATTAAATAAAACAGTGTTAAAATTAATCAATAACCTCAATTTTAACAAAAATAATTTTTTTTCATATTGCATATATACTCCATTTGAAATTTATTATTGTATATAAAGTGAATATGTTATAAAAAATAATAGACTTTGTTAATTAATGGTAAATAAATTAATTACTCGTAAATCACCGATGAATAATTATGTGATTATATATCATTTTAATTTTTTGGTTATAAATTTATGTAATGAATATAATCATCTAATTTTCATTAGAATTGTTCATTTTAAAATGTACGTGTGATAGTTAAAAGATTTGTTTTTTCTTCTTCCTAAGATTATGTTTAAAATTATAAGTTTTATTAAATTAACTTAATACTTAACTATTTATAAGCAATAGATAAGTGATAAAAACCAACTATATGTGTTCATTTTAAAATGTTGGTTTTAACCATTATTCTAAAATATAAATATAAAAAAAATTAAATCATATAGTTTATATTATTTATAATTTTTTCTATAAATAAAACCCTTACAATTTTATATCGTATATTTCAAAGATTTTTTTACATTCTGACGATGTTTGGTTGGATAGAAATAAACCAATTAAAAATATAATAAGTTTTATAGATTAATATATCCAATAATAAAAATATCAACAACATAATTGACATTGTTGTATCAGTGTCTTTTTTTATACATCTTGATATCAATATGGATATCTTTTAACAAAATTATCGACAATATTATTAAAATGTCGTTGTGCCTTATATTTCGCTTAAATATCTTGTTTTTATTAAAATATCTTAAATAACGTGAATATTATTACTACAATATCACTTAATATAGCTAAAATGTTAAACTCATTTTTTTGTCACATTTTGTCAAAGGAATATATTCTCTGTTTTGTTCTTTGCCGCCTTAAGAAAATATATTCTCCTTTCTCAGTTTTTTTTTCTTTCCTAATGAATTTAAAGAAAGGTGAGGGTTTATGAAGAGTTTTTTTAGCCCTAAAGAAAGGATCAAAAAGCTCCCACCTGCCAATAAGCTAGTTTTCTTTTCAATTGCTTAATCGTCTTTCTTAAAGTGGACAGTTTGCACTTTGCCTTTAAATTCATCTTAAGATTTCTAAGTGTTCCACTCTTTTTACTGCCTTAACTGTCAATATCCCCCGAGTTCTAGTGACCATAGAGCAAAGAAGTCCTCATGTTCTAGGATTACTTTATATATCTAATTTCTCAACTTCAATAAATCTTTTTCCTTAATTTGCAGGATTTGTTATCCAACTTGTGATTGAAGATTCAAATAATTAGAAATCAATCAAATTTATTTTCATATTATCTAGATTTATCTATTTATAATATTTAATATTATCTAGATATATCTATTTATAATAGTTAATATAATTAGATATTTTACTTAATTATTTCAAACCTTTTAATTAATTATTATACAATATTTTTAAATTTTTTGTAAAAATGTATATCGACATTTTACTTACATCAACATTTTAAGGATTTCAATAATTTTTACCAAATTAAAGACCCTAAACATCTTTATTTTTCCAATTCATTTGAAAAATTAAAAAAAATATTTTATTTTAAATAGATTGTAAAAATATATACCAATTTATGTGCAATAAAAATATTATTTTACCAGAAATCTTAAGAGAGCAAAACATGTGAAATAGAAATTCATAAGTAGCTTTGGTCTTTTAATGGAAAAATTGTACGCAATCACTTTATAAGATAATAATAATAATAATAATTTATTTGTATATTTGTGTAAATTATATATAAAATTAAATAAGGTATAATATATTTAAATATTTTAATTTTTTTTATTAATTAAATAATAAATTATTAAAAATTAAAATATTAAAAATTATATATTAAATTTATTTACTTAAATTTATATAATCGACATCGTTAATCATTATCATGTATAGAGTTTTGATAAAATGTGAGCACATATGAATTCTGGTCTTTTCTAAAATGCTTATAAAGAATCGAGATATCAAAAATGTTTATTTATCTTGAAAATATTTTTTAAAATTATTTTGAAAAATTATAAAAATAACAACTTAAAAATATATAACAATAAAAATATTTCAATAATATTAAACATAATTTAACTAAATGGTAACATTCAATGGATCTAAATGACCGTAATATCAAAATAAAATGATATGTCAATAGAAAAAAATTATAAAATGAACATAATAAGTACTATTTTGTGATTATAAATTTTAATCGTATTATTTTTATTATTTTCTGAAAAATTACATAAAATAATGACTCTAAAATTTATAACAATAAATATAACACTCATATATTTTAAAATTTTATTTTTATTAATTAAATAATTAAGAATTAAAATATTAAAATTATATATTAAATTTATTTATTTAAATTGATATAATCAACATCATTAATCATTATCACTTATTGAGTTTTGATAAAATGTAATTACATAAGAATTCCGATCTTCTCTGATATGCTTACAAAGAATCTAGATTTTATAAAAATGTTTATTTATCTTGAAAACTTATTATTAAATTACTTTTAAAAATTATAAAAATAATAACTTAAAATATATAACAACAAAAATACCTTAATAATATTGAACAGAATTTAATTGGACGACGTTAAACATTGAAGGGGTTTAAATAACCATAATCTAATTTGAACCGCATTTAAAATAAAATAATACGTAAATAGAAAAAAATTATTAATTGAACATAATAAGTACTATTTTGTGATTATAAATTTTATTCTGTTATTTTTATTATTTTTAAGAAAAATTACATAAAATAGAAACTCGAAAATTTATAATAATAAATATAACACTCATATATTAAATTAAAAAATGTATGAATTGATGTTATAGGATGATATTTGTTGTTATAAGTTTTATAGTAAAAAAAACCTTTAACTCAAAACTATAGAATTTCTTTTTTGTTTTTTTACGTACAAAACTAATTATTTTTCTCATTTAGTTTTTATTTTTGAATTTTATGTCATAATCTGACAAAATTATATTAACTTAATAATTTTCAGATAGTATTTTAGAAATATAGTAAAATGGATGCACACAATAAATAAAAAGAAAAAGAAATAAAGGCTTAAACAAAATTAGATATTTGTACTTTATTTTTTATTCTATGATACAAAAATTATATGAAATATCAATATTTAAATAAATATTTTAAAAATGTAATAATAAGATCATAATAAAGATATAAGATGTTTACGATGAAGAGAAGAGTAATGGAAGATATTAAATTCTAATTCAGTTATAGATAAATAATTATAATTTGTTATAGTTACCTAGTCCTTAGACACAAAATCAGTATAAAATCAGTACATATCTTTTAGGAATTTTAAAGTTAATTCTCATAATTTTGTATTTGTGATTTAGTAGATTTATACCTATCGAAAAACGTACCTGTTTAAACAAATAGACACAATGAATTATGATCAACGCCAAAAGCAAGAAGAAGCTCAAAAACAAGAAAGAGATCTAAACGAATGGATACCAATCACAAAATCAAGAGATACAAAATGGTGGTACTCTGCTTTCCACAACATCACTGCCATGGTTGGTGCTAGTGTTCTTGGTCTCCCTTACGCGATGTCTCAACTCGGATGGTACATTACTCATTAATTTGTTAACCATGTTTGTGTTGAGTTCGGGTTATATTTTGATTTGTTTATCGTGTTTATCGTAAAAAAAATTACATGACTTTTTGTCGAGTTGCTAATAATCATTTACGATTAGAAAATACTTCAAATATAAAATCCCTTTTAACTTTATTTGTGTCGAATTCATGTTATGTTGTCAAAAATAGAAAAAAATCATACTTTATTTCTATATTTTAATTAAATTATATTAATGATTAATAAATTCACTTTTATTTGCCTCTTTCTATATAAAATAGAGAAAAATATTTTAAAATTTTTTATACTCGTATCTAATCTAAGTGATTTCTGTGTAACCTAGAAAAATAGTAATAATTTTATGAATATTTAGAGTAGGATTGAATAGTAAATTAAATAAAATCATGTTCTTGAATTTATTAATTCAATTATATGTAATGATGAGTGACTTGGTTTTAATAGGTAATAGTTTTAATACAAATATTTATTATAATTATTATTATTATTATTATTATTATTATTATTATTATTATTGCAGAGGTCCAAGAGGTGCAGTGATAGTGCTATCATGGGTAATAACACTGTACACATTATGGCAAATGGTTGAGATGCATAAGATAGTACCTGGGAAGAGGTTTGATAAATACCATGAATTGGGTAAGCATGCTTTTGGGAAAAAGCTTGGTCTTTGGGTTATGGTTCCTCACCAACTCATGGTTGAAATTAGTGTGAATATAGTTTATATGATAACATTAGGAAATTATTTGAAGAAGTTTCATGATACTGTTTGCCCTAATTGCAAACCTATCAAAACCACTTACTTTATCATGATCTTTGCTTTTGTTCACTTTGTTCTTTCCCATCTTCCTAGTTTCAATTCCATTGTTGGTGTCTCTCTTGCTGCTGTTGTCATGTCTTTGAGGTACTTTGTCCGCACTCGATGAGATATATTATGTTACATGGTAGCTAGTTACACACTTATGTAATACATATTTTATATCACATGCTATTGACAAATGATTTTTAAACAAAATATTTGGAATATTTTATATTTTTCAACGTGAGAAAAATGGTAGTTCAGTCTAATTACCTTTAATGAAAGTGCACTGTAATCTCCTATTTACTAAGCGAGATAACATAAGTTTATTACCTTTACAAAAATGATCGTAGAAATCCATTTTGTAAAGTTAATTTACATGTGATCTCTATTTTCAAAAAAAGTGATACAACACAAGTTAATTATCTTTACAAATCGGTTTGTAGAATTTGTAAAGGTATTGTATTTTAGTGGTCCACCAAACAGGTATGGGTCTAAATTGCATTTTTGTTAAAGATAATGGACTTGATCAAATCTTCATCCTTGAAAATGTATGTATTTTTCTTTAATAGGTTTTTTACTATGTGTTGATTAAATTAATTTGGGTGAAATATAATAGTTATTCAACAATAGCATGGACTGCATCAATCCACAAAGGGGTGGAAGAAAATGTGAAATATAGCCCAAGAGCATCAACACCAATAGGAAATATGTTCAACTTCTTCAGTGCATTCGCTGATATAGCTTTTGCATTTGTTGGACATAATGTGGTATTAGAGATACAAGCAACAATACCTTTAACACCTAAAAAAACCATCAAAAAAACCTATGTGGAAAGGTGTAGTTGTTGCTTATATAGTGGTGGCCTTGTGTTACTTCCGAGTTGCTATTATTGGTTATTGGGTCTTTGGTAACTCCGTTGAGTGTTAATGTATATCTAGTAATATATTAATATCTGCTATTGTATATCTATTTACCTTAGGGATATCTATATTTAATTATTTTAGACATATCTAGTTTACTTGTAATTCCTATATAAAGACACCATGTATATTCATTTGATAATAGAATAGAATACAATCATTAAGTATTTCTAACATGGTATCAGAGCCACTATTCTTTTCTTTCTAGCAGTGTTTTCTTTTTTTTGGTGTTATTCAACCCTTATAGCTTCCGCTGTCACAATAGCAGCTGTAATCATTCACCGTTTAACCTTCGACGTCTTTCAGCCGTTGTCATTAGGTTCCGGAATTACAGTAGCCGTTGTTAAGGAGTTCCGCACCATACAAACAACTGCAATCATCGCCGCCGCCGTGCATATTGTTCCGAAATTTTTTCTGCATATACCACTGTGATCGGCTCGACCGGATCTACACAACTGTGGAAGTATCGCAACCATCGGACTCTGCACACTCCCTCACGCGCCGCACAACCAATCTGTACGTCGTTAACGCGCCGCCGCCGCCGCCGTTAATCTTAACCCGACGACCTATCTGCAGATACCACTGTGATCGGCTCGACCGGATCTACACAACCGTGTAAGTATCACAGTCATCAGACTCTGTACGCACCCTCTGCGCGTGGATCTGACGCGCCAAGGCACCGCGCTCTACTCGTGACGTCATCAGTACTTTGCGTAGGGCTGACGTCATCATCACCTCCATCTGACGTCACAGAACCGATCTGACCGTTGACCGTGCTGACCGATCTGACCGTTGACCGGACTGCCCGTTGACCGTTGACCGGAATTTTGCAATACAGGTTCACCCTACCCAGTTTTTCGCGTAGATCTCGTTTTTGCAGTCTATTTTTGCATATTGTGTTTTCAAATGGATAAAAAGGATACTTTTGTTTCTTGCCCTATTAATACTACATTGGAGGGGACTAAGAATTATTTATCATGGTCTCAAGCTATGCGCAGTTTTCTTAAAGGTCGTATGCTCTGGCATTATTGTACTGGTGCAATTAGTATTCCTTATAAAGGAGCAAGTGAAGAAGATGCTATCTTTCTTCGTCGCATGATTGAATGGGATAGTCACAACCACATGATCCTCACATGGATTCGGAATACTTCCATTCCATCCATCTCCAATCTGTTAGGCACCTTTGACGATGCCAAATCAGCATGGGATATGTTGGCCAAAATGTACTCCACTACTCACGGATCCATGAAATATCAACTAATAGTTGAATTGCATAAACTGCAACAGGGACCAGGGCAATCCATCAATGACTACTTTGATCAACTTCGCTTCCTTTGGGACCAAATTGACCTTTGTGATCCAATTTGGGTATGCTCAATAGATGCTCAGCAATATGCTACTATTAGGGATGAATTTCGTCTCTATGAGTTCTTGATGTCACTCCACAAGGACTTTGAGCCAATCTGAGGTCAGCTTCTTAATCGTAGTCCTCCTCCCTCTCTTGATACTGCTATAAATGAGTTGGTTAGAGAAGAAGCTCGACTTGTAACCCTTCAAGCCCAAAATAAGCTCAATGTTTTGGCTATTACTCCTCCTGCTCCTACCATTGAACAACCTCAGCAATCAGGTGATTCCTCTGGCTTTTACAATCGTCGCAGGCAGAGCAATAAAAGGTTCTGTAATTATTGCAAGCGTCATGGCCACACCATTGAGACTTGTTACCGTCGTAACAAATCTACTGCTGATGTTGCTAATACTGAGCCTACTTCGTTGATGCCTTCTAGTTCAGCAGAATCCCAGTCTTCTGAATCCACTATCAACCTCTCCTTCATGGAACTATAGAAGATCATAACTCAGGCTGTTCAAATGGCTGGTAATGCATCTCTTTCCACTACCCTCTCAGTTTTGCCCGGTAAGTCTCAAACTTGGCTTTTTGACTCTACATGTTGCAATCATATGACACCTCACTCATCTTTATTCTCCAAACTTGACCCTGCACCACATCCCCTTAATATTCATATAGCTGATGGTTCCACCATTCATGGGAATAGTCTAGGTTTTGTTTCGACCTCTACCCTCTCTATTCCTGGGGTTTTCCATATACCTGACCTATCCTATAATTTATGCTCTGTGGGCCAATTAGCTGAACTAGGATATCGCCTTATTTTTGACTATTTTGGGTGTATTGTGCAGGATCCGAGGACGGGGCAAGAGCTTGGGACCGGTCCTAGGGTCGGGCGTATGTTTCCCGTAAACAATCTTCATCTTCCACCTGTTGCTCCTGCCTCTGTTGCTGCTGCAACTGCTGCAGTTTCTTCCTTACCTTCTCTCGCACTTTGGCATTCTCGTCTTGGTCATGCCCCATCCTCTCGGGTACAACAGTTAGCTTCTAAAGGTCTATTGGGTTCTGTGTCCAAAGATAATTTTGATTGTACTTCATGTCAGTTAGGAAAACAGCCAGCTTTACCTTTCAATAATAGTAAATCTATCTCTAATAGTATTTTTGAGTTGATTCATTCTGATGTTTGGGGACCTTCTCCTGTTACTAGTATTGGTGGATCTCGATATTTTGTTGTTTTTATTGATGATTATTCTCGTTATAGTTGGATCTTTCCAATGAAATCTCGTTCTGAAATCTTATCAATATATAGTAACTTTGCAAAAATGGTTGAAACACAATTCTCCAAACATATCAAAACTTTTCGATCTGATAATGCTCTCGACTATACTCAAAATGCTTTTCAAACTCTGTTACACTCCTATGGCATTGTACATCATCTAACCTGTCCAGGAACCTCTCAACAAAATGGTCGAGCCAAAAGAAAACTTCGTCATATTCTTGACACTGTTCGTGCTCTTCTTCTCTCTGCCAAAGTTCCTGCCCCATTTTGGGGTGAAGCTGCTCTTCATGCTGTTTATGCCATTAATCGCATTCCAAGCGTTGTCATTCATAATCAGACTCCGTATGAGCGCCTTTTTGGATCATCTCCTAACTATCATTACCTTCGCTCATTCGGATCTGTTTGTTTCGTTCTTCTTCAGCCTCATGAACACAACAAACTTGAGCCTCGATCTAGACTTTGTTGTTTTCTTGGTTATGGTGAAACTCAAAAAGGGTATCGATGCTATGATCCTGTCTCACATCGTCTCCGTGTTTCCCGTAATGTTGTCTTTTGGGAACACCGCTTATTTGTTGAACTTTCTCACTTTCGTTCTTCCCTAACTAATTCAAATGTTTTGGAAATTTTTCCAAATGAGTCTCTTGTTCCTTCTACAGATACTTCTAATCCATCTTTGGACTTCACTATTCAATCTTCAGATATTTTTGATGATTCTCCTAGACAGGTCGTAGAAGAACAGGTTGATAATGAGCTACCTCACCTTGAACATAGGTCCCTTGCTCCTGCTCCGCCTGAAGATCCTCAACAAGACATTCCACCTCGCCACTCAACTCGGGTAAGATCCATTCCTACACATTTACTTGACTATCATTGTTACACTGCCCTTGCTTTCTCCTTGGTACTTCTTTGATTTCTTGGCGAAGTAAGAAACAAACCTTTGTGGCCCGCTCCAGTACTGAAGCAGAATATCGTGCTCTTGCTGATAACACATCCGAGCTCCTTTGGCTACGATGGCTCCTTAAGGATTTGGGTGTGTCCACATCTTCTGCAACTCCTCTTTATTGTGATAATCAGAGTGCCATTCATATTGCTTACAACGATGTCTTCCATGAACGGACTAAACACATCGAGATTGATTGTCACTTTATTCGCTCTCATCTTATCCATGGTGCTCTCAAGCTTTTCCCCGTTTCCTCCAACGATCAACTTGCAGATATTTTCACTAAGGCACTTCCCAAAGGACGCACTCGTAATTTGGTTGACAACCTCAAGTTGGTCTCACATCCACCTTGAGTTTGAGGGGGGCTGTTAATGTATATCTAGTAATATATTAATAGCTGCTATTGTATATCTATTTACCTTAGGGATATCTATATTTAATTACTTTAGACATATCTAGTTTACTTGTAATTCCTATATAAAGGCACCATGTATATTCATTTGATAATAGAATAGAATACAATCATTAAGTATTTCTAACATTGAGGACAACGTTCTCATCTCCTTGGAAAAGCCTCGTTGGCTTATTGCTATTGCTAATATGTTTATTGTTATTCATGTCATTGGAAGTTATTAGGTAACTTTTTTATATAATAATTACACCCCTTTTTAAATGTAGTCGCACACTACTTGGAATCCAACATCTAATTTGCATAAATCACAGAGAAATTTTGGTGTCATTGTGATGTAATAGATTTATGACTATTATAAATTGAACACATTAATAATATTATAAAGGTTTGAATATGTATGCAATTATGAAACTGAGTACTAGTTTGTGCAAATATAGGTTTTTGCAATGCCTGTCTTTGATATGGTGGAATCATTTTTGGTTAAAAGAATGAAGTTTAAGCCATCTATGTTGCTTCGCTTCTTCACGAGAACTACTTATGTTGGTGAGCATTTTTTCTCCATATCTATATATATACATATACATATACACAAATATATACACATGTATATTTGTGTATATATATACATTTATATATTCAATTATTTCTCTAATATAATTTAGAATTTTTTGAAGGGTCTTCTTTTGTGAATATGGAGCTTTAACCATGTTTGTTGCAATCTCACTACCATTCTTTGGTGGCCTTCTGAGTTTTTTTGGAGGGTTTGCTTTTGCTCCCACAACATATTATGTAAGAACATATTTATATATATATTGATTTTCATTATAATTTATCATAATATTAATATTGTCTGTGTTAAATAAAAAAATGATGGGTGATATAATAAGTGTTTTCCTTATCTTGTGTCAAAAGTAGCAATAGTCTATTTGTTTTTTTATTTTTGGTAACAGTTTAATCATTTAATTTAAAAAAGTAATACAAATGATTAATTTTTCATTTTTTTATTTGTTTCTCATATTTTTCAACTCTTATTGAGATACTTTTATAGATTATCTTTAATAATAGAAAATAATGACTACAAAATTGATATTAAAAAAATTAAAAAATTGATTATTTTTCACTTTATAGTGATTCTTCGTAACAAAATGATTAAACCGTTATAAAAAATAACGAATTAATTAAACTGTTCTAATAGATATAATTAAGAGAGCTTATGTATATTTTTCTCTTAAATATCTAATTTCATTTACATGTGATTGATGTAGCTCCCATGCATTATGTGGCTGACAATCTACAAGCCAAAGAAGTTTGGCCTATCTTGGACAGCTAACTGGGTACAGAAATAAACAAAGCTATTAGATTTTAATTAATTTCTAATTACATTTATAGTTTTATGATTAAATTTATTTTTGAGTTATTGATATATTTGTCTTTCGGAACGACAATTGTGCATTATAATTGGAGTGGTACTGATGGTTTTAGCTCCAATTGGTGCATTGAGGAATATCATACTTCAAGCCAAGACCTTCAAGCTTTACTCTTGATCAATTATATTTGAGTGGTGATCTTAATTTTTATTTATATATAATATAGACATTTGTTGCGACTTTCAATTTTATTTATATTAATGCATTATCTTATCATAAGGATCCAAATGTCATATGTTTTCGTTCTGCTTATTGTTATTTTATGGTATGATAATTATATCTCTCTTGATTTCCTTTTTCTTCTTCGTTGGCTCTCTCAATATTCATAATATGCATTAAAAAATAGAATTTGTTACAAGTATTGATGGGAATCAAGATAATTAGATCTTTAAATTATCTTTTCCAATAAATTAACACTTTAATTTTGAATTTAATTTGTTATGAATTTTTTATTTAGTTTATTTAATTTAATATTAATCTTTTTATTTTAATTAAGATTTTAGACTTTAAATAATGGTTTGAATTAGACATCAAAATCTATCTTCTTATTGGAATCAAAATAATCATAAACCAAAATTATATCGTTCAAGTTAATGCTTTTCTTCCAATTCTCTTCTCTTTTCATAAACTCTCAATTTGTTGATCCCTAATCCCTAATTATTATTTTTACAATTTTTTATTATCAATTCATATCAAACACTTAACTAATATTTCACATAGAATATTCACAATGGGAATTCATAATATAAATAAAGATTTAATTTCTCCAATTGAGAAAATAAAATTGTAGTTTGATCCTTGATGTCAAAAATATCAGTTTCAAACCTAGACTAATATATACTTTGGTTTAATTAATTAGAGTTCGTGAGTACGCAAAACTAGGGAAGTTGTAAACAATATCTATTTTCCTCTAAAAACTAATATATGCTTTGATTAATAAAAAGTGAAAGTTTTTGAGAAGTAATAACTCAAAAGCAAACAAACGTACAGTAAATCTGAAACATATTCCCGTGATTAAAAATGTAGATGATGTTTCAAACTTTTAGTATATCTTCAATTATGCTCTTGATTTTAATAAAAAGAGCAATAATATCGTCAATTATTGACTTAATATTACTAATATTCTTGATAGATTAATGCTGTTAACTTTTTATCTAAAAATATATATTTTTTCTTATAATTCTGATACCAAATTATGAGTATTAATTAATAATATTCAAATAATATTTATGTAATTTATTACTGAAAACCAAAATTACATTTATGTAAACACAACAAATATTTTATAATTTTCTTAAAAATGTTATCCATATATCTTTTAAAGATACCTAGAGCTTGTTTTAATCCAAATGATACAACAGTCCATTGAAACTGTCTTTGGGGTAACTAAGTAATGTCAATTTTTGAGATTTCTCATCTAATCCTATATGTCAAAATCCACTTTTGCACTCAAAACTTGAGAAGTATTTCTTTTCTTTTATTAATTATTATTTTTTTGGAATAAAGTATCCATTATCAGCGATTTCTTTATTCGATGCTTTAACGTTTATTATCATTTTCTTTTTTCTCTTCTTTTTTTAGCTTCTTTTTCAACTAAGAATATCGTACTGGAGTGAGGTAAATTATTTAGTATTATGACTTTTAGTTCCAAAAAAGTTTGAATTTATTTTTCAAATTCAATCATGTATTATAGGGTATAAATCATTAGTTTTACTCTTATAACCTTATTAAAGTATTTTAATTATTTTAGAATTATTAATTTTGGATCTAAAAGATTTTCTAAGTTTAACATTTTAATAATTTTCTGATACCTATTAGGATTTTATATTCTGGTATTTCATTAAGAAAATAGTTTTGTTTATCTTCTATATCTAATGAAATATTTTCTAAATAATTTTTTTGTTGCTTCGTGTGTATCTCACCATTCTCTTTTTATGTTGTTGCATAAAAGTTGAGTTGAATACGTGCACATTTTTTCTTATTTTTGATACATAAATGGTTTTATCATCTAGTATTGCTAGACTTATTTTGTCTAAATATTGTATAAAATTTTGATATAAGTTTAAAAAATTATTTTATTAATAAATTAACTTTTGTTTCTAGTTGATATATGGTAGAAATATGAAAATTTTCTCTCGTATTATTATATATGTATCTTTTAAAATATTATTAAGTTTTATTGCAGTATTATTAACAATTCTTACAATTAAATATTTTGTTGCCTATTTCCAATGTTTTTTTGAAAGTATATATTTACTTCTACACACATGCTAACTCATGTATCTATGCATTTAAATAATAACTGGCATAGTCTTTAAATTTCAATCCTACCTTAATATAGATACTGTCTGGAATTGTAATACTATATAAATCATCTATCTTATAATGAAAAGTACCTATATTTTGAGTGTTCATATTTGAGTTGGATATTTTCTTCTCAGATTTCTCCAATAGATAAATAATGTAAATATCATCTATATCTAAATCCTCAATTGGTTCTAGTTCTATCTTAAAAGCTTATTCTAAGATTTTTTAATTCTAGTTTTCAGAATATTTATACATTTTTCTTCTAAAATATCTTTTTTTATAAAATTCCTTATTAATTAATTTTTTTTATTTTTAAAAATCTTGTTTCTTCAATTTATATCTTTTAAATGTCTTGTATTTCTTATATTTTTGATATTTCTCTTTGTAGTGTTTTATATTACATCCATATTTTTTTAATATTTTAAAATCTCTTGTATCATAACAGATTTTATTATTCCTTCTTTTTTTATACACTTTTCTTTACTGGTATTTAATAATCCAGTTTTTAAGGCTTCTTGTTCTTCCTCCTAAGGTATCTAGTATAATTTTCCTATTTCTTTGATTCCAGCCTTCTGTTAAGGTTTTGTGTAATGATCAAGATAGTTTTAAAAAAATATTTCCTTATAAGTTATTTGCATAGAAGATGATAATTTATGGTAATATATTTCATATTCAAAAATAAAATACACTATTTAACACATGTTGCAAATTTTCATATTTCTTAAATGTCATTTGGCTTTACTGATTTCATTTTCACTTGATTTAGTGATAGCTCTTCCTTTATCTTCTTCAATAAATTCTTTGTATATTTCATTTACTACACTACAATATCTAGTTATTTTCTTCCCGAGGGGAGCATTCCCTTGCATTAATAAATGTTATTGATATGTTAAAATTAAAAACTAAATTTTAAAAGTTCCTATCATTTTTTGAGTTGTTAATACCTTATCGATTTAAGAGTTTGTTTGTTTAGTTTGAGAGGTTTGTATGAGTACACTCATACCATTAGTCTATTCATCTAAGGTTTTTTTTCTATCTTATACAATCTAGATCTAAAAGATTAGATTTATAATTTTTATGGAGCTTGAATTCTGGTGAGATATTACCTCTAATTTTCTAATGTAATCCTTCATCTATTTTGGATGGTTGTCTTCTTCTGTTATAAGTATTAGGTTCTTCTGACCTTTGTCTATTTCTTTCTTCCTTTTGTGAGTTAGATGTTTCTTCTTGGTAAGGAACTGGTAATGGAATTGGTTTTATATGACCTTTTGAGGTCATGATTTTTGGTTCAAAATCAATCTCATTGATAATTGTCATATTATATTCTTCTTTATTTGTACAAATTTTTTCATCGTAATGTTTTCCTAGTTATTCATTAGTTAGTATTAAAAAAATAATTAATTTTTTTATATCCCTATTTTTAGGATTCAATAATTGTTATTCTAATTCTTTTCTATATTCTATTAAAATGTAATTATAACATTTTCTTTATCTTTAGATTTTTCTTTATTTTTTCTTTTTTCATTCCTAGGTATCAATACATATGATTTTTTAGGTTATTCTTATTTTAATCCTTCAAATAGATCAAGATTGTGACTTCTAATTTGATTGTTTATTGGTATGTTATTTATATTTATTCTTAATTATGTAATTTTCTTGCGTATATCTTTTTGGCTTTTATCTATGTTTTGTAAAAACTTAATGTTTAATTCTTTTTTTATATTTATTTGATTTTTTGATATGCATGCTAAGCTTCCATTAAATTCTAATTCTATATTTTGTAATTTTTCTTTAAACATCTTGTTATTATTTTCTTTCTATGATTACATCATGTATTAATGCTTTCATTTCTTGGACTTCTTCTTTTAGTTTTATAGCATTTTTTCATACTAATATTACATCATGCATTAATGCTTTTATTACTTGAACTTCTTCTTTTATTTCTATAACTTCTTTTTTTTTGTTAAAAGTTTCTCCTTTATAATCTATAAAAATAAATCTTGGTATATTGTTGTTTTTGACTACATTACTTTTTTTTCCTAATATTAGAGGTTTTTCCTTAATATATAAGTGTCATTCCTATGTTATTTCAAAGTCTATTAGTGTTTTTGGTTTAAATGTTTATCCAAGTTCCTCAAAGATTTTATCTATTTATATAATTTTATTTTGTCCATATATTGAACTGTTATATCTGTTTGTTAATGATTACCCTATTGTGTAGTGTATTGAAAATTGATGAACCGAGGCCCATCTGTTCCATTGGAGCATAGAATACCAGAGGAGGTATGGAGCGAAAAAGAGGTGAAACTATCACATCTAAAAGTTTTCGACTATGTAGCATTTGTGCATATCAATGTTCAAGGCAGGAATAAACTTGATCCCAAATCCAAGAAATACACATTCATTGGCTATGGTGAGGATGAGTTTGGCTACCGTATTTGGGATGACGAAAACAAGAAAGCTATCCGTAGTAGAGATGTGATTTTCAACGAAAGGGCGATGTATAAGGACATGCATAAAATAGATGTCAATGACTCAGAGCAGAATGAGTTAGTATTTGTAGATGCAAATGATGTCCCAGATAGTTCCGCAACAAAACCAATTGTAACAAGTCCTCAGCCAGAGGAACTTGTTGGATAGAGCAGTACACAGCATTCCGACACACCATAACCTCTTACTCCAGCTCCTGTATTGAGAAGGTCTTCTTAACCTCATGTGCATAACAAGAGATATATGAACTATATGTTGCTGACTGATAGAGGAGAGCTTGAATGCTATGATAAAGCTTGTCAGACTTGATATTCCAGCAAGTGGGAGCTTGCTATGAAAGAAGAAATGAAATATCTCATCTCCAACCAGACATGGGAACTAGTTGAGTTACCTATAGGAAAGAAGGAATTTCACAACAAATGGGTGTACCGGGTGAAAGAAGAGCATGATGGTTCCAAGAGATACAAAGCCCACCTAGTTGTTAAAGGGTTTCAATAGAAGGAAAGAATTGACTACACTGACATTTTTGCTCCTATTGTGAAGCTTAATACTATCAGATCAGTGTTGAGTATTGTAACCATTGAAGATCTTCATCTTCAACAGTTGGATGTGAAGACTACATTCCTTCACGAAGATTTAGATGAAGAGATATACATGTACCAACCATAAGGTTTCTTAGAAAGAGGGAAGAAAAACATGGTGTACAAACTTAAGAAGAGTTTGTATGGCCTGAAACAAGCCCCGAGACAATGGTACAGAAAGTTTGACAACTTCATGCATAAGAAAGGTTTCCAAAAGTGCAATGTCGACCACTGTTGCTACTTCAAGAGATATAGGTCGAGTTATATCATTTTACTACTTTATGTTAATGATATGTTAGTAGCAGGTTTAGATATGGATGATATCAGAAGGTTAAAGCAGCAATTGTCAAAAGAGTTTGACATGAAAGATTTGGGTCCAACAAAGAAAATTCTTGGAATGCAAATCACAGGAAATAAAAAGAAAGGATCCTTGCAGTTATCTCAGGCAGAGTACATCAATCGTGTTTTGCAAAGATTCAACATGGGCGACGCCAAGCCAGTTAGCACACCCTTGGCTAGTCATTTTCGCCTATCCAAGGATCAGTCCCCTCAGATAGAGAAAGAGAGAGAATTCATGGCTAAGGTTCCTTATACCTCAGCCATTGGAAGTTTGATGTACGCAATGGTCTGTACGAGACCAAACATTGGCCATGCAGTGGGAGTTGTTAGCAGATTTATGTCAAACCCAGGGAAAACTCACTGAGAAGCAGTCAAGTGGATTTTGAAGTATCTGCAAGGCACCACAGAAAAGTGCTTGTACTTTAGTAAAGGATAATTAAAAGTACAAGGCTACATAGATGCAGACTTTGGAGGTGAAATTGATCACCGAAGAAGCACCACCGGTTATATTTTTACTATTGGAACTACAGTTGTTAGTTGGATGTCACAAATACAGAAAATTGTCACTCTGTCCACTACAGACGTTGAGTATGTAGCAATGATTGAAGCCAATAAAGAGATGATATGGTTTCAATGTTTGTTAACTAAGCTGGGATTCAAACAGGAGAAGAATGTTCTACACAGTGATAGTCAAAGTGCAATACACTTGGCGAAGAATTCAACATTTCATTCTAGAACCAAGAATATTGGACTTCGTTACCACTTCATCAGATCCCTATTGGAAGATGATGTGTTAATACTGGAGAAGATTCAAGTAAGCAAAAATCTAGTGGATATGTTAACAAAGGTGGTGACTATTGACAAACTGAAGTTGTGCTCAACTTCAGTTGGTCTGCTAGAGTAACAAAGACTAGAAAAGTTGTTGCATTGATCGAGGTGTGAAGACAGATTGAAATCAGTCTTCAAGTGGGAGATTGTTATAAAGCTCCTTAATTTAAGGAGCAAAACAAGGAGCTTAATTCAAGAAGCAATTCAAGGAATCATTAATTTAAGGAGTAACTCAAGGAGTGAATTTTCCTATAAATAGATGTGTAATTGTAATGAATTAATCATCAAAGTGTTCATTCCAATTGAAAGAAAAGCTTAGAGAGAAAAATATCTGTAAACACCTTGTATAATTTCTCTCATTTCGGTAAAAAGATCTACAGTAGGTCCGGAGACGTAAGCAAGATTGACCGAACTTCGTTGTCAAATTTGTGTGTTATTTTTCTATTCTTGTTTTTTCATAAATCTGACTTATCGGGAATTTGCGTAATTTTTCAACATTATCAATCTTTCTAAAGGAGGTTTTATAAAATCTATCGAACCTAATTGCAATTTCAAAAAAACTATTGTAAATAAACATGTTCTAGTTGATTGTTGACTCAATTGTTTTAAGGATTTTTCCATTCTTTCATATCTTTGATATACACTTCTTTCATTTTCAATATTATAAATTTTTGAAGATCAAAATTTTATGATTTTGTTGATAAGTAGTGAAATGAATGGAGAAATGTTGAGTATGGGATAAAGAAGAAATAGTGACATATATTAGGTTAGAGGAGTTTTTGAGTGGGAGAAAAAAATATTTTAAAAGGAGTTAGATAAAAGATCCAATATAGTGGGTATTTACATATAACAATAAAAAAAAAGGACCCAATTTTTTTAAAAATAAAGCGCACATATATATATATATATATTAAAAAAATTAAAATAATCTTAAATTTTAGGGTGTAAGATTTAGTATTTATTGATGAATAAAGAAATATTATTGATAAGTTAATATTTTTCTTCTTATTAAAAAAATATTTTTTTATTATTGACTTCTTATTTTTTTCTATTTTACTCTTTGTTATAAATAACACATATATTAGTTATGAACTTAAAATAATAAGATGTATTAATTATGTTAGAATATGTAAGGCTAAAACAACCTTTGATTGTAATTTTAATTAATCTAAAATATGTTATAATTAATGGGATGTTTAGTAGTAAATATTGGTATTTTTTCAAAAAAATCTTATTAAAGTAGACTTAGAGATAACATATTAATATATGTAAGTCAGATTAGTATTTATTTAAACACAGATTGTAGAGATAATTTGAAGACCGCTAACTTTTGGGTGGATAAAGATCAACATCGATGGTGTTGCTTTTGAGTCACCTAATCCAATAGGTTGTGTGGGGATATTTCAAACATCAAGATCATTTGTTAAAGTTTGTTTTTGTATTCCACTTAAGGTTGTATATGCTTTTGATATATAGCACACGTCAACTATTCATGCACTATTATATTACACTACCTTTGGGTGATGAAGGTCTTGGTTGGAGTCGAACTCTGCTTATGTGGCAACTCTTTTTCACATTAGATTATTATCGGTGTCATGAAGATGATACTCTACCTGGGTTAATTGCCTAAAAAAGATTGATCATATGAATTTTCATTATTCTATGTTCTTAGGGAGAAGAACGTTGTAGCTAATTGTATAGCTTCTAAGCACCTAATATATGACAAGATGGTGGAATACCCTATCATTTTCTAACACTTTTGTTTTTCGAATATTAGCAACATGTCTAATCGTAAATTTTACTAGGAATGATTTGCATTACCTTTTATCATTTCAATAATACTCATATTTGAAGACTAGATGGAGAATGATGCTACGAAGATATCAATCTAATTTGGAGTGTAATTTTTCATATAAAAAATTAAATACTTATTCATGTAATATATCTTTAATTGATATAAAATTAAATAAAAAAATTTAATTTAATTTCTATGATTAAAATTTGAATACATTTTTATTTATATATTTTATTGATTTCGTTATTTGAAAAAAAAAATTAAAATCCTTTTAGTCCTAAACTTGTTCATATTTAAAAAATAAAATTTAATATAATATTTATTTTATTATTAAAATATAAATTGAAGATTGAAAAAAAAAATCTACCAAACCCAATTTAAATGGTTTGGTTTGGATTCATTTTATAATTTTTATTAGATCCGATCAGTTTTTCATTTTTAAAAAACTACTGTGTTGGTTTCGTTTACATACATTTAATATTTTTACATTATTTGCTATATTTATTAAAATGACATTAATTATAGGACGTTCTACAATCAATAATGGTATTTGAGTAACTTTTAAGTAAGTTTTGAAATATGGATATAGTTAAATTATCAAAACTTCCATTTTATGGATATGTATCTATGGAAACAATAGAAAAAAATTCACAATAATTACAGTTAAATAAAATTATGAAAAATATAATAAATTTTTAAAAATATTAAACCAATCAATTACTTATTTAGTAAATAACTTTCTTATTTACTACATATAAAGATAAATATTTTTCATAGTTATTATAATAAATCAAAAAGTTAAAAATATGTAATTAAAATATTTAAAATAATTATTCAATTAATAAATTTTATTATTATAAAATTAAATAAAAATATTTAATGATAAATTATTTTAAAAAATAAATAAAATTAATCATAAATAACATTATTATATATATTCTATCGATAAGTTGTCGACATTATTACAAATAATATTTATCGATATCAAAACCTTTAAAATATAAATATTATTGAAACTTCATCGATAACATCAAATATATTTTCATCCCATCTCTTAATTGCGATATCATGTTATATTGTGTCGTGTACATATGAATTAAAACAAATATAATTTTTGTATTATATTTTGATTAGTCATAATTTAATTTATCACTCATTAATAAATTTTATATGTAATTAATAATTAATTTATATTGTATTTTTTTATTAGTATCATATTTCTTCATGTTATCAAGTCTCATTTTAAATTGGAGAAATTATTTATTGTTGTCGAAAATATAGTATTTTAAATCAATGAGATTCAAGATTAATGTAATTTATTTTTTTGAAAAAATAAATACCTAATAATGAGACGTAGAAAAAGACCAATCTCATTTATGAGGTTTTTGAAATAACAAAAATATTTTCAAAAGTTTAGCTTTTGGTTATATTTATGTTTGTTAAATTTATATTTTGTTATGAACTAAATCTTTATACAGGTTTATTATATTTAAATATCATAAAAATTATAAAATGACATTATGATTTTATTTTTTTAAATAACTATTGATATTCAATTGAAACAACTCAACACTAATTAGAGAACCTTCCAATAAACCAAATATGGAAGTATTTTACTCGTTTGCTCACAAAATTTTTTAGTTTTAGTTTATAAATTTTAATTATTATTTTTTATTTTTATTTAATAAATTTTATTTAAATTACAAAAAAATGTTGTAAACAATAACTAAGAGATGTAATTGTCTATTTGTTAATTTAAGAGGTTGTTTCAGTTTTAAAAATTATCAAACTCATTAGTAATATAATATAATATTATTATAATTATTTAAATATCTAATATAATATTATTATAATTATTTTTATTATTAATATAATAAAATATATCTAATTAATTATATTTTAATATTTAAATAAAATTATTATTAATAAATATTTGTTATCTTAATAACAATTAAAATTATAATAATATTAGAGATATGTGTTAATGTAATCTATTTTTTTAATTTTTTAATCTTAAATAATTTATTTTAAAAAAATATCAATAATTTTTCATAAAAATGGTTGTAAATATTTAGTAAAGTTTTTAATAATTTAAAATTTTATAATTTATTATTATTATTTTAAATTATTTTATAATAAAATTCTAATAAGTTATTTGATATAAAAAATTATATATTTTTTATTATATAAATATAATTTATTATTATTTATTAAAATTTAGTAAATGGAGATATTTTATTTTTGGTTTTTTTTAAGAAGATAAGAAAAAAATATGACTGAAAAATAGGGAAGAAAAGAGAAAAAAAAAAAGTATACAGTTTGGTTTTTTAAAGAAGAGAATAAAAAAATAGCCGAAAAAGAGAGGAAAAGAGAAAAAAATATATATAATTATCGATAAATTATTGAATAGGTTTCAATTTATTATTTTTTAAACTAAAAACAATATTAATCCTTTTTAAAATTATTATAAAATATATACTTTTTTTAGACAAATCTCTTGATGAAAGTTATCCTTTTATAATCATTTTGAACTAAATTGTATCATTTTTTAAAAGAAAACTTTTAATAACCTTATAAAATATAATATTTTTGTATATATTTCCTAAAAGTAAGTTACCAATAAGTACCTAACCCCATTTCTAACCACATCTCCAAAAGACTCAGATTTGTACTAAAGGAAACACAGAATATTTCCCTAAGAGCATCTTCAAATCCCATGAGGGACTTTTGTCATAAAACCACGTTTCATATTTGAAGGATTCATATTTTGAAGAAAGACTAGAGAAATTTTTTATATTTGTAACAATAAATGTCAAAATCCATCTAATTCAATAATTATTTTTTTCAATTTTGCCGTAAACCTGTTCAAACTTTCAATTTAGTAAATTACTTAATTTCTATTATTCCAAAAAAATCACTAGTTTAAATTAATCTACTTGGCAATGAAAATTTAAAAAAAAATAAAATTACATCCGTGTAACTACGTTACACATGTATAACCACATTACACACGTATAAAAATGATTTAAATTTTTTTTATTGCAAAATAAACCTAACTGAAACTACACTTACACAAAACTTCTTATACTATAGTTTCCTTTTAATGTGTTCTTTTTACCTTGAATAATAATATAGCTGCAGAAAAACCTGGTTCCTCCAACATAAAGACAACTAACTACATATACTTTCTTTTCTTAGAATACAAGAACTAGATACCCTGGTTGACATCTCTTACAACGATCATATATCAAATAAAGCTGGTAATATCCACGATATCACTGATATTATCTCAACAAAATACCAAAGTCAAGCATTGTAATTTCAATTTCATCGATAATATCAGGTAATATCGTCAATATTTTGCAAAAGAATAAACATTTCAATTAATATCAATAGTCAATGTTTTTACGAGGACAATAATACCGCGATATTACTATGAACATTACAGATATTTTCATCTACGCGACTTTCCCCATTAAAACACCCACATAACGGGAAATCCCTTTGCAAAGAAAATGTGTTCCATGTTTCAACTTCATATCCCCCAAACCCAGAACGTATAAACCACAGCGCTTCTGAACCCAGCTTTGACCTATTCATTCTCATCCTCTTAAAACAATTGGAGCTTCATTCATATTAGAAACAGAACAAAATATATATATTCTAGCCCAAAACCATACCAGGACGCAAAAAAGAGTTCAAAACAATTCTTCTGTTATAGCCAAGCTGACCATTTTCAACTCTAATTCCTCCACCTTGCTGGACATTATGAAGTAATTAGTCAATTTCTCCTTCCTCTACATCATTTGAAGGCTCCTCTGGGTTGCTCTGGAGTGGTTCATCTTCTTCCTCATATTCATCATCATCCTTCATGTACAACCCAAGTTGTTCTAACGGGTTACTACCTTGTAGTTTAAAACTACCCAGTGCATTCTCAGAAGGCTCAGGACTAGCCTCCTCCATGAAATTCGGTAAAGATTCCAAAAAATGGGTGTTCTCGTCAATATCAACAGTTTTTTCCATCTGCAAAAAGCAAGAAAATTGTAAGCAGCAAATAAGAGAAAACACTAATGACTTTTTATCCAAAATACAGTGTGTCTGATTTACATCTTGCAATGCCCGACGTGCAGCTTCTCTCTCCAATTCCCTCTTCCTTCTAGCTTCAGCTGCAGCTTCTGCTTCAGCCTTTTTTCGAGCCTCTTCTGCAGCCTTTGCCTCAGCTTGTAAACGAGCTTTTTCTAATGACAGTAACGAAAGTAAACATCAAGATAATTGCATATAGTCTAACTCGAAGAAGGTTTTAACAGAAAATTACTCATCAAATTGACTAATATCCTTAGGTTAGGTAAAAATCCAAACCTTCTCTTTGCCGCCTTTCAAGCTCCTCCCTCTCTTTCCGTAGTTTATCAGGATCCCGCTTTTCATCCTGCACAAGATATAGAATTATGACCAAGAACTGAAGACAAATCAAAGAACACAGAATAGAGGCATCTGATGGCTACAACAGACCTTTTCAAGTGCCTTTTCCCTGGCTTTAAGTATGGTATCAGCAAATCTGTTCTTCAGCAATGCTGCACGGTAGAGCTTATCGGGGGAAACCTGCCTATCAGATGGAGCATTTTCCCCTATATATTATACAGCATGAGTGATGAGACCATGCTCCAAAACTAATGGGAGACAGTTTTCTTCGTTATTTTCTCATGCTTACCCTCTTGGTGTTCATCCACCTCAACAGAAATTGGCTTGGACTGTGAATTTTGCTCCACTTGAGCAACCCCATTTATTGCATCTGTACATAACTCAGGGGATAAGTTTCAGGAATATTGGCCTGTAATAGTTATGCCACAAAAAAAGAAAAATCTATAACTTAAAGTCTACAAGACTCACAATTATCAATTTCTTTATCATCAGGATCGCATCTCTTCTGATCCGAGCTTGTTCCATAAATTTTCTGTCACATAAAGAAAAAACTTTAATTCCCAACCTTTATCTCTATAGGAAGAAGAGAGGATTAAGTACCATAAGAGTAACTTTGCTTGCGTCAACTGAAAAAATAATCACTTTGCATTCAAAGAGGACATTTAGGCCGCTCTCTTATTAAAAATAAGACAGAATAATCACTTTTTCAAAAGTACAGTATTATTTTATTAATTTTTAGCAAAATAATAAAGTATATCTATTGGGGAAAATTTGTGGTTTTAAAGTTTTTCCTTTTTACCCTTTCATCCTTTTTTAGTTCAGTATTGGCGCCATTTTAGCAGCTAAATATGAAAATATCAACATTTTTAAGCTACATTCCCTCCATTTTTCAATAGTTTTTTTTTGTTGGATCAATCGCTATCTCCACACTTAAAAAGGAAATAAACTACATTATACTAGCCATTACTAAATCAATTTGGAACAATAGGTGGTTTGGTGGCTGGTATATTGTAGTCCTTTTTTTTAACCATGGAGATTAGACAAGATTGACAAAAAAAAATCTATGAACAATAGAAAAAATGTAGCTGAAAAATGACGATCTTTTCAGCTTTATAGCTTAAAAAGAGTGCTAAAATTGAACCAAAAAAGAAGAAAAGTGTATAAAAGAAAGAAAAACTTTAAAATGATAATTTTGTCCCATTAAATATACTTTATTATTCTGTTATGAATTTTTATTAATAAATTAATATTATGTTGTTCAAAAAGCGACTAACCGGTTCCAATTTCATTGAGAGAATGACCTAAATGTCCCATATAAAAACAAAGTGATTAAAGTTTCCACTTGACATAAGCAAAGTGACTTCAAGAGCCACCCACCCAAGAAGATACATCTCACTTGCAGATTTAAAAAGAGCACAATCTTGATCTGGATATTTTATATCAATTTTTATATATACCTTTGCAGCATTGAGAGAATCTGTAGCTTTAACGGCATTTGATTCACTCTCAGATGAAGTAGCAGAGTCTGTATCTGCACAGCAAGGAGAGAGTTCATTTTAAAGTAAACATGGAAGCTAAAGTCCTGTTTCTATGATGCATACAACTGGGTGAACAGCAAACACATCAATATTTAAAAGCAAACTAATTTAATTAGAAACAAACAAAAGCAGAACCCATTGTTCTCCAGAGCACCAAATAATGTTCCCCCAACAGCAAACTAATACAGCCAGATAAAGTTGGATTAATAAACCCTGCCTAAAGTATAGCAGCCACAACACAAGAAAGCTGAAACTTTCTACACTTCCAATAATAAAAGCAAAAGCCAGCAACAACAGAATTTGGAAGTTGAAATAAAACCCATACATGTGCATATAATAAATAAATAAAAAGTTGCATTTGCCAATGAGCTCTAATCCGACATCATGAAGCCCATTTGGGCATAGGTATGAGGTATGGGGTTCAAGTCTCAATTACGGGTGCGTAAGTAGTGTAGTTCTTTTTTAAAAAAAAATAGATAGGTAAATTTACACTTCCAAAGTTCTTATTTCTACATGAAATTTCTCACATTCAAAGAAACATTTGTTGAGTTGGATGTCTTAATGATAATTGCAACATTAGGCCATATAAAACCCTTTACCATGCTCCAGGCTGAACTGCTGCAATGCAAAGAGGCACTAAAACTAGTATGTTCCAATAGTGAAGGCATGAAATGTCAATGACAGCACCAATAATACTAGCGTGTTGAGAGAAATACATTACTGTGTAAGCTCATACAAATGGGGTATATGTATTTGCAACTCTTGTGATCTCTTACATTTTAAAAAGAAATCAAGTCGGTGAGGTTATTAAAAGAATTCATAACTAGATCATAATATGGAACCTTTTAACACCATTTATACTGGAGATTTCTCATGTCAAAACCTGAGCTAAAAGACTTCCCCAAAAACAAATTATGAATACCGTAAAAGGCTAACAGCATAAACCCACAACTACCAGGGAAAATATATTTCTTTTCCCCAATACTTCTAGTCGAGTATGGTTTTCATCCTTTCAGAAATTGTTCCTGATAGATCCCAAAATAATTTTTTAAGAACCCTAATTGTGTGCTACAGCATTTTGAACTAGTTAATGAATAAAAAAAACCACAGATTTGACTTTAGTGAAGATATAATAGCTGCCACTACTTTCCCAAGGTAGAAAAGAGTATATCGAAATACATGTCCAAAGTTAAAGAAACAATTCAGCAACCACACCCCAACATAGTATGGTCTGCTACCTTACATGGTGATGGTACATTATATAGGCATATGACTAGCGTGAGAAGAGTGCACTAAAAAAATTACATCTATACCTCCTTACAAAGATCACTAGAAAACAGCAATTATTGAACATCCCACCCAAAAAAAAGCCAAAATTATTGTTCTAACAAGTTTACTATTTTTAACCAATGTTACTATCTCTCTTGAGCAAAAAAGGTCTGAGACTCAACTGCACATCTCAAATAATTGCCAGTAATGAAAACACTTTCTCAATATAACGGTATGAATTCCATCAAACCAATAATTAACATATTCATCTTTTAACAAAAATCAACATATGCATGATTATGGAAAAAAACAATTGATGAAAAAAAATATTAAGCTTGCCTCTATAAAAAAAAATTCAACATCTACAGTGTTTCTCATAAAAGATCTCTCAAGTAGGGTCAGATATCTAATTTCAAACGAATAATGATTCTGTGCTCCCAGTCACAATAAAGTGAAAATAAATATTAAATCAAAATCACTTATTAAATATGCAGGAGCACGAACCACTTGATAAAGAGCCAGAGCAGCCAGCCGAGCTATTAGATTTACTGATTTTCTGAGTTGCATCTTTCCTTATCTCTACTTGTGGGAAGCTTGAAACTAGTGAATCATTTCCACCAACAATATCTACATCATCAAAACGCGCAATGCCTGAGAATGCATGAATCTCACAGTAAAAATGTTGTGTTTTGCAAATTAAATGATGATAGCATCTATTAATTAAAACAAGGCAACATAATGGGGTGAGCATAACCTTTACATGGTGGAATTGATGAGTTGCTAAATCCTAGCTCATTAATAACCTGCAGCACACGATGCCAATAAAGAGTCAGAAATGCACAAAGTATATCATGATGCTATACTGAGCAAAATATGAGAGGATAATAATGCTATACCATTTCAAAAGTTTCAGCTTTAGTCTCTTTCTTCTGTTTCTCCGTCAAATAATCCTTCAAAAGCTTCCGTAAAGAGAACAAGGTATCATTACTGAGAGCATCAATATCAATCTCAAACTCATCCTCACTGGTTTGCCCAGCACTATGCTCTTTTAGAAAATAAATGATGCTTTCAGGCAATTCTCCCAGCAAAGCTTCCAATTCAATGCCTAATTTATGCTTCTCCTCATCAGTCATATCACGCTTAACAATTTCCTGTTTCACACTTGCCTCAATTGGTGTAATTTTCTTCTTTTTTGAGGGTGGCATACTAGTAGTATTTTCTGCATCCAAACGAACGACATTGCCTGAAGGAATTAATTGTGCATCAGAAGCTGTTATAATCTTCTTTTCAATAGACTTCCATCTCACTTCAAAAAACCTGCTGATGTCATCAGCCATTACGTGGACATCATTTCCTGGTGGGTTATAAGTCATTGCATTTGAAAATGTAAGCCTCACATCTGCAGCAAAATACAGAGGACTTGAATATTCACCCGATGTTAACTTTCTATCTATGGTCCCCAAGTCCATTGGATGCTTAATTACAGTAAAATAGTCGGGAATTTTCATCTTTTCCACATCAACTGGAGCGTTGAACACCCAACCAAACTTGTGTGTCCTCAGACGCTTTAACAACGTTTCACACTGTTTCATCAGCATTGCATTAGCTGTAGTAGCTGGTGCTGGGGGCTTCGCTGGGGCAAAACGTCCGGTTAAATTTCGTTTTGTATGAGGTCCACTACGGCCAGGAGGGGCAGACTTCTTAGCTTGTGGAGTCGATACCTCAGACAACCTTTGTGAATTCTCTAGATGTCTTTGATGTCCATCACTGCAGCTCCGGATATCACTTGATGGTGAAAATATACCAGTATTTGAACTAAGATTCTCAATTTTCTTTTGTAGGAGTTGGACTTTTTCAAGTTCCATTTTCAGCTTTAACTTTAAATGCTTCCTTCCGGACTGTGATATCCTTGATAGTGATAAGACTTGCATTGGGACACTGAAACCTTCATAACCATCAACATTCAAACTAATGCACTTCCTCTTAGGCGTGCACGAATCCTCTGATGCAGTCATTTCTGTGTCAACCCGTCCAGAGCTCCCAAATCCCTCTGACTCCCCTATGGTCTCAATAGCATGCCGATAATCTGGTACAAAACCACATGAATGACCTTTAGAGTACTTCCGTGACTTTCCCATAGTCTGTGAAAGAGAAAAGCTCCTGAATTCCTTTTGCCCAGTGAACTCTATGGGAACAGTTGGTGCCATAAGATTAAAGTCCAACTACTGCACATATCAACTATGACAATTAAATGATGTCCTCTAACTCCAATCCTAATAATAACCAGAAACCAAAAGATACAATTCCATGAAGTATCACGGATCCCAAAACCTAAATTCCCAAAATTTCAACACTACTTATTTCCTCAATATCTCTTGTCTGCTTCAAAAAGCTGTACGAGTGAAAGTTCGTCCCTAAATCAAAACCATCGGACTCCTATTTTCTATCCAATGTCGCCTAAGTTAAAAAAAATTAAAAAATTCCACAAAGGAGTAAAATTTTCCAATAGTATAGCAGTCTTGTAGTCCTCCAACAAATCTCAATTTCAATTTTTACAATTTTTTCATAAGTCGAAAATATACACATTCATAAAAAATAAATTAGTAACGTAAATCCAGCAACATGACTTTCAGAGATTCACTGACTTTTTTCTGAAGAACATAATACCCAAAATTCTCAAATTCAACAAAACACTCAAAATAGTACCACTTCTCCTATAGCTCCAATCACTCGAGAAGCCACTTTCCCATGGAAAACACCTCCAAGAAGCAAACAGCCAGATAAAATACAAGAGGAAAATCAAAAAACTTACAAGGGAAAACCTAACTTGCCTTCTCCATAAACCCCAAGAACGAAAACCCCCAGGATCGCGATGGAGAAGCCCAAACCGAAGCAAAAACCAATACGCGAGACAAGTAATACACAAATCGTTTAGGTAAATAAAACCCTAGGAACGCTCCTGCGTTAACCAATTCAAAATCTGGATCTTGAGTCCAAGCTTTGCACTTTGCTATCAAACCCTAGACATTCCTTCGTAGTTCGTTGCACCACAGAACGAGAGAGAGGTAGAGCGAGCATAAAAAGAACAGAAAAAAAATGAAACTGGAGATCTCTCTCTGCGGGCTCCTTTGCGCCTCTTAAAGGCCCACTAGGCCTCAATGCCCGCCGCCACTAGATATATCGTAGCCGTTATACCCCTATTTCGGTGATATCTTACGGCCAATATTCAAAATAGTTGTGAAACGTTAGATTCAAATCTCACGGTTCCACTTATCATTCTAGATCTACCGTGATTTAATAACCCGAGTCGAGCGTTCTAATTACTCAAAATTGGGAATAGATAAAAGAAAACTTTATTTATTATAACTGTATTATCATATTAGTTAATTATAAACTAAAAATAATATATTATAATATTTTAGTTAAATATTATTTTTTATATTAATTATAATTATACCTTAATTTTAACAAAGATTTAAGGTAAAAATTATAAATGTCATTTTTATAATTTTTATACATATCATTATATTAATAAAATAAACATAAATAATTATTAATTAAAATAATAAAATCTATCTTTTAATTTATAATTAAAAAAAATTATGATTATAAGAACGCCGCCGAAGAACTGTCGGTCTTTGACTATAGTAACATATGATATCATAAATTATGACACATAGAAATGCTTTATTTATATATATATTAATATTCTTCTAATGTTTTTATCGTAAATTCATGAACCACCGTTGTTAAATTTTTAAATTTTAAATCTAAACTCGATAATTAATATTTATACAAAATGTTATAGATATAACACTAATATAGTTAGTAAATAATTGAAATTACATTTTAAATGTTTTAAATTATCCTTACAATATATTAAAAATAATAATATTATATATTATAAATAAAATAAAATAGTTCACTGAAATTTTTAAATAACTTAACATGGTTCACATTACCCACTTGTAATATATTAAAAAAGAATACTAATAGATATTATAAAATTTCTGATATTACAATTTACGTGGTCCTGTGGGATTTGCTATTGACGTAGCATGGGGTCACGTTAGAATATCATATATTTTAAATTATTTAGACTTAAATTTAATAGATATTTTTTTATAGAAACATGGAAACAGATTTTCACAAAAATTATAAACAAAAAATATTATGAAAAAATTTGATAAAATTTCAAAATATTTAATTACATATTTTTTAAATGAATTGTTTTATTTAATACATATAAATATAAATAAATTTTATATTTATTTTAACCAATAAATTAAAAAATTATAGTTAAAAAAATTAAAATTAATAAATTTTATGATTATTAAAATTTTTAATTTTTAATTATTTTAATAATAAATAAATTTGATATTATTTTACATTTTATTGATAATATCTATATTATTAACTGATATTTTATCATATTTTCTCTATTTTTTATAGCAAATAATGTGTATTGATATTGAGACTCCTAAAAATTTGATATTGTTAAGATATTATCAAAAATTATTTTATTTTATTTTTTGGTCAATAAAATATTTACATCTTATTTTTTATAATCATAAATTTGTGACAAATATTAATTTTTATTATAAAAATTGAAAAATTACATGAAATAATATTCTTAAAATTTATAATAATAAAAAATAACACATAATGAACGAACTCTAATTAAATGATATTAAACTATTATAAATCATTATAATTTAACTTAAAAAACATCTAATTGATGAATTCGAGGTAAAATGATAAGTTGAATTTTTATAATAATATATAAATTGAGTATAATTAATAGTATTATTTTTATAATTATAAATTTTAAAAATATTATTTTTATTAATTTTTAAAAAATAAATAAAAATATCATCTCGTAAAATATTTGAACACTCCATCTCAAAAACATTTATCCTTATTCTATTTTCCATTCTTTTTTCCTCATGTTTTTTATTTTTTATTTTTTATTTTTTTATATTTAATTTCTTTCGAACAAAATTATTGTCCTTCTCATGAAATTAATGGATAAATCATGTACCGTATTTGGATTAAGCATAGATTTGTGGGCTTTACAGGCTAGGCTTGCCATGCACACACGCACACACAAAAAAAGTGTTTCTAATTTATCCCACAAATTTTACAAGTTACTCCATCTTTCTTCCTTTCTTTCTTTCTTTTTTCTTTGGACAAAACTATCTTATTATTTGTAACACACAGCGTCTTTAATTAGAAGAATATTACGTCTAATGACAGGTTAGAATGGGAGCTCAGCTAAAAGCCTAAAACAATTAATAAAAATTAATTAAACTAACTTTCTTATGTAAAATTGCTTTGCGCGACTGAAATAGAACATACAACATACTTGAAGACATAATGAATTTTTTTTAAATTATATGATATCTATATAAATCATATTAAAATTAAAGCAAATTTTAGATAACATGCAAAATTATACAAATCAAAAATAAAAAATGAAGTAGAGATGATGAAAAAATAAGTGAGAAAAATTCATGTTATAATTAATTTTTTTACTAGTAAATGTGAAAAATTTAGAAAAAAAAAATTGATTACTTTTATATAAATATTCACTTATATATAATATAAATAGTAATTCATGTTCCTTTATTTAAAAAATTAAAAATTGAAATTTTGGAATAACCCATATTGATATTTTCTAAATATCTAAATTTTTAAACAAAATTTTTGAAAACTACAACACAACTTACGAAAATATAAAATTTTGAGAAATTTCGCCATATTAATCTATACCCTATAAAGGAGGCTTATTTATCATAAATTTAAAGGCACGCCTTTTTATCTCAAGGCATACATTATTTAATAAAAGATTAATCACTAAATTAACTTATTAATATTAATTGCTTAATTAAGTCTTAAGACACATATCATTTTTCCCTCATAAATATTTATTTATAATTGGTAGAGTTTTTAAAATTTAACATTTATATTATTCCTTTCACTTAGAATCTCTATTAAAGACATAATTGAACCTTTCTAACAATAAATTAAAGTTTTAAAAGTATAAGTTATGATAATAACGATTTATATGTCCTTCAAGTTTTATTTTTTAGCAATAAGGTGAAGATCTTTTACCAACCATTGCCAAACATAGTGATGTTTCATCAAAGAAAGAAAAAAATGGTGCAATTTTTAACTTTAGAATTGAAAACTCTAAAAAAACTAAATCGTCAAATCTACCTTTGCAAAAAAAATAAATTCTTCATATATGGAGAAATTAAAAGGCTTGTGTTAGTTATCATTTTCGATTGTGTTAAAAGTTTAATTCTATTTTTAGTTTTACAATCAAACAAAATAAACAAAATTTTAAAAAGGTGAAATAAAATATGATATATTTTTCCAACCCAAAAACATCATGACTTCAAAAGTAGCGTACTAGCTTCATTCTATGTTTAGAATTTTTTTTTTAAACTTGCTTTATTTATTTGGTTGTTTTTTAGTATAAATGAATACTTATCCACTTTGGACATTTTAGAAAGTTTACCTCAACTTTTTAGTGTGCCTTAAAAGTTTTTAAATATTTTAAATTACATAAGAGGTGATTTAAAAAACGTACGTGCCATTGAGACCAAAAGCTTGTGATTTTAGAGTTTCTCCTTATTTATAGGAGCTATAATTTGTTTTGTGTAAAGTTTACGTGATAAATATACTAGTGATAGTGATAGTGTATCTTACAAGTTACTATCTAGTCTAATAACATATACTAATATGGTATATAACACACAATATATGAATTAGATAAATATATTAAAAAAACTATAAAAGATTTTCAATCAATTCAAGAACTTCTATGTGTGATCATATTCGATAAATTATGATTGTATTCTTACAACTTACGATCATACATAACATAATATGTAACGAGATAAACTCATATAAAATTCTATATGATAACATCATCAGGTTACTTAAGATAAACATAAATATATATATATATATATATATATATATATAATCACTCTACAGTAATCAATTCACTAATAAGTAAATTAACAGTATACAACTCGAAAAAAATATAAACATAAATATCTCTACTATTTGAGACACATGCCTTAATTACACTTAAGTTGTCCTAGTTCGCTATCAATATAGTATTTGATCATAATAAATCTAAGCTCATCCTTGAAGCTTCATCATCACGTGATATAATCGAGTACTAACGACTCAACCTCATAATATGCATATATATTATGACTCCACAACACCCAGTCGACACACACTACATAACACACCTATGCACCACGTTCTGACCTTGTAACACCTAACCGACACACATCCCATAGATATATATGCTCCTCACTTATGATCACATATAAAAAGAATTTATGATATAGAGAAAAATCAAGTCCCCAATAGGACAACACTACAACAAATAAAGTTCCTAAAGGGACAACACGACAACAAACAAAGTTTCAAGCAAGACAAAAAAATAAACATCCAATAATACAAATTATATGTAATATAAGAGAGAGTGTAACAAGCAAATACGAACCGTGTCCTAAGTGATATTAAACCATAATTAACCAATCTTACAAAAGATAGACAATAACATCAAATAAAATACATATATCATATTTTGCACGCTTAAATGTCAACACTCAAATGACATGACTTATAATAATCATTATTGTGTAATATATTATAATAATGAATTTTCGTAATTAAAGTATTATTTATTTATTTAACAAAGAGTCCTTTATACCAAAAACATTTATCAATATATAGAGCTTAATTTTTTTCTAATATATATTTTTATTATTACCTTAGTTTTAGGTAATTTATATTTTCTTACTTTAAGTATAAGTTTTTAAAAATAGATTAATTATGTTTTATGTCTAAAATATATAGTATAATTTTTAAAATTATCCAAAATATTTAAATCGTTATTACCTTTTTAACATAAATCAAGCATGTGTGTTTCACATGTATTTTTTTGACGATAGAAAGGTAGCTTCATGTCTGAGCGGTTAAAAAAACAAGAACAGTAACTCATTAGTTGATTCGAACAAGTCTCAATCTCTTCCTTATCGCTCCATCGTTGTCAATATGAGTATCTACGGTTAAGTCCGGTCCAGTTTTTAGTATAAAAATTTAACTGGATTGAAACGTTCATATTGTTCAAACTGGACTCAATCAGATCGTTTGATTTTTAAAAATATTATAACTGAACAATTTGGTCTAGTTTGGTTAACGATTTAGTCCAATTAATAATAAACAAATATGATACACTTAATGATATATTTTTGATTAAAATATGAGAAATTCATTCAACGGCTTGTGAGAAACTATATGAAAAATTTAATATATTATTAAAATTGATCTGATTTGATCCAACTGATTTAAAAATTAATATAATCGAATCGGACCGTGTGAAAAAATAATTTTAATTAATACAAATCAGATCGGATGGTTTGATTTATAAAATTAGTTGAATCGGTCTTATACGACCCGATTTTTTGATTTAATTTAATTCGATCCGCTTTTTAAACACCCTAATTCGTTCAAGATGTGGCCGATCGAGTTCTTGCTGTTGAAGCTCTCTATCTCTGAAACAAAAAGCATTCACCTCCTTAGAAACATCTTTTACTTAGTGAGATTAATCTTCCAAAGAATCTGCAGGATATAACTGTTAAGAAGAATAAGAGCAAGAAAAAAAAAAAAGATACTTATCGATACAAATCATACAAGAAAATAAATTTCAAAAGTCCCTCAAACAGATCTTCCATAAAAGTATTCGATCAGATGCATATATAGAGCAACAAATACTTGTCACTTCTTGTTAATATAAAGCGAGAAAAGGTTTATACACAAACCCATCATGTAAACCAAGCTCATTCTCATTTCACTATAACTTTTAGAGGAATCGAACAGAAAATATAATAGAGTGATGAATGAAAGGAAGATAACTTTACCGAATTAAGAAAACGTCAATTGAAATAATGTGTGCGACTCTTAAAACCCAGAGAAGTTTTAACGGTTATAACGAATCGGTTGAAGCTGAAGTTCAGAAAAACGAGCAAGAGGCAGAGAGCTTCATCGACTGTAGAGAGCATCAATAGCAAGAACTCGATCAGTAGCTTCTCGAACGACTCTGGCACCGGTGGGGCGATGAGGAGGAATAGGAAGAGATTGAGACTCGTTCTAATAGGCTAATGAGTTACTGTTTCTGTTTTCATTTTTTTTTTAAGAGCACAGACCGAAATTATTTTTCTTTCTTCTAGAAAATGCATATGCGTCCTGTTAGAAAAATTATCAATACTTAAATTTTTGGTATTTTTTTCATACCTAATATACTTTGAGCATAATTACAACGATTCAAAAGATTTTGATATTTTTAAAAATTATTCCATATGTTTCAAACAAAAAATATAATAAACCAAAAAAATTAGAAATATTTTTGAGAAACAAATTTTTATAAACTTCAATATACTTTTAATTTAATGTGTTTCATAACTCATGGCATTTTAAAATTATTTTAGAGACTAATTTAAAAAAAAACTCCAATGTAAATATTTTGCTCAAATAATAAAATATTAAGTAAAAAAATAATGTTTTATATTCAAATCTAATAAAAGAATCATATGAAAGTTATATTTTATATTAAATACATGATAATTATAATTTTATTATTTTAAAAAAATAACTCAAATAGTGCAGTTCATATAATAGTTGGTTTAAGTGCCCTAATTAAGATAGAATATTTTTAAGATGTTAACGAACAAAACATATTTTTATTTATTGTCAAATATTTTTCATTTTTTCCAGGCTACAAAATATCTTCTTTATTGGGTAGAGTAATATTTGTTGTGACTTATCAACCTATCCTTAATATCAAAATGAGTTCATCACGAGAAAGAATAACTTTAAGTTCAAATATTTTATGTAATCACAGATGATTTGACGATCGAACCTTACTCTAGTCACGATATTTGCACATTCAATTGCTATTATGATACTATCAAGAAGATATCAAGTAGTAAAAAATATATATTAACTGTTTAGATTAACTTGATATGACTCTCAATTCCATCACTATATACTAAAATTTAAATTATATTTGTGTAATATTTTTTTTTATTTAATAAAAAAAGATTTAAATATCTTTTAATTTTTTTTATCATATCTTTTATATTCAACATCAATTACGCTCTAACATTAAATCGTCGGTGAATAACATTATGAAATTATAGAAAGATTTGAACAAATTTTACAACACTACAAAGAGGTATAGGACATTATAGTATAAATAAGGTTGGTTTTCATCCTTTTGATATAATTTATATAAAGACTATATATAAGTCATCCCAGAGATAATTCAAATCAAGGCAAGTGGATGTTCCATTCATGCCTATATGCACGATTGTCCGATTAAAGTTCTTTAATATTACTTTATTTAATTTAATTTAATTTAATTTAAAAATTATTTATATAAGAAGCATCAATAATTTGGTCTTTCTTATTGTTTTTTCTTATAAATTAATAAATATTAAAATATCTTTATAATAATTATACTTCTTATGAATAATTATTTTTGCTAGTTTTATTATTTATTAACTTTACATTATTCATCTTGTATAATTATTTTAAACACATCACGAGTTACAATACATATGATTCGTATTTATCCATTTAATGAATATATCAAGTATGATTAATTCATTTATAAATAATTTACATTTGAGATAAATTAATCATTTTTATATTAATATCATGTCATATATAATATCAATTAAATAATATTAAATTAATACATATTATTTGTTTTAGGAAAAAAATGTTTTCAAAATGTTTATTATGTTCAAGTCATGTCTAACGTGTTCATATCATATTAACTTATTAATTATTTTTCTCTATTATATATAAAAACCATAATCATTGAATCTTTGATCGGTGATCATATATTTAATTTTTTATATCAATAAGTAATAAAATTATTTATATTTATTATGAATAAATTTTTTGATATTTTTATTGATGACTTATTTTACCTCTACTTTTTAAATGAGTATTTTAACTACGTTAAGGATGATAATTCATATGATGTACGACCATATGTTTACCAATTTAACAAGCTTATTAAGTTCGATCAATTTATTTATAAATAAATTATATTTGAATTGAAATAATCTTTTTTCATATCATCTCATATTAATTAAAAAAATAATTAATTAATATAAATTATTTTTAAATAAAAATTACTTATAATAATATTTATTAAACTTGATCAAAGTAACTATATTTAATATTAATGATGAAAATAAAAAATAAGATAATTAGATATCAAATTTTAATTCTTCAATTCATAGTTGTAATTTCTTTCATTTTTCTCTTCCCCAAATTTTATTTATTATTCTCGCTCCACATCAACTTTATATCATGGCCCCATGCATTTTGTTTCCTTTAAAAAAAATCCTTTCATTGTATCATCTTAAAAAGGAACATTATCTTAATTACTCCTGCGGTTTGTTATTTTTTTAATTATGTCTTGAGGTTTATAAAATATCAAAAATATTCGTATATTTTAATGGTGTTAATTTTCTATCCATTACTATTTAGATTATTATTCTTAGGCTTTGATACTAATTTTTAGGGATCAATACAATTTTTAATTAAGGACCAATATTGACTTAGTTAATGGTTTTTGTGTATTTATTGAAGGTAATAATTTGTCTAAAAATCTTATTATTTTGTTGTATATATCTAATTTTCTTCTATATTCATTACAATGGTATAGTATATTATGTTCTTCATTATGTTGGTTACTTAATTCTAATTCTGAATCTATTAATTGTCTTTTAAAATTAAAAATTATTCTTTCATTTGTTAAATCTAATAATTTTAACTTATGTACTAATGATTCTATGTTCATAGAGTATCGTCTTGATAAATCATATATGTTGAATGTATATTATTTTGTTCTATTCTTAGTATACAATCAGGTTTTTCTTGTATACATACAGTGTATTTATAATCTTCAAAGAAGTAATATTCAAATATTAAGTTGTTGAATTCTTCTTCCTTTATTCTCACATATTTTTGACTAAAATAGTCTTTTAATGTCCTTGAAACAAAATGGTCTATGATGCTTGTAATAGCTTTAATATAATCTGTATAGATATCTAATAAGGTGCTAAAACTTTTAAAATTTTCAAGACAGGTTTCATAGTCCTCGTTTTTAAAATATTCATTTAAATGATAGAGATAACTTTTATCAAATATTTCTAAGAGAATTAGACTTTTATCTTTAATTTCCATTGGAATTATTTGTTGTTTCTTTCTAAAAATAAATGCCATTTTCTTATTTTAACAATATCATGTTTTGTTGTAAGCAAATACTTAAACATTCAAGATTCTTAACTAGCTTAAATGTATAATTATTATACTTGAATTTGATGGATCCATCACGGTCTTTCCTTTTGTTCGTTTTCTTTTGTTACACCTATTATGCCTCAGCTTTGCTCACACCTCAACGCTCTCTTGGAAATAGTGAGCCTTCTGCATCCGTACATAAATGGTGTCCAATAGTTGACTTATTAGAGAAGAGTAACTGAACTTCATTTTATTCATAGTATAATAATTATTACAACTTAAAGCCAATTAAGAACCTTGAAAGGAGTGCTTAGCCGCTCATAGTTACTGGGTATAACATTATTGGGTTTGAGATTTCTAGATAGAGAGATTTTCTATGCTAGAGTATTTTTGAGTAGAGAGCTCTGGATTCTATATATTTGAGAGTGTCTTAAAATGATAATAAGGCTTCCTTTTTTAGAATAAGGAATCCCTATTTACATGACTAAAATTATTATTTTACCTTTGCTTTAATAATTCATCTATTTTTCTACTTTAAAGGATAGCCATTACTTTTTTCCTTGGCACATGCTACCGACTAAGATGTGGGGTTTACATCTTTATTTCTTTTGTAGTCTTCTGCCGATAGTTTCTTTTCTTATTTTTCTTTGTCATTTTCTACCGACGGTTCCTTTGATGACGTTGATGATGACGCATCTTCATCTTCTCGATCTTTGATGCAGAGAATGCATATGTGGTCTTTGGTGGCTTTTCTGGCATAGAAGTAGAATACCTTTCTTGTTTCTTGACCAATTTCTAGGTTGTTGCAATTAAAATTGGTTTCATATTTGGTGATTTTTTCACCATCTTCTTCCGATAGAGCCATGCTACTGTGAGAAATGATAATGACTTTACTAGTTGAATAATTTACTTTAATCTCAGTACAATTGTCAATCTTCCTGAGTTCATAGTACATTTAGCTTAGCATTTGTCCTCTTAATACACAGAGTTCTTCTATGTTGAATTATTTTTCTAAAAGTGCCCTTGGTTTGGGAACGTCTCTTTTTGTGTTGAAAATTCCTATTTTGATGAAGTGATAAGGACTAGTACTTCCTTTCTCATTCCAGTCTATTAATGAACTGAAAAATCTAAGATAAACAAGTTTATCACCTACTTTAATTTTTCTTTTGAAATTCTTAATTGCTTTTTTAAAATTTTCTGGAAAATAATTTAATTCATTTAAATTAATTCCTGGTTATATATTTTCTATTAATTCTGCATGAAATGCTTTATACACAAATATTGGATCAGCTCCTTCCAATATATTGAATTTACTTCCTGTAGGAAATTTCTTATTTGTAGTATAGAATTTCATATCTTCAATATATTTTTGGGTAGATTTTATGGCCAAATTATAAAAACTCAACCATTATAGTTTGCTGAGGTTTCTATAGTGATCCTTTTCTTCTTCAATGATTGGAATAGTTTTAGAAGATGTCTCCCTAAATAGTATTAGGAGATGGCTCCCTAAATAGTATTGAATGTTTTACTATTTTTGATGTCTCTGGTGAAGATGTTTCTCTAAATATTACTGGAGGCCTTACTATCTTTCTAAGATTTGTCAATCTACTTGGAGCTGTTGATTGTTATTGTAGTGTTGTAGAATAATTTCTTACTATCTCCTCTAGAGTTATTAGTTTCGGTGTTTTGTAGTTGGTATAACTACCATCAACTTCTATTATATTGGTGAAAGCTCTATGAGTTACTCCACTAATTCCTAGAATAGATTTGCTAGCTTCTACCCAGTTGTTGTAAATTCCTAGTTTTGGGCCATTATAGACCACATAAACTTTTTTCTATTGTTCTTTTTCTACCTCATTTGCCCAATTGAGCTTTGTGGTTTCAGAAGTTTTTTGTGAACTATTAGGTTCTTCCTTTTTTAATAGAGATTCCTCGTTTGAGGTTCTGGTCTCTAAAGGTTGTTTTGAACAATTTAGTTCTTCCTGTTTCTTTCCTGTCTCCATAAGAGATTTCTCGAGATATAGTAACTTGAGTTATTTCTATAGGATTTTTATCTCCTTTTCTTTTATCTTGATTTTGATATCAAGATGTTCCATTCCTGAAAGTATAAAAATAGTTAGAGGTGTTAATTCTCTGGTAAGAGCATCAACTAAGCTATTTTTATGTCCTGGAAGATGTTCAACATCAAAAATGTAATGGTTGAACCATTGTTGCCATCTAACTAGTCTTCCTTGTTTGTAATCACCTGCAATATTAGTTCTTAAGAAATAACCAAAATTCGTGTTATCTGTTCTAACAATGAATCTAGAGCTTATGGCATATATTACAAATTTCTTAATAGCCTTTTTAATAGCTAAATATTCTTTTTTATTACTATGATAATTTAATTTTGAACCTTGGAAAAATCATGATGTATATCTACAAAGATATTCATCTTTGTCATCTATTCTCGCTTTAAGAACTGTTCCCCAATATTCTTGTGAAACATCTGTTTCAATTATCATCTTATCATCTGATAGTGGATGATATAAAGTTGGTAAATTTTTTACCTTGGTTTTTACTCTATCCATATATAGAGTATCTTCTTCTGTCCATTTTCAAATATGATCTTTTTTCAATTTTGCTTGTAATGGTTTTCTCATTTTTGCAAGTTTCTTGATGTAAGCTTCTACATATGTTAAACATCTTAAAAATCTTTATAATTGGTTTTTATCTTTTAATTCACTAGGAAAACCTTGAATATTATTTAGTATATGGGGTTGTAGGTTATGTTTTCCATCTTCAATTTCCAACCCTAAGTATTTGATTTTTTGTTGACCAAGTACTGCTTTCTTTTCAGAGAGCTCAATGCCTTCTTTTCTACATTCTTGCAATATGTTGATAATATCCAAATAATGTTTATTTAATTCATTACTAAAAACCAAAATATCATCTATATAAAAACAATAAATATCTTGTAATTTCTTAAAAATATTATCTATATATCTTTGAAAAATACTTGGAGCTTGTTTTAACCCAAATGGTATAACTGTCCATTGGAATTGTCCTTGTGGGCAACTAAATACTATTAATTTTTGGGATTCTTCATCCAATCTTATTTGCCAAAATCCATTTTTGCAATCAAAACTCGAGAAGCATTTCTTTTCTTTTATTAGTGATAGTAGTTCTTCCTTTTTTGGAATGAAGTATCCATCATAAATGGTTTCTTTATTCAGTACTTTAAAATTTATTACCATTCTCTTTTTTCCTCTTCTTTTCTCAACTTCTTTTTCAACTAAGAATACTGGACTAGAGTGAGGTGAATTACTTGATATTATGACTTTTAATTCCAAAAGTTCTTCAATTTGTTTTATAAAATTCAATCATGTCTTTTGGAGTATAAATCATTGATTTTACTCTTATGATCTTGTTAGGATCTCTTAACTTTATATTGACTATTGTTTTAGATTTATTTATTTTTTGATCCAAAGGATTTTCTGAACTAACTGTTTTTAATAGTCTTCTAATGCATGTTAGGGTTTTGTCTTCCTCTATCTCATTAAGAAAAGAGTTTTGTTTTTCTTCTATATCTAATGAAATATTTTCTAAATAAGGTTTTTGTTGGTTTTCTATCTCACCACGTTTTCACTTTTTATATTGTTGCATAAAAGTTGGGTTTGAGATAGTTAAAACTTTTCTTACTTTAGAAACATATATGGTATCTCCTTCTAAGGTTGTGAGACTTATTTTGTCAGAATGTTGTGTGAAGGGTTGATATAAATTTAAGAAATTATTTCCTATTAACAAATATACTCCTGTTTCTTGTTGATTTATGGTAGGAATGTTAAAGTTTTCTCCTCCTATCATTATATCAGTATCTTTTAGTACCTGATTGAGTTTTATTGTAGCATTATTAGCAATTCTTAAAATTAAATCTTTTGGTGCTTGTTTCCAGTTGTCTTCTGGAAATACATATATACTAGCTACTCACATACTAGCTTCTGTATCTATATACGCATGTAAATGATAAGTATTATAACCTTTAAATTTTAGTTCTACTTTAATGTAAGTACTATTTAGATTTGTAATACTATACAAATCATTCATCTTCTGATGAAGAATATTCAAGATTTGAGTGTTCATATTCTGAGTCGGTTATTTCTTCCTCAATTTCTTCCAATAGATAGATACTGTAACTATCATCTATATCAGATTTTTCGATCGGTTCTAATTTCATTTTGAAAGCTTCTTCTAAGATTTTTGCTTTTTGTGAAAATTCATTTTTAAATTCTTTTTTATGTTGAAACCTGCTTGGACATTCATTAGCATAATGTCCTTTCTCGTTATAGATCCAACATCTACATTTTTCTTTCCTGAAGGGCAATAATTTTTTTCAAAAGGTTTATAAATCTTTCTTCTAAAATATTTTTTCTTGTAGTTTTCTCTATTGAATCTCTTTTTTTATTTTTGGAAATTTTGTTTTCTGAATTTATATTTTTGTTTATAAGATTTTATGTTACATTCATATTTCCCTGGTATTCTAAAATTTCTTGTATCACAACAAATTTTATTATTTCCTCTTATTTGTTTATATTCTTTTCTATCATGGCATTTTATAATGATCCAATATTTAAGACTTCTTATCCTTCCTCCTAGAGTATCTGGTATAGTTTTTTATTCCGTTATTCCCAATTTTCTGTTAAAGTTTTATATAATGTTCCAGGTAATTTTTGAAAAAAACATTTCTTTATAGATTGTTTGTATAGAGGGTGGTAATTTATGGTAATATATTTCATATTCACAAATAAAAGAATATATATAACACATGTTACAAATTTCCATATTTGTTAGATGCCATTTAGCTTCATTGATTTCATTTTCACTGGATTCAGTGATAGTCCTTCCTTTATCTTCTCCAATAAATTCTTTGTATATTTCATTTATTACTGTATCCAAGTATTCTCTTCCCATGGAAGCATTTCCTTGAATTAATAAATGTTGTTGATTTGTTAAGTTTGAAAACCAAACTTTTACATTTCTTGTCATTTTATGTGCTATAAGCACTCTACAAGTTGAAAGATTTGTCTGGGTAGTTTGAGAAGTTTGTATAAGTACATTCATCCCACTAGACCATTCATCTAAGGCTTTTTTCCTATCTCTTATACAATCTAAATGTAGAAGTTCAGATTTATAATTATCATGGAGTTTGAACTCTGGTGGAATACTACCTCTAGTTCCCCAATGCAACCCTTCCTCCATTTTAGGTGGTTGTCTTCTTCTAGATATAATATCAGGTTGTTCTGATCTTTGCCTATTTTTCCCCCCTATGTGGGTCAGATGTTCCATCTTGGTAAGGGACTAGTAATGAAATTGGTTTCATATGACATTTTGAGGTCATGTTTTTTGGTTCAGAATCAGTTTCACTGATTATTGTCATATCATCTTCTTCTTTGTTAGTACAAAGTTTTCCATTATAATGTTCTTCTATTTCTTCATTGGTTAATGTCAATAATCTGACCAATGTTTTTATATCTTTATTTTCAAGATCCATGAATTTTCTTTCTAATTTTTTTTCTATATTCCATTAAATTGGAATTATCTCTTTATTCTTAGATTGTTCCTCATTTTTCCTTTTCTCATTTTTAGGAATCAAAGAATCTGATTTCCTCGGTGGTTCTTCTTTTAATCCTTCTAAAGGATCATATTTATAACCTATTATTTCATTATCCTTATATATGTTGTATATATCTTTTCTTAGTTCTAAAAATTTCTTGTACATAATTTGTTGTAGTTTATTATAACCACGTTCCTTTATTTTCTTTAGTAATTCTGTTTGTATATCTATTATTTCCTGTAAATATTTTGTGTTTGATTCTTGGACTAGATCAATTTCCTCTGTTAATATTTGTACAGTTTTAAATAATATTACTTGATTTTTTGCTACACCTACTAGGCTTCTATTTATTTCTAAATGTATATTTTTTTATTTTATCTCTAAACATTATCTTTTCTTAATATACAATCATGAACTAATGTCTTCATTATTTTAACTTCATTTTCTAGTTTTTTAACTTCTTCTTGATTAAAAGTTTATCATTCATGATCTATAAAAGTAAATATTTGCATGTTATTAGTTTTAACAACATTACTATTTCTTCTTGTTATTAAGGTTTTTTTTTATATCTAATTTCTATTCTTCTGGTATTTCAAAATCTGTTAGTATTTCTGGTTTTATTATTTGTCCAAATTCCTTAAAAGTTTTATCTATTTCTATGAATTTATTTTGTCTATATATTGAACTATTATGACTATTTGTTAAAGAATATATCACTAGATAATGTATTAAAAATGAATGATTTCCTTTTTTCATTAAATCTCCTCTTTTAAATTCATAAGCTAGACTTAATACTTGATTTAGATTTTTATCATGTATATTTATAGCAAATCTAGGGTATGTTGTAAATTTTAGTTTTTGGTATCCTAAATTACCATGGATCATTCCTAATAAAGCATCATATCTATTTATTACTCTTTTATCTAATAATGTTATTTTTATCGGTGTATCTATTCCTTCTCTAAAATGAGATTTTATTAATATTTGAATTCCTCATAAATGGATGTATCCAATCTTTATCTTTTTGGAGAATTTTTGATAATTTGTTTAATATAATTTCTTTATTGATTAATGGTATATTATATATTCCTTTTATATCTGTAATTTTAATACTCATTTTTTATTACTTATGACATAATAGATTATATTTTTTCTATTCTTAATAAAAATGATGGTCTTTATATTCATCCCCTTCATTATAATTTAATTTTGTTTTTTAAATTTTTTTAAATTTCTTTTTACTTATTACCATTTCTTGTAAAAAACATTATGAAATATCTTCTGTTTTTATGTCTATTATTTCTTGGTTTATTTTTTCTTCTTTTATTTTGAGACTTTTTTTAACCTTAGGAATATTTTTGATGAATGTTAAATTTAACTTTTGTTATGTTTTGATGGGTATTTATGAATTTTTTAAAACCTTCAAATATTTTTAAAGATTTCTTAAACTATTTCTGATTTTTTGCCTCCTAAAAAACAATCAATCTTATGTTTTTTTCAGACCGGTTTGAAAAAGAGAAAAAAACCAGCAACCCACACCACCACCAGTGCCTTATCAATCAGCCACCTTTGTCGTCGGCCTCTCTCACCAGTGCCATCAGAACAACCATCACCCATAAACACCCCCGACGTTCTCACCACCTCTTCAATGTCGCCGGCCATTCTCTGTTCAGAATAACAGCTATCAGAGATTCAGGTCTCGTGCAGTCGCGAAGTTGTGGAGGAGGCTCAAACCAGAAACATGCAGTTGCCGCTCTTCCATTCCCATCGCCTATATTTGACATCTGGCACCACTGTTGACTCGGGTTGTCGATTTCTTTTCACCAACTTCATCATTGTCGGCTTGTCGCCGTTTGTTACCATATATGCCTGCAACAGCATGACTGATCAAGCTCTCAATCAAATTTGGATAACGTATCCGGTTTGGTCTTGTCAATTCTTATCAAGATCTAGTTCGGTTCATCATTGTTAAATCCAGGTACATTCCAGTGAACCCAACCCAGTTCATAAGCACAATGAAAATGTAGTCAATTAGGATTTAGCTAAATTTTTATAGAATCAAAGTTTTTTACAAATCTAAGGATTTTAATAGATTTTTAAAACTTTAACATGTAATTTATTAAATTTTAAAAAAATTTAATTAAAATTTATTGATATTTTGATAGATTTAAAATTTTAAAATGTCTACAAATATTAATAGAATTTGTTAGAATTCAAATTATATTATATTATATTATATTATATTATATTATATTTTTAAAAACTTTATATAAATTTGAATATATTTATATGATTTTTTAATAAATTTTTATAATCTTCTAGAAACTTTTATAATATTTTGTATTTTTTATTATATTTTAATTATTTTATAATTTATTAATAAATTATTTATAATTATAAAAAATATTCAATATATTATTAAGAATTTTATTTAAAAATTTAATAAAACCTATACTCTTCTTTAAGCTAGAAAATATGCAGAGTTTTCACAAAATCAAATACATGCTTGCGTTAATTGAAAAATAACATGTATCTAATTTAGTTTATTGTAAAAATAATTATTGTAATATCATTAGTTCCTAATAGTTATTAAAATAAAATTGTATTAAGAAAATTATTTTTTTAAAGTTAATGTTCGGAAATTTAAAAAAAAAACTTATATTCAATTATATAATCAATTTTTAGGCTACTAGGTGGTAACTATAAAAATAGAAGTCAAGAGTTAAGAAAAAAATAAGAAGATAGAAAAAATATGAAAACAATAAAAAAATAAGTAAAATAAGTGAAAAGAGTTAAAAAAAAATCATAAAATATCTCAGGAGAGAAGATGTTATTGGTGGTACACTTTGTTTATACATACAAATGTTTAAAATCTTCAAAAATCTATGATTAAGTGAAATTTTTAAAAGTCACTCACGATTTGAATACCCTAATAATTTTGTAAACTTTTAAAGTAGTAATTAAATATACCTAATTTTGTAAAGACTTTTATAAAGTTTTAATCTTTTTAATTAAATATAGCTTGTTAGGTTTATGTTAGTATTGTCGATATTTGTAAAACAAAACGTATAATTATAATCTTAATTTCTAGGTGTGTCTTAGAAGAATATTTCAAGTCGTAAAACTATCGCGCCTCAACTATCACATATCATGTATATTTCTATTCATATGCATGTTAGATTACATATCAGATACAATAAAAAAAATATGAATTTGAGTCACTCAATCGATTGAGTGTATACTGGATCGATTGAGTAATGAACCTGATTAATTTGATTTTAATATATGATTAGATCAATCAATGGATGTACTCGATCGATTCACTTGTTTTAAAATATTTGTTAAACGTATTCTGGATGGATTGAGTGGATTTTCGATCAATCAGCCAATGTACTCTATTGATCGATCGAGTAACTAGCTTTCAGTTTTTTAAAACATATTTCTAATACGCTTTGGATTCACTTTTTACCATATTGCTTTTATTTCTTAAACATATTTTAATTAATTTTATGGACAACATGGTAATTACACTTTAACCTAACGTGCTTCAAAATATTCTATAAATACAAAGCTAAGTATACTTTTAGAAACAATCACACAAGAGTATTCTTGAGCGTTATTCTCTTCATCTTATTTTCTCTCTTGCTTTGTATATGTAAGATCATAATTCTTTAGACTTCTTTATTTAGTTAATCTATCAAACATTAATGGTTATATTTGATTGATTAATAAGCCTAATTGGTTTATGATATTTTGATCATATGTTCTTATAGTTTTTTCTTTATATTTTTTCTTGAATTATTAGATTAAATAACCGTGTGTGTCAAATAATTATTTGGTTTGATTATTAATATTTAAAAAAATTATCTTTATTTAAATTGTGCTTAAACTGATTATTCTAGAGTTCTTAGTTGTTTTCGATTTATTTGATATATTATTTAAATAAACTAGTTAGAGTTGTTCATTATTGAATTTTCTCTATGACACATCCTTTCACTTGTGTTTATGTACTAATCTATCATGTGATAGCGGTGTGGGTTTGATTAACTCACAAAACTCGAGTTTATCAAAACACTGGTCAAGATCCGCATGTCTATCTTGTAGAGACTGTAATCAAAATAGCGTCTTGTAAGTAGGTTACTTAGGGGCATCACTTGGGTGGGTAGTTTGAGTCTTAGCTTTTTAACTAGATGCTTATTTTTCATAGTGGATAATTAGGTAGTCCGGTAGATCGATGATTTTTTTCTTAGGTCATTGTTGTGGCATAAGTTGTTTTTAACTAAAACTATCGTGTGTTAATATTGTTTGGCTACTTATTAATTTTTAATTTGCTATACTTCCGCTGACCATATATTTAGATCCATAACTAAATGAACTTTCACAACTAAACTTTTACAAATTCTTAAAAAGTCTTAAATGAATACACATAAACTTTTTGATAAGTACTTAAAAAGCACTCACATTCTGTGATTTTACTATGTTTAATTGAAATAAATAGATTTGATTATAGTGATTCACCTAGTGGTTTGATGATAAGACTCATCACTCCCCCGTTTCAAGTCATAAGTTTGAATAATATAAAAGTATCATTTGATAAAAAAAGAATAAATTTGATTATATATAGTATTTTATTTGATTATATATAGCATTTTATTTGATTATTATATTTTATGTATGTTTAGCTTCAAAAGAGATAAATATGTTAACATACGGAGACACAACATTTGGAGAACTCAAATAGTATTCTAAGAGCTAAAAAGACAAGACATGTAAGCCTTACATTAAGAAGCAACCAATATGCACGAAAAAATTAAAAACAAGCAATGTGTGCCATGGCAGACACCTCTCAGGAAGATTTATCGAGGATATTGAATTTTTCGTGCTATAAAGAAGAAAATGTGTGCTACAGTGCAGTTCTTTAGGTCAAATTATGCCAGTAATGTTTGGCTTCGTGTTACAGCGTGATAAAAAGTATGCCGCAACACGTGATATTATTTTTTTACTCTAAACCATGTTCATCAAATTTTCTTATAAATAAAATAATGTATTTCATTAGGTAAATGACTTTTTTTATACAATTGGCCAGTCGTATTTTAGTTTTAGTTTAGATCCAATTTCAAAAGTCATTCCACTTAATGCAAAAAATTTGTATTATAAAAACCTTTAAGTGCATGAATCACTTATAATAAGCAACAAGTATACTCCAAATGTCAGTCTCTCAAAGAATTGTATTGATTTTAGATAATTTTTCACTTTGTTTAAAAACTTAAACGTACTATAAACGAAAAATAAAACCTAAACATTTTATCACAATAATTTAGTATTAGAAATCCTAAACTAATAACAAATAATAAAATAACTAAATATAGACTCAATTTAAAGAAAATCAAGATAGATAATAATTTTAGATAAATGGATAATTTATGGGAACTTTAGGTAGTTAACCATGCTTACTTAGAAATATTTAGGTTAATTAAAATATAAATTTAGATTATTGATTTTTTCTTTTAAATATGAAAATGCTTTTGGTAGAGATCATTCTCTTTGTCAATCCAACCAATTAATGTCCTATGATCGGGATGCTTAATTGATTGATTAAATTCTTCCTAGTGCCTAATTAAGGAAATAGCAAACTATTTAACTCAACCCTCTTGATCAAGTCATTAATTTAAACATCTGCTCAAGCTATCTAAATTAATTCTAGTTGATGTGTGTGGAACCTAATTCTCAATTTTTTAATCTATTATAAAGAAAAATGGATAATAAATTATTTATAAATAAATCTTATAATAAATCTTGAATCAAAAAATAATTTCTATTTTTTTAATTATAAAAGTGTTCACCAAAATATTATATATAAACATGACAACAAAGCTAAATTTTTATTGTAAAATCAACGAGATATACTTAAATTAATATCCATGATCAATGATTTAAAATTAGCATTTATTCAATAAAATATAAAAAGATTAATGTAGAAATAAAATACTACAAATCATATCTAAATACCAATAATAGATGGATGATGTTTTTCCCGCTCTAAAATTGTAATCTTAATCTTTAAAGTGTTTTTAAATTTCTATAAATCTTATATTCTTTTCTTTAATTTAGTTTGCCTCTTATTTGTTATAGTCTAATATATCTTTTGTCTTTGAAATACTAAAAAACTATTCTATGGTTGAATAAAAATTGTATATGAAAGCTATTGATCTTAAAAATCTAATGTGTTTATTTATAGGAAAATTTGATGTACAAGGCTTGAAATCAAAGAAAATGTACGCGCACAATGGCATGCGTTTTCTCTACTACGACATAGAGCTTGATTACACTCGCACAATCCAACTTGAGAGGGCCTCATAGTGGCACACTATTTATCACGTCATGGCACAAAATTTTCAACTTAGCTAGTAGAATTCTTAAGAGGTGTGCACTATAGCACACTTTGTTTTTGTTGAATTTTGCTTTAACTCTTAGGAGGCTATTTGAGTACTCCAAGTGTAGTATTTTCATGTGTTACATGTTTATCTATTTTGAAACAAAAAACACCTGAAATACAACAAAACATACCTATGAATCCAAACAGATAGATTTGCATAAGCAATTAAATAAAATGATATAATCAAGCCTATTCATTTCACTTAAGCATAATAGAAACATGGAATATGAGTGCTTTTCCTACACTTATCATAACCTCTAACCAACTTCTTGCTAGTCTCTAGCAAGTAAAATGATCTAGAAAACTAAAACAAAAAAATAAACTAAACTATATTAACCTAAATCATTTTGGTAGATTGATACAGTTGCATTTAGTATATGCAATAAGCATTTAGTATATGCAATAAGCATTTAGACCTCTGTGTGGCCCTAGTGAAAGAGTTAAAGTCTCGTGATGGTTTCAGTGATGATATCCACAAACATCCTAATATGCAAAAATTAAAACTAAAAATAATTCACATGAAAAAATAGAAAGTAGAACAAAATTAAAACTAAAATCAAACTTAAATTAATAAAAATCGTGTTTTAGTTTCTTTTCAATTCATAATTAAAATCTTAAGCACAAATTTGTCAATCATCTCAAAGGATCAAGGTTCATCATGCAAATAAGTTACACGTCACAAAATTCATGCCCCAGTACAAAAACATATCAACATTGGCTCACTGAAACCTAATGTTAAGAACCAAATTTGCTTCGAATCTATTCCTTACAAGATATACTCTCATTATCACACTAATCCTATGGGTTCAAACACTCAAAAAATTATATACGAACATAATGTAAAGAATAAAAAAAAGGTTTGCATATATTTATAAACAAGAAAGGCTCAAAAGTGTATAACATGTATCTTATGAAAGGAATCAAATGCTAGAAGCATGAAGATATCACATTACTCACATCATACATCAATCGAAAGCACTAAAGAAAATATCAAGTATGTGCCTTAAGATAAATAAAAGTGCTTTTGATATCAAGGGATTATTTTTCATTTTTGTAATAACCATCTTACTACTTTCAAGAATTTAGGGTTATCGTATTTAGTTATACCATTTTTCTCTTTTTTTTATTCTTTTTTATTCTCTTTTTTATTAGAGAACAGATATATATATACGATGAGTGACTATTTTGACTCTTTTTTCTAAGGGAACTTTATATATATATATATATATATATATATATATATATATATATATATATATATATATATATATATATATATATATATTTTGGTCTAGAAGTCAAGTATAAATGAAGATAGGAAAACACTTTCAATTTATACTCAAATCATTTAATCTAAGAAATGAAAATAAGTACATGATATTTCATTATATGTTTAAAATCCTAACATTTAATGAAAAACCTATAAAGATAATCTAATAATTTGAAATAATAGGAAAAAAATTTAACAGAGTCAAAGGAAAATCATCAATCATATTAAAACGATATAGGCTCAAAAATATCTCACAAGGTATTCTCTACTATTTGATTCCTATATACCAAATTTGGGTTTATATCAATTTCAATGTCCAAGCATGAAACATAAACTATGAATAGAACTAATTCTTACAATAATCTATGAACATGTTTAAGACATCAAACAAACAATGCATATACTCAATTAATTAGCTTGTATTAACTAAAAGCATGATAATTTTGTGTCAATTTTTGTAAATGTCCCTAATTAAACTAATAACTTTTTTGAACGTTTCTTATGTCTTAGGATCCAACAACTCCACAACTCTATATGGAAATATTTGGGCAACTATGAATGATCCACACCACCTTGATTGTAATTTTCTTGGAAACAATCTCAAATGAGAGTTAAATAGAAGAATTTTCATACCAAGAAGAAAAGACTTATGAACTAGGCCTTTATCGTGAAAGAGATTAATGTGCTCTTTATGTATCTTTGCATTTTTGTAGGCTTTGTCCCTAATCTCTTCAGGCTCAATAAGTTAGAGTAGTTGCTTCTCTCTTGCTTTACTCATACCCATGTTTTTCTCCTTAATTTCCCAATATGTCATATGCTCAAGTCTAATGGGTAGATGACACACATTCCCAAAGATTAATCGATAAGGGCTTATCCTAATAGGTGTTTTGTAAGCCATGCGGTATGCCTATAAGGCATCATTCAACTTTATTGCTCAATCCTTCCTTAAAGGTCACATAGTGCATTCCAAAACCCTTTTGATTTGCCTATTGCTCACCTCCACTTGACCATAAGTTTATGGATGGTATAGAGTTGTCACTTTATGTGTGATGTTATACTTCTTCAGTAACCCATCAAAAAGATTATTGCAAAAATGGATCCCTTCATCACTAATTATTACTCTAAGCATCCTGAACCTGCTAAATATGAAACTCTTCAAAAGTTTTACAACAATGTTAGCATCATTCATTTTAATGGGTATAACTTCAACCTATTTGGACACATAATTAATGGTGACTAAAATGTATTGATAACCAAAAGATGGGAGAAAGGGACCTATAAAGTTAATCCCCCATAAATAAAATAATTCAACAATTAAATTAGATGTCAAAGTAATTTAATTACTTTTCCTATATTACCGCTCCTTTGACATATATCACAATCATGTAAAACATTTGAGCATTGTTAAACAAAGTTTGCCAATAAAATCCAGATTGTAATACCTTAACACTACTACAAAAAGAGGTATTTAAGTTGATATATAAAGTTAGTTTTTGGTAAAAACCAACATATAAGGAATTTAAAGTCGATTCGGTGTAGAATCGATGCTATTCATATAGTTCATAGCATCGATTGACATGTTAAACTGACGCTACACGTAGGACATAACGTCGGTTGACATGGTGAATCGACGCTATCCACGTGTGTAGCATTGGTTGACATGTAGAACTGACGCTACACACGTGGATATTTCCTTTTCTCTTATTTTTTCCCTAGATAGAAATTATTCCAAGCGCTGCATAACTCTCAAAAACTCAAAACCTCCTCCACTCTTTCTCATTTTTTGGCTACCTATGACCACCAATTCAAGCGCCGGTTAATGGGTTTTCTTCCTCTCAAACTTATCTTTTAGATCCCCTATTTTTTTGAGCAAAATATTCAAATTTTTTATACCCATTTTTCACTTACAAAACATAATTTTTTCTTCATTTCCTTCATTTTGTCACTTCATTTACTCTTGAAAGTATTTCTATTAATCCTATGCACTTATTATTCATATTTTTTTCTGTTATTATGTGTATAAAGTTTTGTATTATATATGTAGGTTTTGTATTATAACATCAGGAGATGAATATGATGATCTTGAATAACATAGGACAACACCATGGTAATTTTTCTACTATTAATTAATATTTTATTTTTCAATTATTTGTATTATTTAAACTATTTGTTAAACAGATTTTGGTTTTTTTCTACTATTATGTAGTGATCGAATACATGTTTTAATTTGAGTATAATAGAAAATGAGTAAATTTTATAAAAAAAAAATTAAAAATTTAAAGTCAGTTCAACGCGTGAACCAAATTTAAATTTTAAGTCATTTCATTTAAACTTGGTTCAGCAAATTGAATTTAAATTGGTTTAAAGTCAGTTTTTAACCGACTTTAATAGTCCGTTTTGTAGTAGTGTAAGGGCTGTTTTATTACCATAAAAATGGTCTCTACAATGAAGCTTATGAAAAAAGCCAAAATTCTCTCATGCTCTTCCTCAAGCACAAATATCTAGTTGACTTAATCTTGACCAACTTTGAATAGATAGGGGTAATCCCAGAAGGAATGTGAAAACCTTTTCTTTTCCTAAAAAGAAATATTAGGCCTCAAAGTACCATGGGTTTGGACCTATTATAAATAATTGTTCATTAGGAAAGGCCTCAATGGTGTCTTCTTTACTCTCACTCTTAATAGAATGAAACTCATAAATTAACCTAGACAAAAGATCAACTATTACATTTTTGTTACCTTTGTTATCTTTAATCTCTACGTCAAATTCTTACAAGAGTAAAACCCACCTAATTGGGCTTGGCTTAGCATTCGATTTACTTAACAAATATCTCAAAGCAGCATGATTAGAAGACATAATTACTTTAACCTTACCAAGTAGACCTAAATTTATCTAATAAAAAAACAACATCCAAGAATTCTTTTTTAGTGGTAGAATAATTAATTTGGGCATTGTTTAGTGTTTTGCTAACATAATAAATGATATATAAGTGCTTATCCACTTTTTGATCCAAAACAGCTCATATAGAAAAATCAAAAGAATCACACATTATCTCAAACGAGAGAGACCAATCAAGTACCATAATGACAAGGATATAAGTTAATTTATCTTTCAAAGTATTTAAGGCAATAAGGCAATCATCATTAAAATCAAAAGGAATATGTTTTGATAGCAAGTCACATAAATGATGACTTATTTTAAAAAATCTTAAATATATCACCTATAGAAACTCGCATGTCTTAAGAAGCTCCTAATCTCCTTAACAGATGTAAGGGTGGTAGCTTAGTAATTAACCTAATTTTTGCCTTGTAAACCTTAATTTCCTTCCTAGAAATTATATGTCTTAGCACAACCACCTGTTGGACTATAAGATGGCTTTTTTTTCTAAGTGTCAGATTACATTGAATGTAACATTCTAAAACAAAAGTCAATTTATAGAAGCAATCATCAAATGAGGTTCCAAAAATAGAAAAATCATCCTTAAATACCTTAATCAATTTTTCCACATTGTCTAAGAATATTGACATCGTTCATCTCTGAAAAGTGGTTGGGGTATTATACAACTCGAATGGCATTCTTCTGAAAGTGAAATTCTCGAATAGACATATGAATGTGGTATTTTCCTAATTCTCTAGTGTAATAGGTACCTAATAATGACCTGAATGACCATCCAAAAAACAATAGAAACCATGCCTAGCTAAGCTCTCTTGCATTTGATCAATGAATAGAAGGAGAAAGTGATTCTTTTTAGTGAACAAATTCAATTTTCTAAAGTCTATACACATTCTCCATCCTGTGATTATCCTAGTAGACATTAACTCATTTTTATCATTTTTAACCACTATGATTTCAGATTTCCTAGGTACCATATGAACTAGACTAACCAACCAACTATTAGTAATTGATAAATAACTCCTATTTCTAAGAGTTTTAGAACTTCCTTTTTAACCATATCTTGCATGACTAGATTTAGTCTCCTTTGAGCCTCTCTTACTAGTTTAGTATTATTATCTAGATTAATATTATGCATACAAATAGTTGGACTAATGCCTCTAATATCCTCGATGCTCTAACCTATGGATTTCTTGAATCTCTTAAGCTCACTCACAATTTCTTTTTCTTGGGTTTGGGTCAAAGTGGATGAAATACTAACATGGTAGTTATCCACTCTCCCAAAAACACATACCTTAGGTGCTTAGGCATTTCTTTTAGATCTTGCTTGGATGGAGTGGCCTCTTTCCCAGGTGAAGAATTAAATAAGTCTAAGGGTGTACTAGATTATCCTATAAGTATGGAACTATCTAGCATCTCATGATACCTCTTATTTTCTCATCTAATTTTTTTTACTTTTTCAATAGTAAGAGCTATTTCCAATTTGTCTTCCAATATCTACCGCAGAAAAGTGTTATGAACAAGTGTATCCATGGAATCAATATAAAAACACTCATCATTGTCTACCAAGAAGTATTATATGTTCCATGTCTAAGGATGGGTTTTCTTGCATATCTAGAACCACAAAATCAACAGGTATTATTAACTTATCTACTTGTACAAATAAGTCCTTAACCACTCCCTTCAGATATTTAAAGGATCTATTTAAAAGTCGAATGGACATGGTTGTAGGTTTTAATTCTTCTAAACATAACTACAAGTAAATAGAGTAATACATCAAATTAATAATACCACCTAGATTAACCATGGCATTAGCTACCTCCTTATCCCTATAATGATGTTAATGATAAAACTTCTTGTGTCTTTCAACTTTGGAGGCAGATATTGTTGAAGCACAACACTAGCAACTTCCAACATTATAGCTCTCTCATTAAGTTCACACCTCTTCTTCTTAGTGTTTAATTCCTTAAAGAACTTTGCCTAAGAGGGCACATTCTTGATCACATCTAGCAAAGGCATTTATGTTAAGTTTAGAAAGTATAGCGAACAGATCAAAAAATTACTTATCTTGCTTTGATTCTTTCAACCGATGTGAGAAAGGTATTAGAGATTGATATAGTTTTAATGACTCTTATAATTTGGAAAGGTTAGTTGACTCTCTATTTTTCTTCAAAAGGCTCACCATGTTTTACAGTTATCTCTCCACCTTTTTGGAAGACTATATTTTCACCTTCCATTTTACTTGCACTAGATGGTAAATCATTAGAAATCTTAGGTAAAATTTTATTAACCACCTTATCACTTCGAAAGACTGTGATAACCTTCGCTTGTTCTATTTGATTGGGTAGCTTTCCTATCTCATACTTCTAAATATGCTTTGCAAATTTCCTCACTTGAACTTCCACCCTTTTTACCGAAGCCTCCAAGGAATCCAACGTCTAAGTGTTCTTAACCTATTTATCTCTACTTTGAATAAAGGCATAAGCTAGGTTATTATTTTCTTTCTATGAAAAGTTATGGTGATTTTGCCACCCAAAACTGTAAGTATTGGTAAATGGATCATTCCTTTAGGTTGGTACCTTTGCATAAGATTATCTTTTTGACTGGTACCTACAATATAATCACCTATAAAAGAACAAACATTAGCACCATGCCTAAATGTATCATAGACTCTTTATACCTGCTGATTTAACATTTTTTTAGTAGTGATAAGTTGCACTTGCTTAGTCAATTTTGCAAGTAGTATGGCCGTTTCATTTTTAGAGCCTATATCATTAACTATTATTCTTCTTCATGTAGCAATCTTTTATTGGAAAGTAATACCCAACATCTCATATAGCTCGTAAGTATGTTTTATTGTCTTTTCTCTTATAGCTCCTCTTATAGCATTATCAACCATGTACTAACATTGTTGTGTCAATGCATCATAGAAAAACTAGTTCTATAATTGTAGTAGGTAGTTGTGGTGTGGACATTGAATCAAAAGGAGCTTGAATCTATCCCAAGTTTCATAGAAGAGCTTTTCATTCATCTAGGAGAACATATCTATCATTTTTCTCAAGACGAAAGTCTTTTTATGGGAATAGAACTTACCCATAAACTTATTATAGATTGCCTCCCAAGTAGTTAAGGCACCTAGTTGTAGAGTTAAGAGCCAAGACTTAGCTTTATCCTTGATTGTGCATGGAAAACAACTCATCCTAAGCTGAGATTCATCAAGTCTCTATAATGAAAATGTTTACATAATAGTATAAAAATCTTTAATAAAATTTAAACTTTCTTTCTTAGGGATACCGTAAAACGAAGGCAACATGAAATAATAAATATTTTCAATTCATAATTCTTTACCGTCTTTCCCAACTGTACGTAACAAGTAGCAGTGCTAATGGTTGGCCTTGCATACTCCTTCATCATTATCTATCTATCTCTAGCATCACCCATGTATACTTGCACTTGAGGTTGTTTTCCTCCTTTGAGTGTCAATATCCATATTGTTTAATCTTGTGGATGTTTTCAATAGTAGGTATGAGTTCCTTTCTCAAGAATCTTCTACTTTGCATACACTAAAAAGAAAAAAAATCAAGGTAATAAGGAACTTAGCACTAAGCTGACCACTATCAGAAATACAAACAAAAGAAAAGAAAAATAAACAACTAAACTAGCAAATAAATTAAATAAGAGAAATAAAATAAACAAGAAACAAAAGTAATTAAAATATACAAAAAATAACTAAAAAATCAAAAAAGAAAAATTACGAATATTAACAAAGAGTTTTTAAGAATTTTGATAAATAATCTAAAATGTTAATTATTTGGTAATAGTGCTAAAAATTTGATGCACAAATTTTGTAATATAAAAAACTCGCAAATACACAAATCACTTATAATGAGTGACAAATATACTCTCAAAGTCGGTTTCTCAAGCAATTGTAGTGGTTTTATATATATGTTTTTACTTTTCTTAAAAACTTAAATGAGATATACACGAAAAATAAAACCTAAACATTCTATTATAATGGTTTGATTTTGAAAATCCTAAATTAATAACAAATAATAAAATAACTAAATATAGATTCAATTAAAACAAAATCAAGGTAGATTATAATTATATAATAATGGAGAATTTATAAAAAATTAGCTAGTTAACCATGTTTGCTTAGAAATATTTAGGTTAATTAAAATACAAACTTGGATTATTAATTTTTCTTTTTAAATATGAAAATTCTTTCTATTAGAATCATTTTCTTTGTTAATAAAACTTACTCATGTTTAATGATTAGGATGTTTAATTTATTGGTTAAATTATACTTAATGCTTAAATAAGGAAATAAAAAACAGTTTAACTGAATGCTTTCAGTCAAATCATTAATTTAAACTCTTATTCAAGCTGTCCAAATTAGATTAAGATAGTGTGTATGAAACATAATTTTAAATTCTATCATGAAGAATAAATTGTAAATAAATTATTCATAGTGTACTTGTGAACTCTACTCGCTCAAATACTAGAACATGACTCATTTTGGGGTTGAACTCTTACCCAAGCACCTCGAATAGTGTCTCATTAGGATCTTCTCGTTCTTTCACAATCTGGGTAGCCATAACTTGCGTTCCAAAGGTAGAAAGATTAGGATCTTCCTGAGGGACTTCGTCATCTTGAAGTATGCTAGGTGTGAACAATAGCTCACGAGAATTTATTAGCTCGTTCACATGTGAGGGCGATAGAAAGTCGTTAGAAACACGTTAGGAACTCATTGTGAAATCTCAATGGATCAAACATGAACTATAGATGAACACGATGAAGAACATGAAGAACACTATGCATATTCTTGGTTTGTTTGTCAACTCAGATTTATTTAGAACACCAAATTTCTTTCTCACATATAACGCCAAATGTTAAATCTGATTTTCACGCTAAATGTGTTTACAACTAAACTTAATGATCTAGATCTTGAAATATATCAACAAATGATCAAGGAAAATAACACCAGATGGTGTCGTATCAATTATGATGCTTAAATTAGTTCTCAAAAGATTTAACTTAATAAAATAAGAGAGGATATAAGTGTTTAAAGTTTCATAGAAAAACATATCTTGAAATGTGAATCAAGGGACGTTTTTATATAGTATTAGATTAAAGGCAATATTGTAATATTGTCTTGATTTATAGCATTAAAATAATATCAAAATAAGATCTTATTTTGTTATTAATCCATATAGTGATAATGTTACATATAAGAATATATTAAATCATAAATATATTTGAGTAAAAAAAATTATAAATATATTATTTATATTTAAATAAAAGGATAATTATTATAAATATTTTTAATTTAAATTCAAAGTATGTTGATTGCGCATTAATCATATATTAATTATACTAATTATACCTATTTGATTATTCAAAGGTGTTGTAGAACGATCAAAGGGTGTCACACTTATCAAGTGAAAATTTCCCCAACATTATATATACTATAATTATATTAAATTAGTATTTAAATTTAAATAATAAAATATAAATTTTAAATATCTATAATAATTTAATAATTCTCCAAGAAACTTTTTATTATTGTTATTCTCTCGATTGTGATTATAAATAATAAATTTTATTGAAAATACACAATTTTTTGGGATTTATCTTCTTAAAATTTTAATTATTTTTTGGGATTAACTTGTATTTCATGTAATATAACTCCCTACCCATCACTATGAACCCAAATTTAAATATAATTTGTGTAATATTTTCTTTATTTTATAAAAAAAAACTTTAATAATTTAAAAAAATTATGATAATAATTTACATACGAGTTTGAAGCTCAGTCAAACTTAATCGATCCGAAAAATCTAATATGTTCAAATTCAAATTGGTACCGGGTGATGTATATTGTGCATGTTCGTGTAATTTTTGTTCATGTTTGTATTAATGTTTTTGGGTCCAAATATAATTACGAAAAAATTAAATTATTTTTAACAAAACTGTTTATTTATAATGATAAAAAAATTTATTATTTATAAAAGTAAAAAAAAAATCAAATCAAAAAATAATTTTATTATAATTTTATACTGTGAATGTACTCAAAATTATCAACCCAATTTATGGAATCAATTTAAAAGTGAAAATATTTAAATTTAGTTCAAATTTAAAGGGATAAAATACATAATATTTTGAATCAATACTCAATCCTACCCTACTTGCATCTAATTTTAAGAAGGGAAAAAATAATAATAATAATTTACAAACAAAATCTTTGGATATTAGTATAATATCATTTATTGGACCCAGTGTTGACCCCTTGGTTTTTGTGGTTGGTATACGTGTATAAAATTCAAACACAGGCTTCCAAGCAGAGTTAATATAAAGCTAATTAATGTGTATTATTGTAAGATGTCTACGTATGAATGGTAAAAGAGGTGCCGAAATAATGGAAAGTAGCTTAAAAGTTGCAGCTAATAAGGGAAATATGAGGAACAGCTAAGTAGCTGCATATAATTTGTCTTATATATTGTTTTGTGTACTTGACTGAAGTAGATAAGAGCATCGATTACTTAAACTAATATGACTAGCTTTATTTCGTAATACAATAATATATTAATACATCGATCTGAGATTATGTTCTCTTTCATTGTAAATAAGCTTTTGCATTGATTGTTTATTAATAAAATATAAAAACCGGGCATTCCACTAAAAAAATTTGGGCACTTTTGTTGATCTCTTAATGTTGGAAGATATTTGAAGCCCACGTATGAAAATAATTTGAAAAAATAAAAAAATAATTCATAAAATTTATAAAAATAAAAATATAATCCTAATAATATTTAATAAAATTTAATTGAATAACGTTGGATCAAATTAAAAAGTATTTAATTTAAAATTATGTATCATATTTTTTAATAGTCAAAATATATAAATTTAACGTAAAAAAAATTATTTTTTTAATTACAAATTAAAAGCTTTGAAAATTATATTTTTTTGTTTTATTATTATTATTTTTTAGTTTATTTTATAATTTATTTGTCATTTTAAATTTTCAATGTATAAATTTTATTAAATTTAGATGAAAATAAGAATTTTAATGTATAAATTTTATTAAATGAGATTAAAAATTATACTTTATAAATAAATTAAAATAATTATAATTAATTTTCTAATATGCATTACTGCATAACCTACTATTATAATAATATATACGAAGAAAATGTTGTTTTATATTAGGATGAAGAAATGATCAAAAAGGAAATATTAAGATTAAGAATATTGATATTGCCACACTTAATTGTGGTCAAATTATTATTTGTTTATATATTAAATTATCAAATTTTTTAATTTCATAAAAAATTATAAACATTATGAAAATAATAAAAATAATGTAAAATATTTTTTATAAATAAAATAAGTTTCATTCATTTAAATAAAAATACATTAAACTTTTTAAATGAAAATTTGAAAATCCACCGAATCATTAAAACCTATTTGTAGTCGGGGATTATTTTTTTTTATCGAACCTTCATTTTGCTTTTCTTATCGTCAAATATGATAATATTTCTCCTAGTTTGATTGTGAGAATGAAAATATGATAGGAACTGAAAATGATAATAAAAATATTATTATTATTATTAAGTAAATAAATTAAAATAATAATAAATATTATGATAAAATTTATAAAATTATAAATAAAATAAAATTAAAAATAAGAGTTTTTTGTTTTGAAATGAAAAAAATAATAAATAATTTTATAAATATGTGAGAAAAATATAACATTCTAAAATATTTTTGAAAGGTGCGAAAAGATTAAGCATTTTTATTTCTATTGGAATACTTTATATTTATTTTAGATTGAAAGTTAAACCAAAAATAATAATTTTTATTTTATGAAAATTAATTTATAAAATTATAATTTTATTTTTATGAGAATATTTATTATTTTATGTCTTTTCTCATATTTTTTTTGTCTATTTTATTACGAAAATATCATATCCACCTCCACCTTCTTTTTTTGTGTCATGATACCATCCCATTTTTTGATTTACCAATCACTCTTTATAGTTTACTTTAAAATAATGCAAAATTATAATTTTTATCAAAATTAAATTAGACAAGTACAAACTCATTTGAAACATTATCTCTACCAATGACTACTTCCAATTCATTCTTTATGATATTCTTGAAACTTTATCCTTTTTAACCACCTTATTTTTTATTAAAACCACTTTAATTTGAGTTTGATCGAATATGATAATTAAAAATGATGAAGAAATCACTAAGATCAAATTGAATGAACTGTTAGTAATGATAGTCGAAGAAAGAGATTGATATTTCAAACAAATTGGTGATGACTTAACTACATATTTAATAAAAAGTGTAGTTTTAGATTGATTAGTCGATAAAGGAATAAAACATTTTGAGGGAAAGGATGTAGATAACGATATAACTTGACTAAGTGGTATGAGATGTTTTCATATTGAAATGAACAAAAATAATTGAGAATATATATAAAATAATAATATTTTCATAAAAATAATATTACTCTTTTGTAAAAAAATTTATAATTAGATTATTATTATACCTTTTGTTAAATAGAAGTTCTATTAATATATTATTTTGATAATATGAACGTAAATAAGTATATTTTGTTTAATAAAAATATCATTAAAATACTAAATCTAATAACACGTGAAAAATGTAATTTAATTGTGTAATTTATAATTTGGTATAAATATTCTCATTAATTATAATAATTAGAAATTTTAGTGTATTTATATAGTATATATTTTTAAATAATTATAAAATTAAAAAATATATTTTATTAACTAGAAAATTAAATATATTTATTTTTTTAATAACAAAATTAATAATTTCTAATTCATGAAATATGGGAATAAAGTAAAAAATATTTTAACGGAACATTTGTTCCCGTCCGTTTTGTTGAACTCGCGCGCACCACTTCCAATATTGGATGAAAATAGAAGTTAACGACTAATAAGAAAAATAACTAATATTTTTGCGAACAAGAAGTTTTGGAAAAAGGAGGAGAATAAAATCAACATAATTTATCAAATTAAATCATATCAAGTATATTTTGCATAGATTGAAAAATAGAAATAATGTTACTGTGATAATTATTTTTGTTAACAACATAATATATTTATTATTAATTACAATAAAATAACAACAAAATTTTAAACATCAATAAATCCTTTTTCTCTATATTTAGTGCACAATATTAATATTAATATTTGATTATATTATAATTATTATTAAATAGATTAAAATATTAACAAAATAAATTACGAAATATTACAAATAAAAAAACATCCACATAAATAAAGAACATCTACCATGCGTATAGATTCACACTTTGAAAATATGGATAAAGCAACGCATTTGAAGGCCAACTCAAAAGTTGATGCGACGGTGACAATAATATTTATATCTGGTTGAGATTTAGTAAAGCCATGTGGATAGTACAAATTCAAATGTCAAGATCGTCATAAATTGTAAGTTGTAACTAAAGTTAAAAGTTCGGAATATAATAAGCATAGACATCATAATTATTTATATTAGATATTAAAAAAAATATTTTTTAAAAAAATTATCGAGTGACTTTTGCATAGATACGTAATTCCTATTATTTATAAAAATTAATCACTATAAATATTTATTTTAATATTTTTGAAAGAATATAAATACTTATTTAATAAATAATAAAATTAAAAATAATTGTTTTTTATAATAATAAAATTACCAACGGATTAAAAAATTAAAATACATATCTTATATTTAAAATATTTAACTTAATAATTAGAAAATTAACCAACTTATTTAATAAGTTAATTTTGCCCTTAATAATGACCTTGCAAGAAAATTTACAACTAATTTGATTTGAAGATATTTTTATTGGCTATTTATCCATGCCCACTCTTTGTCTATATTAATTTTGTGGCACGTACAAATCAAATCTTATTTATATACTGTTAAATCTTTGTCAAATAAAAAAATAAAAACATTGTGATAAAAATTTAATTTTAATAATAAAATTAAAAAAATTAATATATACATATATTATATTAATAGTTATAGATACTAGGGAAATATTCTTATCCTTTTTAAACAATTTGATCTCTTATTTTTTAGAACTTGGTTATTTTAATATTTTTAGAAAATTGATTAATTATTACTTTTGGATACAAACATTTGCACAGATTCAAAATTTATAATATTATTTAAAATTTTTTTTTAAATAAAATAAAGTAATTTAAATATAATTTTTCTTTTAGGTTATTTTCATTATAATAACCAAATTGATGCTTGAAAATGATGAGGATGAAAGCTAACCATAAACTGTTGAAAGTCGTTATGCATTGAGAAATAATTTTCAAATTGGCACAATGTGAATGGAGATGTTAGCACTATGATTGATTATTGTGGTTGTTAAATTGTTAGAAGTTTAGTTTGTTAAATTTATTTTTGATCCTCACATGCAGAGGAAGATATGTGAGTATGTGGATGTGATTATATGGTATCAGAGCTCTTTTCGTTAATGCAAAACAGAAAAAGAAAACTTTTAGTGAATGTCATATCAAGAACTGCATCAAAAAAACAAACCGAACAAAAGCTTATTAAAAAGATAAAATTCAAGAATGGAAGATCAAAGAACAAAAGAATTTGAGATGATCTCGTTTCATAATCAAGTATTGAACATAAAGATAGATACATGCATAAAAGTATATTATATGTGATCAATTCTTGGTTAGTAGGATCTATGATCGATGAATTTGTGAAGAAGATGCGATATTTTGATACCAACGGTGAAATATGGTTATGTCTTGAAGATTATTTTCTTTCGCATTTAAGGGTTAGAATCATGCATTATAATATTGAATTGAGTGCTCTTAAAAAGGAAGGTGTGTCTATTAGTGAGTATATGCAACATGTATAATCTTTAGCATCTTAATTGACATATGTAGAGTGTGTTGTATCAGAAGAAGATCAAATTATGACTATCTTCAATGTGCTTGATAGTGATTATAATTCAATTATAACGAATGTCCAAGAAGGAAGTGTGAAGTTACAAGAAGTGTTACACAAAATTTTAAGTCATGAGAACAAATTGGAAAGAAGGAATATCCTTGTGCCATTGTTGTCCATATCCATTCTTGCTGATATAGGAGTCACAACAAATGCAAATCTTACCCATTCTATGATATCGTATACATTTTTTAGTCAAACGAATCCTATAATAACTGTTGTGATTGATTAAAAATAATATTAGGTTTGTTAGTCAAAATGTGAGGTGCCTAATTTAGAAAAAATTTCATGGAAGGTGGCTTACCATATTGTCAAAGATGGAGGTACCTAACCTTGTTTGAATAAAGAATAGGAAAATTAGGTAGCCTAATTTTGTTGAATGAAGAAATGTTTGGCATATGAAATGGGAACATGAAGGCTATAAATATGGTTTCATTTCTTCATTGTTAATCATCCCAAAAATAGAGAAAAACTTATATGAGAAGTTTTTGAGTGAGAGAATTTTGTGGGAAAATTCTCTTGGGCTTGTAATTGCTCTTGTCTTTTGGGTGTGTGAGAAAATTATTGAGAGTATCGTTATAACAATTTTCCACATAGTGAATTTTTTCTCTGGTTGTCTTTTGACAACGAAAGTGGGTTTTCTCTAATTTGGAGTTTCCACTATAATTCTTGTGTTGTGTATTCTCTATTTATCTGTTATTTGATATTCTGCTAAGGAGGATCTTGGGAGGGAGAATTTGTGATTATACCATTTGATCCAAATTTCCTAACAACTAGTATCAGAGCCAATTTCAAAGAAAGAAGGAGAAATGTCAAGAGTCAAGATCGACATTGAGAAATTTGATGGGAGAATCAATGTTGGCTTGTGGCAAGTACAAGTCCAAGTTTTGTTGATCCAATACGGGTTACACAAGGCGTTAAAGGAGAAACCAGCCCCTGTTACTGGTATTGAGTCTACAAAAACCAATATAAGTGATGGAGATTAGGAAGATCTTGATCTAAGAGCTGCAAGTGCAATTCGGCTTTGTTTGGCCAAAAATATTCTTGCAAATGTGCATGGAATATCTATGGCCAAAGAACTTTGGGAAAAGCTTGAAGAATTATATCAGGCAAAAGGCGTCTCAAATTGGGTGTATTTAAAATAGCAGTTTCATACTTTGTGTATGAATGAAGGAACTATTATGTTTGATCATCTCAGTGTTCTCAATGGTATTGTCTCTGAACTGGAAATCATTGGAGTTAAAATTGATGATAAAGATATAGCTTTAAGGCTCATCTGATCTCTTCCATCTTCTTATGATCATATGAAACCTATATTGATTCATGGAAATGAGAAAATAATTTTTTCAAAAGTTACTAGCAAGCTATTTTCTGAAGAAAAAAGGTTGAGTGGTGGAAGAAATGTTTCACCTGAAAACTCAACATTGGTAGTTGACAACCGAAAGAAAAACAATTTCACGAAAAAGAAAATAGTGTGTTGGGGGTGTGGACAATCTAGACACCTCAAAAGAAATTGTTCGAAGGGTGGAGGTAATTCGGCAAGAAGCTCAAATACTGACGATGACGCTAACAATATGTTTGTTTTCAAAGACTACAGTGATGCTCTTTGAAAAGAGTGTGTACATCCTCATGGCATGCCGCTAGTCTCTAAATATTTCCATGAAAGAGGGTGTGTTACTGGTAGCGGATCCACAAGTCTGCACACGGGCACTAGCTTGGTATAGATGCAAGGTGTGTGGTGGAAAGGATGTCGATGGCTAATGAACTCTCGAGAAAACCAAGTGTGAGAGTTGCACCATAAATTTCAGCAATTTATTTTTTCGACATGAGCTGGTGTGAAATTCTTAGAATTTGTGATTAATTCTAAGTGAGTGTACTCTTTATAGTTGAGTATGATAATTCTCGGTGTAGAGAATTATGACTATTGGAGTAGACAGTGTTTTAGTGGTAACTATGTTTATTTTTAATCAAGGTAGAGATTGTTGTGATTGATTAAAAATAATATTAGGTTTGTTAGTCAAAATAGGAGGTGCCTAATTTAGAAGAAAATTCATGAAAGGTGGCTTACCATATTGTCAAAGATGGAGATGCCTATCCTTGTTTGAATAAAGAATAGGAAAATTAGGTTGCCTAATTTTGTTGAATGAAAAAATATTTGGCATATGAAATGGGAACTTGAAGGCTATAAATATGGTTTTATTTCTTCATTGTTAATCATCCCAAAAATAGAGAAAAGCTTGTATGAAAAGTTCTTGAGTGAGAGAATTTTGTGGGAAAATTCTCTTGGGCTTGTAATTGCTTTTGTCTATTGGGTGTGTGAGAAAATTACTGAAAGTGTGGTTGCAATAATTTTCCACATAGTGAACCAGTCTATCAAGCTTATTTTTCACATAACTCTCAACCTGTGCATTTTTCGTCTTAAGGTGTATCAAGCAATATTGATTAGGGGCATAATGGTACGTCAAGTTTTCATAATTCTCAAAGTTATAATAGAGGTAGAGATATGAATTACTCTAACAAAATACCATAATGCCAAATATGTGGTAAGTTGGGACATTTTGCTAAGAAATGTTGGAATTGATTTGATACACAAATGACACTTAACCATCAAATCAAAAACACCTTCGTACCTAATCAATCTAGTTCAACATTTAAACCATTTTACAACCCCAATGTACCTTGTCAATCTTCACCTTAATAATTTTTCTCTCAAATCAGCCAACCTACCTATACTTCATATCCAATACCAAGTCAGTCATATAGTAATATTCCTTTTAACAATCAAAGTTTTCCTCAAGCACAAGTGGTTGTTTTCAGTTCTTATACACAATCTCTACCCAATGAACAGCCTATGTACCTTAAACTCAAATATCAATTATGGCTTACTGCAATCAACCTGTGACCTTTAGTTCAACATCTATACTAATACAACCACTTATGTACTACTCTCAAGTGGTTCAACCAACAATTCCCCAGGTCACCCAACTTGCTGCAAACTCTTTATTTCTCTTTTAGCTTTGTATGTGACCCAAGTTGGTTCATTGATAATGGTGTCTACTCATCATATTACTACAAACCCACTTAACTTGGCTATCAAAATTGAATTTACATTCAATTAACAACTACTAGTAGGAAATGCGGCTATACTACACATTGCCAACATTGGTATGTCATCCATTTCTCTTACACATAACCTATAAAAGGAATTTATGTTGTCAAATATGTTACATATACCTTATATTACTAAGAACTTTCTTAATGTGACTCAATTTACAAAAGATAACAATGTTCTCATGGAATTCTGGCTAATTGTGTTTATATGAAGGACAAAAACATGGGATAGAGACTCATGCAATGAAGGCTTAGGAATGGATTATATGTTTTTGATGTGGAAAAAAAATAGTTACCATTCATTGGGTATCCTACAACTTTTCTTCAAGTTGATATAAAGGTAATGAATGTCAAGCAATAATCAATAAAGAAGGCTCCTTTAAAGACTATATTATGGTACTATGGCAAAAAATACTAAGCCATCCTTCTATTAGAAATACTAAATCAGTAATGAATAGATATAATGTTAGATGTGATGAATTGAGTATGAATACTAGTTTGTCAATATACGATACTTGCCAATTAGGTAAAACACACAAAGGTGCTTTTTGTTTTTGCAATAAGTAAAGCTAAAGCTCATTTGGATGCTATTCATTTTGATGTTTGGGGTCTCTCACCCTTATTATCTAGTCTTGGTTTCATATGGTATGTAAACTTTACAAATGAGTTCTATCGTTTCAATTGGATCTATTTTTTTAAAAGAAAAATCTTATTGTAAAATAGCATTCATGTTACTTTAAAAAAAAGTTGAATTACTAACGAGTAGACGTATTAAAACTCTCTAGTTTGATAGCCTCAATAATATACTTAGCTTGCCTGGTATTACAAGACATGTATCTTGTCCTTAAATACCTGAACAAAATGGATTGGTTGAAAGAAAACACCATCAGAATGTTGATATTCAACATGTTAGCATAAGCTTCAATACCGTTGAAGAAGTGGGATGAAACTTTCTATGTTGCAACCTTTTTGTCAAGCAGATTACCAAGTTCAGTATTGGGTCAAAAGAGTCATTTAGAAATTCTTTTCTTAGTCTAACCAGATTATGCCTTTTTGAGGACCTTTGGATACAAGAACTTTCCACTGACCAAGCCATTCAATCAACATAAGTTTGCATTCAAATCTAAACAATATACTTTTGTTGGATATAATCCTTATCATAAAGAGTATTAGTGCCTTAGTATTGAAGGTAAAATTCTCATCAAATCACAAACTGATTCTACCTTCTATTTCAAAGACAATACTTACACGACCTTTATTTTTCATGTTTCTAAATAATCCCATACATAGTGAACATACATTTTCACAAGTATAACACATAACCTCATATTTATCCATTAATAGTAATTGATCAATCAATCAATCACCTTTATCTTCTAGCAATTCTCTTGATATGATAAGAAATTCCTCAACTAGTCAATTATCTTTGTCTTCTAGCTATTGGCCAGATGTAATAGATTCTCCAACTCTCTCTCATCAACCTGATATACTAGTTACCAGTTCCCTACAGCCTATTAATATAGAAACCAATTCCCACTCTCTACCCATATCTTTTAATGTTCTTGACATTTCACAAACATCTTCTCTCTCTATGAATACAACCAATAAACATAACATGATTATTAGGTCCAAGGCTACCTTTAAACTTAAAGTCTTTATTACCTCTCACAACATTACTCTACCTAAAATAGTGAAAAAGCTTTAGCACATAAGGAATGGTTTAAATCTAAGAAAGAAGAGTATGATGCTCTCATGAGGAATAATACCTGAGAATTAGTTCCTTATCCTACCAATAAAATGGCCATTGATAATAAATGGCACTTTAGGATCAAAGAAGTTTTTGATTTAAAAAGCTTCAATTGATATTGGTAGCCAAAAGGTATCTTCAAGTGGTTGGATGTGATTTTGTGGAGACCTTTAGTCATGTGGCTAAACATACCATTGTCAGAATACTTATTTCTATTACGTTAAGTAACAATTGAGTACTTGGGCAATTGGAAATAAATAATACATTTTGATATGTGCCTAAATAATATGCATATCTTGTGGTTTATCGAAGTTAATTAGGAGAATTGGGTTTTAATATCGCATTTTAACTTAAGTAATTTATAAATTGTGTTTTCAAAATCACGTGGTATGTTTTGATGTATTTTAGGTACTTTTGGACTTAAAAGATGCAAGTGAAAAATAACCAAACAAATCATCACAATCAAGGACATAACTGTCATATAAGAAAGACCTAACTGCAAACATTTAGACAAGATACATTAAGGAGAGATCAAAATATTAAATTATCAAAATTAAGGGCGCGACATGGCATGATTGTATATTCATTGTGGCACAACACTCTTGGGATGAATTTGCACAACACTCATCCTAATTACGTACATTGTAGCTTTATGTAATTTTTTTACTATAAATATGTAGCTAGGATTAATAACAAAAAAAGTCATAGATGATAGACGTAGAAAATTATAGAAAATATATAGGTCTACAAAGAAATTAAAGATTATAGGCAACATAGGAATTCAAAGAGACAATTAAGGAGTTGGAATTTAACCATTGATATTTATTATTAGCTTATTCTTCTTCTTATTTTTCTTTTATGTTTTCTATTATTTTAATTATGATTCTTTTTGAATCCATGCCTACTAATTTATTTATGCGATTGTGAGTAATTTTTAAACCTTAGACTACAATTTTAATTAATAAAATGTTATGATAATTTTTAGATTCAATCCTTGATTTTTGATGTGTTTGACTCTATGTTTAAATGTCATAACTATGTATGTATAAATTAGAATGATTAACTGGTTTACTATATGTATATGTATAATAAGTAGTAGTAGTTATTGTAACAATTCTTGTGGGATAGACAACCTTTGTTCTTTTGATCACATATACTTACATCTTTTCAAGCATATCACATTACTTAATATCACTCTTCAAGAGGAGGTTCTTTTAGGAAACTTGTTTGATTTATTGATAAAATCATTTAAATTATGTTTATCATATGAAAAAGTCATTGCATGGGTTGAAGCACGCCCCAAAGGCATGGTTTGATACATTATCCAAGGCTCTCACTTAGTTTGACTTCATTAGGACTAAATCTAATGACTCTTTATTTTTCTTGGTCTGCACTGAGTACAAAATCTAATGTCATTGTGTATATAGATGATGTGATAATAACTGGGTTAGATCCAACAAAGGTGAATGACTTCATTTCCTTACTTAATGCTATATTTTCATTAAAAGACATAGGAACACTGCACTATTTCTTGGGAATTATGGTTTCTAAACTTGCCAATAGCTATTTGCTTCTCATACAGTCTAAATATACAAAGTGTATACTAGACAAGGCTCAATTAACAATGACAATACTGTTGTTACTCATATGATATCCAGTTCTAATCTAAGAGCTAAAGTTGGTATTGAATTCAACAATCCAACCATGTATAGAAGCAATGTAGGTGCTCTTCAATATGTTACCATTAAAAGGCCTGATATTGCATTATCTGTCAACAAAGTGTACCAATATATAAGCCAACATAAGAATACATACTAAACAGTAGTGAAAAGAATACTTAGATGCTTCAAGGGAACTATTGATCAGGGGTTAGAGTTCAAACCATCAATAGTATTACAAATTAATGGTTTTGTCGACTCAGATTAGAGTTCCCATTTGGATACAAGGCATTCCACCTTTAGTATTTACATATTCCTTGGAGCAAACCCAATCATATAGTCTACTAAGAAGAAAATAATATTTCAACGTTAAGTGTAGAGAGCAAATATAGATCCCTTGCTAGTGTAGTTGTGGAGATTGTTTTGTTGCAAGCCTTATGTCAAGAAATTCAAGTTGTAGTTCTTTCTCTTCCTATGATTTGGTGTGATAGCACTAGTGTAGTTGCATTGACTATCAATCCTATATTACACTCTAAAACTAAATACAAAGAGTTAGATTGCAACTATATTCGTGACAAAGTGCTTCAAAGATAGCTTAGTGTACAATACTTATCACCTTATGACCAAAAATTGATATTTTAACTAATCCTCCATCCTTAGATCCATCTTGATTTTTTAAAGCCAAACTCAGTGTTACTAAAGTACCATTGAGTTTGAGGGAAGGTATAGATGCAATAGCTGAAGTGATGCTTGAAAATGATGAGGATGAATGCTAACCATAAATTGCTGAAGGTTGTTATGTAGTGAGAACTAATTTTCAAACGACACAATATGAATGGAGCTATTAGCACTATGATTGGTGTTATTATGGTTGTTAAACTATTAGACGTTTAGTTTACTAAATCTATTTTTAATCGTCACATGTAGAGTGAAAAATGTAAGGATGTGGATAAGCAAGTCTTACTCTATATATAGCATAAGAATACATGGAAGCTGTGTTGAAAATTACAAAAAAATTGAATAAATGAAAGTGAATTATAAAGGAATTTTTTCAAAGACTTCTATAATCTTTTTCTTTAGTTCTTGTGTATGTTTATCTTTTGTTTCCACTCAATCAAGAAATTAGAGAAATGAAGTTTTTGTTAAGAATTTTCAAATAAATTGCATAAATTAACACACTCTTAATATGATTAAAATAACAATCCAAATGTTATAATATAAATTCAATACTTAATAAAGATACAAATATAACTATTCATAATAAATATATATTATGGGGATATTTTAGTATTTATTGATATATGAAAAGTTAAATAAAAATTTGAAAAAGAGATAGATAGAAGCCCAATAGTGAAAATAAAACATTTACTATTTTTATATATAATATAATAAAAAAACAATTTAAATTTTCATATAAAATATAACAACCAAACCTATCAAAAAAATATAACAATAATTTGAAAGCTAATCTTTAGGCAAAAAAGTCTTCAAATAGATATAAAATGTAGAAAAATAAAAATAAACTTTGTTATTTTGGAGCATTATCCAACTTAACAATAATAAGAAATAAAAATAAGAAAACTGCGTCGAGCGAATATCTCCAAATTACTTTTTCTACAAATTACAAATTGGTAAGAATTTGCTAAAATAAGAAAATGCTAGAAAGAAAAATATGAAAATTGGTGAACTATGGAGATATAATAGACTTATTTTTGTTTAAAAAAATTACAAAATATTGGCTTGGTAGTGTAAGAAAAAATTTCAATATTTCAACAAATTAAAAAATATATACCTAAATATAAATATAAATTATTAAATAAAATATATCAAATAAATAATAAAAATTAAAAAACATAAAAAATAATATTTAAATTAAAATAAATATAATTGTTTTAAATAAAATAAAGTATAAAATAAATACGCTTTTACTAAATATATACTAAAAATATATAATTTATTAAAAAATTATTAAATAAATAGAATGTAAGCAAATATATAAATTATCAAACCAAATATATCAAATAAATCATAAACTATGGACTCTAATTATTTATTTATATATATAATAGATATCTTATCATAAAATATTTTAAAAAAAATAATAAAAATAATATTATTAAAACTTATAATCATAAAAATAACATCCTAAATGCTCATATTATGTATTTTTTGTATTAAAAAAATATGATACATTATTTTATTTTAAATATTATTTAAATTGACCTACGATTATTTAATATGTTAAATATCATTCAATTAGATCTCATTCAATAATATTGAAGTGTTATTTTTTATTAAAATTTTTAAGAATTTTTTTTTATAATTTTTTGAATATTTTTTAACAAAGATAATTAATTGTTAAAGAGATTTTTTTAAGAAAAAAGGGAAATTGGCTTCATTTATTTATAAGAATTCCATAGATATCAATCTAAATTGTTTTGAGAAATAGGTTGATATGACATCTTGTTTTTATTCTAAATTATATTCTTAATTTATAATTTTATTACAATATATACCCAACTAGATATAATAAAATTGAACATATTTTTAACTAAAAATTAGGGACCATATTTTGAGACATGTGTCCGATTTCATATAATAGAATTAGACAATCGTTCAGCCAAGTATATGAATAAATATAGAAAAATATATGTAATTATTTATTTAAATACATATTAAACGACAATTGGGATCACATGTCGAATAGATTCAATCAGTTGATCATGTGTCTAATTTAGTTGGATATGTAACCAACTCTACTCTAGTGAGTAATGTCATTAGTCGACGAAACTCTAACTTGTTAAACATTTGTTGATCTAGTTGAAGATGTGTTCATTTCAATTTTAATGAGTGAGGTTATCATCCAAAAAATTGACTAATTAGATTAATGTTTAATTTAGTTAGATATGTGTCCAATGTGACTCAGGCGAGTACGGTCATCGATTGACCAAACTTTGACTAATTGGACAACTGTCTAGTTAAGTTAGGCATATGTCCAATTCGGCTCTAAAGAGTAAGGTCTCAACCGACAAAAATCTAACTAGTTGAACAATCATCTAATTCTGACCAGACAAATTAGATATATGTTTAGTTAAGATTAAATCATAATTGGTCAATGAAAACTAAATTTATTTTTGTTACTCTGTATAAAAAGTCAAGTGGAAAAGTGTCATATCTAATTTTTTTACTAATATAAAGTCATCACAGTATATAACCTAATTTTTATAGATATTTTTGTAAAATTAAATTGCTAATATGTTTATAAATACATATATTTTAGTTATAATCTAAGTATAAACAAAATTTTCATACCAAAGTATAATAATTATTACAAAAGTATCACTAAAATTTTAATTATACATTACAAAATTACAAATGAACTTTATCTATAGTTATATAAGTACAATCATTGTTAAATTTGTTAGAAAACTAACAAATTTCTAACAAATATTTTCAATGATAATTTATTTACGTGATTTTTTTATTTTTTATTGAGAAATTACAAAAAGTAGTATCTTAATAACATTAAACGATATCTAATTAGACGACGTTCATTATTTAACAGATCAAAATAATCGTAGTTTAATTTGAATGATATTCAATTAAATAACATTTAATGTAAAATGATGTAACATATTTTTTTATTAATAAAAATATATGAGCTAATTATAAATGATATTATTTTTATAGTTATAAGTTTTAAAAGTGTTATTTTTGTTGTTTTTTTAACAAATTTAATAACAATGATATATACGTGATAATAACTCAAATTTAGTGGTAATTTGTAACAGTTAAAAATTTAGTGATATTTTTATAATAGTTTGATATAAGGATAAACAAATAATTCGATCAATTCGCTTAAATTGACAAATTCATATGATTCGTCGGATTCAGATCAAATTAGATTGACAAATTTTATAATCGAATTAAATTTGGATTGAAAAGTATACAATCTCTTCAGATTAGGATTAACAGATTTTATAATCTACTATATTTGATCCGAATCGAATTATTATTAAATTATAAATAAATGTATATTTTATTTTATTTTATAATATGTTATATATAAATATTATATATATCATAATAAAATTAGATTAATGTTTTAGTTTAAAAATAAATATAAATACTTATAATAATTTGATAATTGTACATACATACTTCTTATTCTTTTTAATTTTTTTAATTGTGATTATAAATAATAAATTTTGTTACAAATATATTAATTTAAAATTTAAATATTGTGTATGTCGTGTTTTATATGTGATAATAATTTATAAATAAATTTTAATATCAATATGACATTATCTTATTCGAAAACTTCGATATGTTTGAATTAATTACATCATTGAATCAGATTTGAATTGAAAATCTTTAAATCTAATTCAAATTGAATTGAATTTAAATTTATTAAAAATAAATATTTTCAATACTTTGTTTATTGTTAGTTTGATAGTAAAAATATATATATACCCCGCCGAATATTTTTTCATTACTCTATTTTCGGAAATTAGCCTTTCGTTGCTACGAGTAGGGGTGTTCATCGGATCGAAACCGTTAAGTTTATGCTCATTCGATCCGATCCGAACATCCAATCGAATTGAAACATCCTAATCCGCAATCGATCCGATCAATTTTTACATCCGATCCGTAAAATATTCGGATAGCATCCGATCAATCCAACCAATAAACTTAATTAATTATATTTTTGAATTAAAAAATTAAATTTTTACATAAATCATAACATAAAATCATTTTAATCAATCCGATCAACGAGTAGCAGCAACGAGCAGGGAGCAGCAGTGACAGCGAGTAGAGAAGCAGAAAAGGAGGAGCAGTAGTGAAACAGAGAATCACAAGCAACAACATCAGAGAAAGCGAGAGTAGCAACAGCAGAGAAGCAGAGAAGCAGAGAATCCTTTAAGTCTGAAACTAGCAATGGAAGAAGGGAGGGAGAAAGAGAGATGGAGGCATGGAGGCAGGGAAGCAGCTAGGAAAATAGATTAGGTTAAGAATCAGATATATGGCTAAGGTTAGGTTAGGTTAGAATAATAATTAGGTTTATTAATTATTATATATATATATATATATTTAAATAATATATTAAATATATCGATCGGATTATACGGATTTAAATATTAATTATATATATATATATTTAATTTAATAAATATATATTAATTAAATATATATATATAATTAATTTCGATCGAATTGGATGAATCGTAGTGAAATCCGCCATCCAATCCACACTTAACGGATGACAAAAATTTCTATCCGATATGATCATCGGATCGGATCGGATGAAAAATCAACGAATCGAATCGGATTTGATGAAAAATCAACAAATCAGATCGAATTAGATGATCGGATGATCAGATTTTTTACACACCCCTAGCTACGAGCCTGTAACAAATATTCGACTTCGATTCCTTAATTTCTTTCTTAATTAAAGAAGATGCGAATTGTAGTATATACTCTGTAAATAAATATGTAAGAAGCTTTTAAGTCAACTGTTATGACTTTATTTTCTCCTATTAATCGAATTTTGATTTAAAACATAAATTAGACAGTAACGACAAATAGCACAAATCTTATATTTCAACTCCTTTAAGTTTACAAGTTAGGCGGCATAGGTTATTTGCCAGTGCTTTATCCATAACAATTACTTAGCAGTTTCTTAAAAAACAATTACTTGGCAGACATTGTCATGTATATATAAGCTGCCTGTACAACAAAAGTTTTAATGTTAGAAAATAATTCGGCCAACCTCTTCAAGAAAGCTTTGCTTGGTAGGCGCTTGATTTTCTTCCTTTCCGAAGTTTAAGGTACACGTATTCTTCTCCAAATCAGAGGTAATATATGAAGATATTACATCCTCAAAAGAAATAAATTATTTCTATATTTAGATACAAGATTAATCAACTAATAGATTCTTAGAAATAATTACAAAATCAATTCAATAATTGATAGCTCAAACATAGATATCTATCATGCCTAGCTTGTTAATTATGTCATGAAATATCCTTATTGATACTCATTTTGTGAGCATATCAACTAACTGTTTTTCTAATTGGACAAATGAAAATTGTATAGTTTTTTCGTCAAGCTTCTCCTTGATGAAATGACGATCTATTTCAACATGTTTTGTACGATCATGTTGTACATGATTCTGGACAATCTCTATGGCAGCTTTATTATCACAGTTAAGATTCATGAGTTTTGCATAATCAATCCCCAAATCTTTAAGTATGTTCCTGGTCCATAATAGCTCGCACACACCTTGGATCATTCCTCTAAATTTAGCTTCAGTATCTTGCCACAACCTTTTGCTTCTTACTTCTCCAAGTGATGAGATTGCCTTTAACAAATGTAAAATAACCTAACGTCAATCTTTTAGTTGTCTGGTCACTTGCCCAATCAGAGTACATGTATCCTTCAATATTTGAGAATAATAAACCTTTACTTGGAGCACACTTCAAATATCTCAGAATTTGATAGACTATCTCCATTTGTTTTTCACTTGGCGAATGCATGAATTGGCTTACAACACTAACAACATACGTTATGTTTGGCCTTGTGTGTGATAAGTAGATTAACCTTCCAACTAGTCGTTGGTAACGACCTTTATCAGTTAGAGTTTGATCTGGTAGAATCCCAAGCTTTTGATTCATCTTTATAGGAGTTTCTGTTGGTTTACAATCAAGCATTCTAATTTCAGTGAGAAGATCTAACACGTATTTTCATCGTGAAAGAAAAATTCTATATTTTGATCTTGCTACCTCAATCCCAAAGAAATATTTAAGCTGCTTAAGATCCTTCTTTCGAACTCAACAACCAAATGTTCTTGTAGTGCCTTCATTATAGACAAATCATCTCTTGTTAATACCATATCATCAACATACACTGTCAACACTGTTACATTTCCTTATTTTGTTTTATAAACAAAGAATGATCTGAATTACTCTGTTTATAATCAATTCCCTTCATTATCACTGAACACCTCCTAAACCATACCATGGGTGACTATTTTAGTCTGTGTAAGGACTTCTTTAGCTTACATACTTCATTTCCATGCATGGAACTACATTTGACACTAGGGGTAGCTCCATGTAAACTTCTTCTTCCAAGTTTCCATTGAGAAAAGCATTTTTAACATCGAATTGTTTCAAGAGCCAATCTCGATTTGCTACTATAGAAATAATAATGCGAATAGTATTTATCTTGACTACTGGTGCAAAAGTGTCTTGGTAGTCTATTCCATACCTTTGTGTATATCCCCTTGCCATTAGTCTCGCTTTATACCTATCAATACTTCCATTTGCTTTAAATTTCACTGTGAACACCCATCTACATCTAATTGTCTTCTTTTTTTTAGGTAGTGAAACAAGTTCCCAAATGGCACTTTTTTGTAGAGTTTCCATCTCTTCATTCATCGCCTTAGTCGATTTGGGATCTTCCAAAGCGTCTTGTACACTTCTAGGAATAGATATATTGGATAATTTATTAATAGTAAGTGCTTATGATTTCGACAACCTATGAGATGACATATAGTTACTAATTGGGTATTTAGTTTTGGCTTTGGGATCAGGTTCATATTGTTTATTTAGAATTCCTCTATTTGAACTTTGTGGATATCTAGGATCTATATTTTCTATAGAAATAGGTATTTCATTAGGCTCATTAGACATTGGATTTGAAATTACTTGAGAAGGAACACTCTCGGTTATTTCTTTAGTTAATGGTATAGATATGGGTAAGTTTGGTGGCCTTGAAAGATCACACTTTTGTTGAACCTCATTTCCATCATGATTTTGAAGCTTTTCGATTGTCTTATAGTTCTAAAAATTCACCTCCTACTCCATTTTGTTGTTGAATATTCTCTTCACTAGAACTCTCTCACTGGAAGGAAGGGTCAGAGACTCCTCTTGAATAATAAAGCTCTAATTTATGCAAAGAGGCATCTAAAGTCACATATAATTTTTGGGTTTGTGGATCATAGCACCTATAACCTTTTTGAAGTTCAAAATAGCCAATAAAAATACAACATTTGGCACATGGATCAAGTTTAGTTCATAAACTTTTTGGAATGTGAGCGTAAACAATACAACCAAACACTCAAGGTTCAAGATTAAGAAGATGAGGAACTGAAAGTAAGGGTTGCATTTTTTGTTGGGGAGTTTGAAAATCTATCACTCGTGAAAGGGGTTCGATTAATGATATAAGCTGTAGATTTTATAGCTTTTCCCCAATAAAAATGAGTCATATTCATGCCAAAAAGAGAAGCACGAACTACCTCTAAATGTTGTCTATTTTTTTTCTCTCAACTAGTCCGTTTTGTTGTGGGGTGTAAATGCATGAGGTTTGATGATGAATTACATGAATGTTTATATAATTTCCAAGAGAGGCATCCATGTACTCAGTACCATTGTCAAATTGGAGTACACAAATATGCTTTTGATATTGAGTACCTACCATTTTGTGAAAGGCTAGACACACATAATTTTTTTATAAGTAAAGACACCAAAAATATTCTAGTACATTCATCAATAAATGTTACAAAATAACAAGTTTTAGAAAGGGAAGAAATTTTTACATGACCTTAAACATCATAATGAATCACAACAAAGGTTCTAAACTTTTATTCAAACTTGGCAAATAAGAGGCTCTTAGCCATATCACAAATGTCACAATAAAAAACTAAATCATTTAGATTTAAAAAAAAGATGTGGTTGTAATTTTTTAAGATAACAAAAAAAAGGTGTCCTAATCTCTCGTGCCATAACCAAAAATTTTCCCAAGTTCTATCTTTATTGGTAGCTTGATTTTCCTAATTGATATTTTATCCCTCATTTTATGTCAATTCCAAGTAATAGAGTTTACCTCATCTAACACTATAACCAAGAATCTTCCGAGTTAAGATGTCCTGAAAGGCACAAAAAATGGGCCAACAAGTTACAATGCAAGAAAGTGTGAAGGTAATTTAGCTAATAGACAAAATATTGTATTCAAGAGATGGGACAACAAGAATAGTATCTAAGGTAAGAGTATTAGTCAAGGTAACAGACACTTCCCCAATAATAGGAGAAGTACTATCATTTGCAGTGGAAATAATAGATTATAATTGGCCAGAATCTCTAGTCATATGATTAGGTGCACATATATTAATAATCCAAGTTCTATTCTTAGAAGTTACAAAAAATACAAATGTCTTATCGATAATACCTAGGTGGGCAACATTTGCTATAGGCGATGACTATTCTTTGTCTTTTGTTACTGTCACCATAACCTTCCTAACCATTCTCTTACGGGGCTTTTTTGAGAAATCCCACCACTCGGGATAGCCAATGATTTCATAGCAGCATTGTTGTGAGTGAATTTTTCTCCATAGTGAGTGCATACCAGATTGTTAACCTTACTAGATGATTGATTATCCTGATTTTTTGCAGATCTATATCAATTTTAACTAGCTAGCATGGTGAAGTTTTCAAAAATTAGATGAGAGCCTCCCATTGTTTGTCTCTGCTGGTATTCCCTTATAACATAAGCATATGTGCTTTCCACCTCAAGCTTCAAATCTTTTTGTAGTATTTTTCCACGAACCTGATCGAACTCTAATTCAAGTCCACTTAGAAAAATATGAACTCGAAGCCTAGCCATTGTAGAATGTAGCTGTAACACCCCTTCGACTATTCCTTCTTGAGAGGTAATCATGTGATTGATTTCCTAGAAAATGGAAACCAGTTCATTGTAATACGTTGATAATGGTTACCCATTCTATTTGGTAGAGAAAGATCTCTAATTCAGATAAAAAATACAGGTTTCATCAATTTCATCATAGAATGTTTTCAATATAGCCTCCTATATATCTCTGATTGTAGGGAGACAAATGAATCTTTGCATCATCAATGGACTCATGGAATCAATCAACCAACTTTTCACTCTGTGATTTTCAATAATCCATGATCCAAGATTAGGATCTCCAAGTACTGGTTTCTTTGTTTCTCTAGTGAGATAACCATCTTTGTTGCAAGTACTAATCCGCATCTCCATGAGTTGAGACCATAATGAATAATTAGTCTTATTCAGAGTGATTCCGATTGGAAATTCTGAGTTACCTTGATGAATAACAACTTGTGGTATTGGTGGTGGGATAACATCTATTAATATGTCTGTGGTAGTAGCCATAGAATTCACAACAACGGTAAATATTTAGAATACGAATATGAATTTTGAGAGAAAAAAAGTATTCGATTGTTAACACAACTTCTCTTAGAGATAAACTTGGTTTGATAACATGACAAATAAAAGTTTTAATGCTGAAAATAATTCTATATGTATTCTTTTTCAAATCAGAGGTACTATATGAAGATAATTACATCTTAAAAAGAAAACAAACTATTTTTATATTTAGATATAAGATTGATCAACTAATAGATTCCTAGAAATAATTATAAAATCAATTCAATAATTACACATATTATTAATAAATCATAATAATTTTTAGATAAAAATATTTAAATTAATATGTATAAAAATTTATTTATAATTAAAAATAGTTAGATTATATTTATTTAAATTAATAAGTATGTATGAAACTTATATAATGAGATATATGTTAAAAATAAATAAATTATTTAATTTAAAAAAAAATTATATCACGTAACAGATAAGAATTATTTCAAATCAATATGTATTTACCCAAAAAAAAAAACTTAAAATAAATATGTTCATAAATATTTTCGGAATGTTTTCTATATAAAGTGAGCGTGTCTTGTCATAATTTACCATGGTTATCAAATTCAAATACACCCTTTAGCTACTCCCAAAACAGCCGATCGAGTAACTTGATGACATATTGGTGACGCAGCATCTATTTATTAAATAAGAAAGTTTTACCTAGAGTGAAATTAAATTTGAATAAAGTACATATATCTAATATATTTATATCATATATGTAATATTCAATGATTTAATGTGTTTTCTTTTTATAAAACACTTGTAACACATTGGAAAATTCATATTTAATTTATTTAATTATAATGATTTATTTTAATTAAAATATAAATAGTATTATCTTAAAAATCAAAATATATCATATATTTTAACCTCCTTCTATAAAAAAAAATCCCACTAAATATTAAGCTAAGCCGTAATCGATGAAAGTGGCCTAAGTGCTAATAACCGACATGCATACCTAATATAGGTTTTATGCATATATAATAACCACTTTTATATTTAAAAAAAATGCTCTGTCATTTTACACCCTAGACACTTTGGCCTAATTTGTCATGCTTAAATTGAATTATTCAAAATATTAAGAATTTAATTATACAAAATTATTGAAAAATATTTAAGATATCAACGTCATTGACACGATATTTGTAAAAGTCAATAAGGTTTAATGTTTATTAAAAATATCAAACAAATATTGTTATATAAAGGTGGTGTCTTTGGATTCTTAGTTCCAACTTCCAACCTTATTTTAGACAAAAATAAAAAATAAAAAAAAATTCCACTAATAAAGCCGTAATGGTGGCCGGTTTTTAAAATTTCATTCTGATACTCCTTTGACTAGAGCACTAAAACAAAAGTAATTTAAAAAAAAAATTACATGTTAATTAATATATATTCTAGGTTGAGTAATCGATACATAAATTTATTTAGTAAATATTGAGTTATCGAATAATTTTAAGGTTATCAATATTTCTGACAGAAAAATGATAACACTTATCTGATAACTTATTTAGTGGGAGGTAAGCGTAAAGATAACAAAACATGAATGAAGAACTAAAAACATGATCAATATTTTATAAAATGAGATAAGTAAAAAACTAATATTGTATTCCACATCCTATTTCTAAAAATTATATACTTTAATTTAATAAATAAATAAAAAATTATATTTTTAACTTTTTTAAATTTAATTACATTTAGACTCAAAATAATCATATATAATATATAATATATTTTATATTTTATATTTCATCTTTGAATGATACTTTTTAATCCATTAAAACATTAATAATTTTTTTTATAATTTATTCTTATTATTTCTAATTTGTAACAAAATTTTATCAATATTATTTGATATAAAAATATTATGTATTTATTGTGAAATAAATTTTATTATCTTTTATTTCACTTTTTTTTAATCACTTAAATATTATTTTTTATTATAAAATATTTATTATTGAATTATTTTTTTAAAAAAATTTATTTATAATAAAATAAAAATTACTAAATAATAATAATAATATTTATAATATTACTTAGATTCTATTCCTCGTTGAAAATCCTTAATATATTTTCGCAAAGATTTTAAGTGAGAATGGAGAAGGATCAGTAACTAAATAAACTTATCTATGGGATAATTTTTATAAAAAATAAATAATCGATATATATCCTAATTGTCTTTAAAAGGTAATTATGATGACATAATCATGATATTATAAAAAATATATCTAAATAAATAAGAGACATTAATTAGGTAAATTATAATCCTTATATATACACTTCATACACTATCTAATATATCAGAAACAATGATAAGTGAAATCATTAGAATAATCACAAATCTTCTATTTTCTTTAATCTCAAAACAAGACATAGCTCTTCTATTCTCTCTATGAATTCCAGATTGATTTAAGCATTTAAGAGTCTTTAAAAAGAATAATCATCTCTGGTAGGTTTTAGGAGAGCCGCTTTATCTAGTGTCAAAGAAAGTTGGCATCAACAAAAAAAATACGGTGAAAATTTTCATAATATTAGTTTTTGGATATGCACGTATGCATAGTTTGACTATTTAAATTTAATAATTATATAATAGTATTAATTATCCGATGATAATTTTTATTGTTTTAAATTCTTTATTTTATAAAATAAAAGAAAAAAGTAAGTCTTTAAATATAAATTTTTGAGTTACTTTTATTATAATTGAATTTATGTTAAAATATTTTATAAAATGATTTGTATAAATATTTTTAAAATAAATAGTTAATTAATTTATTACTTTAATCATGAATAAATATAAATAGTAACTATTTTATGAGTAATAGAATCCAAATATATTATAAACATGAATGATTTATTACGATATTTGCAATAATTATATAATTTTATTTAATGCATAAATTAAATATAACATAAAAACGAACTAACTTATTTAATTAACATTTGTACTATCTAAGAAGTTAATATTATATTAATGATAGATATGATTTGATTGAATTTAATAAACATTTATTGGTTAAAAATAATTTATGTTAGTTCACTATTTTTTAATTGATACGATATATATGATCTCAACATGAAAATTATTAGTTAAAAAAATATAATATGTTCATAAGTTAATTGATCTAATACTCATTAAATGGATAATCATAAACTGTACGAATTATTATCATTAATGTAATAAAAATAATTGTATTAAATAAAATAAATATTCTTAAAAAATATTTATTATATAAACAATTTGGTATTTAATAGTGTAAAAAGCTCAAAAAATATATGAACTTATTCAATTAATATTTTTATTATATAAAAAGTTGATCATGTATAAATGATAGACATAACTTGATTGAATTTAATAAGCATGTTTTACTTAAAAATAATTCATATTAATTAACTATTTTATGAATTATGATATGATATGATCTTGACATGAAAAACTATTAATATAAGAAAAATATGATATGGTCATAAGTGAATTGATCGTGTAAGGTTTGAGTGTTGGCAATATTCTGGAACAAAAAATTTATATGTAATATTAGTTTCTAGGTCTCTTTCAAGAATATTTTCATGCTAAGGAAACTATCGAGCCTCAACGATCACATCTCTAGTATATCTCTATTCATGTACACGTTAGATTTCATATTAAACATATAGGAACATTGTTCAAATAGGTCATTCGATCGATCGAACTTAATGAAAATTGGATGAATTAATTTTTAATATGCCTAGATTAATCGAGCACTATATAGATCAAGATTAATGATTAGATCGATCAACTTATTTATAAACTAATTAATTTTTTACTAGATCGATCGAGTGGCCATATTTGATCAATCGAGCTAAGTATATATTGATCGAGTAGCCAGGTTTTTAAATTTAACCTAATTTTTGCTCGAGCCAATTAGTATTTTTGCTATATTCTTCTTATGTTTTTAAGCTCTTATAAATACTTTTAAGGACAGTTTTGTAATTAACCTTTGACCTAGGGTTTCTACTTATACTATTTAATTATATCATTGGTTAACAATTTTGTCTCAAGTATTTTTTTCTACATCTTAATATCCCTCTCACTGTTTTGCAAAAGATTTTCAGGTAGGCTTTTTCATTGAGTTAATTTATCAAACATTTGTAGCTATGTTTGATGAGTTAACAAGCTTAAGATATTTATAATATTTTGCTTTAAATTGATTATTCTAGGGTTACTAGTTGGTTTTAATTTATCTCATTTAGTTAGGATTGTTCATTGTTGAATCTGCTCTAGGACACACGTTTGCACTTGTGAAATTATGCTAAATTTTCAAGTGCCAACTGTACGGGTTCGATTGCTTATGTGACTCAAGTTATCTTAATTTTGGTCCAGATCCAAACATCTTTTTTGTAGAGACAATGTTGAAAGTAATGACTTATAAGTAGATTACTTAGAGACATTATCTTGGTAGGTAGTTTGAGTCCTAAAGTTACAATTAGATCTTATTTTTTATAGTGGACAATTAGATGGTCCGATTGACCGATGGTTTTCCTCTTATGTCATTGGTATAGCCTATGTTGTTTCCACCTAAAAATCTTATGTGTTGATTTTTATATTTTAACACTACTTTATTTACACGTGATTGCATACTTGGCCTTTATGCAAAATTTTAATTTGATGTTATTCTGTTGATTATCTATTCAATCACTCTAGCTAATTAAATCTGTAACTAAATAAAAAACTTTTAATTGGTATTAGAGCCATCACCAGATACATTTAATGTGTCTAGGACCTTGTTATGAATCACTTGATAAATGGTTCATTTACAATCCATGCACCTTACTTTGATGGGTCCAATTACTTTTAATAGGAGGCTCGTATGAGAGCCTTTCTACGATCTATAGATGAAAATGTTTGGATCTGTGTTTTATGGTTGGGAACCACCAATGGTTACCAAATATAATGTTATCCATCTAAGCCTAGAAAATATTGGACCACTAAAGATAAAAATGGTAATAACTGGAATAAAAAAGGTATAAATATTATTTTTAGTATTGTTTGTTAATGAGTTTCATTGTATTTATCATATTTATACAGCTAAGCATGCTTGAAATACTTAAGAGATTGCACATGAGGGAACTATACATGTTAAGAGAACTAAAATTTGTATGCTTGTTAGTAAATTTGAAAATCTTAGGATGAAAAAAGATGAGACCTATTCTGAATTTTATGTTAAATTAGTGATTTTGCTAACTTTTCTACTAATCTTGGTGAAAAAATTGAGAAATTCATGTTGGTTAGAAAAAGTATTGTGTTCTTTACCAAATCATTTTAACGAAAAATTCACTACCATAGATGAAAGCAAAGATGTTGACACCATTATAATTGAGGAGCTAGTTGGTTCAATTCTCACTTTTGAGATGATTTTTCATCCTCCCACAAAGAAAGAAGGTGTTTCTTTCAAAACTGTTATGATTGAAGAAGGTGACAATGAAGATGTAGAAATAGTACTAATGATCAAAAGACTGAACACAATCTTCAATAGAAAGAATCCTCAAAACAAAATTCAACTAAGTTATCAAAATGATCAGAATCTGAGAGAACTCAAATCTATGATTTCTGATGATAAGAAACCTAAATGCACTATACCTTAATGCTTTGAATGTATGGTTTTTATCACTTTATAGATGACTGTGCAAATAAGAAGAACAACATCATAAGAGCCTTCAATACCACACTTGCTGACTCTTAAAGTGATAACAACAATCCAGTTGAATAAGAAAACAACGACACCAATTTCCTAGCATTTCCTACAAAAGTTGATAGACACTCCAATAAGTCTAATATTAATTCATACAATGAGGAAAGTGACACTAAGTTCTTACTTAAATATTTTAATGTCACTAGTATTGATGAAGTGTTTAGAGATTTCTTAATAAGCAAAAGAGATAAAGATAAGTTGCTTGTAGAAGTAACTAAACTCAATGAAAAATTGAAATCTTATGAAATAAATTCATCAGTATTGGAAAAAGATAATCTTGATCTATTTGAACATTCTAATATTTTGAATTCAAGTTTTGCAAGTTTAGAATAGGAAAAATAAAATTTGATGCAGGCACTTGAATAATCTAGAAAGCTATGAAGAAATTAACAATTGGAGCTGAAAGGTTGAACAAAGTTATTGATTATGGAAAACCTTTTGAAGACAAGAGAGAACTAGCCTATATAGATGAGGATTCTATGCCATCGTCACAAAAACAACTAAGTTTGTAAAACCCTCCAATCTTTCTTCCCCATAGGATACAAATAAAGCTTGAACATCAAATACTATTGTAGTAAGGCATCCTATCCCTACTCCTAATATTATTCATTATGCACAAAGAACAGTTGCACATGTGAATGAAAAATTTGTTAAGTTTGTGCCTATTTTTCATCATTGTAGTAGGAAAAGTCATATTATACCATATCGTAGATTTCTTATGATATATTCATATTTTAACAATGCTTTTCATGCACGATATTCTAGAATTAATTTTCATCATCCATATATGAATGATAAATCTCCATCAAAGATGAAAAAAAAATTCAAAATGTAAATTCAAAAACTTATTGATAATTGCTTAAAAAGCAGTAAAATTATCATAATTTAATATACATTAATTGATTAAATAGATTTATATTTGTATGATTTATCATATTTTTATATAAATTTATCTTTTTGGAATCACAGGTATTTTTATTGTTTTACAAGTATTTTCCTTCAAAAATAACTTAAAGACTCAAAAAAAAAAATACTGGAGGTAATACATCACAAATATGTTGAGAAAAAATGAGAAAAAGTAAAAAAAAAATAAAAAAATTGGATAAAATAGGTCAAAACGGTCAAAAATATTGATTCCATATCTATGTTTATTTTTTTTATGTCATTAGATTAGGAAACAAAAATAAAATATTGTGACAAAATGTTTAGGATTTAATTTTATTTTTAAAAGTTTGATTAATAAATTAAAAACTACATATATTCATTTCTTATATCAACCTTGAGAGTATACTTGTCATTTTCTATAAAATTATTTTTACACTTACGATAGTTTTATAAATATAAAACCAAAGTATCCGTAATATCGGTATTGCTAATTTGATGTCAGCCTTGTGCTCATCACTTATCTAAGTCAATTGAATCCAAACCCAAAATTATAATGAAACTACAATTGAAGAAAGTTTGGGTTATGAAATATTGTCTTTTTTGATCAAATGACTATCCTTCTTTTTCACCTAGAAATTATTATTCTATGCTTGATTGACCCTATGTGAACATGTTAGTTTGATTTCTTGATTTTAATTAGATTTTTTTAGTTTATTTGTTTAGTTCTTAATTTTTATTTAAAAAAAATAACTCAAGGAAGTAGAATTGTTTTAACATTAAAATAAACTACAAATATAATTTAGAATCACAAAAAAAGGAAAGTAGACTTATTTTAACTTGACATGAACATTACATACTATTATCATACTTTTGACTATATCTTTTAACAATTGAATACTGTGACTTATGCACTTATATATCTTATGTATCTAGTAGTCGATGTCAACATGATCCGATTCAAACACTCACTTGAACGTGCTTGTTCTATTAGTCATATTTTTTATTTTTTTAATGAAAATTTTCCAATCTATAGATTGAATTTGAATGGACAATTCATGAATTGATTCATTGTTGATTATTGAATATTTTTTTTTGTTTTCATTGAATTCATATATTTTTTTCAATACAAAAATGAGACTTAATTTTATGAATTCTTTTCGTATTTCTTTTAGAAATAGAATTTTTTAATAACCCATTTTTTTATTTCTTTTGAGATATTTAGAAAAAAAAATGTTATTTCTTTTAAAAAACTTATAACTAGAAAACCTTTTCTTTTTTCATTTTAGATTTTTTTTGTATATCATACATGATATTTATGATTGATTTTGTGAGTATTTAGGGACTTAGATAACCTTGACTACTATAATTATGTTTGAGCTCTCTCTTTTACTTTATAATATGCTAGTAATGAGAGTCACCTAGTTTTGAGAGGACTATCTAATGTAATGTGTGAACCTACTATAGTGAGTTAATAGGACTACCTCACAATTAATGTGAAAGTCATCATACTAGATTTTTAACTTATGCATATTTTCTTAAAAATAATAAAATTAATATAAAAGGAAAGTACAAAAGCGTTTATATGCACAAAAATAAAGAACCACAAATAGTTATGTAAAAATAAAAATAAAAATAAATAATTAATCCCCTTCACAATATATATAATAACAATACAAGAGGAAAATACAAAACAAAAAATATAGATTAAAGTTATCTTTTAGTTAGTAAAATTTTATTTTGTGTAAGTTTGAATTCAACTACTATTCTTTCATGATGGGTGATACTTTGTCTGTAAATTTTTCATAACTAATCATGAATGGACTAATTGACATACTAGTGTTGATCCAAAACTCAACTCACTTATGGTGACTGTAGATATGTCATTATATGTGTGATCATGTTTGTGCATATGGCTTACGTATGATTATGTTGTTAATGATTAGTCACACTTTAAACACAAATTATTTTTTTATTATATGTGTATAATGTTGTAGTCATGTTTGAATTAATCTACCATCCTCTGGTAAAAAGAAATCTTTCATCTCTAATTTAGGGGGGATTTTTATTTTTGAATTACTTTGAATTTTTTTTGAGATATTTTGCATAAGTGGATTTATTTTTAATTTTCGTCATTTGTTTAATCCTCTTTTGAACATTCTTCATTTTTATATTTTTAAATACACTAAACTATTATGAACAATGCGTCTTTCAGAACAAGTTATTTTCTTATTGGTATTGTTTTAGTATAAACAAGAGATACAAGCGAAGATGGTTCACAGGATCATAAGATAGTTCCACTATGTAATCTTTTCTTTTCCTATGAGTGTTATGTAGTGAAAAAGAGATTTTGTCACACCAGTATGCCAAAGGGAGAGATGGTAAGATTTGTGAGTGTTGGTGATATATGTGAACAAAACATTTGTATGTAATATTAGTTTCTAAGTGTGTCTTTCAAGAATATTTTCAAGTAGAAGAAATTATCATGTTTCATCGATCACATCTCATGTATATCTCTATTCTCATGCATGCTATATTTCATATTAAATACATATGAACATTATTTAAATAGGTCACTTAATCGATCGAGTGACGACTAGATTGATTGAGTTTAATTGAAACTGACTGAATTAATTTTTAATATGACTAGATTGATCAAAGTATTAACTCAATCGATAGAGCACTAGATCGATCGAGATTAATGACTAGATCGATCTACTTATTTATAAATTAATTAATTTTTTACTATATTATTCTAGATTTTACTAGATCGAGCGGTCAAGTTTTTAAATTTAACCTAATTTTTGCTCGAGCCAATTACTAATTTTATTATATTTTCCTTATGTTTTTAAGCTATTCTAAATACTTTTAGGGATAGTTTTATAATTAAGCTTTGATAAAGTAATTACAAAATATTTTTAAGTAATCTTTTTCATTGAATTACTTTATCAAATATTTGTGGTTGTGTTTGATGAGTTAACAAGCTTACAATATTTATGATATTGTACTTTAAACTGATTGTTCTATGATTGCTAGTTAGTTTTGATTTATCTGATATATTTGTTAAATCATTTAATTAGATTTTTTTTATTGAATCTGCTCTAAGACATACATTTACACTTGTGAAATTATACTAACTTTTTAAGTACCAACTATACAGGTTCGATTGGTTGTGTGACTCAAGTTATTAGAATGTTGGCTTGGATCCGAACACCTTCCTTGTATAGAATATGATAAAAGTAGCATCTTCTAAATAGATTACTTGGGGGCATTACCTTAGTGGGTAATTTGAGTCCTAACCTTGTATTTGGATCTTATATTTTATAATGGATAGTTAAGTGGTCTCGTGAACCGATACTTTTTTCTCTTAGGTTTGTTTCCACTTAAGAATCTTGTGTGTTGATCTTTATATTTTTGGATTACTTTATTTACATATAATTGCATGCTTGGTCATTATTTATTTTTCTGATTATCTATTTATTCACTCTTGCTAATTAGATCCATAGCTAAATTAGAAACTTTCAAATCAAACACTAATGAGTGCTTAAAAAACACTAAAATTGTCATGATTTAATGTATTTTAATTAATTAAATAGATTTATATTTGTATTATTTTATCATATTTTTATATAAATTTGTCTTTTCGTAATCATAGGTATTTTTATTAATTTTTAAGTATTTTAGTTCAAAAATAACTTAAAGATTCGAAAAAAATACTAGATGCAATAGAACACAAATATGTTGAGAAAAAATAAGGAAAAGTAAAAAAAATGGACAAAATGGGTTAAAAGGGTAAAAAATGTTGAGTCTTGTAGGTGCATTACGCACACAGCCAGTACACACCCACCACATGCTCATGATGAGTTCTACGCATGCCAGCACACTCTTGTGCGTCCTAGCACACGCCCACACCTGTTTCGTACGTGCCAATGCTTATCTACCACAAATCTCTCTCCCCACACGCTTACCAGTCTGTCCAAATATGTCTAAAATCAATTTTTGAGATATATTTTTACTTTTTTGTCTTTTCCTCATCTATAAAAGGACCATTTCCCCATCGTAAAACTCATATCTCAAAATCCAAAAAATCATAAACTTCTTTCTCTCTAGCTTTCTTTCTGCTTCACAGTTTTTTTAGTTTTAAAGTTATTCTCTTTTTTAGAAGAACTAGTTATGATTTTATAGATTTCTATTTTTGATTCAATAAATGGAAATACAAATTCGTTTATAGGTTTTCTAACAACAGAATTAACATCAAAGTTCTATAAAGATTATTTTAAGGTATAATTTTAAAATGAATTCTTTATAGTTATTTTTTATGTTTTATTCTTATATGTTATGTTTAATTTGTTTGTGATTAAATTTAACATGACTGACTATTTGTAAATATGCTATAATAATAACGTTGTTATGCTTGTGAAATATTAAATAGGTAAAACATTTCTATAAAATAAATTGATTTTGTTTTTATTCAAGATTTTTATTAAGTATGTTAGAGAGAAATTTACTATTTTTCATTACAAACTTAAATCTGAAAATTAAATTCTAAATTTTAATTATCTGGTCTAATTTTGAGTAGTTCTTTTTTATTTGTTGGTACAATCGCTCGATAGTTAGAGTAAAACTCTATTTCAAAAGTTTTTTTATAAGAACTATAATTTGAAAATTTATTTACAACATATTTTCAATAATGGTTTTAAAACTTGAAAGTTAGTACTCAAATAATTAAATTTTTAGGTTTAACTTGGACAACTTGAATGAAGTCTAATTACTTGATTTCGCCTAAAGCTATGATTAGATAGTTTGCTATTTTCTGAAAAATAAAGCTGAAATTTAATACTTAATTAATTAATAGGCTCTATCTAAGGATATTATTTAATTAATATTAAATAAAATAATTTAAGCCCTACCTAAGAATACTTTTATACCAAAAAGAGAAAATTAATAAATATTAATTTATATCTTTAATAGCCTAAATAATATAAGCAAGCATAATTAACTTAATTATTATATCCATAAATACTCAACTGTTATGAATGATAAAAATTTGCATTATTATTTATTGAATCCATATCTATAAAATGATTCATGCATTTGCGAGAGTTTTAAAAATATAAAACCAAAATATCCATAAGATCGGTATTGCTAACCTGATACTCATATTGTCTTCCTCAAACACTTATTAAATGTGTAATCATTAAATGTATAAATATTCATATTTAATGTAATAAAAAAAATTAAATTATATAAAATATCTATTCATAAAAATGTATTTATTATATGAACATTTTGGTATTAATTAGTATAAAAAACTAACAAAAAATATGAACTTATTCGATTAATATTTTTATTATCTAGGAAATTAATCCTACATGAATGATAAATATGACTTGATTGAATATAATAAACATTTTTATTTAAAAATAATTTATATCAAGTGACTATTTTTTAATTGATATTAGATATAATTTAATGAATAATCATACATGAATAATAGACATGATTTGATTGAATTTAATCAGTGTATAGTAGATTATAAATTGAAAGTAATATACACATTTTATTAGTGTGTAGTAGATTATAACTTTTAATTAAATGTAATAAAATTATTAAAAAAGACTTATAAAATCTATAAAAAAAATAAAAAAATTTATATTTTAATATATGTAGATTGAATTAGATTTATGTGGATTTAAAAATACGATTCTTTTATTTGGTTCACATCTTACGAATTTTAAATATTTCTATCCAATTCAATTCGACCATCGGATAGAAACCATTAACGATTCTTCATACGTGGAAAAATTTTACAAATTGATCGGATAAATGAATATTTTGTATATCCTTCCAAATTAGCTTCAAAATGGGAGTGATTATCTACTATCAATTGGAATATGGGTTAATTATATTTTATGCTCATAATATATGAGATAATTTTTAAAAAGATGTAAAACGTTTACTTTATTGCAATTATATCTATAACGTATGAATAATGATAAAATCATGACATACTTTGAGTATAATTGCATCATTATTCATATATTATATGCATAACTGTAACTTTAATAATATACGTTGTTTGTTATATTTTTATCATTACACATGCGTTATGAGTATAATTATAACAAAACAAATATTTTAGACATTTTTATAAATTATTTTATACATTATGAGCATACAATGTAATTAATTTATGCAAGCAGTAATCATTATAATTGTTTTATTGGAAAAACTAATCGTGTCATAACAGTTATTAAATTGCACTATTTTCTTTCTTGATTCACAATAATGTTTTAAATTAAGATATAAAGTTGGTTATTTTATCTTATTTCATGTTTCATTTAGTATCTCTAATATGTCTATGATGTAATATTATCTCATTTTATTTAAATATTATTTCATCTCATTTAGATTGTAGCCCTAATAGGTTTAATTTTAAACATATATTATATCGTTTTTTCTTATTAAATTTCCATTATAAATTATCATTTATAATATATTTTTTATTTTTATATTCTTACTTATCTCATTTGTCTTATGTGATTTCTCAATTAGTATTGTTTCATTACTATCTCATCTAATTAAAAACTAAGTTAGACAAGATATGATAGATTTCGAAAATTATTGAATTATCTTATAATTTTCATTAATATCTCATTTAAACTTATACCCCTTATTGAAAGTTCAGAACATATTAGCTATGAATTTATTTATTTATTTTAATAAAAGGATCAATTAATAATATTAATCAAACAATTTATAAACTATGTTCACACTTGTATTTGTTAAACATAGGACAACTATAAAAGTAACCATATTTTCTCTCAAATCAGATCAGATCGAAATTGCAATAGAGTCAAGCATGCATCTATTATGATATTCCATTAATTCCATATAATAAGCCACATTCTTGGTTATAATTCTCCTACCCGTTCCTCTGACTAATCCATATTATGTAACAAATTTGTTGTTTATTTTCTAATTTCAGTTTTGATACGTTTTTCTTTAACTAATCATTTAGTGTGGTTCATATGTTTTGGTCATTAAAGAGCCATAACTCATTTATTCAATGGCCGAAGGTTGGCAATGTTGCCAAACTTATCATTGACCTTATTTTTATTGTGTTTAGAACTTTGACCATGTTTTATCACATTGACCTGTGTTGATGAGATATACATCTTTTAGAAGAAATCTTGTTGTCTCTTTTCACTTTGGATCTTATCAGCAAGTCTTTTAAAGATACTTTCCTTCACTTATACTTAAGATAGGTCTTGAACTCTATCTATGAAGAAGGAAACTTGTCAATAATAGCTGCAACTTAGAAGATTTCATTAAGTATCATCTTTTCATTATATATTTCTGTTAAGATATCTTAAATTTCATGTACTTGACTACATACAGATTTGGAATCCATCATCTTATAATCAAGAAAGTAACCAATCAAAATTTCTTGACACGACCATTTTTTCAGTTTCATACTTTTGTTCCAATGATTCACATAAGTCTTTAATTGTCTCCTCCTTATTATACTCATTGTATGAGAAATCAGTTAGATTATTCAACGATCACTCATGATATCTCTGAAATAATAAATATATTTACTTTTAATCAAAGAATGATATTAAATGTAAACAACGATCGCATTAGCATAGCAGTTAAAAAAGATAAAGGTTTAAAATGAATATCAAATTATTGTCTAAATTTAATTATATAAATTTGAGTAAAATGTATAAAGAACAAAAGTTTTTTTTTAAATATCACTTTGTCCAAATGTTAAAAAGAGATAAAAGAATTATTTTAAGATCATAAGAAATAATAAATGTATAAATAAATTAAAAATAAAATTATTTTATTAAAATTAAAAATATATAAATATAAATATACGTATAAATTAAAGGATCGAGACTTATGTATTATATAATATTTTTAAGATATTTTTTTTTATTAACCTATAATAATTAAATAATAATAAATTTATACTATAATTTATTATTTTACAAACTTTCAAGTGTCTGAATTCCATTAAAAAAAACATAACTCTAGATAAAAAATACAAAAAAAAATTATTTTCTTTTTATTTTTCTTCCCTTTTTAGCGTTTATGTGTTTTTTTTAATTTTTTTTCTCTTCTTCTTTTACATAGTCTATTTCTCTATTTTTTTCTTCTTCTGTGTATCTATCTCTATAATAAGATATATATATATATATATATATATATTAAACAAAACGTTCAAAGCATTAAAAGAAACAAAACGGTCAAAGGCTAAAGAAACAAAATATTATAACCATTTTTAAATTAAAACAAAAACTTAAGGATAATTAACTAAACAAGTTATATCTGTTTTTGAATTAAAACAATTTTAATTCATAAAATTTTAAATAGTTACTACTCTCACATCACATTATGACCTTTCAATAGTTGGACGACGATGAACTCGATTGCCAAGACGTAGGAATGAAATTGCAAGGGTTTGAAGCAATCCATTGAACTAAATATGCATCTTCTGGTAAAGTTGGGTCTAGTACTGGATCATTTCATGTTAACAACTCCAAAACTATACAGTTTAATGAAAAATATGAAAAATGCATAATCATAGTCAAACTTTGATCACAATAGTTAATAACTATATATACCTTGAGCCATATATTCATAAGAACCAGCAAGTTGAGGTCTTTGAGTTAGTTTGAAAATATCTTCATCATCAGTGTTAATGCTCACAATTCTATCTAATCCAAAATCAGCAAGATAAGGCTTGAAACAAGGACCTAATTATAGAAAATTCACGGCTTTAAAATCATCATGCATAATAAAAGAAACATAAACCAGGTGTAAATAAGCAAGAGCATGTACTGTTGGAAAATTGAATGAAAAAAAATTGAACTATTAATTATTACATATTTTTGGAACTATTCAATTATTTAAATTTTTTCCGTTTCCGTTTGCGTTTCTTTTCTTGTTCTGTTTCTGCTTTGCTTAATTTGCTGAAACGAAGAATAAAAACATAGAGGAAAAAGAAAAAGAAAAAGAAAATAGAGGAAGATAAGAAGAAGAGAATAAAGGAGAAAGGAAAAAAATGCAGAATGGAAAGAGAAAAGGAAAACAATTTCTATTTTAAATTAAGTTATTTAAATTTTATATTTATAATATATATATATATATCTTAAAATTATTTGTTTATGTTTTATTTTCTACCTGTAAAACACTAGTAGAACATATATAAGATACATTATGTGCATGTTAAAACTTACCATATTCATATTTCGAATCTCAAAACCTTACGTGCCGCTTGTGTGGTACCAGTATGGCAGAGCAACAGAAGAAAATTATACGTGCACCCGTTCCTGTATCCATCTGGTAGATGGTATTCATTAAAGTCAGTCGAAGAGGGTAATGTGGGAGAGAAGTATTGGTTCTAATTATAGGGCAGCATTAAAACAGTGTATCAAAGTTTTTCCCGAGTAAACACTACTCGATTTTTTATTGGCTCTAGGGGGCCAATAACTAACTATTATATTCACATATTGGACCCTACTCTTGCGCAACGACAAGTTTCGGATGTGAACCAATCCCATATGACCATACCTGTGCTGTCCACTTTCCACACACGTGTTATATCTTCACAAGTGTCACACTCTTTCAAGATCAAGAAACTCCTCATTTATTATTATAAATAATATAATTATTAATATTATTTTCATTATAATCATATATGTGGCTAATATAAAATTTTCCAACACTTATATATATATATTATATTAATTATAATATAAGAATTTTTTATTAAATATAATTATATAAATCAAATTACAATACTAATAATATTACACCACGACAAAATTCAACAAAAAAAAATCTATAAATAATGCATTGCTCTTCTTTCTTTGTGTGTACGTGTTTTAACTTTTGGAGTTACAGTGAAAAAAGTAGGAAACAACATTCTAGAGAGAAAATATTTCAAAAAAAAAAACCACATTCTAGAAAGAAAAAGAGAAGGTGATGGATGATAAAGGAGGTTGCTGTATAGCTAGGTGTGGAGGAGGTTCTGCGTATGGTATGTCAAACGTTGATAGAATAATGCTACGTTTTAGACCAATAGCTCCGAAACCCGTCGCCGGTAGTTCTCCGCCGGAAAAAAGTCCAACCTTTGTCAAAGGTGGTCGAGGAAGAAGAAGAAGGTACGTCAAATATAACAGCAACAGCTCCAACGATAACAAACGGTGCAATAACAAGAAGAAAAAGCCATCATCGGAGGAAAAACAAGATGGTTTCACTGGTGAAACAATTGTAACGCTTCCTCTGTTGTCGGAGACTCCAGAACCTAAAGAATCACCGGCAAAGTTTACTTCTGAGGTAATAGAACCACCCAAGTGGTTAAGCTTTGAGAAATCAGATGCGAGTAATAATCAAGAATTTTCTGAGCCGACGATGGCGATGAACCAGCTGTTAGGATCGTGCGTGACGGTGGAATGCCTGACAGACGCGTGGATGGATGGTTATGGGTTGAGGTGTACGGACGGAGAGAGGAAGATGAATGTGGAGAAAGACACGTGTCCGTGTTTTATATCAGACGGTTTTGGAAGAGTTAAGTGGACGAATAAGGCTTATAGGAAGATGGTAGGTCATGGAGAGGATTTGGGTGAGATAATGGTTTGGATTGTGATGAAGGAGGGAATACCGTTAGGGTTGACGCTAACATACCCGGCTTTCACATGTAGGGTGAAACTGCAGTACACGTGTGGAAAGGAGAAGAACTCACTGACACTGCCTTGTGACGTGTGGAGGATGAACGGAGGTGGATTTGCATGGAGGTTGGACGTTGAATCTGCTCTTTGTTTGGGTCGTTAATCGGTATTGAGAAGAAGAATAAACTGAGCTTTGTTTTGTCTTTATATTTACAGTTATGCCATCCTTAATTCTCTCTAGATCTCTCTTCCTAGCTAGCTAAGTTGAAGACTATATATGACTCTGTCTTTAATGTGTAAATATTGTTTAATTAATATTAAGATGCTCTTTATTAATCATTAACCCTGTTTTAAATTTCTTTTTTTTTTCTTTTGTATTATTAAATTGGTGCCGAGGATTTTGCTCATTTTCATATTGAGAATTATTTTTACCTCTAAATCCTTAGAATTCTTACGTTAAGATCGTAATTATTTTTATTATTTTTACAATAAAAATATATAAGTTATTTATGGTATATTTATAATTAATCATACTTATAAAAATATGAGATAAAATTATAGTTAATAAATTATTATTATTATTAATATAAATTATGAAAATATTATTATTATTTTTAATCCAATTTTGACCACCAATAAAATAAAAAATGGATATTGGTGAGGTTGAAAGTAAAATTACTCAAGATCTAGAAATTGTTTGGATTGTATTAATAGTTTTTGGTGAAATTAAATGAGGAAAACAAAAAGTAGATTAATTAGGTTTTGGAAGAATATAAAGCTGCAATTCTTTTTGCAGAAATTGAAAATATATAGGGAGATAATTAATTAGGTTAAAGATATAACAGGTGGGTGAAAAGAGAGAATAAGGAGACAGGTGGATGAAAAGAATTGGAAGTTTGCCTAAAAATGAAACATGTGAGTTCTCAATAATTATCGATCTGATCAAAGGCTGTTTAAATTCTAACTTCTATCAGTCTATCAGTCTATGTTATTTATTATTTTTATAGTATATTTATTAACAATAAGATTATTTTTTATTAAATATTTTTAAAAAAAAAATTATATTAATATTAAATTTTATTTACGTAATTATCACATTATGATTAATTTATCTCTTTTATTGAACCACGTTGCTTGCTTTTTTTTGTTCTTCCCTTTTTGCTTGCATTTTGTTACTGTTTCCTTCTATTCTTTGCTAGCTTTTCCTTTCTTCTATGCATTTTCAAATATTTCGTAAGTTTTCTCAGCGAAACAAAGTTGCCAAGTATAGTATAGGGTGTGTAGTTATTCGAAATAGTAGTAGGTTTCAGGTCAATTCAATGTAAATTTTCAATTGCAATCGATCCGATCTAAATGAGAATCGAAAACAAGCTAAGTTAGAAAAGATAAAATAGAAGCTTTTTAAAAGAATGAAACCTTTTTAATATTTAATCATTTTATTTTATGGAGGGGACTGTATTAAAAGTTTTTATAAAATAAATGTTTTAATCTTATTATTTTTAATTATAATATTTTAGTTCAATAATTTTGATAAAATGCACACTTTATTTTTGAAAGTTGAAAGTTATAGAATTTTTGTACATTATTTTTAAGATTAAAATGTAAATTGTTAGAATTAAAATTAATATTTTTTTAAAAATTATAAAACTAAAATATTTTAGTTGAAAGTTACGAAATTAAAGTAATTTTTGTCAAAATTACTAGACCACTTATGCTCTTCTTCTTAATTGACAACTTTTGTTCTCTTCTTTTTTTGTTGAAACCTTTAAAAATTTATTTACTTTTTATAGAAAAAGAATCTCTATCTATATGAACTTCTTTCAAGGACTATGTTTGTTTTACTTAACTTTATTTTTATTTTATTGGTTATTTTTAACAAACATTACTACAAAATTTGGTATATAAGTATTTATTTTGGACAATTCTAAGTAAAGAAAAGAAAGAAAAAAGATGAATGTATATATATATATACACATTAAAATAATAATATCATAAAATAAGTAAAAATTTGAAAATAATTAATTAATTTTTTTGTGTCGATTACACGTATCAACTAACGCAAAACAATTTTAATAGTAACATCCTATCATTTGCTATCTATCTCCCTCTCACAAATCTTAGCACAGTTACCAATTGTTATAGTGTGTCCACCACCCATTCATGTTGGTCAATACTCTTGGTCACCCATAATCTTGTTTGTAAGTGTTTCGATCACCTCTTAATGTTCTAATCATTCGTAATCTCATCATTTTGGTGTTTGCTTGGGTTATTTTTCTCATTTTCTCACTCACAAAACCACCTTTAAATATATTCTAATTTTGTGGGTGTTGCTAGTTTTACATTATTCTTGTATATTTTCATATTTTCAATAATTTATTTTTTACTTTTTTTTTTGTTAATTAAGTCGTGAAGTCGCTCTAACAAATTATTGGCTATCTTTTGCTTATAATTTCAAGTTTGAGGTATTTTAATTTTTGTGTTTATAATATTCCATACTAACATTAATTATTATGAATATATGTTTTATGCATTTATAGTTTATATTAATTCTTTTACATACATGTGTTGTTATTTATATTTATGTATGGAATTAATTATTTATGTGTATATATACTTTTAGATATTGATTGCATCATTTATGTCATAAAAAAATGGATTAAGTATTGAATATCAAAGTAAATAATTAATCTTGATTATTTACTTAGATATCCGTACATTGATTATAAAAATGATAATAAATTTAATAACATGGATAATGTTAGGAATCACCTTATTTGTAGGGAAATTCTTCTTAATTATAAATGTTGATGACATGTAAGGATTTGATTAAGGTAAACACTCAATAAGCATAACCATAAATGTGGAGACAAAAAATGTGTTTCATGCAATGAAAGATGACATACATAAAGATCCTAGAAGTTTTAAAAAACTTTTATAACATGTTGAAAATCGTTATACCTATAGTACAAGATATTTACAAAGATGTTTGGATTGGTTAAGTCATATAATGTAAAGACAAAAAATAGTTCTTCGGATAAAGGATTTACAGAATTATAAGAGGTACTCATCGAGATGCTTTTCGAGGAAAATGAATTGATATCTTCTATGTATGAAGTTAAGAAATCTTTTAGACGATTTGGAATAGAGTATCATAAGATTCATACTTATTCAAATGATTGTATCATTTATTGGAAGTAATATGAGACACTTAAAACTTATTCATAGTACAAAGAAAGTAGATGAAAGCAAAACTGTAACAGACTCAAAACCTAATGTTGGTGTTCCTACAAATTTTTTTGGTACTTTACTCTAATCCATCGCTCTAAGAAAATGCTTAAAAATAAAGAAACATCAAACATGTTAAATTGGTACACAAAGAATTGATCCTATGATAGTTACTTGTGCTATCCTACAGATTCTTTTTATTAGAAGTTAGTTGATAATATATTCCATGAATTTGAATATAAAATTTGGTTGATGTACGATAAAATTAATTTCATGCATATATATTTGTAGGTTGTATTTTCAAATAATAGAGTGATGTGTGGATATTATGCGATACAATTTATGAATGACATAATTTCAAACCTCAACCTTAGTATTTTGGATGTGTGTATATATATATGGTAACTACTTTGTGAAAATTAGTTCATACATTCGAGAGATATGGGATATGATTCTAAAGTATTTTGAAAATTTACGTGAGGAGTGGGCATAACACTTGCTATAATTCATAAAGGTAGAAGAAAAAAATGATGATAATGATGAAGATGAAGATGAAGTGATGATGGATCCATTACTAACATCTTCCAAATTTGCATGGTTTTTAACCCATGTAAATGTCAATTTGTGTGGGTTTTTAAAACCTATGCAAAAACTAATCCAACAAATTTTACATGAGTATTTTTAGAATCCACAAGAATTTATGTGTGGGTTTTTACAAAGAACCCATGTATAATTTGTGTGAGTTATACTGTAGAACCTACATGTAAATTTGTGTGCGCTTTGAATCAATGAATCAAGTACATCATCTTCATTAATGCTAATGTCGTGATAAAACCGTCAAGACCTACCCCAAATCTACCCTGATAGCATGGAATGCATCTCAAACACCATACTAACTAACTAACTAACTTGTTTCCTTATTGATATTTTAAGTTGTGTCAAAACCATTACTGTATAAAGTTCTACAAAACTTTTGGTAGGGTTTTTCTTAAATCGGGACTAACCATCCTTTAGTAAAATGAAAAAAATTCTCATATAATACTTTTTTACATATTAACAAATATCATAATCTTGTACATAACTAGAAAGTAATTCACATCTATTAACATGACTATAAATCATGATATACATGCTATATATCAAATCATAAGGCTTTTTACTCTTGGTTACTAGTCTATTTACACACTAATAAAAATTTACTCTATAAAATAGTAAAGAGATTAAACCATTTAAACTCCTATGCTCCCAATCATGTTATGTTTTCTCAAAGTTGTTACCTGTGGGGGAAAAATAATAGGCGAGCTTGAAAATTGTTAATAAAATGCTTATGAATTAACATGAAGTAACATACTAATAAAAAGATTTATATTTGATCTTTAAAATATAATAACATACTATTTATGAGTTACTATGAAATAATATGTTATTATAAGTATGCAAATGAAAGTATAACCATGAGAAATGTATTTTGAATTTATTTTTCCAAGAGCATTTAGGGATCCAATCGCACATGGAGGAGATATTTAGGACTAACTCTAGCTCTCAACTACATGATGTACTTTGATTTTATTATAACAAGAGTACTTGGGGATCTAGTCGCACACAGAGGATATATTTAGCACTGACGTTAGCTCTCAAGTATACATGAAGAGAACTTACTTGATATAACCATTAAAATGTCTCAATTGGGTCTGCTTATACATATGTTATATGTGTACTGACTTAACTGAACTCATAAACATCATTTTGAACTAAACTGATAAATATCATACTAATCTGATAACATATACTGAATTGATCTAATATCATACTGAACATAACTAATAAGTATTATACTAATATGGTAACATTATGTTGACCTGGTCTGATATCATATTGAATATAACTGATAAATATCATATTGATCTCGTAATATTATGTTGAATTGATATGATATCATATTGAGTTAGTAAACATAATACTAAGCTGAATTAGACCAAATCTATTGGTAATGATGTCATACCAAGTAAAAATTAATTTTCTAAATACTGAATAGAGGCAACTATCATTGAATACCGAAGGAAAATTACTCTGACATTTATAAAATATTTACTTAACATGCAAGCTTGCATAAAAACATATATAAAAAAATTGACTTAATCTTAAGCTAAAATTGCTTGTAAATTATCTTGCTTTTAAATGGCTTTTAGATTAATAATATATATTCTCATGGTATTTTCATAATGGAAGTGCATTGAAGCTAATATATAACATGTTCTTTAAATTCTAGTTAAATTAAGTTAATACACTTTGAACTTTAATACTCAAAAACATACTAATAAAACCAATTAAATTTATTTGAATGTGAATGATATTCTCAAAGATGCTATAAAATCTTGAGAAAAGCAAACTCATTATTACTTTACAAACTTCTATTTAAAATAAGTATAGCTTCTATAACATAATTCTCTCATTCTAATGCTACTGACAATGTATTAGTTGGTTCAAGTGCCAAAAGGTAATTACCTTTTCATAACATGGCATAATGATAGGGACATAGAATGCATTGACATGAAACATACATTTTAAAAGTAAATATAAGTAACTCTTGTAATAAAATTTTGGTATGAAAGCCACACTATTAAAAATAACTAATACGTACTTTTAAATATTCATTTTTACTGCATTGAAAATCTCATATCCATATACGTGAATTTTACTAAATATTTGAATGAATTGGATGCTGAAACTAAATAGTCAAGTAAGAATGTAAAATCATGTGATCTAGTTTTAAAAATATTGAATATCCACTCATGTACTACATTATTGCTATTGTTTTAGTTGCATTGAAAGGTCTTCTGGATCAATACGTCTTATATGATCATAGTTGTATCCAAAATAAAAATAACACCATACCAAGCTTGACTAATCTAAAATTAAATGATACTCTAAAAATGTCAAAACATGGGATGTTAATATATAACTTAATAGACTCTTTAATACTTTGGTAGAAATCATAGTATTACTTATATTTTTGATATTCTTATATTCCTAGTTCTAAATCAAAAAAGCATACACTGAAAGCCACTAAACTTACAAGTAAAATAGGTCTAAAATTATTTTATAATATTTTAATATCATCTTTTGAAATCATCAAAAAGAATTTCATCATTCAAACACTCATAACTCCAAGTAAAATTTCAAATTATAATCTGTCAAACACTTCAAAAAGTATTATAATATATCAAAACACTCCAAAAAGTAGACATTTTCATCTTTCTATAAAACTAACATATGTTCATTTTAGATCACCTAATGTGTTTTATAAATTGAAATTTTAGTTTGTGTCATCTCACTAAAAAAAAGCTTTAAGACAATTTTGACCTATCATAACATAAATGGGTATAACGTTTTATAGAAATATCCAAACATAATTATGTAAAAGGATAACAAAATTAGACATTTAAACCTTTAAAAAATGTATTACACACTCAATTATCATTAGTAAAACTTTTGCAAAAACACAGAATGCCATTAAGATTAAAACATGATATTTCAATGTAACTTCTACAAAATATACCCTGAATTAAATCACTATAATTTTGTTTAGAAAACTTAATATGACAAAACGTAAAATATTTATAAAACTAGATATATCAATATTTAAAACATAACTCACTCACTTCTAGTATGTAAAACCATTTTAAATAACAAAAATATAGATGTTCTAAATAGGGTTTCTAACATGATTTTCATATAACCACTTTCAGTTAGTGTATAATTTTGCGTAAAAAACTCAAAATAAAAAAATCATAAAATAGACTTTTATATATTTCTAGGAATATATGAACCAAAGTTTAATTATTTATGACGTTTTCTCAACTTCCATTTATAAAACTTAGAATCTCTATCTTCTTCCCCTTTTCCCTTCTTTCCTTTTTCGTTACTCTTACTCTAATAAGATAAGTAAAAGAATGTGAGTAAGACATGTTTCCATTAACTCAAATCTTAGAAACACCATTTCCTTTTTTTTATTCACAAGAACATGTGTACTTTTAAGATAAGGATGTGACACCTTGTGCTTAAAAAAATAATTAAGAAAAAGATCAAAATGTACCCTTATATCGTAACTTGAAATTTTTTAAGAGTAAGGTTATTTTGGTAATATTAAGAGTAAAATCGTAATATACAAAATATAGTCTTAATAATATTTTTTCCTTCTAGGTTAGGAATTGTGTGTTATAATTCTGTCCTTTTTATATGAATTTTGTCCCCAAAATTAGTATACCATGGCTAAATACATAGAGCTTCTAACAACGCATTTGCTTTATTGTTTTCCATGTCGTCTATTCGACTATCTGATTCTGGACAATACCATTACTACAAAAAAGGGTATTAAAGTTGGTTAAAAATTAACTTTAAATGAAATGACTTAAAATTTAAAGTCGGTTCAACGCGTGAACCGACTTTACATTTAAAGTCGGGTGAACCGACTTTAAATTTTTAATATTTTTTTACAATATTTACTTATTTTTTATTATACTCAAATTAAAACCTGTATTCGATCACTAAATAATAGCAGGAAAAAAAATTTGTTTAACAAATAGTTTAAACAATACAAATAATTGAAAAATAAAATATTGATTAATAGTAGAAAAATTATCATTGTGTTCTTCTATGTTATTCAAGATCATCATATTCTTCTCCTAATGTTATAATACAAACCTACATATATAATACAAAAATTTATACACATAAATAATAACACATAATAACAGAAAAAATATGAATAATAAGTGCGTAGAATTAATAGAAATACTTACAAGAGTAAATGAAGAAAATGAAGAAAAAATGGTGTTTTGTAAGTGAGAAATTGGTATAAAAAATTTACGCATTTTGCTCAAAAAAATAGGGGATCTAAAAGGTTAGTTAGAGAGGAAGAAAACCCACTAACCGACGTTGGAATTGGTTGTCGTAGGTGGCCGGAAAAGAAGAAAGAGTGGAGGAGAAGTAGATGAGGTTTTGGGTTTTTGAGAGTTATACAATGCTTGGAATAGTTTATGTCTGGGGAAGGAAGAAGAGAAAAGAATTTATTCACGTGTGTAGTGTCGATTCTACGTGTTAATCGATGTTATCCACGTAGGACGTAGCATCGGTTGATGTGTCGAACCGACACTATGCTACGTGGATAGCATCGGTTCACCATGTCAACCGACGCTACACATGGATGTAGCATCGGTTGACGTGGTGAACTGACGCTACGTCCTACGTGGATAGCATTGAATCAACTTTAAATTCATTATAAGTCGATTTTTTCTAAAACCCGACTTTACATATTAACTTAAATACTTTTTTTGTAGTAGTGTACTTTCACAAACCTAAATGACTATCTATAAGAAGTCTAATTCATAGGTTCAAATACTAATATAATTATAAGTAATTTATCATCATCTCATTTTATTCTTATAAGGCACACTTTTCCAACTTCAAGTTACTAATCTTCACTAATCTAGGAAAAAATAGCTACACAATAGACATTCATCGATTATTAAGATGCTATAACAAGGCCCTCTCCATCCATTATAATATACATCATATTTTTATTTCACTCATTCTTTTTTTTTTAATTTCTAGAAAATCAACATTTGTTCTAATACTAAGCTATCAAGACCCACCCTCAGTCTATCCTGATAGCATGGGACACATTCCAAACACCGTACTAACAAACTAACTTGTTTCATTTTCTTATTCTAGGCTGTGTCAAAACCATTATTGTATAAAGTTTTGCAAAAGTTTTGGTAAAGTTTTTCATAAATTGGAACTAACCATCTTGTATTAAAATGAGAACAATTCTTATATAATATTTTTTTGACGTACTAACAAATATCATAATCTTGTAAATAACAACTCATGTCTATCAACACGGCTATAAATCATGATATACATATTATACATCAAATCATAAGGCTTTTTTAGTCTTGGTTACTTCCAATTACACACTAAAAAAAATTTACTGTATAAAATGATAAAAAGATCAAATCATCTAAAATATATAACAAAAGATTAATCATATGTTCCCAAATTTGTTTATCACACTATGTTTTCTCAAAACTGCTACTTGTGTGAGGAAAAATATAAAAGATGAGCTTGAAAACTTAGTGATGAATGAGTTTCATTAATATATATAATTGTAAGCTTGAAAATTGTTAATAAAATGCTTATGAATTACCATGAAGTAACATACTTATAAAAATTATCTGTATCTGTTCTTTGTAATATAATAATATATTATCTATGAGTTATCATGAAATAACATGCTATTATAGATATGCAAAAAAGAAAAGTATAACCATGAGAAATGCAATTTGAATTTGTTATGCCAATAACATATGGGGATATAGTCTCACAAAGAGGAATTATTTAGCACTAGTGCTAGCTCTCAATTACACGTGTGAATGATTAATATACAAATAGAAATTATAAGCATGAGAAATGTAGTTTGATTTTATTATGCCAAGAGTACTAAGGAATCTGGTTATACACGGAGGAGGTATTTAGCATTAGCGCTAGCTCTCAAATACATATGTGGAGAATTTACTTGATGCAACCATTAAAATGGCTCAATTGGGTCTGCTTATACATATGTCATGTGTGCACTGACTTAACTGAATTGATAAACATCATTCTAAAATAAATTGCTAATAAATATAAGTCATACAACATAAACCTATCAAAACAATCTAAACCATACACCTATCTCCTTACCTAACCCATTTATTTTCTTCTTCCCACCAACCATGAGCTGTATCCTTATTAATTCAGATCATCACCATAGAAGCTTCCATGAGCTAGACTTCAAATGGACTAAAATATTTCAAAGAGTTTTTTTTTATTTCTTTTGGCTTGTAAACAAGTTTACAAACCAACACTCCCCCTTAAACTTGTTTTATGACGACGAGCAAATTTCTCAATCTGATAAAGTCTTCTTGCTTGAACGATTTAGTGAAGATGTCGGCAATTTGATCTTGTGATTTTACATATTCAAGTTGTACATCCTTTCTTGTGATGCACTCCCGATGTAATGATATCGAGTATCTATGTGTTTGCTTCGATCATGAAAAACATGATTTTTGGCTAAGGTAATGGTTGACTTGTTGTCGACACAAATTTTGGTTGGCTCTTCTTTTGTCATACTTAGCTTCTTTAACAAGTTTCTCAGCCAAATTGCATGGCAAACACATGAGGTAACTGTTACATATTCTACTTTACAACTAGACAAGGTGACAATCAATTGCTTTTTCGACATCCATGTAAAAGTAGTATCTCCCATGAAAACACAAATCTGGAAGTGCTTTTTCGATCGTCTATATCTTCACCAAAATCGCTATCACTATATCCAACAAGCTTGTAATCATTAGAAGCTGAATAGAACAAGCTAAAATTAATTATACCTTTAAGATAACATAGGATTCTTTTTGTAGTTTTGAAATGGATGATTGACGGTTTCTCTATATAGCGGCTAATCAATCCAACAGCATACAGGATGTCAAGCCTTGTGCACGTGAGATAACGCAGACTTCCAACTAAACTTTTGAAAAAATTTGGATCCACACTTTCACCATCTTTATGCTTGGATAGTTTGATTCCACATTCCATTGGTGTGTTGATCAGCTTGCAATCGTTCATCTTGAACTTCTTTACTATCTCCCTTGCATAGCTTTCTTGAGAGATGAAGATGCCTTCTTATTTTTGCTTCACTTCAATTCCAAGGTAGTATGTCATTAACCTGATATCTGTCATTTCGAACTCTCGGGTCATCACCTTTTTAAAAATCTTCAAATAGCTTTGGATTACTTTCGGTGAAGATGAGATCATCTACGTATAAACAAACGATTAGAATATCGTCATCTTCAATCTTGACGTAGAGTGAATGTTCATAGGGATACTTGGCGAAGTTGTTCTCCATAAAGTACTTATTGATGTGATTATTCCATGCTCTTGGTTCTTACTTTAACCCATAAAGAGCTTTCTTCAACTTCAACACCTTATCTTTGTGACCTTTTGCTTCATAGCCTAATGGTTGCTTAATATAGACTTCTTCTTCAAGGAATCCGTTTAGAAAAGTAGATTTTACATCCATTTGATGTATCTTCCACTTATTTTGAGCTGTCAAAGAAATGATTAGTTTTATAATTTCTAATCGAGCAACAAGAGAAAATACCTCATCATAGTCAATCTATCCCTTAGCATATTCCTCTTTGTCTTGTACACCCATTTGACATCTATTGCCTTATGCCCTTTAGGAAGTAAAACAGAATGCTATGTGTCGTTCTTCTCAATTGCATTGATTTCTTCGTCCATCACATCTTTCCACTTCTTCTCTTGTACAGCTTCTTGAAAGCTCACTGGTTCACAATCAACAAAGAGACAGACTAAGGTAAGATTATCTTGTCATTCTGTTACCTCATAAAGATCTTGGAGATTTCATGTACGTTTTATGGCTCTTTCACTTCCACTCGAAGATGATGAAGGTGATGGGTCTTCATGAGTGGTTGGCATTGGTGAAGTAGGTGGAGTCGTTGGTTCTTGTTGAATTTCTATAGGTTGATCCCTCATTGTTTGCTCATCTTCTTTAAACTAAGGAAAGAAATTGAAGTTATCTGCATAAGAGTTAAAATCTCATTCTCCTTCTTCGTCGAATACCACATCTCAACTTATCACAATCTTCTTATTGTGTGGGTTGTGCAACTTATAGCCCTTTGAATTAGCATCATAGTCGATGAAGATAAAACTCTCGCTTTTATCATCAAGCTTTGTTCTTCTCTCATTCGGTACATAATCATGGGCTATACTTCCAAAGACTCTTAGGTGGAAAATACCAAGCTTTCTTCCACTCTATGCTTCTTGTGGTGTCTTTTCCCATACACTTCTTATTGGAGATCGGTTTGACAAGTAAACTACACATGCTACTGCTTCTGCTCAAAACTCTTTGGGTAGTTTCTTGCTTTTGAGCATGCTTCGTGCCATGTTGAGGATTGTTCGATTCTTTCTTTCGGCTACACCATTCTGTTGAGAGGATCTTGGTACTGTTAAAGATCTATGAATTTCATTTTCTTCATAGAACTCTTGAAACTCCTTGGATGTAAATTCTTCACCTTGGTTTGATCTCATGACTTTGATTTTTCTACCGCTTTCTCTCTCCACTGTAGCTTTGAACCTTTTGAATACTTCAAAAACTTCTAATTTCTGTTTCAAGAAATATACCCAAGTTTTCTTGAAAAATCATCAATAAAAAGAATAAAATAGTTACTGTTACCGAGAGAGCTAGGCTTGATCGATCCGCACACATCAGTATGGATTAGCTCGAGTGGCTTCTTGGCTCTTAAGTTTGACTCTTTTGAAAAGCTTTTTCAGAATTTCTTTCCGGGTAGGCACCCTTCACAAAGTTGATCAGGATGGTTAATGAAAGGTAGTCCCTTCACCATCTCCTCCTTAGACAACAGTTCCAATCCTTCAAAATTGAGATGCCCGAATCGAAGATGTCATAGCCATGATGCATCTTTATAGCAGGCTTTCAGACACTTTACAATGTCATTTTGTATGTTGATCAAGAACATTCTATTCTTTAACATCGGCACGTTAGTAATGAGGTTATTCTTATCATCTTTTATAGAAAGATTACAATACTTCATATGAATATCATAACCTTTCTCTAACAGTTGTCCTAAACTTAAGATGTTACTTTTCATATTTGGGACATAGTAAACATTGAAAATAAATTGATGTCGTCCATCTTTCAAGTGAATGAGAATGTTACCTTTTTCTTTCACTACTATGTTAGAATCATCTCCAAATGAGACATTTTCGCTTACTGACTCATCTAGTTCCACGAACATGTCTTTTCTTCCACACATATGGTTGCTTGCACCGCTGTCAAGATACCAGGCATTTGGTTGACTACTATCACCCTCCTTTCGTGCTAAAAAAAGAGTTTCTTTCTCATTCGTCTTCTCCTCTATGTAATTGATTTTCTGATATACTCTATTGTTAGGAACTCTACATTCTGAAGCATAATGTCCAAATTTCTGACAATTATAGCATTGAACTTGAGATTTGTCATACCTTGAGTTCATATTGCCTCTTCCACGACTTCGTGTTAAGATTTTCGCTCTCTCAAAGTTGTTGGAATTGTTGTTATAATTCCAACCTCATCCATGACCGTGGCTTCCACCTCGTCCATAGCCTCTACCTCTGCTTCGGCCACGTTGGTTTCTGTCATTGCCTTGGCTTTCATGCTTATCCTTGAATTACATCTTGAAGAGTTTCTCAGTGATCCCTTGCTTTTTCTTATGCTTTTCGGCATATGCTTGTAATGACCCATTGAGTTAATCAATGGTCATTTCTTCCAAATATTTTGTTTCCTCAATCGTCACGACGATGTGTTCAAATTTGAAATGTAATGAGAGAAATATCTTTTCTATTATTCTGACATCTTCCAACATCTCACTGTTTCTTTTCAATTGATTAGAAACAACTGCGACTCTCGAGAAATAGTCAGAAATAGATTCAGAAGCTTTCATATGTAGAGATTCAAACTCACCTCTTAGTGTTTGGAGATGAACCTTCTTCACTTTCTCGGCTTCTTTCAAAGAAATTTGAAGCTTATTCCACGCTGCTTTGGAAGATGTTGCATCTGAAATCTTCTCAAACCCATCATCATTTAAGACTTGATAGATAAGAAAAAGGGTTTTCTTGTCTCTCTTTCTCAAATCCTTCAAAGATTCTTTTTGCACTTTTGTTAGAGTAGTTTCATCGTCTGACTCACTTAAGCCTTTCTTTACAACTTCTCATACATCATGTGTACCCAAAAGAGCCTTCATCTTGATACTCTAATTATCATAGTTGTCGTTGTTGAGTGTCGAGACTTGAAACGATGTAATGCCTCCACTTGACATAACTCTCAATATAGTGAGAATTTGCAAATTTTGATCGTACAAATGGATTTAGAATGTAAAAAAACCTTAGGAGGAACTCCGGGAAAAAAATTGAAATTTTTCAATCAACTATCAAAGTCAACTTTTTTGGTCAATAGTCTCGGCGGTTTGGTCAAATGGCTCTGCGGCTCAGTCATCGGCTCCAACTTGGCTGACTCGGTGAGTTAACTTATTTTCTAGTGGCGTTGGATTTGTCTCGTCGAGAGCTTCGATTTGATATACAATAGTGTATATTTATATTTTCAATTACAGCTCTGATACTACTTTATTAGAATATTATGGATCAAAACTCAAGAACACTCAAAAACAATTTTTCAGAAACACTCAGAAACTCTCAAACTTTTGTTTCTAATTTTTTTAACTTGATTATTACATTTTTTCTTAGAAGTATTTATAAAAACAACTAATAAACCTAAATCATACAACATAAACCTATCAAAACAATTTAAACTATACACTCGTCTTCTTAACTAATCTATTTGTTTTTTTCTTCCTATTAACCATAAATTATATCTTTATGAATCCAGATTATCACCATAAAAACTTTCATAAGATGAACTTCAAATAAATTATAATATTTCAAAGAATTTTTTTGATTTCTTTATGCTTGTAAACAAGTTTATAAACCAACAATAAGTTACTATGTTTATGGGCATTTTCTCATCTAAGCATTATGGATTTTGAAACAATTCAGCAACATGGTCAGTAGAGAGTGTAGAAAACAAAGACAACTAAATTTGCATGTTGCCTATGTACACTGAAATTTTCTCATATTGATTTTATGGAATTTGAAATGATTTAGCTTTTAAAGATTCACAACAGCTTCGGATATTTAATATTTTCATATCATTTCACTGATGATGATCCAGTTCCCGAATAATTGTTACACCTTTTTTCAATGTGGAAAATGCACCTAAAAAGCAAATAAATTGATTGTTGCATTCCTTTTATGGTAACAAGTTATACTTAAAGTACAGGTCTCTGGTATCCCGAGATATAAATGTCACTGATATTTAATTCAAATTGTCATCATCAAGTGGCAAAATAAAACTACTTTTCTGTACCTTCTTTCGTAACTGTGCTTTTAATTTTCTTTACCAAAATAGGTGATTAATAATAATTTAAAAAATATACATTAAAGTTTAATTATGAATGAATTAATACCGTAAAATTGATGAAATATAAAATAATTAGGTGGAGTTTACAAATCTATTCTTAAAATGATAACTAACTAATTAAATTATATATTTATTATTAGTTATTTTTTTTGTTAGATTGATTTAGATAAATATAATTTGATTAGTATTTTTATCTAAAAACTTTAAACATATATTTAATAATTTAAAATATTTTTATTAACTAGTAAAGTTTATTATATTTTGTATATAAATTTTCAAATGTAAGTGTATTTATAATTTTATATAATATTGATTTTTAATATTATAATTGATAAATTTATTATAATTTATATTAAAAAATAAGTATTTAAATTTATTGAAGGCAAGAAAATTAGTGTAATGTAATTAATTGAGATATATATGATCATAATCTTAGTGTAAATCGAGACTAAATATAAAGATAAAAGATAACGATTTTAATATAATTAAGACAAAATATGAAGATAAAAGATTACGATTTTTGTACAACCGAGATCAAATATAAAGATATAATGACAATTTAATATTATAACTGTGATCATAAACATATAATATAGGTCACGATCTTTCGTGACTATATAGTATGTTTCTGGTTATGGTTAAAAATTGAGATCATATATAAGAGTTTATGGTCTCTCCTAGTTAGGCATTGGTTTTATAATTGTAACCATAGATATACGATCACGATTAAAAATTAAAGTTATATATTAATATTGCAATAGTGTTATTAATCGTTTTTAAAATTAAACATATAAAATATTATTAAAACAACCTAAACTATTTTATGAATATCATATAAATATTTCAATTTTAAGATGTTTATCTTCTTATATAGGTTAACTTATTTCTTATTAGAGAATTAGGGGGAAAATGACAAATATTGTGAAAAATATTGTAACTACCTAAAATGATGAATATTAGGTAAACAAATGATTTAATTATTTGAATATGATTTTCACATAATAATTTTAATAATTAAATTATTATAATTTTATATTTAAAGTATCCAAAGTGCATCAAATATTATAAGAATGACACGATAATTAAAATTTGCATATATTTCAAAAAATAATTCAAAATTTAAATATAAGAATCGTAAATGAAAAATAAAAGCACACATATATAATAGATTTATGCAAATAATTTTATACTATTATTCGAAAAGAGATCGTTCATTGTCAATCGTCTCTTTGTTTTTCTCATTTTAGTAAAATCTAATTGTTTATTATTTCTACTTCTTATCGGATAGAGATTTTTTTATTGTACGAGGTCTCTCTAATAAATCATTACTTTTATTTAATTTGTTTTAATAAACATAGAATATAATTTATGCATTACACATATATTTCGATCTTGTATATCTTGCTTGTGGTAACGAGGAGGGGTGCATACCCCATCTCAACTTTCAAAAAATTAATTTTTAATTGTAATATTTATAAAATTATAGATAAATTATATACATAGAATATAATTATATCTCACCTAAATTTTAAATTTTAAACTATTAATAATAAATATATCAGTAAAATTCAATAATTTGAACATATTTTTACTAAAATGATATACATATAATATCTTTTTAATTAAAAATAAGTAATAACTGAAAAATAATTAATATTATTTTTTACTATTTGTGTGGTGTCCCTTCAAGATATAAACCCTAAATCTACCACTATATACACTGGATGGCTTGGGGTAAGCTATGTAAACCCAAGGCTTTGGGAGGTATTGGTTTTAGGAATTTATTTTCTTTCAACCAATCCTTAGTCTCTAAGCACAATCAAAGACCTTTACAAAATGATGATACTTTGGTAGCAAGGGTTTTGAAAGGCAAATATTTCCCTAACTTTGACTTGCTCTTTGTCAAGGTACCTAATTTTTCTTTTTACCTGTGGATAAGTATTGCCTACGGGAGAGATTTATGTGTGAAAGGTTTGAAGTGAAGTATCAAAATTTATAAGGATGGTTGGCTTCCCTACTTTGATCCTTATAAAGGCATTTCCCCAAAGAGGTTTAGGGCTATCACTTTGGTGTCTACGCTTATTAATGATGTTGGTCTCTAGGGTGAGAATTTTATTAGAGAGAATTTATTCTCTTGGGAGGTTGAGGTTATTATAAGCATTCTTCTTTATGGCCCTTATCATGTTGATAAGTTGATTTGGGGCAGATGTGATAACGGGTGTTTTACAATTAATAGTACTTATTGGCTAGCTAAAGAACAACGATGTTTAATTATTAGAGGTGTTTATGGAGCCAATTCAAGCTTTTTATCAAAGCAATCTTGGTGTAGGAATATTTAGTGCCTAAATGTCTCTAACTAGGTGATAATGATAGTGTTTATTTGGAAAGCCTATAATAATATTTTTCCTATGTAAGTCAACTTATTTCACAAGAAGATTGTTAGTGGTATCTAATCTGTTCTTTGTAATGGATGTGTTAATAGTGTCACCCATGTACTTTAAGAACGCAAGATTGCTAGGGAGATATAAGAACTGTTTGTTTTTACACCCTTACTTTCAAAATTGAATTGTATGTTGTTTGTATACATGTAGAATTATATTCAGCAGATTTGTATTAATTTTGAACTTAGCTAGTTTAGTTATATTAGTTGGGCGGTTTGGCACTATAAAACTCAAAGAACTCATAGAAATAACGATAGAGATACAAAGGGTTCTCTTATATGGGTCAATATGCTACACGAGGAATTTTGAAAATCTTTGGGTAAGCCTTCACACTTTTTGCCTAATGAGACTAAAGATCATGCTAATAAATGGCAGAAACCCCTGTATGGTTTTTTGAAAATTAATACCAATGTAGGTTTAAATAATAAAGATGGAATAATTGGTAAGACTATAGTGATGAGAGATGAAAATGATAAAGTAATTTTTATTGTTGTAAGCCTTAAGGAGAAGTATATTCTACTTTACGTGTTGAATTACAAGTCTTATTATGAGCTATCAAGATAACTTGTGCTTTTGTATGGTCAAATGTTATTTTTGGGTTTGATTCTCTTATGGCCATTAATCTTTTTAAAGATATTGGTCCTTATTTTGCTCCAAATGGTTTATACTAGATGAGATTAGGATGTTATCTATGAATAAATATTTTTATTTTCAATTTAAGTCTTGTGAATAAAATGTTGTTGTTCACATTGTAGCCAAATACGTTATAAGATATGTTACTAATATAGCTTGATAGTTTGAGATACCATAGATTTTTGGAGTTTTTTTCTTTGTATGATTATCCTTTATGTATATGCTACTTAATGAATAAGAATTACTTTTGTTATATAAAAATAATAGTGGGAAGAAATAAGGGAATTAAACTTGAGATAAAAAATTACATCACAATTCTTTTGTTTCCTCCCCAACTTCCTTTTTTGCTATCTTTTTATCATTTGTAATTAATGTTTCTAGCAATTAATATATATATATATTAATTGTAGATAATTGAAATTATAGTTATACATAAAAATTTGATAATTTTTTTCATATTTGTAATTAATATTTTTAAAAATTAATTAATATAGATTACAATTATATATAGGTTCGGATATTTTAACTCTGAATAATTAAAATTATAATTATACATAAAAAATTGATAATTTTTTCAATAATAATCGTAATTGATAAGACATGAGTCGAGATAATTATTGCAATATCGAAACTGTAAGTAATTGAAACAAATATATATTAATATTATTTTTTATATATATAAATATATAATTTTAATAAAAAAATACACGATACTTAAAATAATTAAATTGCAAGTATCTAATCATTATTTTATAAATAAGTATAAGAATAATATGATAAAAATAAAAATAAGTATAAAAACAAAATAAAAATTTAATCCTACTCTAATAGTGTGTGCACCTGTCTAATCTTTATTTATAAATAAGTATAAAAATAATTTGAAAGTTTAATGTTTTTTCTTGGTCATGATGCAGGAATATGAATTTTAATTTATTGAATTAAACAATATTCACGTCACATGTTATATCTAAGTGAATTAAATTAAAAAGGTTATCTTAGAACATAGCCAAAAACGGACAGTAGTATTACTTAAACATTATATCAATCAATTTGTGTACATCCAATAGATATACACAATATCACACACAAGTATTTTAGTTTTAGATAAAGAATATATCACACAAAAGTATATTTTAGTTTTAGATAAAGAATTCAAAATTGGTGATGACATAGATTTGTAACAAATGATAAATTGTTTATTGAACTACTTTGATCTTAGATGAGGACAAATTGTTGAGTTCGTGTTTTATAACTTTTGAAAATGATAATTTTGAAAAACATGTATTAAACTTAGTGGTATAAATAAAAGAATTATAATAATTAGTATTATTGTTGAAGGGTGTCGGTTGCTTTTACTTATAAATATTTAGATTGTTTTGTTTTTTGTATTAATAAGTTGTCTTACACATATTGTGATTCGTATTTGCGCGTATATGCATATTTAAAGTGGGAGAAAACACAATATTATAAATTATCATGTAATTATATGGTAATAGAAAGTAAATTATAATTTAATAATAAAATTAAATATATATGTATTAAACAATAGGGTTTTGTTTTGAGAAAATTAAACACTAAGAATTATGTATCAATTTAAAGTAGAATTTAGTGTAAATTAATTTTTTAATATCTTGTAATAGATAAAATTTGTAAATGATGGGACAATATAATCAATTAATAATTTTATTTGGAAAATGAAAACTCATATATATATATATATATATATAAAAGGTGTATATTCTCGATACAAATAGTTTAGACAAATATTTTTATTAAATAAGCTCAACTTTTTAAATTAACATAATTTAATTGTATATGTATTTCTAGTTATAAATAAATATTTTTCTTAATTTTAAGAATCACTTAACAGTTTAATTTTTAATATGTATTAACATCCATACCTTTAAATAGTTTAATTCAAATGCCACTAAGATTTGTCAAAACTTAGAGTTTCACATGTAAGAAAAATTATACAAAGGGCAATTGTTCTTCCGACTCAAATAGAAAATCGAAACCTAAATAAGAGATGGAGACATCAATCCATGAAATCTTTTAGCAAGTTCTATACCAATTCGGCTGAGCAGGCCTCAAAAATGTGAATTAAGTAAATAACACAACGAAAATATAAAACAACATACTCAATTCAATACATAACAAAAATAACCAACAATAAAGAAAAACAAACCACAGTAAACACATTAGTGACGGTGTGACCACTAGGCTCCTATTCAAGCTAAAAACATGCATAAACATAACAATGGAAAAGTCATACATATTAAAAAGCTATAAAGAATTTTCAATCAATTTAAAACTTCATATGTGTGAACATATTCAATAAATGATGATTGTATTAATGTAAAATGCAATCAAACAAAATATAGCTTATAAAAAAAAGAGTTTGACATATGGTACATAACCAGAGTAAAAAGATATTGACTCTTTAAAAATTCATACCAAATTCACATGTATATAAATAGTAGAAGCAATACAAATTAGTCAAAAAAATATGTGGATTAATTTAGTGCTACAAAATTGTTTTAAAACTGTTTTTAGTGAGGTGACACAGACTAAAATTTTAATTTATAAAACATATTTGGTGATCTAAAATGAATATATGTTAGTTCTCTAGAAATATGAAAATGTCTACTTTTTAGAGAGTTTTGATAGATTATAATTTATACATTTTCATTTAGAATTATGTGTGTTTGAATGATGAAAATCTTCTTGTGATTTCAAAAGATGTTTCGCCCATGTTTATAGGTAAACAATTGAGTTCAAAAAATGATTTTAAAATATTATTAAATAGTCTTTAAGCATATTTTATTTTAAGTTTATTGGATTTATGAGTATGCCTTTTTATTTGGAATTAGGTAAGAACATCAAAACTATAAGTAAAAGTATGGTTTCTACTTAAGTATCGAAAATAGTATTGAGTTATATGTTAACAGCCCATGTTTTGACATTTTTAGATAACCATTGAATTTTATGCTAGCCAAGCTAGCTATGGTGTTGTTCTTATTAATGACACAAATACGATCATATAGGACGTGTTAATCTATAAGACATTTCAATACAACTAGAGCAATAGTGGTGATTTAATACAGGGAATGACTATTCAATATTTTTAAAACTAGATCACGTGATTTTACATTCTTACTTGACTATTTTGTTTTAGTAGCCAATTCATTTTAATATTTAATAAAGTTCATGCATATAAATATGAAATTTTCAAAGTAGTAAAAATGAATTTTCAAAAGCACATATTAGTTATTTCAAACAATGTGGATTTTATGCCATAACTTTATTACAAAAGTTAGTCATATTTAGTTTAAAAATACATATTTCATGTCAATGAATTCTATGTGCTTATCATGAAGCCATGTTATGAAATTTTGGCACTTGAACCAAATAGTACATAGTTAGAAGCATGAGAATGAGAGAATTATATTTTACAAGCTATACTTATTTTAAATGGAAGTTTTTAAAGTAATACTGAGTTTTCTTTTCTCAAGATTTTATAGCATCTTTGAGATTATCATTCACATTTAAGCAAATTCAATTGATTTTATTAGTATGTTTTTGAGCATTGAAGTTCAAAGTGTATTCAGTTAATTTAACTAGATTTTGAATAACATATTATATGTTAGTTTCAATGCATTTCCATTATAAAAGTATTATTAGAATATATTTTATTATTCTAACAATTAAGCTAAATGCAAGATAATTTAAAAGTAATTTCACCTTAAAATTAAGTCATTTTTATTATATATGTTTTTATACGACCTTGCAAGTTTAAGTAAATATTTTAGATATGTCAGGGCAATTCCCCTTTAGTATTCAATAATAGTTGGCTCTATACAGTATTTAGAATATTAAGTTTTATCTATTAAGACATCATGATCAATAGATTTGATCCAATTCAGATTAGTATGACATTTATCAATGATATTAGATAATTTCAATATGATGTTACAAGATCAGTATTATATTTATCAGCTCTATTTGGTATAATATTAGATCATTTTAATATGATGTTACTATATCAGTATGATATTTATCAATTTTACTTAGTATAATATCATATCAATTTAGTATAATGTTACCACATCAGTATGACATTAGTTGTTTCTATAATACTTCTCAGTAGCAATGTAATAATCAAGTTAAAAAAATCAGAAACAAAAATTTGAGAGTTTTTGAGTGTTTTTGGAAAATTGTTCTTGAGTATTCTTAAGTTTTGATCCATAATATTCCGACACTTATAACCATATCACAACAAGAAGATAGTTTCACCATGTTACTGCAGCAGAATGGTCATGAATTCTTCAAACAAAATCAAACTTCCGGTCATGAAGAAAGTTATATGAATACAATCCTATTATCACGAAGAAAGTTATATGAATACAATCCTATTATCATGAAGAAAGTTATATGAATACACTCCTATTATACATATACTAAAAAGTGCAAAAAATTATACTGTCGGCATCATAAAGATGAATAAGGCATTCAAGTCTTCCTGAAGCAAGCAACTGGTAGTGGCCACGTCTTCAACACCACCACACGTTTTGTATAGTCAAAAGTATGTAGGTTATAGACATGAAGGTTTCCTTCCCAATCACCAGCAACAAGGTACTTTCCATTTGAGCTAGCAACCACTGAACGAAATCCTTGAGTACTAACATCTAACTCAATAGCATCATCACATTCAAATGTCCTGACACTAACTGCAGCAAAAAATAAGAATAAAATGATAAATTTTAATAGGAAATACGGAAACACCCCAAAATGCATTATAAATATTTTAGTTATTAAAAACTAAAAGCTTTGAGAACCTTAGTGTCTTCATTTTTTTTTTAATATTGTATTTGGTCTTATATTATTTAGCAATCACTTATCACATAGACGAGTAGCACCAATTGATGCAGTAAATGAAGAATGACAGTCCCCAATATTCTGTGATGAGACAGGTTGCAAGACAAGATCCCATAACGTAATAGTACCATCAGCACAGCATGTTGCAAATGAAACACCACCAGAACAGCCTCTACCAACACATGCAAGAGACTGATCATGCATGTTTTCGCAACACAGATTTTCGATCCCATATGCATCCAGAATGCGAGACTAACACATAACACTTTATAGCCTAAAAAAACAGAAACATTTGTTTTTGTGAAGTGTTGAAATCACCTATTTGGAACTCAGAGAAAAGAAATTCAATGAAAAAATTATAGCACAAGATATAGCACTTACATGATCCACATCATGAATATACCATTTATAGAAACTATGATCCCTATGAAAAAAACCACTGAAAACCAGAAACACAAGCATCTCTGATATTATTCATGCAGATGGTAATCAAACTTACTACCTTAAAAATGAGACCATAATAATTGCTTACCCAGCTTTTCTGACATTGTGAATTGACAAGCAACCGCACCACGAAGATTAGACAAAAGCTGAGTATCCTCTTCCGTATCTTTAGCACAACAAGAAATTTCTTTTTCTATAGAGTGTTTACTTTTAGCCATTGAATATAGTAGACTTCCAACATGCTTGAGAGTCTCAATGGTAAATAGCTATACAATTATGTTACTACAAGCACAAGCAATAAGCTTGTTGGATACAGATAGTGCATAACCTTTATCAACATGAAAAGTATTATTTTTTAAGGTTGAAGCAATAAAAAAACATTCGTAGAAAAGTAATGCCATATTGTCAGATTAAAGTCTAAACTGTGGGCATGGAAGACAATGGACTTGCCATTATACTGTCGACTGCCAGACAGTCAAATAATTCTCAAAGTATGAGAAATGTGAGAAATGTCTCTTTAACATAAAGTTATGTTCTACCAACAAAATCCAGTTTTCGATCATAATTTCCTCAATGGAGTACTTTGTTGCTGGCCTCTACATTCGGGAAAAGAAAACTAATGTAAATTAGTGATATCGTGAGCATTAACAGGGAACACCAACTAAAGATGCACATGAAGACCAAATTTACTCTTAAATAGCTACAAACCATATAGGATGAGCATAGCGTACCTTTAAACTAATAGACCTCCTTATTGACAACCCAGAATGTATTAGGCACAGAACACCTGTCATCAAATGAAGGACATCATTTGAAGCTGGACCAAATTTTTAAATCTTCCAAGGATATTAGACACAAGACTACAAGAATGATGAACTCAACCTACATAGGTCAACACATATATAGGCAAAAAATCACCATCATGCCCATTATTTAAAATATTAATATCAGTGTGCTGCAGATATGAGAGATACGAATGAGCTTCCTTTCTGATGACCAAGATTAACAGACTTTCCATCCATTGCCTATTAGGGCACAAACTCTGAAATAAAAAAGGTGAGAGAACGTTAAAAGAGGAAGAAAAGATTAATTATCGCGAGTTGGGGTAGTGATGTAGTGTGAAAATTAGAATAAGGACAAGAAAGGTAATTATACTTGTATTGAGATCAAGAGCAACTCTTCAGTTGTTCTCAGGGAGAATTACAAAAGAGTAACTCTTCGGTTGTTCTCAGAGAGGATTACAAAATCACTAAATGAAGAAAAACCAGTGTGTCCTTAGCTATGGCTATGCCCGGGCTTTTATAGGAATCAATGCTTAATCGTTTCCATGTGTAGAGGCTCACGCACTCACACACACTCACACTTCTTAACTGATTTTTATGTGCCTCATGCATCACCCACACACACGCTACCACCATGTGCTAGTTTGGTTATTCTGTTACAATAGAAACATAAAAAAGGAAAAAGAAATCAATTTAGAAATCGGTTTCCATTTCCAACTTTCCTATCTACATCATAGTCTTCTTCTGCAACAAAATTCTTCCTCGAATTCAGATTGATCACATCAGTTGCGTCTGCAGGATAGTATTTGCGAAGATCTGTTACGTTGAACATGTTGGAAATATTCTAGTATTCAGGGAGATCAATGACATAAGTGTTGTTGTTGATTTTCTTATGAGTTTTGAAAGGACCATAGTTCCTAAGCTGAAGCTTGGGGCAAATGCCTTGTGATAATCTGTGTTTATTGAGGTGTACCATGACAAGTTCACCAGTTTGAAAATGCGTAGGCCTACAATGTTGATTAACCTGCATTTTGTATTATGCATTCATTTTCTCAATATGCTCTCAAATTTCCCAATGGAATTGAGTGTAATCAACAACTCATACGCCAACAACTCTTCGATTGTACCTTACACACCTCTTGTACTTTAACCTCACTTCCTTTCTTAATCCATCCTATTTTGTAGGGATGTGGGTGAGGTTGAGTGCTTATCCCTAAAGACTTCACCAGTGCGTGTGAGGCAATATCTTCAATACTACCACTATCAACAATAACATCATATACCTTCTGTTGAATTGTGCACCTTGCTTTGAAAATGGTATGTCTTTGTGATAGTAGTGGTTGTTTTGGTGATAAAAATACTTTCTTCACTATGTAGTTTAAAGCCCTATCACCCTCATCACCCTCAGTGGATTGTGCTCCATCTAGGTCACCTAAAGATAGTAGATCAAACTCATCATTTGAATGCCCAAATTCATCGACCAAATTGGTTGCACACCTTTATGGATATTCATTAGACCGGTGCCCCTATTGATAGCATCTAAAGCATTTGATAGGTGGTGGTTTGGCATAGGGGTTAGGTTTTGAAAATGGGTTTTTTAGGTTATTGGGTTTGAGGATGGATGTTTTTGGAATTGGTGTGGTGAATTTTGGGGTGAAACCACTCGGGTTTTTACTGGCAAAAGGGTCACTAAAACGAGATCCAAATGGTGTGGATTTTTGTGTCTAGTTAGTTGTTTTTCCACCTTCAGTGCCATGTTGTTGGCTTCGTTGACAGACCATAAGGTTTGGCTTAACTCTAATATTTCTCTAATAGGAGAATTTAGACCATGTACATATCTATCAACCTTCTGGGGTTCTCGCTCCCACATGTTGGCTTGCAAACCAAGCCTTATAAATTCTTCAGTGTACTTAGTGAAATTTTTCTTCCTTGTTGGCACTGATGATATTGCTGGTAAAAGAGCTATTCGTAATCAATTGGTAGAAACTGTTGCACCATCAGTTTCTTCATTCTTTCCCAAGAGGTGATTGGTGTCTTTCCCCTTAATCTTCTTTCACTTTTCATGTGTTCCCACCAAGCAGAGGCTCCACCTTTGAGTGTATAAGTAACTAATTTAACTTTTCTCTTTTATTATATTTTTGTATAATCGAAGAAATTTTCAATAATAGCCAGCCAATCCAAGAATTCTTCCATGTAAGAGTGGCTCACTAAAATAGACAAGTCCACAATAAACCGGTAGTCTTGCTTACCATAGGATTTCCGTTCATGAGAGGAATTAACAAAATCTATGTGCTGGCTTCTCATGCTATCAAAATGCCTATTTCCAACACCATTTTTTTCGAGCCTTCTCTCCCGATTGCTACCCACCTAGATAGCGGTGCCTCCATCGAACCCAAAATTTCTGGGGTTTGCGTCCAGTGGTGTTGTGAGGTCATCGTCTAAGTTTGGGTAGACACAATGGTGTGAAAACTCATAGATATGATGAGATGGTATATGCGATGAATGTTCATCGTGAAGAACCTCCTTCCTTCATAATTTAAAATTCCTCTGAATCTCGTTCAACTGGGTTTGGATTTGGTTGGTGGTGCATAAGATCTATTATTGAAGGTCTAGTGATACCTCCTCAATCCTCTACTCAAAGCGGCTTTTAAGGCTAGCCATCACAGCCCACAAATTTTTTGAGTCATCACTACCGTCACCACTAGTCTGGTTGCCGGACGTTACCATCTATTTGCAGCTCAAACCAAGCTCTGATACCAATTTATAATGTAATGCAAAAATCAAAACAAGAGCAAGAGAGGCAACTATACTTGTATTGAGATCAAGAGCAACTCTTCGGTTGTTCTCAAGGAGAATTACAAAAGAGCAACTCTTCAATTGTTCTGAGAAAAGATTACAAAATCACTAAAATGAGGAAAAACCAGTGTGTCCTTAGCTATGGCTATGCCTGGGCTTTTATAGGAATTAATGTTTAACCGTTTCCATGTGTAAAGCCTCACGCAAACGCACGTACTCACATGTCCTAACTGATTTTCATATGCCTCATGCATCACCCATACAAGCATTGCCACCATGTGCTAGGTTGGTTATTATGTTTCGATAGAAAAATAAAAAATGAAATCAATTTAGAAATTAGTTTTCATTTCTAACTTTCCTATCTACACCAGGTAGCGGGTATCATTGTTTGATATTGGTAGTGTCGTTGCCAAACATTTTCGAAATTGTTGCCCCCATTGGACTAGAGAGACTATAAGACAAACAAATAGGTTTCTCTGGCTGATCGCTTATGGAGTTGGAAGAATTGGACGGGAGAAAAGATTGAAGAGGCTTATCGCGAATGGAGTTATAATTGGTTGGCTGGTGATGTATGCTGGATGTGGTAATGTAAGCTGGATGTGGTTGGCTGGCGATGAACGTTGGACATGACTGGTAGTGAACTGACAAAGCTATTAACTAACGAGGCTGCATTGGTGTGTATGGAGGGAGAGGGAATTGGATTTTTAAAGGTGCTCTAGGTTTTCTAGATTTTTGAGGGAAAAGGAAAATTAGAAGTAATGAGAGAAAAATTTGAAATAGTGGGAGGAGAACGAAAAAAACTATATAGTGATTTTTATATAAATAATACATATAATACATTATTTTATCTCAGTTTTATAAAGATCAAGGTTGTATCAATTTAATTAGATGATGACTATTTAACAACTTTGACTAAGTTTTTTTAATTTTTAAGTAAATTTTGTAACCTAACTTATGGTTACGGTTATTGATAAAAACTAAAGTTATATGTACATACTATGTTTATGGGTTTTATTGGACTGTGACCAAAATTTTAAGACCTTCGTTTTTAAAAAGATCGTGGCTAAATTTTTAAGATTAAATATTATTATTGTAATAGTATAATAACTCAAATTGCACAAAATTTAATAAGAATAGGACTATTAGCACCAGTTTTTAAAGAAAATAGAGGCACTGCTCCTATAAGCAAGGGGGCTAATACCTTACCAAATCCTATTTCTCAGGGATATCAAGTACCTAAATAAATAGGATAATATTCATTTTTAAACTGCTTGTCCATTGCTTTTTTTCATTTTAACCCTTAATCAACTTATACTCAAAGTTGAAGATGTTTAAATAATAAATCTCATCTATAATCATATTCAAGAATGTTCATGGTGTTAGAAATTATTAAAAATAATAATTTTTCTAAAAGCTTAAGTTATTGTGAGAAGAATAAATATTAATTTTATACATTTATCACTCTCGCATAAGTGTTGGCTTTATACATCAATGCAAACCAAACACTTGCACATCAATAATTAGGGATATTAGGCCTTTAACACAAGATCTTCAACTTTGATACCATGTTATAAGCTGTTGAAAAACCAACTTTTTTAAAAGTTTAAGCTATTGGGAAAAGACTAATATTATTTTCATACATTTATCATATAGCACATCTAATACTATAGTAAAGGGCATTTAATAAGGTTTAAAATTGATTCTAAGTAAAAATTAACTTATAATGAATTTTAAGTCATAATGTCTATAAATTGACTTAAAATTTAAAGTTTGTTATAGTAAAAAATCGACTTTAAATGGACTTAAAAGTAAAAAATATTAAAAAAATCAATAGATAATACACTATACACGTTGTAAATAGTGTCAGTTGTATATGTTAACCGATGCAAATCCATGTGTAGTATTGATTGTACACATCAATCAATGCATCACGTAGCATCGATCATATATGTCAACTGATGTTACATATGAATTTGTATTGGTTATACACGTCAATTGACATAATGCCACGTATAGCATCAATTAACAAATAGAACCGACGCATTAATGAGTGCTCAAAAAGCACTAAAATTACCATGATTTTATGCACATTAATTGATTAAAAATATATATATTTATATGTTTTATCATATATTTATATAAATTTGTCTTTTTCGGAATCACGGGTGTTTTTATTGTTTTTCAGGTATTTTCACTTAAAAACGTAACTTAAAGACTCAAAGAGGAATACTGAAAGTAATACATCACAAATATATTAATAAATAAATGGGGAAAGGTCTACAAATATGGAAAAATTGGACAAAATGGGTCAAAAAGGAGAAAATTGCCCAGCCGTGCCGAGCCCCACGCGCGCCACACAATGCAAGAAGACGCTTCCACGTCACGTGCGCCCAGCCCTAATTCCGCTGCCTCTCCTCGCTTCGCCACAGTCTCCGCTGCCATTTTCGCCCATTTTTCGCTGCAATGCCCTCCTACGACGTCGCCGACGTCATCAATGACCTTAGCAATTGCACTCCGCGTTTTCATCAAGTTTTTGGCGCCGTTTCCAGGGAAGGAATAACGTTTTTAAATTATTTATCAAAATTTTAAAAACTTTTTGTGTTGTAAATAATTGTGATTTGTTTTATTTAAAAAAAAATAAAAAAATAAAATTTGTTGTTTGTGAAAAGAAAAAAATAAAAAATAAAAATTTCAAATTTCAATTTCATAATAAATGAAAAAAATTAAAATTTTAAATTTCATAAAAAAATTATAGCATGAATAATAAAATAATTTTGAAATTTGAAATTTGAAGTAAAAAAAAAGAAAATAAATTTTAAATTAAATAAATAAATGAAAATAAATAAATAAATAAATAAATAATAAAAAAAATAAAAAAATTTATTTTATTTAAAAAATTAATTTTTTTTCAGAAAAAAAAATCAAAAACTTTATTTTCAATTTTTTTTCTTTTATATTTTTCAATTATTTTTTTTTCAATTATTTTTTTTTTGGCTTAATTTTTAATTTAAATTTTTTTTTATTTTTTATTTTTATTTTTTTTCTTTTACCTTTTTCAATTTATTTTATTTTTGGTTTAATTTTAACTATTTTTTTATCTAAATTTTCGTTTAACTTAATTAAGTTAAGTTTTTACTAAATTTTCGTTTAAGTTAATTAACTTAGGTTTTTAGTAATTTAATTTATTAACTTATATTAATTTAATTTACCAACTTAATTAACCTACCTTTTTATTAACTTAATTAACTTACCTTTTTATTAACTTAATTAACTTAAATTTTAACTTAATTAACTTCATTTTAATAGCATGAAAAGTAAAGATCAAAGGGAGTTATGTCTAGGAGACTAGTTCTCGAAGCTCAGGTCACTAGTTTTTCCTGAACGCTGTTCTGTCAGGAGGATGGTTTTAAGGAGCCTTTGCCCCACCATTCTTTCCTGGGAGCACTCTTGGTTAATACTGATTATGTTATTTTAACTTAGATATTATACTTAAAAAAACAAAAACAAAAAAACAAAAAAATTCTGAAACTATCTCCAAAATTTTAAAGTTTTAATTACAATCTAAGGAGTTAGTTGTTTTGTTTGATCTAGGTACAATTGTGTTTTCGATGCGCTTTAATTATTTGATTTGTACCTAGACGTGGATGATCTAAAACTCACAAGCATGTCCCTAGTTTTAAAGTACGTAAAAAATTTGAAAATCCATAGACATGATCAAAAAGTGTAGGTAGACAAACTTGTCTTGCTTGTAGGTTTGATTGACTATCATTGATGAGGGGAAATTGAGTTTACTTAAAATGAAATCCCCAAGTTACGCCTTACTAAGACGCTAAACTAAGCACCTAATCGTGGAGGCAACCCATCATTTTAGGTAATTTTCTTTTATTGATTTAATTTCTATTATTTATTTTAGTTTAATTACATGTGAATAATTTTAAAATTGTTAAAACTAAAATATTTGTTGAGATGTTGTTCACAACGACCGTCTGGTGTGAACTTTATTGATGAATATGATGGATGCACTTGCATTTCTCCGTTACTACTTGCACATTCTCAGGAAATAGGTAATATTTCTTCTCTTTTCTCTTTATCTTTAATTTATAGTTGTTACATTGAGGACAATGTAAGTTCTAGGTCGGGGGTGGTGAAAAGTTACCATGCTTAATTTAAAAAAAAAAGATTTAACAATTTAAAAAAAAAAATTATGTTCACATTTTCATTTTTATTGTGTTTGGTTTTATTTTCTTTGTGTGATTTAGTAATTTTTGGAATTTAAAAAAAAATTCTCACAAAAATTTATCATTTCTTTAAATCAAATTTAAGTAAATAGTTAAGTCTTTTGTACTGTTAGATTAATTTTTGAAAACATATCATGAAATATTTTGTAATTATTTTTGATAATTAGTTAATTTTTGTCATAACTAGTATTTCTTGATAAGATGTAGAAATTATATTAAACCCAAAATCGATGTTTATGAATTTGTTTTAGTGAGACTACCTTTGTGAGATATAATTTGAGCCTAATTTCCTTATTTAGAGTGAAATATATATTTTTTCTACTCCAAACACATTTCTTATTTCTTCAAATTTTTAGATGATCTCTATAAGCATTAGCATCAATGTATGAATTTTTTCTCATCTTAATATGTTTATATTTTTATTATTATTTTTTCTTAGATTAAATGATTTGAGTAGAAATTGATAAGATATGCTTTTATCTCATTCGTACGACTGCTTACAAAAAAGAGAGACATGTCTCAAGGGGTTACCTAAACCAAGATCAAACAAAAAAGCCACAAAATTAACCACTCACCAAAATCCTAAAAAAATGTACAATTTGTGCATGGGTTGACTCTCTAAAAATGATATATATTGAAAAGTATCTTCAGAAAAATATGTAGAGATAAAGAATATATAGTATAATCTACATACCATGACCTATATTACCCAAAATTCAAAAAAAATGTACAATTTGTACATGGGTTGACTCTCTAAACAAATGATATATATTGAAAAATATCTTCTAAAAATATAGAGAAAGAATATATAGTATAATCTACATACTATGATCCACATTGCCTACAAAGTTGTGAGTAAAGGCTAATTACAAAAGAAAGATATAGGAAGTAATTCCCTTAAAAAGTCATTGCACTTTCTTCATTTGTAAAAGGCATATATCTTGAAATTTTTTCTTAATGAGTTTGATTTATGCATGAAAATAATTTTTATATATGATATCTTTATAATTTATACATTTGATTCCTTCCATGAGGATCAACGCCAAAAATAACACTTTGAGCCTTTCTTCTTTATACATATGCGAACATATTAGTTCATTTCTATACAACAACTCTTTTCGCATATAAATTAGTAATGAGTGTTTGAACCCATAGGATTCAAGTGTTTTGAGAGTATTGACTTGGTGAGGAATAAGAGTCGGCGAATTCTGATTCATGACATCAAATTGGGTGAAATTAAATTGATACATTTTTTATATGAAATATGAAAATGATTTTCAATTAATTATTATAATAAATCATGATTGTTAGAAGATTAAAATAACTTATGCTTGAGATTTTAATTATGATCTTAAAGGAGATTAAAAAGTATGAGATATTTTTGTGTTATGTTGTTTTCTTTTTATTCTTAAAAGTTAATTTTTGATTTTTTTTGTAATTTTAGTTTTTAATTTGATTGTTGTTATTATTTCTTTTAATTTTTTACATTTAGTTTAATGTTTGTGGGTATCATTATCGAAAACCCTCACGAGACTCAAACTCGTCCACTAGGGCAACCTGTGGGTTTAAAGGCTTGTCAGATAGGCTAAATGCAACGTGTCAATCTACGAAAGTGATTTAGGACGTTTAATTTTTAGTTTTTATCGCTTCTCTTGCTAAGGGACTAGCAAGCAGTTCGTCAGTTGTGATGAAGGCTCAAAAAGCACTAAAATTACCATGATTTTATGCACATTAATTGATTAAAAATATATATATTTATATGTTTTATCATATATTTATATAAATTTGTCTTTTTCGAATCACAAAAGTGTTTTTATTGTTTTTCGGTATTTTCACTTAAAAACGTGAATTTAAAGACTCAAAGAGGAATACCGGAAGCAATACATCACAAATATATTAATAAATAAATGGGGAAAGGTCAACAAATATGAAAAATTGGACAAAATGGGTCAAAGGGTCAAAAAGGAGAAAATCGTCAGCCTGCCATGCTAAAGACGCTTCATCGCCCACAAGACGCTGACGCTTCGGGCCCCGCTTCATACCGCTGCTATTTCGCCCCATTTTCGCTGCTGCAATGCCCATGACGTCATGGCCTGACATCATCAATGACCTCAAGCAATCAGCTCGCTGCTTTCATCATTTTTTCATCCACTTTTTCTCTACATCCTCACCTATAAATACGCCCCTTTTCTTCACTTCTAACCACATCTCAAAACCCATTCTCTTCTCTCTTTCTTTCTTTCTTTTCTTAAATTTTTTAGTTTTTCTTAGTTTTTAGTTTTTCTTAGTTAATTTCTCTTAGTTTTAGAGTTCTTCCCTTTTGGGAAGAACTAGTTATGTTTTTGTAATTTATTAGCTTTTGATTCAATAAATTGAGTGCAAATTTCGCTTGAAGGTTTTCCAAAGAACGGAATAACATCCAAGTTTTGTAAGGATTTTATTTTCTTTACAGTTATTTTTTATGCTTTATTCTTAAATGTTATATTTAATTTGTCTGTGATTAAATTTAACTCTGCTGGCTATTTATAAACATGATGTAATAATAACATTGTTATGCTTGCTAAATATTAAATAGGTAAAAATCTCTAAAATGAATTGATTTTATTTTTTATTCAAGATTTTATATTAAGAATGTTAAGAGAGAAATATATTATTTTTCATTACAAACTTAAATCCAAAATTAGATTTTAAGGTTGAGTTATCCATCTAATTTAGAGTAGTGCTCTTTTTATTTGTTGGTACAATCGCCCCAGAGTTAGAGTGAAGCTCTATTTCAAAAGTTTTTATAAGAATTATTATCTCGAAAATGTATTGACAACATGTTTTCAAGAAGGGTTTTAAAACTTGAAAGTTAGTACTCGGATAATTAAATTCTTAGGTTTAATTTGGACACCTTGAATAAAGTTTAAACTGTCTAACCCCACCAAAGGTGGCATTTAAATGGTTCATTTTCAATCTCTTAGAAAAAAAAATTAATTTAATTAACCAAATTAATTATCAACCTCATCCATAGGTGTTAATTGATTTGTTTAGTTAACAAAGAATATCTAACCCCACCAAAGGTGGTATTCATATAAAAAAGAGAGAATCAATAAATATCAATTCATATCTTTAATAACCTAAATAATATGAACAAACATAATTAACTTAGTTATTATATCCATAAATACTCCACTATTATAAAAGATAAAATTTGCATAAATGTTTATTGAATCTATGTTTATTTTTATGTTATTAGATTAGAAACACAAAAAAACCAAAATATCGTGACAGGATGTTTAGGATTTAATTTTGTTTTTAAAAGTTTGAATAATAAATTAAAAACCACATACATTCCTTCCTTAGATCGACCTTGGGAGTATACTTATCATTTTCTACGAAATGATTCGTGCACTTGCGAGAGTTTTACAAATATAAAACCAAAGTATCGGCCGGATCGACGATGTCGGTTCTGTCCCATCACGCATCACATGTAGTGTTGGTCTTTCGTGTCAACTGACGTTACACATAGCACATAGCATCGGTTCTACATGTCAATTGATACTACACATAAATGTAGGACCAATACTAATTGACTTTTTTCTTCTTCTTCCCTCTCATAGTTCTTACTAATGTTTCCTATTTTCTCTCTTTCTCTCACATCACGCAACACCCATATATTATCCATTTTCAACCATTTTTTACCACCATTTTTGGCACCATTAGTTGGGTTTTGTTTCCATTCACTTATTGATCTAAATCCACCATGTTTTAGATTAATACTCAATATTTTCTTATCCATTTTCTTACCCATTTTTTTACAATTTTTCACTTACCAAACACATTTTTCCTTTATTTTATCAGTTGTTTGATTCTTGTAAGTAATTCTATGAACTATTTTGCCCTTATTATTAATGTTTTTATTTTTATTTTATTTTTATGAATTTAAATTTATTTTTTATAATTTTTTATGTATATCATGTGTTATTGATTTTTTGTATATATTTTTTGTGTTAGGTAGGTTATTCATTTTTGTCCAAACTTAAATAATACAAGGTATTTTTTATTTATTTACTTTACTAATTTCATGTATTTCATGTATTTTATGTATTTCATGTATATATATATATAATTTATTTTGAATTTAAAATGTATTTTTGTGAACTTATTCTTATATATATTAAATAATATTTTTTAATTAAGTTGTCATATTTATTTATTATATTGTTATATAGGTTTTTATAATTTATATTATTAGGTTGTTATATTATTATTATTTGGTTATCATAATTTATATTATTAGGTTGTTTATATGTGAAAAGAACATTATATTTTGTTAAAGTTACAATGAAATTATTAATTGTTTGAGTTTTGTATATTTATTTTTATATAATGTTTCAATTAATATTCTAATAATTTATAAACTTCATATAATAAATTCTTATATGTATTAGTGATTAATATATGTATATATATTAGATACATATTTAATGTGTTTAATTCTTTCAATATAAAATAAACAAATCTTAGATGTCAAAGTTTAGAATTTAGCACAACTATATTTTTAGAGATAGTAATCATGAAATCAATATGATTCGATACCCACATGTTAAATATAAAAATGAGAAATTTTATGTTATTGATGAGGTTAAATATCACCTTATCTGTAGTTGTTTTCTTTTTAGTTATAAATATTGGTATTATCATGGAGAAAAGATTGATAAAACTCAAGAGATATATTGATGTTAAATTATTATTTTAAATTTAAATATATGTAATTTTTTGGTTGGAGTAAAGTAAGCTACGATATATATTTTTTTGAAAATTTATGAAAATAATGGACGTAACACATGTTCTAAACTATAAACTTGAAAGATGAATCAAAAGAAGAATTTGATGATATGAAATAACATAAGTATCTTATTAATATGTGTTTATCTTATAAATAATAATACATATAGTATATATATGATATATTTAATATTTAATATACTATGCACGTGTATATTTGCTTATAACATTTAGTGATATTATAATTAAGTTAAATTTGTATATATGCATTGTATGTTAGTTTTTTGTTATAAGTTGATTCTTAAGTAATTAATATACGATTTTTAAATGAATAAAATATTTTAAAAACTATTTTAAATTTATTTGGGTTGTTTTTCTACTACTATGTGATTTAAAACATGTAGGAGGCTAGTAGAAAACAACCAAAAACATATTGGGATTATATAGTTTTAAGTTGATTATAGGGTAAAATCAACTTAAAATATTAAGTCGGTTTTAATGTAGAACCGACTTAAAACTTTAAATCGATTAACACATATGATCGATTTAAAATTTAAAATCGGTTGACATGTAGGACTGATTTTAAATTTTAAGTAGGTTCTAGGGTTGAATCGATTTATAATTTTAAGTCACCATGTTTTAAGTTCATTCACTTAACCGACTTAAAATCCCTTTGTTGTAGTAGTGATCAAATTTCTTTGAGACATGGTTCGCAGGTATTTCAACATTTTTTCTCTCACTGTTGCCATAGCTTATGCGACATTTGTACTTTTGAAAGCATGTATAAAATGAAACATTACTTAAACATATGTTCAAGACATTTTTCATAATTCACGCCTTTTGTAAAGGCTCAATACAGTTAGATGGTAATTCAACTAGGCAATATCATCCCTTTTCAAAGCTTTAAAGATATTAGTATTTTTGAGCTCATGTACAAAAAATACATATGATAAATAAAGTCATACATACTCAAACAAGTTTGTTTAGAGGCTCAACATGGTCCACCAATAGTGCATTAATCTTTCTTGATGAAGATTCAATGATATTAATACATTTGACAGCATATACAAAAACAAAACAAAAATTGAATAATGTTAAAATAATGAGCAATCAAGAATAATTTTCATGTTACATCACTTTTTTGTTGTACTATAACAAGCTTGTTTAGAGGTTCAACATAGTCTACAAGTAGTCCATTATGTTTTTTTGTCAAAGATCAGTTTATATTAATACATTTGAAAGCATGTAAAAAAATTGAACATATCTTCAAAAATAGTAAGCAATTAAAATGAAATCATTCTTAATTATAGGCATATCGAGAAATATTTTCAAGAAAAATACTTTTATCACATCTTGATACATGCATCTTTGCATATAATATTTATAATAGCTTTTGTACCATTGCTTTAAATTTTTCTATGATTAACAATTTGTTAGATTTTTTTAGTTAATATTATTGGTCTTCAAAATGCTTCTTTGCATATAATATTACTCTATTATCTAATTAGATCAAATGTATGAGAGAGTTTTATTTATAGTTACTTTGGGGTATGGTACCTTATTAGGACCAATATTAATATTTTGGTACGCATTATTCTGCAAGTTCTTAAGTGATACCTTAAAAGTAACTAAATTATCTAAATGATACTCATTTGATTGAAAAATAAATATGTGCACAAAAAGTTGAAGGGTATTTTAGTCCTTTATTTTTTTTATTTTTTTAATCTTTTCTACTTCTCTTCTTTCTTTTTTCTCTTTTTCTCATTCTCTTTCCTTGAATTTAAGATTTAAGTTTAGGGTTTAGTGCTTGAAATTTAGGATTAGGATTTAGAATTATTGTTTAGTGTTTAATCTTTAAGGTTTAGCACTTAGGGTTTATGATTTAGTATTTAAGATTTATGGTTTATAACTTAGAGTTTAGGTTTAGTAGAAAAAAATGAGAGAAATTTTTATATAAATAGATAAATGGGTGAGCAGTTTAGCAAAAGAAAAGGATCAAAGGGTGAGATAGTGAGGAAAGAGAAGTAAAAAAGAGAAAAATATGAAAGAAAATAATTAAAATAAATTAAAATGACTCAATTACCCTTTAGTGTTTGTTGCATAAAAATTATTTTTGATCAAATAGGTACCTAATCGATGTCATTTTTGTATATATATTTGTACATTAATTCCCACATGTTTACAATAAACTAAGATTTCTTATGCATTTTATGTATTTATTTTATGTTATAAAGGTGTTTTAAGGACTAAATGAGCAAAAAATGACACAAACATGTATTTAAGGAAAAAATAGGAAATATGATCGATCGAGCTTCATTCAAAATTAATCGAGGAGTCAAGGTAAGAACAACAAGCAAGGTTCCATTGATCCAAAAAGGGATTTTTTTGATTGATCGATCGATCGAGACATCCCTTCAATACTCACATCTAGCATTTTTCATCGTGAATTTTTAATCATGGCCATTAGATCAAGAAAATTCTAATCTAACTCGGATTAGACTTGAAAATATATTATATAAACAATCTAAGGGGTCATCGAAACATAAAAATTTCTACAAGAAACAAGAGAGATCAAATAGCACATTAAGGATAACTTTTGAAGGATATTTTGAAAAGAATATTGAGAATTTTCATAAGTCTTTCTTAATTCTTTTCTTTATAGTTTTTCATGATTAAAATGTTAATTCTTAGGGAATATATGTATAGCCAAACTAATAATATGATTGTGAGCAATTCTAAGCCCTAGACTATGGTTTAATGAATTTATTGTTACGTTAATTTTAGTTTTAATTTTCGATTCTTGATGTGTTCAATTCTATGTTTGAATGTTAAAACTATGCGAATTGTGAATTAGGATGTACAACTAGTTTATTACATGAATATATTCATTTTTATTTTAAGATGTTAGTATACAATTACTAATATTCTTATTTAAAGTGGTACCTTGTGACTGCTGTCACAAGTAGGATTGAATGTCCACGTTAAAGGTTATTACCAATTTTAATTTTACCTAGTTTAATTATAACCTTTTTAGATCTTAATGCAATGAATAAATTAAATCTAGTAGGTGTATTTCTAGTTTGTTTAGGATTTAGGATGATTAGTGATCGTATCATTAATCAATTACATGGTAAGAAAAGGTCGAAAATCTAGTAGACTTAGATTTCTAAAACTAAAGTTAAGAATTTAAAAAGGATTTTAAATTATAGAAATAATTTAAAACCTAAGAAACCAAGTTTCATTCATAACATGATTAGTTGAATTATAGGTTATTGGTAAGGATAGTCACATAATCACATATCTTTCATAAATTTTGTGACATTCACTTTTATTACTTTATCTTAGTTTCTTCAAAAACAATCAAGACCCTCATTTTTCTAACTTCATTTAACTTACTAAGGAACTAGAAATTAGGAGTAAGCTTTCTTATCAATCCTTGTGGGTACACCCATCATTGCTCTTAAATTAGTTATCAATTATACATGATCACATATACTTACATGTGCTCGAGTGTTTTAGTACTTTTTTTTAAAATATGAATACTTTCAAGGTACCACTAAAGAACTTAGGAAATATAAGTATTGTTGATGATTTCACTTTTCTTTACTATAGACCTAAAAATAGATAATACACCATCAGAACCTTGAATCACCACGAGGTGTGGTCTTTGACCCTCCGATACTAAAGTAAGTACGGGTAGTTAGCAATAAAAGATGAGACTAGTACCTCTCCTTATGGTCTAGAAATGTGAAGAGATATTTAGGGAGATATTGTTTATTTGCAGTGTTTATCAAATATCAGATCCTCTTGTGTGAAGTGTACATAATGAATGAATATATCTAAAAGAGAATCTATATATTGATGGCTCTAACCCATTGTGATAAACTTATCTTAATGTCAGATTTTATCTCACCGTAATTATCTATTTTTTGGATAATTAAAGGATAATTGTTGGTTGGTTATCCTGTTGGATATTTATATGATAATAATGTTCATCTACTGACTTAATACCTATTGGGCTTATATGAGTCATTTGATGACTAAAATCTCTCATATTACGTAATATGACATGGTTTAATTTACAAATAATATATACCAAAATTGTAATATGCGTATTAAAAAGTACTTGCCCCATTAATTTGTTTCACCATTTTTTTAGATGTTGTTGTCCAAATCTTTTTTTTTTTTTTTGAAAAAAAAAGATTTTTATACATCAAACTTGGACATGCATTTTGTTAATATGAATTCTTGATACCATTGACCAAAAGCTTACTAATTGTAAAGGTATAAAGTTTACACGTTTGATCTATATTTTCTCATCTTTATGTTTAATTTTAGATATGAATAATTCAAAATTAGGATTTAATTTGAGATTTTAGCATTTGTCACGTATATAGACAAAAAATGTAGAGAAACTCATCTTTAAAACATTTTTCTTACTATTAATCACTTCTTAATCTTCAATAAATTAACCATTTTTAAGAGCATTAAAGATATTACAAATTTTGTTAGGTGTTGATTCAAAATAAAAAGCACTAAGTTTATCTTGTAAAGTTATTGATCCCCTCTTTGTTTTCTTGCAAAATTATCATCTTTAACATGGTTTGAATTTTTTTGATTTTTTTTTCAAGACTCTTTATATGCTTTTCTTGAGTTCTTCGTTTTGTTTTGAGATTCAATTGATTTTTTTATTAATAATAATTAAATAAACTTTTTTATTTTTTAATTATTTTAAAGATGAGTTACCTTTCATTTTTTGTTAATATACACGAAACATGTTAAAGTTTTCAATTAAATCATAATTTTAAAACACTAATATTCCTAAAATTAAAAATAACCATTAATGAAATACGATAAAAGTATGAATCCACATGCACAGTTTTTATTAATACTATTAAAATACCAAACCTTTATAAAATATGTATAGTATTCATTTTAAAAAAAATGGATGTATACAAGTATTTTGTTTTTTATGCATGCGTGTTAGTCTGTCATGGACTTATTGTGAAAAATAAATAAAGAAATACTTTATATTATAAATTGTGATGACATGGATGAATTATGATTAAATTTTAGTAAACAAATTTATATGATCACATGTATATAAGAACCAATTAAATTAAATAATATCATTTTAGATAACGTTAATTTTTACAAACTATGGCTACAATAGGCTTCCTAGATCGATTGATTTATTTTATACAATAGTGTCTATCCATGGTTCAATATTCTATTAATGTTAACGGTTCGGTGATTGGGAATATATGTCCTCTTATGGACCTCTTCCAAGGTAATTGGTTTTTGTTGTATGGAGAGGGGCTTTCTTCGCTTCTTAGGGACTTAAAAAGCTTGGATGTAAATCGAGGTGTTAAGACAGCAAGGTCAAAGCCAAACGTTTCACACTTATTTTTTATTGACGATGCTTTCATTTTCTGTGATGCATGTTTGATACAATGCCAAAAGCTTAAATATATTTTATTGGTTTATGAATTAGCCATAGGTTATCGTGTTAATTTTGACAACACAATTGTGTCTTTTAATCCAACTACTACTCAAATGATTCGATAAGGAATTCTTATAGAACGGGTGCGGGTGCAAAGAGAAGGCATTATCTAAAGTCAAAAAATAAATTTTAATTAAGTCGGTATATCAAGCTATTCCAACCTATTTTATGAGTTTCTTCAAGCTTCTAACGACGTTATGTTCTAAACTTAATTATCCAGCAACACAATATTGGTAATCCAATACAAAGAAGTTAGTGGAATTCATTGGGTAAATTAGAAGATGCTATGTTTATCAAAATGCTTAGGCGATTTGAGCTTTAGAAATTTCTCAGATTTTAATCAAGCATTATTAGGCAAGCAAGTATGGCAATTACATCAACGTCTCTTTTCTTTGGCAAGTAGAGTATTATTAGCTAAATATGTGTCAAGTGGCTATTTGGACAACAAGAAGTGAGAATCGATCTATTTTTGTGTTGGGAAGTTGGATGTGGGGAAGAGAATTGCTTGAGAAAGGCATAAGGTTGGGAATAGGAGATGGTCCCTCAACTTAAGTGTATTTTGATCTATGGGTGCTTAGGTCATGTGGCTTTATTGTGAGGGCTATGAGAATGCTTGGTGATAATGCTATGGTTTCACAACTAATTGGTTCAGATTGTTTGTGGTGAATAAAAATGATATGCAATGCTTTAAGGTGTGATGAAACGACTATTATACTTGTCATTCCTTTGCATCCAAACTAGTAGCTCAATAAACTGGTATGACACTTCAATAATGTGGGATTGTACTCTATGAAGAGTGGTGACAAGATCGCTATTGATTTAATGAGCGCTGTTATGGGTGGGTTGTCGTCATCAAGTTTGGGGACCATAGAAGGGCTTTGAAGGAAGCTTTGGAGTATAAGAACAATGATGAAGAGCATTTTTTCGTGGAAAGTTCTACACAATGTAGTGTCATGTAATGCAACACATGAACGATTTTGAGACTTGGTATGCAACCATGGTAAAAAGATACTTATTCCTAAAGGACTCATCCCCACAAGCAACAGAATAACAAAATATAACAACAATAGTAATAAACTCAGACATGCAGTTTATTTAAACAGATGGAAAATATATTCAATGGTACACAAAAGGAAGTAAATCATACTAAATAGAAATAAACAATTTTTCAATCATAGTCCAAATCTTATATGTGGTACCATATAATATCAAGACTCAGATTATATTCATAACAAACAGATAATTGAAACATAATCATGTAACGAGGTAAACCCACATAGAACTCCTATCTCTGTGGTAACATCATTGGATTATTTATGACAATTACTCGACAATAAACAAATCCATTAGTCAATAAAATAGATACAACTTTAATAAAAATAAAACTATAAATACCTCTATTAATTGGGACCTTTGTTTGAACTGTCTATTATTACCCTCGCTTATTGTCTCAACAACTACTTGGTTTGAAAAATGAACCTAGTTTTTCTCTAAAGCCTACACCACTTGATATAGTTCAATCAGTAACATGAACAATGTGAACTATCAAACGTGATGACCTCTCTTAACCTTGAACCATCAACTACTAATATGGGAAATACATTCAACCTGTATAGCACACAACTAAAGTGAGAAACACATTTAACCACTTACCATGGATAATCACTGACATAAGAACTCAAACAATACATCCCAACCTGCTCTCACAGTATTGTTCTCACAAACTTTGTAAAATAGTCAACCATACTATTTTACCCTCATATACATGTATCACAATTAGTGAAAACAAAATTCAAATTGATAGGAAACTTGACAAAGTTTCAATAGATTTTTTGAATTAATTCCACAATTAAGAGAGACCTACCAATGGCCAGCCAATCTTGTCGAGGGTTTAACGAGGGCGTCCAACAAGGGCCTTGTTGAGGTGTACAAAAATTCCAATTCTTCTATCTTAAAAAAATGTCGAGTAATTTTCGATAAGTACACACACCCGAATCAAACCAAAAACCATCAGTCATGACCTAGCTTGCGTAATAAAAAACCAATCCTATTGTGTGTGTAAAACATGTTATAATGTATCGATTTATGTGCGTGTGTGTATTATTGATTCGTAGGAATCAACTTTATATAAAGAAAGACAAAAACACTAAGTAAAATAAACAAACTTTGTGTTTTTCACACGAGAAGCCAATACAGATATAAAGAACAACACTTACAACACATTTTCGTAGGAAGGTGTCTCTAAGTCCTAGCTGCATGGCATGTGGTTTTGCCATTGAAACAAGGACTTATGCCTTTTGGGGGTGCACGGTTGCAAAGGATGTTTGGAAGTGCTCAGCGTTGATGGAATTTTTTAAACGATTAAAACAAGCTAATATAATTGAATGTGTGTGGGCTGCTGTATCAGAATTGGACAGCTATAGCTAGAAACTTTCAGTAGCTTGTTGTATTGGATTTGGCGTTGTAGATGCTTGGTGATATATGAGGGAAGCACGACAACTGGAATCCAGCCAGTGCAGAAAACTATGACGAGGCATGTTGAAAACTGGTTTCCAGTACCACCGGCTCGTACCTACAAGATTAACACTGATGCAGCCATTTCGGTTGAGGGTGGGTGTGTGGGCTTGGGCTATGTAATCCGCAATCACTTGGGAGAGGCTGTGGATGCTATATTGGACATGAGATTGTCACCACCAGCAACAGAGAGCTATGGGATATTTGGAATGGCCTTCACTTTAGTTTGGATATTGGCTCCACAAGGGTGTTATTTGAGTCAGACTCACTGCAAGCGATTTAATTAATACATAATTAAATCTTTCGATAGAAGGGCATATCATTGATGACATTAGGTTATTAATTTTTAGACTCAATCTTCTGCTTGTAATTATGTTCCTAAAAAAGCAAACTTTATTACCCAAAAACTATCTAAATATAACAAATCATTTTTGGTTAGATTAAAATGCAGTCTAGAAAGTCTGATATTTTTTTTATTTTTATAGATTCAATATATTAATTACATAATTTTAAATTAATATAATTTAATTTTCAAATTATTGTATTATTAGATACTATAATCTTTTTTTCTTTCCATATTTTTGAGAAAAATTTAAGTAAAATGAATTTAAAACTTACTATAAGAGGTAAGTCGATGTTTAATGAAAATAATGTCCTAAAATTAAAAAATAAAATAATTAATATGTTTAATATTGAAATAATAACTTAATTAAAATAAATCGATTTAAAATAATGATATTATTATATTCAATTTATAAAATTAAAGTTATTTTAAGTATAAATCTTCTCTCTTAATTAAGTTAGAGTAATTTAATTTATTTTTTAATAAAGTTTATACTTGTAATTATAAAAATTTGAATAAAAAAAGAGATTAGTTTTTAAATAAGAAAGCCAATATATTAAAGAATAAATAAATAAATATATCTTTGACTTAATACGAAAGTTGTAAACGTATCATTTAATTTTATCGAGTTATAAAAATAACATTAAAGTATTATTAATGGTACAAAACTATCTGTGAGAAATTTATATCCAAAATTTTTATTATTAGTATAAATTTATTCTCAATTTTTTTATTAATAATATAAATTTATCATCAAATATCTTATTACTTGTATAAATATACTATCAAAAATATAAAATAATTACTTTAAAAAATATAATAATACATTTATATCATTAATTATAATTGAGTGTTATTTTTATCGTTCGATAAAATTAAATATTATGTTTACAATTTTTTACATTGTTTAATAATATATTTATTAACTTAATATATATATCAAGATTTGTGTGAAGTGATTTAACCTAACTTAGTTGACGTGAGTTCATTTTTTCTAATTGAAATGCACTTATTTTTCATTATTATAAATGTTTAAGGCAAGCTAATTTGAAACTAAAAAGCATTATATCAAAGGGCAAACATGCGCAACAGTTTTTAGTTAATTAATTATTGAATTAGTTATATAAATTTTATAATTTAATTAATTTAGTATAATTATTGTTAAGATATATTCGTAGATCTATAGCTTTTATACTGTGAGAGTTTTTGGATTCTACCTCCAAACTGAATTATGAATTTATTAACTTAAAGACCTAATCACAGATTTGAAATTTGGGAAAGTCGAAAAAAACTTATCGTAATTCAGTTTGGAGATGGAGTCCAAGAATTCCCACTGTATAAAAACTATGAGTCCACGAATATATTCTAACAATTATTATTGAGATAACATAATTTATAATGTATAATTGATATAAAAATATTTTAGTTAATATGTATATGAATGAATCTATTATATTTTGATAAATTAATATAAATTGATTAAATTTAATAAATTATGGGAAAAATGTACTAGACTTAAAAAATTTAGAACTATTAATTTTTACAAATAATAGGACTAGTAGGTCATGTTTGATGTATAATTATAAAACAATTTTCAAAAATTATTTTTAAATCATAATTTAAAAACAATTTTCAATAAATTTTAAAAATAATTAGGAGTTTACCCAATGTTTTTTTAAATATGCATTTGGTCAAATTATTTTAAAAACATTTAGTAGAAAACTTTTTGATATTAAATTTAGTATAATGATATTATCACAAGTTTTTTATAAAAATATTTAATTTTTTAATAAGAATATTTAATATTAAGAATATTTTGTTAAAGAATAGCTAAATATTTAATCAAGAATATTTTTTTAACTTAATGTTACAGTATAGCTAAATACTTTTTGCTGACAAAAAATATTTTTGTAGCTAAGTGCCACTTGCCTATATTTAATATTAAATAACTCCATACAAAAAGAAAAAAGAAAAAAGAAAAAAAAACAAGAAAGGAAGAAAAAGAGAGATGTTAATTATAGCTTTTTCAAAAAATAAATAAAAATTACACTTTTTGTGTTTTCACTTGTTTTTAGAAATAGTGAAAACATGTGTTAATTATTCTCATTTTTTTTATAAAATAATATATTTATATTTTAAAAAATAATAAATTAAAAACATGGATAAACATTTTAAATTATTTTTAAATACGGAAAATTATTTTTAAGTTACGCAGTTAAATAAGTCCTTGTTATCTCCAGTTTTTAAGATAGTATAACTAAAATGATGCAGTAAAGCGAGGTTCATAAAATTGCATCCGGTGAGTAGAGGTGTCCAACGGTCTGGTTCGATACGGTTTTGGTTAAAAAAAATTAATCGGATTGGACTGTTTATATTACTCGGACCGGACCAGACCGTTTGAAATGGTTTTAAGTAATAAAAACCAGACTAGACCATTTGATTTATAAAACGGTTCGGTCCGGTTTGGTTTCCAATTTGATTCGATTTTATACATTTAATGAAGAATAATGTGAAATTTTTAATATATTATTAAACCGGTTCGGTCCGGTTCGAACGGTTTAAAATCAGTACAAATCAGATCAGACCGTTTGATTTGTAAAACCGTTCGATCCAGTCCGATTCGATCTAATTTTAAAGTTTGATTCGATCAGATTTGGTTTATGGACACCCCTATCGACGAGTATTTGGATGATATTTTAAATCATTATTTCAATCTATTCGAGTTCATGGTAAAAACAGAATCTACACTTTTCTCTTTTAGAAGTTGAAGTAGATTTTAAAAATTTGTAAACCAATTTAATAATTTTTTTAATATACATTGATTTTTTAAATATTTTTTATTATAATTATAATTATAATTATATTAATATTGTATATAAAATTAATATCTATCTTTAACATTCCATCTAAAATTAACAAATTATTTGATAAGTATCCTTAAATTATCGTAAAATAATTTTTAAATTAAATGTTATTGTTTTTTTATATCAATGAATATATTTACATACTTTGTTTACTTTCTTACTTTTTTATAAAATTATATAATATGTTATTTTTATTTTAAAGATTTTATATAGATTTAAATCTCTAACATTCCACCTAAAATTAACAAGTTATTTGATAAATATACTTAAATTATGGTGAAATAGTTTTTAAATTAAATGTTAGTGTTTTTTTTATATCAATGAATATATTTATGTACTTTGTTTTTTTTTATTTTTTTATAAAATTATATAATATGTTATTTTTATTTTAAGGATTTTATATAATTTAAAACTAGTAAGTCAATTGTCTAAAATTAATTTTACAAGTTAGTTTCAAAATTTTTATTTTGGATTATAAATTAGTTAAAATTTTAGATTTTTTAAAACTACAGAAAATCAACTTATAAAATGATATAATCAAACTTAAAATCAACTTATAAAAAAAAAGTATTTGTGGAAATACCATTTTTTTTTATTTCACTGGCCATTCTCTCGAATTAAAAACTAAAATGTTTAGGGACCAATTCGTAAATAGTGAAAATTACGGGGCCACAAGTTTCAAACCGACCTTAGAAGTTTGGTTTTAGACTATATATATCTATTCACGCGGATTACACAAGCCCTACCTAACGCGCAAAAAGCATAAACATTGAAGACGCATCGTATCATTTCGTCTCCATCGCTCTTTAGGGTTTCGTCTGATCCTCATAGCGGCTCTCGTTTTCCATCTTTTCTTTCGCATTAATTCCTTTCCGTCGGTAAGATCTAGGGTATTTTTCTCTGAATCGAGGTCTAGGGTTTTTTTCGCAAATTATCTATATCTCGATCTCTCTTTTTTTTTTTTGGTCCAATCGATCTTCTTAAAATCTGATTTTTACTTTGTAATTTAATATTCCTTCTGCTCTGTTTTTCTATATTCTGTCTGATCTTGTACAAGAGGCAAGGAAAACGCATTGAATTTCTGATACAGTAAAATTAGAATACCTGAATTTTGGGGGTTTGGGTTTGTACTTCTCCCTCTTTCAATTTTGGTATTATTGATTGAGAAGAGTGTGTTGACAATCATATGGCGGCAGGCGGAGTTGGTGTTTTGAGGAGGAAGGATATTCATACATACCCCGGAAGAGATTTAGATCATCCTACGAACGATTTACGTGGCGTCAAAATTTGTGTGAATTGGAATCATGGTGTCGAGCATGAATTTGGTGGGATGTCTAACGGTGAGCGATCGTTGGTCAAAGGTGTTGAGACTTCAACTGAGGAAGTTGTGTTTCAAGTTCCTCAAGAAAAGAAGAGGAAGTTTTCATCTATTACATGGGACAAAAATAAGGACGGTAAAAATTCACCCAAGAACATGGGGAAAAATGTCTTCCCTGCTTTTCATAGTTTCCCCAATGGAGAGGAAGTAGATGTTGATTCACGTGACGATCTTTTTACCTCTCCAGTTTCTGAGGCAGATAATCAGGTGGAGCCTTTGACATCTGAGACTTCAATGGATGATGGTTCGAATGACGAACAAAGAAAAACTCTAGTGAAGGAAGAAGAGGAGGTAGTTCAAGTAAGGAACATTTCATTATCCAGATGGGCATCTGACAGTGATTCTCCAAGGGACATCCCTGATGATGACTGCGTACATGGTACGTGTTTAACTCCTGGGAGCAGGGGGTTTAGAAGTGAGGGCTCGGTAGGGAACAGTGCCCGAACATCTGGTTCCAATGAAGAAGGGTGCTCTATTGTTGTTGGCAGTTCCGGAAATGAGTCATCTGATGGTTCTACTGTCATAGATGAGAACCAGTGTGAACATGTGAGCATAGACCAGGTTGAATCTGATTATGAGGCTGATGATGGCCTTTACCCATCTGACAAACCTTCGGTTCCTTCTCAAAGAAGTATTAATATGCTACAGGACTGTCGAAGCATATTTGAGTATGAAAAACTCAACAAAATAAATGAAGGGACTTATGGCGTTGTCTATAAAGCCAAGGATACGAGAAGTGGAGAAATATTGGCATTGAAAAAGGTTAAAATGGATGTGCATAGGTATGATGATGGTTTTCCTTTATCTTCTCTTAGAGAAATAAACATACTTTTGTCGCTTAGTCATCCTTCAATTGTGAACGTTAAGGAAGTTGTAATGGGTGACCTTGATAGCATTTTTATGGCAATGGAGTATATGGAATATGATCTCAAGGGGCTCATGGAGTTGATGAACCGGCCATTTAGTATAAGTGAAGTTAAATGGTTGATGCTACAACTGCTGGAGGGTGTAAAGTACCTTCATGACAATTGGGTGCTTCATAGGGATCTAAAAGCTTCAAATCTCCTTTTGAACAAGGATGGTGAGTTGAAAATATGTGACTTTGGAATGTCACGTCAATATGGTAGTCCTTTGAAGCCATTTACTTCGTTAGTAGTCACTCTGTGGTACAGGTGAGCTTCGCACTACTGCTTTTTATTGTTGGTTGTGTATTTGTTATTTTCTCTTATCTTAAATGCCTAGAAGCCAAAATTGTGCTTTTTGTGTTGTTTATGCATATCATATTTTTTTTATAAAGATAAAAAGATTAAACCCCTATTAACCAAATATTAAAAAAAAAGCTATAGCTTTTTTTTGATTCATTATTTGGATGCCAGAGTATTTTTGTTATTTTATCACAAATTCATAATGTGATAGTTTATTTTGCAGGGCACCTGAAATTCTTCTTGGTAAAAAACAATACTCGACAGCAGTTGATATGTGGTCAGTTGGATGCATAATGGCTGAAATGCTAGCTAGAAAACCACTCTTTAATGGAAAAACTGAAGTTGATCAACTTGATAAGGTCTTTTTCCTTATTTTAATTATGCTACTTCTGTTTATTTGCTCACGTCACAATCTTCTCTTGCTCAGTGGTAGATCTCTTTTAAATCTTTGCAGATATTTAGAACTATGGGCACTCCAAATGATACCATATGGCCTGGCGTATCCAAACTTCCTGGGATGAAAGCCAATTTTGTTAAGCAACCGTAAGTCTCTGTCTTGTGGAAAAAAGTAGAAATTCTTAAGATTTATATCTATAATGTATCTGCCATTCTTATTACAAGGCTTGACAGTATTGCCGAACCAATTTCAGGTACAATGCCTTGAGGAAGCAATTTCCCCCTACATCTTTCACTGCTGCTCCAGTTCTTTCAGATTTGGGATTTGACTTATTAAGCCAACTTCTTACATATGACCCTGAGAAGGTAAATAATGCCTTCAACTTAAAATTTTATTTTGAATATGATTTTGTCATCATGAATTATATCTTTCCCTTGTGTTTCTGCAGCGGATAACAGCTGCAGCTGCTCTCGATCATGATTGGTTTCATGAAGCACCACTTCCCAGGTCGGATTTTAAGCCTACTTATTCTGCACTGCATGATCAGAGCAGGTACATTAGTGGCAGGCAACATGACAAACGTTTGAAGCGGTAATCTTAACATTTGAAACCATTATTACTCCCAAATTTTTCTACCGATTAAGCTCCTTAAAGAATGAAATAACAGTAGATTCTGATGAACAGCTGCAAGGGAATTGCAGTGTGCACACTCAAGACTAACGTCATTCACTGTGTTTGTCCTATATAAAGGTGTGGATTAATGATGATGTTTGTAGTTCGAAGGCAAAATACAAAAGTGAAAACTCTCTTTTTTCCCTGTATTTTTGTATATATCTCTAGATTGTCCTTTTTAAATGTTGGAACTGATCAATTTTAAAATTTGAGGATATTATCACTTCTATCAAGTTTATTCATTCCTCTTTGCCTCTTTCTTGCATTTTAATGCATTCATTGCAAGCGATTATGGACCCTAAAAGAAGGGATGGGGCATCAGATTGATGGAAAAGATCACTACAAAAGGGCTATCGTAAATGAGGCACTTTTCTGCAAGTAATTTTCATAGAGGTTGGTTTTCTTATTGAAGTTTGGGGTTTACTGTTTTGATGCTCTGCCAATTGCCAATTGCCAATTATCTTTTGACAAGCGTGATGAGTAATGACTATCTTGAGGGCTGTTTTTATCTGCCACACTTATTTGTTCTCAAGATTTGTAATCTTTTAAGGATGTTATGTTTAGAATTACTTTGGTATCTGATACTTATTTGATCACCAAAATCTTGACAAACATGGAGAAGCATTCATCATTTAGCTGAAGATAGGGGGTTAAGCTGCAAAGAGTATTCTTGCACTTTTGTTAAATCTAGTCATGCGTGTATCGGCTGTTATTTTTTCTTAATTTTTGTCCTTGGATGCAGAGCTTGCCATGGATAAGCTTGCCTGTGTTTTAGCAAAAAGATGCAGTTGTGTGATCTTCCCACAATTGTACAGTAGAATTGCAATTCTTTTCTTTTATCTCATCTTCATCAGGTTTTACTTTCATCTTGGTTAGTCGTTTGCTGGTTTAATTGTATTTAAGCTGTTATGCGAATCTAAACGAATGTCTAGGGATTACTTGCTGTGGCAAGAAAGCTAAACGGTCCTGCAGCTATTAATTTGGCTTTGGCAAGCACTTGGTAAGGACTAAGATTTATACCTCTGTAGATATTTATCTGGCTTTGGCAAGTGCTTGGTAAGACTGATTTATACCCCTCTGATTATTTATATTACCATTTCCACATGGGCTTAATGTTTTTTTATAATCAGTTTCTTCTATCCTTTGGGAATGTTATCATTGCGGAACGTCGTTCCTTAAATTTTGGTAAGCAATGTATTTACTTTTTCTTCGTCAATCACATTGTTTTTCTATAACACAATTTATTCCACACATATCCACTGTTGGGTATGCAATTGATAAGCTTGTCGAAAAGATTTACGAGTATCAGATCCAAATGTTGGTGCAAGGCGATGATGCTGTGGCTATAAAGGATAACACCAAGGCATTCTCAATTGAGATATTGGATTGTGCTTAGCTGGTGATTACTTATTTATTTATGTATGAAATTGGTGATTACCTAAGTGATGAATTTCTTTTTGCTTGCTCGTTAATGTTTGTATCCAGTTTTAATTGCTTAATTTGAGCTTTCTATATGAATAATCTCTACTATACAGGATCCATGCGCTACTACCAATATGTTTGCAAAAGATTATATTGTGCCTTACAGTGGTAGGAACAAAAACTGGTTTTAAGTTGCAGCTTGCAGATAAGTTCTTTCTTATTTTTATCATCTTTGTCCACTTTTTTAAGTGCCACTGGCGGATAATAGGGATTTTGTCTCAAATAGACTGACTTGAGCCAAGGTTTAAAAATGGGTTATGGGTGAGAGTTGTATTAAAAAGAGGCTGTAAACCGGTTTAATACCCCTCTTATGTTGTCCCAAGTTATAACTTAAAAATAAGTGGTTTAATTTGGTAGAGCTGTAAAATACGATTAAAATCGACCAAATTCAATCAAATATGGTACTGGTTGAATATCCGGTAAAATGTACCAGGGGTTTATTTTAGACTTATGGCGATAAATAATCTTTGCTGGCTAAGATCATAAATTGCAGTTCTAGAATTTGTTGAATGCATAAGAATTGGTTTAAATCTTTATCGATTAATTGATTTTTGAGCTGATTTGTAATTGATGCTTTCTTTGTTTTTGTAAAAATGGAAGAATTTCTGATGATATTATAGTTTATGGCACTGATACGGAGTTATCCAGAGTCACAATTTCCAATTTAGTTCACCAACTTGTCTTCATAGAATGTTGATTTGTGCTTCATGTGTTGCAAGTGCTTGGCTTGTGTATTCTAATACTAGTGATTCAAATTCATTTTAACTGATCCTATTATGAGTTAATTTGTATACTTAGACCCAAGATCTTGGATGAGTTGATTGCTTACTGTTGGCAATGTGGAAAAAATCGATAAAAGTAAACCATTTGCAATTAATTCCTATGGTAATTTTAAGTTCTTTAGCGTCACTTTTGTTCAATCTCGGTTCACTATTTCAGTCAAGATGAGTTGTTTATTATTCAGTCAAATTAGTTTTATAATCTATTATTGAGTATTTGTGTTTTCAGAAGAAAATTATTGTATTATATTTGTATTTAGGGTATTATATCATCACACGAACAATGAATAATTTGTTCTTAGTAAGTGGTTACTCCAGGTTCCCAAATTTCCACGTTCACATTAAAATTTTAAATTACAGGCATTTAATGTCAGCTTGCTCAGAAGTTCCAATTGTTGTACAAAATATATTTGGTTCGACTTTGTTTTGGTTTAAAATTAGTCTATCAAATAAAAACGATGATTAGATCTTTAAAAATTTAAAACAGAAAAAAATGCAAACGCATTTTTACTAGGATATGTTTGATAAATAATTCAACTTTTGATTAATTTATTTAGTGGTTTTTGATTTTTTTAAATTAATTATCGATGGTAAAAAGTGAAGACTATCTCCAAGTTCTTTGCTTAACTTTTTTCTTAAAACTTAAAATTTACTAGTTATTTTAGTAATTTTCATCTTTATATCATTTTCTCTCCATGGACAAACATATTGAAGTAATTAAAGTTGATTATGAATTAAAATGTTCGATAAAAATGCAAACAATAAAGCATAAACCACTATAGAATCATCGTTATAAAATGTTCGTATATATATATATATTTAAATCTTGCATTGTTATTGATTTCGTGAACAAAATAAGTTTTGATATTTATTTTTATTAATTATAGTTAGGTTGGGTCAATTTTAGTGGTTTTGAAAATTTTGAAACCTAAACTGAACTTACTAACAAATATCATTATTCCCACTAACAAATTCATATAGCTAGATGCAACATCAATCTCCACCTCCACCAAGTCATGTATCAATGGGGCTAAGCATTTTCTAAGTCATTACAGCATTACTTGACTACCCACTCCGGAGAAGTTTCTTTAAAGCATATTAGCATGTAGAAACAACATTTAGTGACACATCTAGTTGATGCGACAATGACCATTTGAAGAGAATATCTTTTGCACCAAGAGTGAGAAAATACCAACCAGTCCATACCAAGGTTAGGTCAATGTTTTTTTTAATCAAATAATAGTTTGGAATAACTTATGAGCTGAAATGGGGTGTAATAGATCATGAATGGGTTAAAGATGCAAAGAAGACACTTCCCATTCAAGGGGAACTGGAACCCTAATTCTGGCTCCATTCATTACCATATTATTAACTTCCCTAGTAACAACTTTCTTCTCTTTTAATATGTACCATCCTAAAAATTATAAAAAAAGAAACATATTCTCCTCTTATTAAATAAGTGAATTGGATCCTTCCATTTCGTTTCATTTGAATTATATCTTATTCTATATCATTCCATTAAAAGCTATCTTTAAGAGGCTTATATTAATATTTATTTTTTCATTGTTTTTGTAATTTTACTTGTTTTATTTAAGTTTATTTAGAACAAATAAGATTTCATTTTATATTTTTTTCTTACCATCCCAACCATGGATGTAGCTATGATTAATGTTTAGAGGGCATCATGCATAAATTCAACAGTGAAGATAAATAATTTTGATACTATTTGAATGATTATAATAAAATTTATGAATTTTTCAATTGAATTACTATAAAATAATATAAAAGAATGTTATGGTTGGTGCTCCAAAAATTTATAAATTTTAATGTTTTTTGTATATTACACTAAGTGTTATATGTTAAATGTGTATTTTTATCCGATTAAAAAAATTAAACTACGAAAATTAAGTTTCAATAAGACTAAATAACATATCTTAATATTTATGCAGATGAACAAAAAAAATTTAAAAAATTAAATAACATAAATTATTATAAACGTGCAAAAAATTCAAGTATATAAAAAAATAGATAAGATCAATATTATATGGTATAAATATCAATGAATATTTACATAATTATATGTAATATAACATAAAATGATTAAATTGTATGCATTGAGAAAATTATTGAAATTTGCAATGAATAGGGAATACACTAGTTACACCTAACATGAAAAATGGGTGCATAAAGATGTGCTCAACTTGGAATACAATCATGAAATTGAAAGTATCAAAGATTCTTAGAGGCATATCGTTAGAAAAACTTCCTTGATCAATTGGATAGAAGACTTTTCTCTTCATCCATTGTCATCTTCTACTTCATACTATCAACTCTCTGCATGACTTCTCTATAAGTGTATGAGACATCATATTTAATTACTAGAAGTGCGAATGCTATAATGTTTGTGTATCTGGTAGGATTCCTAATCTCCCTTCTCGGTTAAGTAGTGGCAATAGATTCTTGTTGTTGATTGATTGGCGGTGATGATGAGAGAACCTCTATCTTAACTGAGATCTCTTCTTGATCATCAATTTCATCTTCACCACAATCGGTAGGCGGTATAATCTTTTTTGGATCTTTTGGAGTCTTCAGCACCACCTTAGAAATAGTATTTGGAATTTCATTCTCTTTCTCTGAATTTGTCTATCTTAACATAATAGACTCATCGAATTTGACATCTCAACTTAAGACGATTTTCTTTGATTCACCACACCAAAGTCGAAATCCTTTAATTCCTTCATTAAAGCCCAAGAAAATAGGTTTCTTTGCTCTAGGATTCAATTTGGATTCACTAATATGAAAATATGCAAGATATTCAAATATTTGCAATGAATCATAATCAAAAGAAAGTTATCAAGACCATACCTTTTTAGGAGTTTTCCTATCTAATGCAGTCGTAGGAAGTTTGTTGACTATATGAGTTGCATATGACAAAGCCTCAGCCCAAAATGTCTTGCTCAATTTGGATTGAGATGACATACATCAAACTTTCTCAACCAAAGTACGATTCATTCGTTTTGCAACTCCATTATGTTGTGGTGTACGAGGAACTAAAAAATGTCTGATTATCCCTTCATTCTAACAAACTTTGAAAAAGGAATCTGATTTGTACTTTCCACCATTATCAGATATGAGCCTCTTAATTTTCCTGCATGTCTAAGTCTTGATCATTTTCTTCCATTTAAGAAAGATATCTAGAACTTCATTTTTGTGACTCATTGTGTATATCCAAACATATCTAGAGAAATCATCAATAAAGGTCATAAACCAACATTTACCTCCAAGTGAAGCATTCTTGGAAGGTCCCTAAACGTCCGTGTGAATATAATATAGAGTTCCCTTAGTACGATGAATGATAGTACTGAACTTGACTCTTGTTTGTTTTCTTATTACACAGTGCTTGCTGAAATCAACTTTCTAGTCTTGACACCTTTCAAAAGATCTTGCTTCATTAAGTCTTGTAAAGTCTTTTCATCAACATGTCTTAAGTGTATGTGCCATAGGCGGGAAGAATCATATCTATTTTCTTCAGAATTGCTTGAGACAACTACTCTTCTTGTAACTGTATTCCCATCTAGAAAATATAGGTTTGCCTTCTGAGTACCATTCATCACTAAAAATGGACCTAGTACAAGACTCCATTTTCTAATGTTACCTTGTAACCATTAGAATTTAGAACACCTAAAGAAATAAGGTTTTTCGTTAGATCAGGAATATATCTCATATTCGTAAGTCATATAATTGTACCATCGTGCATCTTTAGTCATATTGTTCTAATCCTTTTTGTCTGATAGGCATTGTTGTTGCCCATAAGTACAACTCCTCCATCGAGCTTCTCAAAACTCAAAAATCAATGTATGTTTGCATTTGACTTGTCCTTGTTTGGACAATCTTTCTTCTAGTGCTCTTTTTGGTGACAATAGGCACACGTCCTTCGTAGGATGTCTTCCGGATGAATCTCCTCTGGACTTTTGTCTGGATCGCTTCTTATTATTTAATCCACCTGATTTTTTGTTGTTCGTCTTGCCTCTGGCTACAGTCAATGCTTCTGATGTTGAGTCTTTATGATCCTGTTTATCCTTCTTCTAGTACTCATTATTTACCAAAGCATTTGAAACATATATGAATTTAACCTCATCTTTACTATATAACAGAGTTGTAGTTAAATGCTCATAGCTTTCAGGTAATGAATTCAGCAACAACAAAGTTTTATCTTTATCGATAATTTCAACATCTAAATCTTGTAGATCGGCCAAAATTTTGTTGAAATTATCTAAAGTGCTCAATCATAGGGGTACTTTTCTTGTATTAGAAACGAAAAAGTTTTTTCTTTAGGTAGAGTTGGTTTTCTATATTTTTCATCATGTACTTGTCCTTTAGCTTCTTTTAGAAAATTGCGGCTACATTTTCTTTCATGACAAAGTACTTTTGATCTTTTCCGTATTGTGCTACAAGCTTGTTGGTTGACATAATTCCAATTTTCATTGGAATAATCTTCTGGTCTGGTCTCAAAGGCTATATTAGATCCTTCTCAAAATAATAGGTCTAATACTTCACATTGCCACGTGCCAAAGTTATTAGTGCCATCGAATTTCTCCACATCAAACTTTGCATTTAGATAACATGGTTCTTCGAGTAGAATAACTTGGTTTTTCAGAACTTTTAAGGTCAGCTTGTGCACCTTCTTTAATCTCTTTTGTATTAGCCATAAGTACAAACAGATAGTTGAAATTTTGCACTTATTTGAAAAAAATAGAGTTCATAATTGAATTCGAAATGGTCTAATTAGCTTGAAATAGATCTGATTTAGTTGAAAATGGGGGAAAACATACCAACTTGGTCCAAAATTCACTAATGACTAAGTTGACTTGCTAGGTAATAGTTAACGAAAATTCAACGGCTAAGTCAAATTGGCTTAACGGCTTGGTCAATGGCTTTGATGACTCGATCAAAGTGGCTAAACGGCTTGAGTTGACGGCTTGGTCAATGACTCAATCAAACAGCTTAGACGACTCAACTAGGTGAGTTAACTCAATTATTGGTAGTAGCATTTCGCTGGCTTCTGGCGTTGTGTCAAACCTCTAATTTGAGTGATTCTTTCGCAGTTGTGTTCGTCTAGTTGAGAGCTTTGATTTAGTATATAATACTGTTATATTTGGCTCTGATACCAATTTGTTGTGTACGTAAACAATAAATAGCGGTATATAAATATATCAAATTATTAAAAGAAAACACACAGAATTTACGTGGTTCAGTAATTTGTCTAGGTTTACGGGAGGAAGCAGATATAATTGAATTGAGTAGAAAATATACATAATACATATACAGATTTTCTCACTAATAACATATCTCAAGTGTTTTTCTAAACTCATAGAAAACTCATTCATTGAGTATTTTTTTCTCTTTAAGTTTGTTTAATACTCTCTTTGATTTTTTTTCTTTATTTTTGCTTGTGATTCAATGCATAAATTTTTCCATATTTATAGAGTAAACAAGTTTTTCTCTCCCTAAATTATGTCCTAATTTAAATCACAAATTAGACCACTAATTGAGTAAAATTAGGTACCTAATATAATTTATTTTAGAAACAATATTCAAAGTATGTAACCAATAAAACATAAACAACTATATAGTAATTATCGTTATATATATATATATATATATATGTTTTTCTTAAATCTTACATTGTTATTGATTTCTTGAACAAAATAAGTTTTGATATTTCTTTCTATAAATTATAGTTCGGTTGGGTCAATTTTAGTGGTTTTTGAAATTTTGAAACCTAAACTGAACCCACTAACAAATATCATGGTTCCCACTAACAAATCCATATAACTAGATTCAACATCAACCTCCACCTAGTCATATATCAAACAAATATCATCGTTCCCACTAACAAATCCATATAGCTAGATTCAACATCAACCTCCCCCTAGTCATCTATCAATGGGGATAAGCATTTTCTAAGTCATTGCAGCATTACTTGACTACCCACTCCGGAGATTTTCTTTAAAGCATATTAGCATCTCGTAGAAAACAACATGAAGTGACACATCTAATCGATGCAGCAATGACCATTTGAAGTGAGAATATCTTTTCCACTAAGAATTGGAGAGAAAATACCAACCAGTCCATACCAAGGCTTAGGTCAATGTTTTTTTAATCAAATAATATTTTGGTGTAACTTATGACCTGAAATGGTGGGTGTAATAGATCATGAATTGGTTAAATATGCAAAGAAGACACTTTCCATTCAAGAAGAACCGGAACTCTGGCTCCCTGCATGACCATATTATTAACTTCCATAGTTACAACTTTCTTAACATGTACCATCCTACAAATTATATATATATAAAGCATATTTTTCTTTAATAAGTGAAATGGATTCTTTTATTTCGTTTTATTTGAATCACATATTATTCTATATAATTCCATTTAAAGTTGTTGCTTCTAAGAGGCTTATAATAATATTTATTTTTTCATTATTTTTATGATTTTATTTGTTTTATTTAAATCTATTTAAATTAAATGAGATCTTATTATGTAACTTCCCATCACCATCCCAACCATGGATGTAGTCAAAATTAATGTTTAGAGAGACACCACGAGTAAATTCAACAGTTAAAATAAATAATTTTGATACTACTTGAATGATTATAGTAAAATTTATGAATTTTTAATTATTTATTATAAAATAATACAAAAGAATGTCATAGTTGATGCTCCAAAAATTTATAAATTTCAATGTTTTAAATATTACACCATAAGTATTCTATATTAAATGTGTATTTTTATCTAATTAAAATAAAAATTCAAAACAACGTAAATTAATTTGTAATAAGACTAAATAACATATCTTAATATTTATGCAGAGAAATAAAAAAATTAAAGAAATTAAATAACATAAATTATAATAAATATGTAAAAAAAATCAAATATATAAAAGAAAAATAAATAAGATCAATATTATATGATATAAATATCAATGAATATTTATATAATTATATATGATGTAACATAAAATGGTTAAATTATACGTGAGATAAAATACATTATTTTAAAGAAAATGCTAGGAAAATTAAACTAATAAAATTTAAGAAAAACAATCAAATTATACATTTAAAAACTTGTAACCACAAAAATAATATTCTTTGTGTATAGTTTATATATTTTTATTATTAAAAAAAATTTAACCCATAATTTTATATTAACCATCATTCAATTAAAAACTATTTAAATTGAACTACAGTAGTTTAAGCTCTTTCAATGCTAAACTTTATCTAATGGAACCTATTCAATATTATTCTATTGTTATTTTTGTTATTATATATAAGTTTTAGATATTATTTTATATAATTTTTATAAAATTTATGAAAAGATGTTAAACATTTATCAATTTATTATAGTCTAGTTAGTAAAAATTGTATAATAGTAGGATAAAAGTGAAAAATATATTAAGAATATAAATGAATACGTAGTATAACAAATGAAAAAATAATAATATTCAAATAATAAAAAATTTGAAAAAGAGTATTGTTATGTATTTTTGTAACATATAGAAATATATTTATAAATACAATTTGAAGGGCCACATGTGCCTTCTCATCAATGTGCTACTCCGTTTCTAATCCTAATCCACAAAAAAGTAGAAAAGAAGATGAACTCATAAAATTATTTTATGTGTTATAGTATAGATTAATGGGACTTCACGTCTTAATTGGTAACTCAATTATAGAGGTTTTATAACTCTAATCCATATGAAGGCTTATACTTAGAATATTTTAATTATTCTTTAAATAATAAATAAATATTTTATTAATAAATTCAAACATTCATTAGATGACAACTTTTGATAGGTGATAAAGGGTTAATTTTCATTATTTTTATATTTTCAATAACTCTATTTTTTTCTCTATTTTTAAGTTTTACATGACACCAATTTTCCATGGTATAATAGTTGAATATTTAAAAAAAAATGTTTTCGAGTAAAAGCTTAAAAAATTTCGTTTTTATATTACTTAAAATTGGTGAAAAATGGAGGAAAAAATAGAGTTGTTTAAAACGAAAAGATAACTAAAGATTGATTGTTTTTCTCCCAGTTAAAAACTGTTATTTAATAGATCGTTAAATTTATTAATAAAATATTTATTTATTATTTAAAAATAATTAAAGTATTTAAATTTTAAAAATTCATTAACTTATGTATCATTTGTGGTAAGTAACTACAAATAACGTAAACAAAATTATTTATAGAATAATTTATCCTTTAATGTACTACTAGTTAATTCTTATATAGATAATGCTTGTGTTTAAGAATGGGCTGGGGACGCTCTATTTTTATGTCCTGGCGTTGTTTAATTAAGTGAAATTCTTCATTATCCTGGACTAATTTGGCAGGGCGATTCAAGTAATTGTGAGGCCTTAGGCGGGACACATTACCTAGTCCTTATATGTTATTTAATAATTTTTATTTAAATTTTAAATATATTATATTGATAATTTAAAATATAATATTAGAACAGAAATAAAAGCACACAGGTACTAACTATTATTTATATTATTATAACCACTAATTTATTTTAAAGCATTGTTAAAATAAATAATGTTTAGTATTTTTTATCAATTACCACAAAAAAATCTCTTATTAAATTAATTAGTTGTAAAAATTAATAAATTTTATATAATTAATATAATTTATTTTTTGAACTTAAGTAGCTAAAAAAAATAAGAACTTATGTCAAATTAAAAAAATAAAAATTAAATGATGTTAAGAATTTGAACTCATTCTCTCTGAATAAAACAATTTGAACTCATTTGACTGGAAATATTAATTACATTTTTTAAGATTAATGAATTTAAATTATTAAAGTATATGAAATAAAATAAAACATTTATTAAGTGAATCTAATTAAATGTAAGAAAATTATTCCATATAATATAAATAACTAATTTTTTTCTAAAAGTAATAAATTGATTAAATTTAAATGTATATAAAAACCCTTTTTATAGTTTGTATACTTTATCATAATTATATAATAACAAAAATTATGATTGATATCATTGTAGTGAAAATAATTGGATATTTATGAATTAAACATACTAAAAAATAAAAAAAAATTAAGATAAAAATGTATCTCAAATAAGTTTTATTTCATATGATAAGGTAATATAAACATATCATTGATAAATGTTCATTTTTCTTACTTATTAGATTAGATTAGATTATGTTGAGTTTATATTATGATATGTTTATGTTCACATGTTGGTTGTTATAATAAAATATTTAAAAAAAAATTTAAAAAAATTATTTATAATAATAAAAAATAATATCGATTTTAAATTTATAAAATAATTAAGAATAAATTTTAATTTATACATTTTTTGGTCCGATAATACACATAATGTTGGAATGTGTCTTAAAATTGTTTCCCCTTGTATACTTCAATGGAAAAGTAATAAATGAAAAATAAATAAATTTTATTTCATTATTATATTTAAATGAAAAAAAAACACTCATTCTACATGGACATAGACTTTAAAGATTATTAATTTTACCCATCCATTAGCTTGTGATCAGCTTGAGTAGTTTTGCTTTTTGTAACGTTACCTTAACATAAATCCAATCTCCCACATCGCTGAAAAAATTGAAATATGCATACCTCCAAGACTTCTTGAAAACCAAAGTGCCACAAACTCCCCAAAAACCAATTATAAGTCCTAAAGCAGCAGAGACAAAAAATCCTATAGTTACTAACTTGTCATCACTTTCTTCTTCATTGCTAGTAGTACCTTCAGAATCTTCATTCGAACACTTCTTTGAAAGCGGGAGGCCACAAAGTTTCAAATTTCCAGAAAATGCATCAGCACTGAAGGTTTGAAGTTGAGTACTTATTGGAATTTTGCCTGACAAATTGTTATTTGACAAGTCCAAAACACTAACACGATCCAACCTAGACATGCTTGAAGGAATTGAACCAAACAACATATTGTTCGACAAATCAAGAACATCTAATCTTTCAAGCATGCCAATATTTGATGGGATTTGACCACTTAAGTTGTTTCTTGATAAGTTCAATGAAACCAAACCAATAAGTTCTTCTATTCCACCTGGGATTTCACCATTCAACTTATTGCTTGATAAGTCAATGATCTTTACAAGTCCTAAAGTACTTTTGTACTCAGAAAGGGTACCTTTCCATACTAATTGTGCTTGATCATTATAATATGCATCTGAATATATAATTAGTTGCCCAACTGAAGAACCCCACGTTTGAGCATAAAGATGATCAATAGCTACATTATCACTCACAAGCCTTTTCATTTCAGCAAAGTTATTGAAACAACTTGGTATTGTTCCTGATATTTTGTTCAAAGACATGTCCAACATCTGAAGATGCTCCAATTGACATAAACTTGATGACAATCCACCAAAAAAGTTGTTTGATCTTAGAATGAGAATTACAAGATCTTTTAAACTCTCTCCTACCCATTTTGGTATTTTCCCCAAAAATTCATTCTGTCCCACATCCAGAACTTTCAATTGATTACAATTCTTTAAAGAAGGAAACTCACCACTGAAGGAGTTGTTACCTAAATGAAGAGATTGTATTTGGGTTAATTGACAAATAGAAGCTGGAATTTTTCCTGAGATTTTGTTATGTGCCAAAATAAGAACACGTAGTTCTTTAAAACGTTCCCAACAATCGGAAAGATCTTGAGAAAATTGATTGTGAGAAATATCAAGAAGTTTCAAGTTCACATGAATATGAACATCACATAAAGAACTGAGTTTTGAAAATTTGTTTTTGGAAAGACGAAGAGAAATTGCCTGGAAAAGAAAATGAGGTATTGAACCACTAAGTTGGTTTGAACTCAAATCAATTTCAGCTGAATTAAGTAAAGACCCAATTGAATAATTTGGAATTGTTCCAAAAATTTGATTGAAAGAAAGATTTGCACGAAACAAATTGGGAGATAAATTTGGCCAAAACCATTCAGGAATAGAATCAGAAATTCCAGAGTTTGAAATATCAAGTGATGAATATTGCTTTTGATAAAAAAGCCATTTTGGGAATGAAGGACCTAACTTCAAAGAACTTAAGAGAATTAGTTGTAATTGAAAAGGAGGAACCCAATTATCTCCCACATTGAAAGTTAAAAATGGGTTGGAAGATAAACTCAAACCCCAAAGATTAGAAAGTTTTGATAAATGGGTTTCAGAAAATAGACCTTTAAAAGAGTTAGAAGAAGCATCCAAAATTTGTAACTGAAACAACGTTCCAACACTTTGTGATATGTTACCATCCATATTATTGAACCTAACTGATAATCTATTTAAAGATGAGAAGAGGGAAACATTTGGCAAAGAACCAATGATTTGATTATCATTCAAATGCAAATAGTGTAAAGAATGTTGTTTACACTTTGAAGAAGATTGAGTAAACTCAGGTATGTGACCACTCACTTGGTTAAAAGACAAGTACAATTGTTTTAAATTGCATAAATTTCCAATTGATTTTGGAATTTCACCTCCAATTTTATTGTTAGAAAGTATAAGTACCTGAAGAGAAGTCATATTACCAATAGCTTCTGAGATTGAACCTTGTAAGTGATTATTTTGAAGGTTAAGAGTTTCAAGTATTGACATGTTTAAAAAAGAGTTGGGAATTTCACCTTCAAGTTCATTCTTGCTTAGATCAAGAAATTTAAGTGATTTCATATTCCCAAATGCTTTAGGAATGTAACCCTTTAATTGGTTTTCAGAAAGGTGAAGCTCAATGAGGCTATTACTTATGTTGAATAGCCATTGGTATATAGAAGAAGATAGATAGTTACTAGAAAGGTCTAGAATTGAAATAGAAGTTGAAGAGTTAATTATGAGAGAATTAGAAGAAGATTGATGAGAGACCATTGTATTTGGAAGACCACAATTTCCTAACCTTATCTCTTTTAGAAAAGGGTGTTTGCTTATTGATTGTATCCAATCATTAGCTTTTCTCAAGTTTGTTCGAGTATGTTATATAGCTCCTTAGTAAGCAAATTAGAAAAGTCCCACATTGGTTAGGAATGAAGATGGGTGTTGGAGTTGGGGCTATAAATAAAGCCTTCCTTCACCATTTGTAAACATCCCAAAATTTGTAAATCTTCCTCTCTTTTGTAAGGGTAATTGATTAGCTCAATTTTGCCCAATTAGTTGTAATTTTGGAGTTCATCCATTTGGAGATAGTGGAAGTGGTCAACGATCTTGAGGGACCTAGGTAACATTTGTACCGAACCTCATTAAATTTACGGTTATTATTTTTCTCGCTTTAATATTTACGTTTTCAATATCTATTTTAGTTTATTTTAGCATTATATTTTCAATAGCATTATTTTGTCGGGTTAGTTTGAGTTCTATTCATTTAAATCATAAGTGAATAGTTACTACTTAGAATAGGGAAAATATACCCGATTTTCCCAACAGAGTAAGACTAAGTTGTTTTAAAGAAGAAAGATTAGAAACCCAATTGAGGTTTTTAATTGTAATACCAATATTGTTGCTAAGATCAAGAAATTCCAAGGTTGAAACATTTGAAAGTTGTTGAGAAATTTCACCACTTAAGAAATTTGAGGAGAGATCAAGGTGTGTTAATTTGCTAAGATTAGAAAAGAAAGTGGGAAAGGTTCCATTAAAACCATTGCTACTTAGATTCAAGTAGTTCAAATCTTGAAGCTCAATCAAAGAAGGACTAATATTACCTGCAATAGTAGAATATGATTGAGATTGGTGAGAAAGAGTTGTTGAAGATAAATCAAGCATTGTTATGTGACCTGAGTTGTTGGAACATTTGACACCAACCCAATTAGTACAACAATCTTTGTAATTTTGTTTGTTGCTCCAAGAAGAAAGAACATTGCTATAGTCCTCAAGGCCTTGTTTAAAGTTGAGAAGAGCTTGTCTCTCTGAATCTATGCATTTGATTTTGAGATTTGTAGCACCAACACTTGGTTGTGAACCTAAAGAAACTATTAGCAGTACTAAAAGGGTTTGAATTTGGAGGGTTATCAATGTTCTCATCTTGGGTTATCAAATTTTTTTATATTTCAGGTCAACTTTTTGATTTGGAAAGTAGTTTGTATTGAAGTATTTATATATTATACATGTGGTGGGATATAAATTGTATTATCAATGGGAAAATTGTAATTCTTCTCCACTCAGTCAAATTTTCAATACATGTGGACATGTATAATCTAGATCTACATGGCTCCAAATTACCGTGTCAGAGTCTTGTTAGGTAGTCAAATAAAATAAATATCTTGGGAGATTATATTAACGATGAAGGGTATAAAATTATACTAATAAAAATATATAAAAATTTATTAATTTTTTAACGAGATAAAACGAGTTTACTAACTAATAAAAAAATACAGTCATATGTATTAACATATTCCATTTTAAGCTTTTTTCAAATTTTGAATTTTTGGTATATTTTTTTTATAATTAATAAACTTATAATGTTACGTAGAAAAATTAATAAATTTTTACATACTTTTATCATAATTAGTACACTTATAATATCTCAAAAAAATTAATAAATTTTTATATATTTTTATCATAATTAGTAGACTTATAATATCTCAAAAAAATTAATAAATTTTTATCATAATTAATATACATTTACTCCTTATCTTTATATTAATTTGAGGTCATAAAATCACTTTTTCTTTTCCCATCAAGTGAAAAATTACAAAATCATTTATACGCATATGCATATATGTTCACTTAATAAATGTGTTATGTATATGTTAATTTAATTAATTTGAGATATATTATCATTTATATTTTTTTTTCCTTAGATAAATTTAAGGCTATGGAATCTTTTTTTTAGCATCAAGTGAAAAATTACAAAATCCTTTATGTGCATATATATGATCATGTAGTAAGATCTTATTATAATTAGTTATAGAAGGAGTTATATAGGAGAGAATATGATAAGAGGAATAAAGTTACATTTTTTTTATACCTCTCATTATCTTCTCTCTTTCGTGTTGATTGCAATAATAATTCATTTTAATTTTCGACTTAATTTTGAGATATTTTTTCATCAAATTTCCAAAAAAGCCATCAATATGTACATGTACAGATTCGATTTTTTTTTTTATACTAAAAAGACAGCCACTGACCCAACTTCTTTCCCCAACCTTTACTACTCCACTTAAATAAGAATAATTTTCTTCTAGATGAAAGAAAAATTTGTCAATGAAAATGTTTTGAACGATGTTCAAAGTTTTTTTATTGTAAAAATTCGTCAAATTTTTCAGTTTTTATTAAATAAAATGAAATAAAAATATTCATTTTTTAAATATTAATTATTGAAGAATTTATCTGGTCAATATTTCATGTTAAAGTTTAATTCAATCAAGTTAATTCCTATAAAAGAGGATTTAATTTAATATTTTTTTATTATAATTTCTATCTCAATTAAAAAAATTGAATATCTTTTAGCGAGAATAATAATATTTATTAAGTAGGAATTGTATTTGGTTACTAATAATATAAATAATAATTATTATTATTTAAATTATTTATATATTTAGTTTAATTAATAATATGTAATGGAATAAAATATGAATCATAATCCACATTCTTCACACCCCTATTAAATTAAAAATAAATTACAATGTTTTTTTTGTATATTTATATAATTATTTATTATTTTTATTATTTTATCTCATTTTAAAAATTTAAAAATTTTAAAAAATTATTTTTATTTTATTTTAATATTTATTATTATTTTAATTACAATATATAATAATAATAATAATAATAATATTTTAAATTCGTTTCGTATTTTAATTATATTTATATTATACTAATAAAATATTATGATTAATAAGTCACAATCATAAGAAACCATCATTATCACTTAAGCCGTACGTAATATGACAGTGGATGACCTGAAGTCTACGGCAGTCCAAATACGCTGATTGTTTCGAGTGAAATGTGCTCATAAATCTGATCCTTTTATTTTTAGCTAAAGAAAAGTATAATAGACTAATGCATCGGCACGGTCATGGGTGTTCTATTTGTAAAGTCGTTATAAAATCCAATAAAAATTAATTTTGAAGTCAATTATTTACCTGCCAAGAAGTCTGATTGGAAAATTGTCAATGAGATTTTTTTCTTATGTTCGGAAACTCTTTACATATTAATAATTAATTCTAATTTGTGTGTCCACAAACTTACTTATCACAAACAATCTCTCGTTTTCTCGTTTTCTTCTTAATATTTTTTGTTACTATCACTTTAGAAATAATAGATTAAGGCCTTTGTTTTTATTTCAACTTCAAATTGATTTAAAATGACTTTAATGTAAGTCTCAACGTTGATATTCTAGTCTTATTTTTTTTTTGTGTGGTTATATATATGAAATATTTGCTTTGCACAAATGTTAACTAAATTCTCAAACTTCTAAAATTTTATATATAAATCCTTAAATTTTTAAATCATGTAATTTAGTTCTAAAACTTCGTACATATATTTTAAATTTTAATTCACAAATATGTATTTTAATAATTAAGTTAGTACATATGTGTAAAATTTTAAAAATTTAAAAACTTTTGTAAGATCTAAAAGTTTAGAGATCTATATATAAAGTTTTAAAAATTTGAAAATTAAACTATACATTTTAAAAACAAAAGACCTATGTATAAATTTAGTTAAAATTTGAAAAACAATAGTTAATTTTACAAATATTATATTATTATATATATAACATTAAAAAATTACTTTTATGAATACAATTATATAAGTTACAATTATTGTGTTTTTGCTTTTGTATTTTGAAACGAATGTGCTAAAATATTATTAGTTATTATTTTTATAATAATGGTATTGCTAGGAATGACATAATGGTATTACTGATATTAAATTTATGATTTTGTGATGCAAATTCATGGTATGCTTGAGAATCATTACGAGTGATTAAGCACCAAAGATTAAATTAGGAGTATCATATAAAATGGAGAATGGTTTCTAATGCATCTTAATTGGTCGCGATAGGACTCAAATGATTTAACAAAGTTGATTGATCGAACTTTGATCGAGCATCAATTTATGAGTTTTTGTTTGTTTTTTAGTGCCTAGTTTTTAGCTTGATCGATCGAGCCCAGAATTTTTTTCACTCCAAATGACAAAAAAGCCACAAAATTGGGGAAAGAAGCTTGGAACACAATGGCCATTCTTGCAATTTCCCATTTAAGCATGTATAAGCACCTTAGTGTGTCCTAGAAGCCATTAAGAAAGCATTTGAAGAAAGAGAAGAGAGAGGTAGAAAAGAAATGTTAGGGTTTTCTCTATTGATGTGTGAGGAAGCTTTGTAGGGTCTCTTTGAGTGTTATTTCTCATAAATGAGTATTTTCTCCTCAAAATTTCTCCATTGTATTTGTAATCTTTATATTTGAAGCTAGTGGAACTCATCTCCATTGGAGGGGTAAAGAAATGGAGTAAATTCACTACATTGGTTGGGTTGAATCACTATAAATCTTGGTGTGCTCTTTCTTTATCTTTTTCTTAAAATTATTTTCATTATTATTGATATTCCATTTTTAAGGTTTATGGTATGGTTGTTAAATAATCTTCATTTGGGTTATTTGCTTTGCGATATTTCTATTGCGCTTGGATTAGTAAACATTTGCAATATCTAGGAGATACACATCTCATAACAAGTGTATCAAAGCCTTGTTTGGCTTGGGTGTATTTTGTGGTTGTTGTGTGTGTGAATTTTTCGATGATTGATAATGTGGTTTGAAGTTATTTCTAGAAACAATTCTTGAATTTTGAGAATGAGTAGAATGAAAATAGAGAAGTGGGATGGTACCAGGGATTTTCATATTTGGAAGAGTAAAATAAAGAGTTTTTTGGTTCAACAAAAGGTAGCTTAATGTCATGACCCTAAATTTCAAGTAGTGATCGTGCGACACTTAGCACGGTCTGTTGCACTAAGCACGGTCTGTTGCACTAAGCACGATCCATTGCACTAAGCACGGTCCATTGCACTAAGCCTGCCTTTCAACCCAAACGAAACACTCCAAAGAGTCTTAGAGATTTAGAGGATTCAAGAGCAAAGCAAGAACTAAAGAGAGTTTGTAAAGAATGCCTTGTATTGCTCTTTAGAGAGGTTATCTTACAATTTCCCAAGATTTCTCAAGATGATTACAAATGAAGACTGATAGGTCTATTTATAGTGTGGCACCAAGCTTAATACTATGCCACAACTTTCTAGATCCTTCTATGTCTAGAATGTACAAGAATATAGTTCTAGTTTTATCTACAATATGCCACAAGGTTCTAGGACCTTTTAGTCAAGTCTAGCCAACTCTAGAGTCTTCTAGGATTTTCTAGTTTCTTCATGCAAGTTACAGGATGTTCCGAAAGCTTCTAGAAACTTCTACATCCTTCACGAACCATCTAGCATGTTCTAGAATATTCCAGCACCTTCTAACGTACTCTGGAACATTCTAGAGTCTTCAAGTCTTGAGTTGAGTCCATCCAACTCTAGCTCCCTCTAGACATCTCTAGGCCACTCTAGAACTTTCCCATGTAGTAACTTGTAGAAAAGTCTAGATCCTTTAGGTAACCACCATTTCTTTGGATTTTAAGGGGCAATTTGAGCGGGACATAACATTAAGCTCTAGATGAGATCCGGAGTATCCAGATGATTTTATGAATTTCAAAAGAAAGAATTGTTGTTGATGGCTTACACCTCACTTTTCTTGAATTTGCATGATAAAGTGATTCATGAGATTCAAAGTGCAAAGACTGCAAAGGCATTATGGAAGAAGTTGGATTCGATATACATGCAAAATATGATTTCTTAGAGGTTCCATTTGAAAGAATAGTTGTTCGGGTTTCAAATGGATGTATTATAGGGTTTGAAGCCTAATTTGGTAGAGTTTCAAAGAATCTCCAATGACTTGTCAAACATTGGAAAGGGTCTTAGTGATGAGAATCTTGCTCACTTACTGTTACACAACCTATCAGATTCCTACAAAGTGAAGACGGGTCTTAAGTATGGAAGATATTATATCTTTTTGGATATAGTTATCTATCATTTGAGAACTAGATAACTAGATAACTAGATTTGAGAATGAAGAAACTTCACATTGGTGGGAGTGGTGATGGTGGAAAAAGAAGCCAAAGTAAAGGCAAAGAAAAACATCGATCAAAATCCCATGGTTCGAAAGACAAGGTGATATACTACCTATGTAACAAGAATAGGCATTTCAAAAGAGATTGTCTAGAGAAAGGTAAATCAACCAAGAGAGAGATTAGTAGTAGAAATGCATCAGTAGTGAAGGATGAGATTGATTATGATAGTGTTGAGGCATTGGTGATTTTTTTAAGTAATTGTGATGATGATTGGTTCTTGGACTCGGGGTGCACTTTTCACATGACACCTTACAAGTATTGGTTTCACTATGCCAAAAACGAATTTTAAAATCAGTTATTAACCGACTTTAAATATGATGACTTAAAAATGTAAAGTCGATTTAACGCATGAACCGACTTTACGTTTAAAGTTGGTTCAACGTGTGAACCAAGTTACGTTTGAATTCGGTTCAACGCATGAACTGACTTTAAATGTAAAGTCGGTTCAACGCATGAACTGACTTTAAATGTAAAGTCGGTTCATGCGTTGAACCGACTTTAAATTTTTAATTATTTTTTACAAAACTTACTCATTTTCTATTATACTCAAATTAAAACCTATATTTGATCACTACATAATAGCATAAAAAACTAAAATATGTTTAAAAAATAGTTTAAATAATCCAAATAATTGAAAAATTAAATATTAATTAATAGTAAAAAAATTACCATGATGTTGTCCTATGTTATTCAAGATCATCATATTCTTCTCTTTATGTTATAATACAAAACCTATATACAAAAAAATATTAATAATAAGTGCGTAGGATTAATAGAAATACTTACAAGAGTAAATGAAGTGACAAAATGAAAGAAATGGGTATAATTTTTTTGAGTATTTTGCTCAAAAAAAATAGGGGATCTAGAATATAAGTTAAAGAGGAAGAAAACCCACTAACCAGAGCTGGAATTGGTGGTCGTAGGTGGTCAGAAAATGAGAAAGAGTGGAGGAGGTTTTGGGTTTTTGAGAGTTATGCAATGCTTGGAATAGTTTCTGTCTGGGGAAGAAAGAAGAGAAAATGAAATATCCATGTGTGTAGTGTTAGTTCTATGTGTCAATCGATGCTATCCACGTAGTTCGTAGCATCGGTTGACGTGTTAAACCATCGCTATGTACTACGTGTAGTGTCGGTTTAACACGTCAACTGACACTACAAACTATGTGGATAGTGTTGGTTTTTCAGCAAATCGACTTTAAATTCATTATAAGTTGGTTTTTACCAAAAATCGACTTTAAATCTCAACTTAAATGACCACTTTTGTAGTAGTGTTTGTTGATTACAAGGAAGTGAATAGTGGTATTGTTTATATGGGAAATAAACATCCATGTAATATGATTGGAGTTGGATAGGTGAAGCTTCGCCTCAATAATAGTTCAAAATTTATATTGAAGAATACAAGGCATATGTCATCATTAAAGAAGAACTTGATTTCATTGGGTACATTGGACAACATGGGCTATAGCTAGACGGGAGAGCATGGTCAATTTAAGTTGTGTAAAGGTTCTTTGGTATACTTTAAAGGTATAATAAGAAATGAGCTATATTACCTTGATGCTAATGTAGAAACAAATGTTGTTGCAGTAAGCTAGAAGAGGAGAATGTTAACCTTTGGCATAAAAGATTAGGCTACATTAGTGAGAGAGGATTGGAGGAACTTTTCAAGAGTAATACTCATGGTGATGGTAAGATTGATAAGCTTTCTTTCTGTGATCATTGTATTTTTGGCAAAATGAAGAAAGTGAAGTTCACACCAAAAAAATTGAATGGATGTGACACACTTGACTATGTACATTCAAATTTATGGGGGCTAGAGAGAACATCGTCAATGGATGGTGTAAGGTACATTTTGACTATTATTTCTCAAGAAGATTATGGGTTTACTTGTTGAAAAGTAAATATGAAACTTTTGAGAAATGTATAAAGTGGAAGAAACTTGTAAAAACTCAAATTGGAAAGAAGGTCAAGTGTTTGAGAATTGATAATAGTATGGAATTTTGCAATGAGGCTTTTACAAAATTTTGTAAAGAGAATGGTATCATAAGGTACATAATCATTCCTAAAAATCCTTAACAATATGGTTTGGTATAGAGGATAAATATAACACTTTTGGAGAGAATGAGGTGTATACTCTCCAACAAAAACATGCCTAATAGATTTTAGGAAGAATTCATTGTTATAGCTAGATAACTTATCAATAGGTTCCCTTTAGTGGCACTTAACTTCGAGATGTTGAAAGAGGTATGGTTTGAAAAACCTATTAAATGTGACCATTTGTGTGTTTTTTGTTATGTTGCATATGTACATGTAAGGTAAGGAAAGTTGGAGTCTAGAGCATTGAAGTGTATGTTTTTGGGGTATTCTAGTGGTGTGAAGGGTTACAAGTTATGGTATGGTAATGCTAACAAGTGCATTACAAGTAGATATGTAACCTTCAAGGAGAATGAGTTGTATATGTGTGGGGCTTCCGAAGAAATAAATGACTCACCACAAGAGTCCGAATGCAAACATGTTAGGTTTGAGGTGAAGCCACTGGTGTATAATAACCTAGGGCTAAACATATGCAACCAAAAGAGCCTGTTATACAAGAATCTCCTAATTGTGATAATCATGGCACAAAGATGGAAGAAGAAAAAGACACCACTGAACTCGAGTCACCTAGATCGGGAAATGGCTACTTATTGGTACGAGATCAGAGTTGATGTGTGACTAGAGCATTTGAGAGCTTTAACATCATAGACTATGCATTGAATATAGAGTCAAAGATCTCAAGACTTGAACCAAGGTTCTATGAAGAAGCCATGAGTATGAAGGATGCTGATAAATGACGAAAGGCCATGAAAGAAGAAATGAGTTCTCTATATAAGAACAAGACATAGACACTAGTTCCTCGATCGAAGGGTAAAAAGTTATGGGTAATAAACGGGTCTACAAGATGAAGGAAGGTATGTTAAAGGTCAAGCTAGCCTGCTACAAGGCTATAGTTGTTTCAAAGGGATTCTCCCAAAGAGAAAGTATTGACTTTACTGAAAATGTTTTATGTGTTATTAAATTTAGTTCCATTAGATTATTGTTATATGCTTCTATGCATAATGATATGGAACTTGACCAATTTAATATGAAAGCTACATTTTTGCATGGATACCTTGAGGAAGAAATTTTCATGGAGCAATCGAAAGGGTTTGTTGAAAAGGGAAAGGGCGACATGGTGTGTCTCTTGAAGAAATCTTTGTATGCTTTGAAACAATCTCCAAGATGTTGGTACAAAATATTTGACGTTTTTTTAAGATCGCATTCAAATAGAGCAAGCATGATAATTGTGTGTATTATAGAGGTACAACTACCTCATATACTATGTACTTTTTGCTATATGTTAATGATATATTGATAGCTAGTTATGACCTATCTCAAATTACAAAGTTAAAAAGTAAACTTAGCTGTGAATTTGAAATGAAGGATCTTAGGTGTGCCAAGAAGATTTTATGGATAAAAATTAAAAGAAATGAAAAAAATAGGTTGTTCATTTCCCAATAAGGGTATTATTAAAAGGTTCTAAACTGCAACTCTGATAGCATCAAATTTCAAGTTTCAACCTATGATTTTCCTTCAATAGATAATGAGAAGAAAGAATGGAAAAGGTTCTCTATTAAAGTACAATGGATATTTTAATATATTTCATGATTTATACTAGGGGTGAGCATAAGTTCGAAACCGTAAATTTTAGGTCAATTCAATTCGAATTGTGAATTATTCAATCCGAATTTGATCCGATGTACATGCCAATCCGAACAAATCCAAATCCGCCAATTTTAAATCAATCTGAATCCAATCCAATCCAATCCAAAAATTATTCAATCCAAAAATTATTCAATCTAAATCCGCTTTAAATGTCAATCCAAATCTGATCTGTTGTACATATCAATCCGAAAAAATATGAATCTGTCAATTTTAAGTCAATCTGAATCCGATTCGATCTAAAAATTATTCAATCTGAAACCACTTTAAATGCCAATCCGATCGGATAGGGTCAAAATTTTAATTTAAATCTATTAAAAAATTACATAAATAAACAAATTATGAAATATCAATCCGAACAGTTATAAATGTCAATCCAAACAAATCCAAATCTAATATAATTTCAACATATAAAATGAAAAATTACATAAAATAATTTCAACAAATCCAAATCTGGCGAGATACGATTGGCGACGGTAGAGCGGCGAGACCAGAGCAACGACGACAGAATAGCGACAATAGAACAACAATGGTAGAGCAGCGATTGCCGATAGTAGAGCGGCGACAACATAATGACGACAATAGATCGACAACAACAGATCGACAACTGCAGAACGACGAGTAGCAAAACGACGGCGAGTAGTAGAACCTGAAACCAGCAATGGAGGCAGAAAGAGAGGGATAGAGGTAGAGAGAGAGATGGATACAGCTAAAAAAAATAGGTTTTGTGTTAAGAGATGGCTGGCGGCTATATTAGGTTTAATAAGTTAGGATAGATACTTAGTTTTATTAATTATTATATATATATTTTAGAATAATATATAAATGTATTGGATCAGATTGGATTATTCAGATTTGAATATTTTCAATCCGAATCCGAGCGGATTGATAAAATCCAATCCGAATTCGATCCAACTTCAGATCAAAACCACTCAAGTTTTTCGAATTTAATCGGATTAATCGGATTTTTTAGATTGATCGGATTTTTTGCTCACTTCTAATTTATACAATACCATTGTATTTGGAATAAGTTTGGTAAGCTGTTACATGGCTAATCTAGGTAGAAATCATTTTGAGGTAATAAAATGAGTGATGAGGTATCTAAAGGGTATAACAGGAGTTGGTCTTCTCTATGACCGCTTGGAGAAGTTGAGTATTGATGACTCTATGAAAGTAAAGTCATCAGTCATTTTTCTACTTAATATTTGTTCGTTTTATTCAATAAGTAGTACTTTTGGGATTAAAATATTAAAATATGAAATTTCTAGTGAAAAGGAGTGAAAATATATTTTTTCGAATTTTTTTAGGTTTTTTATGAATTTTTTAATGTAGGACCAATTAAAAGATGCCACATGAACACCATACAAGTAGGGGAGCTTATCAGACATGCCACATGGATTCCACACAAGCAAAAAGGGTCAATCAAAGCACTTTGCATGAACCAAGTGATGCAAGCCTTACCATCTATCAGTATGCATTAGTTCTGAATTCCATTGCTCGATCAATAGGCGTGCCACACATCGTCACCTGATTTGACCATTCTTCCTATCGGAGTGCCACATAATTTGTATCTGTGAATCATAGCATGTCATGTGTCATTGACTCAATTGTATTGACTATGACCAGTCTACCTACACCACAGGTTGCGCGCTAATTCACCTAGTGAATCTTACATGCCACGTATCACATTACTATTGGCCAACGTTGTTAAATTTTTTTTCATCTTAGCCTTTAATCTAAAGTTGATTTGACGGTCCAGATTTTATCTAAACTTAATTTAACCTCCTAATTTTCCCATAAATCCTAATAAGTCAAAAATTATATATTTTTTATCAATTTTGGAGCTAAGAAGAGAGAAAATAGAAAAAATTCAAAAGAAAATACAATTTTAGTGGAGATTTAAGAGAAGGCTGGAGCTACAATTCAAGAAATTGGTTATAATTATTCTTTTTCTTTTTTCTTTATCAATTTTTATGTCTTTTTTTTTTATGAAAAATATGAATTTTATGAACAAAATTATGTTTATCTAATTAATTGGTCTAGAGGTCTTACGAACCTAATTTTTAACATATGATAATCTAATATCTTACCCTAATTATGATTTCAATTTAATTATATTACTTAATCTAATTTTTTTGCTATTAATTATGTGGCCAACAATTAATTTATAGAGACAATTATATAAATTTGAGAGAATTATTTAATTGTTTATCTTGATTAAATAACATGCATAGTTTTTAGGTAAATGTGTATGATTCTTATATATATCATTCATAATTGATAAACTTAATGAGTATTATGTAATTTAATTGACATGAGTGTGTAATTAAGTTAATTATTATATGTTGTGTAATTTACTTGAGAGAATAATACATGTTAGGTTAGATTCAATTAATTATGTAATTGATTGCTAATTGTATTGGAGGGATTTTAGAAATTCATATGTTTAAAAAATTGAAAGATTAAATATTTTTAGATATTTTCTCATATATCTTATTAGCTGTCAAATTTGAGTTAATTAATTACTGCTATTTATTTTTAATTCTTTTAATTTTATTTTCTTAAAACATAAAAACAAAAAAATTGATTTTTACTTTTTAGCTTTAAAAATTAGTTTATAATAACATAATCTTCATGAGAATGATATTTTCTTATCATTATATTATTTGTTACAATACATATATTTGCTTATTTATTGCACATAATTTGTGACCAATCAAGTTTTTAGCACCGTTGTCGAGGATTATAAACATTAAAAATTTATTTTTTATTTTATTTTATTTTAGTTATTTAGTCATTTATTTATTTTAGTTATTTTTCTTTATTTATTTTTCTTAATTTTAATTTTTCTTAATTTATTTTTAATTATTTATTTATTTTTAATTTTGACATCTCTTTAATGCTATTAGAAATATAGTTAACTCTATTACATAAGAATAGTCTATAAGGAAGAAATTTTACCTTTAGATCCCAAAATCGAGCGTACTTTAAAATCAATAAGAAAACAATAAATTGTCACCTAAATAAAAAAAATGGTTGATCTATTAGAAATAAACAATAATTAACTAAATTTGAACAACTAGATACCTTTAATGGATGATGAGGATAGAGCTATGAATAAGTGCAATAGCTATATTGGAAGGGCTTAATCTAAGTACTACAAGGTCAAACATTCAGGCTAATTAATTTGAACTAAAACTAGTGATGTTTCAAATACTATAAAAAATTGGATAATTCAACAGATTACCAATAACGGATCCTTATCTATATCTTAAATTATTTATCGAAGTTGGAGATTCATTCAAATTTAATGGTGTGACTCAGGAGGCATTTAGGCTTAGATTATTCCCTTACTTTTTGCAGGACCATGCTCGAGTTTGGCTAAACTCTTTGCCAACTAATTCCATTACAACTTGGAATGATTTGATAGATAAATTCTTGATGAAATACTTCCTACCAACAAAAAATGCCAAGCTTAGGAATAAAATTACCTCCTACTAACAATACGAATGAGAATCTTTATATGAAGCATGAAAAAAATCCAAAAAATTGCTAAGAAAGTGTCCTCACTATGATATCCCTTATTGGATCCAAATGGAGACTTTGTATAATGGTTTCAATGCTCAAACAAGAACCATTATTGATGCATCTACTAATGGAGCTCTACTAGCTAAATCTTACAATCAAGCTTATGATTTACTTGAGAAAATGGCTAGCAATAATTATCAATGGCCAATAGACATAATGATAGCCCCAAAAAGAATAGCCGGAGTGCATGAGATAAATGATACCATGGCACTTACAACTCAAATGTCATCTTTGGTGAATCTTTTGAAGGCTCAAAACTCATCAACAAGTATCGACTAGGTCCAAGATTCGAGGGTGTCTTGTGTGTTTTGTGATAGAGCTTATTTGTTTGATAATTGTAGGTAATATGAACCAACAAAATAATCTATACCCAAACACATATAATCCAAGATAGATACAACATCTAAATTTCTCTTGGAGTAATAACAATAATAAAAGTGGCAATTAGTTCAACCATTAAGCATTTCCACCACTTGGCTTTCAAAAACCACAACAATCATAAACCCAAGAGAAAAGACCACCTACTGAAGACAGTACAAACATATAGGATTGGTAGCAAGCTGAACAGTACTCAAACTATCATACTAGATCAAAGGAACATTTGGTAAGGAAATGTGCTAGTCATGAAGTGAAGCTTGAATCCACATGATTTTAGAGGCTACATTTTTCAAGAGATTTGTACTGAGCCTCAATGCTTGATCAAGACACTGAAGCCTTCTTCTTTAAAGTCCAAAAAATGGGATTGGCACCTAAATAAACGACAGTCTTAGATGTGGATCTTTTGTTATCAGAACAAGAACCCTAGTTAGCATCAGTACTGCCTTGCAAAAGCAACTGAGAATATGACTTTAGAAGTCAACTATAAGAACTAGTGCCTTGAAGGTATATCAGAATTCTTTTAACATCCAATCAATAGGGCTCTTGAGGAGCTACCATAAACTGGCATACCTTTATTGATTGCAAAGGAAAGATTTGGATGACTAATGGTAATATACAAAAGAGCTTCAATAATACTTCTATACATAGTGGGATTATGAAAGAGTTGTTTATCATGAGCACTAAGAGTATGACTTGTAAGTATAGGAATGGAGATGGGTTTATAATGATCTATCTTGGATTTAAATAGAAGCTCATTGGTATACTTTTGTTGTGTGAGCAAAAGATCACCATTGTCCAACTTATTCACCTAAATACTGAGAAAGTAACTCAACTGACCCATATACTTTACGGCCAATTGGGTGTGCAAAGTTGAAATAAGAGTCCAAATAATCACCTTATTATTGGTTGAAATGATCATATCATCAATATACACCAAGAGATAAATGGTAGTGCTAGAAGAGGACTAAAATAATAAGGAAAAATCATCTTTGGATCTTACAAATCCCATTGCACACAAGGCATTGCTAAAAGTATCAAACTAGGTCCGAAGAGTCTGTTTCAAGCCATAAATGGATTTGGATAACTTGTAGACATGATTAGGATATTGTGGGTTCTTAAACCATTTTGGTTGTTGCATGTACACCTTATCATGTAGTGTACAATTCAAGAAAGTATTGTTTATGTCCAATTTATGGAGCTACTAACCATAAGACAAGGTTAGAGTATGAATAATGTGAATGATGACCTACTTAACCACAGGACTGAAAGTCTCTAAAAAATCAAAACTAGGAACCTATTTATACCCTTGTACTACCACTCGAGATTTTCTCTTATCACGGAGACCTGATAGAAGTCGTTTAACTCAAAAAATCCACTTACTACCAGTAATAGTTCTATCAAAAGATGAGACATCAGTACCTAAATCTTATTCAAATAAGAGCATCAAATTCAATTTTCATGGATTTATACCATGAAACACTAGCTAAAGCTTTCTTGACTGAAGAAGGTTTTATCTCACACAAATCATTAGTATCAATCATGTGTACCTTAGGATGCAAAACACCTATCTTGGACTATGTGACCATCGAGGAGTCATGGAACACACTTTCTTGGATCCTGTGATCATTGAATGAGTCTTGATAGTATATGACTGAATAATAGATTGAGGTTGAGAGGAAGATGAGGGAGGAATAAAGATTAGTTCTGAGATAACATTGAACCTGAAGTTGGAATAGGAGGAATGGAAAAATAAGATTCAAAACTAGGTGATGAAGAATTAGAAGAATTTAAAATAGGTGATGACGAAATAGATGACATAGGAACATCAGAGAAAGGTTCAACAAGAGAGCTATGTATTACTGGATTATTGACAATAGAAGAAACAATATGCAAAATAGTTTTAATTTGTTGAAAAATGGGTGGAGGAGACACAGGTTGAGAACCAACTGACCTTTTGTTAAAAGGAAATATAGATTTATGAAAGATAACATCATGACTTAAGTAAAGTTTTCCATCACTAGAAAGACACTTGTAGCCTTTGTATCTTAGACTGTATCCAAGAAAAGTACATGCATGAGATCTAGTGTGAAATTTATGAGATGCATATGGTCTTAATTAGGAAAGAAAAGTCACCCAAACACTTTAAGAAAACTGTAATAAGGTTTGATAGCAAAGAGGATCTCCAAAGGAGAAGAGTCATTAAGAATTGAGCTTGGTAGAAGATTAATAAAAAAACACTTGAAAAAAATGTCTCATCCTGAAAGGAAAGAGGCAAAGAAGAATGGTTTAACATTGCTAGTCCTAAATCTACTATGTGTCTATGTTATCTTTCAACAATTCCATTCTATCCATGTGTGTAAGAACATGATGTATGATGCATAATGCCATACTGATTAAAGAGAGATGTGAGAGATTAAAATTCACCACCCTAATCACTTTAAAAAAACTTTAATTTTGTAGTTTGTTTGTAGTTCAGGTTGTGCCTTAAAATAAAAAAAGGCTTGATAAGTAGCAAATTTTGTCTTTAGAAAATAGATCCATGTAAAGCATGAATAGGCATATATAGAATGAATGTAATACTAATGGTCATTTGGGAAAGTGATAGGAACTACTACATGTCTAAATGAACCAATTCAAATGGTTTTGTGGCTTTGTGCAAAGAAGGAGAAAAAGGAAATTTGTGAGTTTTGCTATTATGATAAGCAACATATATGGATTCATAATCTTTGTGACTAGAAGAGAAAGGAATCTTGTATTGATTTAATGCTTTCTTTACAATAAGAAATGTAGTATGGCATAATCTCTGATGCCACAGAGAAAGGTCAACCATATTAGCAATAAGAGCAACAATTTTGGTTACACGGCTAGTAGGCTCTTTATCAACAAACAAACAAGGACTAGTGTTATGACCTTCCTTGCACATTATGTGATCAAATTTGCATAATCCATCATTAAGTATGCCCTAGAACAATGCTTCTCCCGTATTTTTGTCCTTAATAAAACAAGAATTAGAATGAAATTCAAAGAAAATAGAATTATCTTTTGCAAATTGTGACACATTATGTAGACTTTTAGAAATATTAGGGACTAGAATCATGTTATTCGTTTTGGGAGATCTATTAGGAGAAAATGTGGATTGAAACTGATTATGATCTCTCTTAGAGATAGGAAAACCATCATCATTTCCTATTATGAGAGATTGATTACCTATGTAGGACTGAGATGAAGAAAAATTACTTGGACATATAGTCACATGGTGACTTGCTCCATAATCTGAAAACCATGCAAGATCCTTATGAAAAAAAGCTAATACTTGTGACTGAAAATAAATTTGATAAGGCAAAGATCTATAGGCTTGATTGACAAACAAATAATGATAAGGGAAAAAATATATAGGAGTAGGAAACAGTGCAGGTGTATTAGTAATAGGAGGTATAACTAGTAGGCTAGTACCATTAGAAACAACAAGTATACCATGAAACTATTGTTGTAAAGGTTGTGGTGGTTGATGTGAGGTTGAGAACTGACTAGGATTGTTATATCCAGGTGTGTTGTTATTTTTGTTGTTCTTATTTGGTTGAAAATTCCTATCATGCCTAAGCTGCAATTGAAGGCCATATGCCCAAATTTTCTACACACTTGACCATGAGGTCTATTTCCTGTATGATCTCTTCCATATCCATGGTCTACCACTAGGCTGAAAGTTATTATTTCCATTATAGTTCTATAGTTATTAGCTCCTTGTTGATAAGGTTTTCCACTTTGTTGATTATGATCAGCAGCACTGAGTTGTTACAATTGTGATATTGTATCCTCGCTAGTTAAAGAGCTTTTGGTCACAAGCTCATTTCTTACTACAACATTTACACTAGGCAGAGATGAGATAATTGTTCATCTCCTCCTCTCGAGCCTACTCTCATGGCTAAGTAGTAGTGCTTTTGCATCATCAATTATTGTTTTCTCTACTAGCATTTTTCTGTCTGCATGGAGAATACATTGTCGAAGCTTTCATCAAGACCTCTTAACACATATATGAGCTTTTCCTCATTAGTGACTATACAACCAACTGGTTAAAATCCATCACAAAGCATTTCAATCTTAAGAACGTAGTCATTGACTTTCATATCTCTTTTTTTGAAATTCTAAAGCTCTTATTTCAAGAGATCATGTGAGCTGTGACTTGGAGGGAAAATTATTTTCTAACATACACCAAGCCTTTCTTAATGTTTTGAATCCAGCTACCTATTTCATAAGCTCATCATTTATGTAATTCATCAACCAACAACTGAGTATATCATCTTTCCTTTTTCCATTTTTGTGTACTCATCTTTGACAGTTCCATTCTTGTGAAATTTATCTGCTAAATCTTTAAGAATAAAGTTGTCCAGCTTTAGACTTCTTATAATCTTTAAGATCTGATGTCTCAATATGGTGAAATTAATATTATCGAGCTTGATTGTAAGCAAAACATTACGAAAAGAACAAATTTCAATCTATTTGAAAATTGTTGGCACTAATTAAGGATCTGGCTATTGAACTACTTTAGGAAACTCAACCATTAATGCTTTCTCCAGGAATGCATAAGCTAACGCAACTTCTAAGCTCTGATACCATAAAAAATAGGAAGGAAATTGAATAATATTTTTTCATTTAACTAAAAATTGATGATCAAATCAATGACACCCTATTTGTCTATAGAGAAAGGATGGTTATAAGTTTGTTACAATGAGACACATTACACTTGATTACATCACTCAAAAGCACACATTTCAATGTAACAAACTTTATAACAATCTTTTGAAAGGATTAGATGTATTGTTGACCACCATAGTTATTGTGCACATGTAGATCTTTTTATTACAATATCTATATATGTATACTTGATATTAGCACTACTTGTGTATGTCGTATGCGTAGTGAGCCTAGCACATGTGCGTATATTTGTGACAGTTTTAGACGTAAAGTGTGCAACATCAGCCCGCATTCTAATGTCATCATGTGCAATATCTACGTGCGTTCTAGTGTCATCCTTGGGTGTAGTACGCACATTACATGCACATATTTCTGTGTCATCTTCAAGCGTAGTATATGACATATGTTGCCTATCAACCACTTGGGTATTATCACCAACACTCCTAACAATAACTTCATGACTTCTTCTGAGATGACTTGATAACTTGACAACTACTACTTCTTAATCACAGACCTTGAGATCTAGAATATTTGTCTCTCAAAATATCTCTTTTTGTATCTCTCGGAGAGACACTACTCAAATTATGATTTCAGTAGCTAAACTTTGGGATTAATAATCCCTACTCAAATTTTTAAGTTGAATTTTAATTTTTATTGAATTATTTATATTATGATTTATTATAAGTATAAAGAAATTTGGTCTTATATTAAACCAAATAATTCCATTTATTAAATTTGGATGTACAATACTTATTACTAATTGTAATGGATCTTTTATTTTTTTATCTAAAATTACTGAAAGTAAAGAAGTGTCCATTTTTTTGTCTAAATAAACCTATAATTATGATCTGTATTAGACCTATATGAACATATTTGAATTAGAGATATTTCCTTTTCCATATTTCTATTTTCTTTTTATCAAAAAGTTTTATTTCAATTGTTTCGTCTTCTGTACATTTAGCATCGAAATTTCCAACAAATTGTTCAAAAAATCTTATTGAGAAAACTTTAAATTTCAACATTTTGTATATATCTTCTTTTTTAAGGTTTTGTTTGTTTGTTCTATTTCCTCAAGTTGTTCTTGAGTATAAGTTAGTTTTTCTCCCCTCACATCTTTTAATTTAATATTTGTAGTTCTTTAATAGGAGATTCATTTATTTTTATCGTAGAACTTGATTGTTCATTCATAATAAATATCATTTTAGTTTTTTGTTCAAATGATTCTTCTTCATTTTCTACTTCATATATTATTTCTTCTATATCAGAGATTTCTTCCTCATATAGAATCTCTAATCTATTTGTTTCTAAAGTTTCGATCAAATTTTTTTGCGTTTTTTTTCTTTTTTTAGGACACTCGGGTGCATAATGATCTTCTTCAATACAAATATAACATCTATATTTTTTTCTTTTTGGATAATTTGTTTTTTTCTTCTAGGGTTTCCATCTAAATTTTCTTTCTTATAGGATTTTCTACTTCTTGGTATAGGATATCCTATTTTTCAAATTTCTTTTAATATTTTATGACAATATTGTTGACCATATTTTGTATTGTTAATTTGGTTTTTAATTATTTTTTTGCTTTAACTAATAAGCAATGTTCATTTATCAACCTAAAGACATGGTTAATCCTAAAACCTATATATATTCTCTACTTTATTTAGTTTTTTTAGTCAATCTCGATATCTTTTAATAGTTAATTCATCACAAAGATTTGGCAATTTATAAAAAAAATTGTCTAACCAATATGTCTTAGCCACAAGAAAATAATATTTTTTAAATAATTTTACATAAGCTTCAAATTGACAAATATTGCATATTTTTAGTTATGATAAAACATAATTAACATCTTCTTGAACCATTGGTTCTCCTGTTTCTCCTATCAATTTTTTTAATTATTTTCGTGAATTCTCTTAATATATCAACATGTTTGAGAAATTGACAATAAGAATAATTTTTGCTGTCTACCTCTTTAAGTCTTTTTCCCATTCTTTTAAACAATTACAGAGTATCATTTTATAGGTTTCCTGTAATATAATCTAAAAAGTTTTCTTTTGTCCAGTGTTTATATAGTTGAGTAAAATAAAGGATATAGATTGTGCTCATTCTTCTATAGTTTTTTCTTGATCTTTAAATGGTACATTGGTAAGATTTAAATAAATACCAAGTTGAACTATTGGTTGTTTACCTAAATTATCTCTTCTAGTATAAGAAAGAGTTAGTTCTTCTTCTTATTTTGTTCTACTAGATGAGGCTTCATTCATAACAATATAGTCTTCATCTTGAGTTCTTTTTAAATATTATTCGAATTCTTCTTGGGATAAGAATTTTTTAATGGTTCTTTGAGTTTTCTTTTTTATGAGTATTTGAAGATTGTTTAGATTCAATTTCTTGATCACTCATCACGTTGGTTACGTAGGAGTATCGGATTCTGACTCAAATTCTGATATGGATTCATCATCAAAGGATAATAAGTTTATTTGATAATCAAAATATGATAATAATGATTCATATTCAAGATAGGTTTCTTGAATTTGTTAATTCGTTGTCTTTCTTTTATTTCTAATATTGGATATTTATAAATATGTCTCCAATAATCAAGGATTTCGACATTATTATTATATTATGTTTTATTATATTTATGAGTTTGAAAAGTTTTTAAGTTATTTAGTCCTATAAAATAATCTTAGAGGTGTATTACTTCCAAGATTATTTATACCATGTTGATAATAGATATTTTCATCTATTTTTTAGTAATGATTTAATCTTGTTTTTAGTTTCTAATTTAAGATCAAGATCTTTAATTTTTTTTATATAGATTAATTGGTTTTCAAATTTTCTCATATTAAATTCTAAAACATCAAATTTCTTTTATAAGTCATTTGGATTAATCACTTGATATCTTTCTAGTTTTTTTAACCAACTTCCTAATATGTCTAATATATAATTTATATTTTCACTAATAATACTTAAATTATTTTTTGATTTTTAATCTATGTAAAATACATGCCTAAATTTAGATAATTATTTCTCTATCCATGAACTAATACATTCTATATTATATTGATGTTCTTCGTGCATAAATTTTTTTACAGTACCCAAAACCTCCTATTACTTAATTTTCTATTTCTTAAAACCAAAAGTTTTTCCTTATACCAATGAGAGATTATACATGTACAATCTAGACGTATATGTATTTTTAATTTTAATTAAATATTTTTTTTAATTTAAAAATTACTCATTAATTTAAATTTTTATATTTATTAATAAAATCTATACCTTTAATTAGTTTTTATCTATGTATCATTATAATTTTTCAATATTATTTGTCTAATCATATATGTATTTTAAATTTTAATTAAATATTTTTATTGAATTTTAAAAGTATTAATTAATTTAAATTTTTATATTTATTAATAAAATCTATACTTTTAATTGGTTTTATCTAAGTATCACTATGATTTATCAATACTATTTATTTAAATCATTTTTCGTTATATATATATATATATATATATATATATTAAAAATAGAGAAAGAATAGTGATCTATAAATATTATTTATTTAAATCATAGTAATTTATCCATACTATTTATCTAAATCATGGGATTAAACTTAGATTCAACGTATTTATATATTAAAAAAGTTCATTCATTCTGGTTGCACTTGAGGGAATATAACAAAATTAACTCTAATAAAATATTTAATATTAAAATATTTATTATATTTGGTATATTTTGGAAAAGCAAAGTAATTATAATATACTTGTTATAAAGAAAATGATCAAATAATACTATTTATCTAATTTAAGCTATCTATGTCGCTACACTCCCATTTTATTTTTATTTCTTTTTTATTGGAACCCAACCATATATATATATATATATATTTTGAAATATTAATTATGCCTTTTAGTTTTATATAAAAATCCAAACATACATGTTTTTACTTACTAAAGAGGAGTAGATTCATAGAAATTAGAACAATCCCCTAGAAGTTGGGACATCAATCCATTGCAATTGAAGCTCAATCTCACCACATTCCACATTTCTAAGTCTAAGAACCATGTTTTGTATAACTTTGCCATCTGACCAAATAATACAACTCTCTTCTGCTAAGCAATTATTTCTGGTTGGTTGAACCTTTGTAATTATGGTTCCATCTGGAAGACCCTCCTCCTCCTTCTCCAATCTCATTTTTAACACTTCCAAAAATGCACCAACTTCAAACTCTGCATCCCCCATTTTGTCATCAGGTGTGAATCTGTCTCTATCGTATACATTCTGTCATATATATTCACATCATCATAAACAATTTCTTATCAAATTAAATATTTTTTTCCCTATTAGTATTTCCATTAAATATCACTAATTCAAATTAGAAAAGCATTTTGTCAGAAAATAAGATTTTTATTTTTTTTTATAAATATTTTTTTACGGGTAGTGATTTGATCAATAACAGTTGTATTAGAAATTACCAGTTTTACTGGAAGATTAGGATCGGTAATAGAAAGAGTTAAATATTCATTCCATTCTGGATTCAAATTCTTCTTCACCACACGAGTCTTCAATTTCTGCAATATCAAATAATTAATCAATAAATTAAATTTTGTCAATATATATATATATATATCAAAACAAAACTGTTTTTAAATCATTATTAAAAAAATAATCTTCTATAATTTTAAAAGATAATGCATTATTTATATATTGTTTTTAAAAATTATTTTAGACAATAAAAAATAGAAAACATATTTGTTAATGTGTTTGGTCAAATTATTTTTAAAATATAACAATATAGAAATTTTTTTATTTTAAATATAATATTGTCCTTTTTTTCTCTTAAGACTTTTTTTCTTCATAATTTAGAGAAATTGAAAATGTTAAATAATTTATAATATTGAGTTCTTGAGGCTGTTCCTTGAGTCTGATTCCTTGAGATGTTTTCAATTTTTTGTTTTTTTAATTCACATAATTTTAAAAATTGTTACTTAAAAAGTCATGACTAAACATGTTGGTTGTTTTTAAAATTAATTTTTGTTTAAAAACACAAAAAAACAATTTTAAAATTATATAACCAAATAAGCCCTCAATTTTTTAAATTAATTAAGACAAATTAACCAATAGCCAACAATTGATTTACTTCCTTTTTGCTGATTTTGGTATTCTTTATACAAACCAGTTGTGATTTAAGACTAGGTAAAGAACAATAATCTCAATTAATTGTAATTAACGGCTTCATTTGCAGTAAAAATAGCAAAATAGTATTGGTGGAAAATTAAATTAATTTAATTTAATGATCGCATATAATTAATTACTTATTTTTAACATGTAATCTAAAATAAAAAAAATACAAAACCGTGAATCAAAATAATCAGATAAGTCAAAATAGACGGCTTATTTTTTCATTCTTGATTAATCAGCGTATTTTATATTTAAAAAAAATAATATATTAAAAATTTATAAACATAAAAATAAAATATATATTTATCTCATATATTTTATTATTAAAAAAATTTAATATATTATTTAAATTTATTAAATATTAAATATTATTTAATTAAAATTTATTTAATATTATAAAAATATTATTAGAATTGTGTAGAAAAAAAATTGAAAATATATAATTTTTCGAAATTATAAATTCATTATAGAAGAAGAAATCAACACATAAATTAAACTTATAAAACTAAAAAAAAGTGAAAATTGAAGTTTATCTGATAATGATTTTAATTTTAAATTTTAAATTTTTTAAATATTTTTAATTCAATATATTTAATAATAATTTTTTTATTTTGTATTTATTATTTTAAAAAATAGTTATTAAAATATATCATCATTCATAAATTCGTAAAAAAAAGTTGAATTAGATTTTTTGATTTTAGATTTTTAATATTTTTATTTTTATTAAATATTTTTGATAGAGTAAATAAAATCTTACGATTTTTATTTTTATAAATATTTTAAAAAAATATTAAAAAAATAAAAATTATAAATAAAAAAATATTTTTTAAGATTTTAAAAAAAAAAAAAACATTAAATTAATATGGATAACAATTTTTTATTTTTTATTTTTTTTTAAATTATTTTTATAAAAATTACAAATCATAAAATAAATTATTTAATTATAAATTATAAATTATAAAATAACAATAAGGAAAAACAAGTGGGAAGAAGGATTGATTTCAAAGGAGAAGAAATAAAATTACCTTATTGCCCGTCCTTACAAGAACATAGGGATCACTGCTTCTCAAGTCTCTGACAGCAAGGTTGATTCCTCTTTGAATGTGAATTCTCAAAAGACCCAAATAATTCTCCATTTTTTTTTCCTTTTCTAAAAGATAAATAGAAGAAGGAAGATCAGATTCACAGCAGATTTACTAACTTTTAGGGTCTCAAAATCTTTGATCTCTATAAGTTTCGGTGGCTCCTTCACTTTCTCTTTCTCTCTTTGTACTCTTGAGGTTTTAAAGTAGTTGAAACAGAAGTGAAGGCAGTATTTGAAATGAAATCTACATTAGCTATGGTTTCAGCACCTATAAGTCCGTCTCCTAACATACACATTCGCGTGCATCAAATTGTTACATAGTATTAAATTGACTAATTTCTTAGACTTTTGTGATTGGCTTTCAAGTTATATTTATTGTATAAAAAAAAAATTATACAATAGTTGTAGTGGTAAATGGTTTCCTCATTCTCACCTTCACACCTCGTACTTTGATTTTTTTTACATTATATATAAAAATTAAAAAAAAAGCCTAATCCTTAATGTGGTTATATGACTAACATGCATGCGTTTGATTTTTTTATTATTTTGGATGCATAAAGTAATATAATATTAAAATAAAACAAAATTACATCATTTTAATAGTAAGTTAAAAAAAAGTTTTAGCATTAAGTTAACACAAAATTAATAGTTTTAGTATTAAATAAAGCTTTTGTCCTCTAATCTTTATCAAATAATTACATTAGTATTATAATTATTTGATTATGTACATTAATTTTTATAATTTTTTAAAAAAAATATTTTAGTCCTGTAATTTATAAGTTAAGTACTATTAAAATAAATACTTATAATCTATCAAAAATATTTAAAATAAATACTTATAATTTCTTAATTTTTAAACTATATTACCTTACTTTCATAAATAACATAATTATAAATATCCAATTCAAAAATTACGAAAATAAAGTATTCATTTACACATAATAAAGATATTACGGTGATACTTTTTCAAATATTATTGAATCACAATACAATAACTATGAGGCTTTTAACGTATTATTTTCATTCTTTAAATATAAAAAATGAAAAAAATTTGGTAGTTGTTTTTGTTATTTTGAGGACAAAATTGTCTTTATATATATATATATTATTTTAAAAAGATTATTTTTTTTATGCATAAATAAATATTAAAATTATCTTATAATAAATAAATTATATTCTTATAAAATATTGCATTTGATAATTTTATCGTATATTATCTTTATATTATTAACCTTTGTTACCTAAAATTAGTAACATTAAGTGTGATAATTTATAGATGTATGCCCATTTAATGAATGCATCATTTCTCTATTCATATAAGAGCATATCATATTTATATTGAAATAATTATTTTTTGTTGAGTTTATGTTAAATCTCATATCAATTAAATAAATAGTTAGTTAATATATATTATTTTTAAACAAAAAATACTTATAAATATATTTATTAAATTTAATCAAGTTTTGTATTAGATTAATTTTTCCAATAATAATAAAACATATATTAATTAAATCAATTCATATAAATTATTTTTTATATTTGATTTATTTATTAAAAGAATATACGGAAGCGAAATAAGGCGTATAAACAGAACATATGTTTTGTTAATTTCGTGCCAAATTACAAACATATATACAAAATTTAACACCAATTTTTACCTCTTTGATTGTTATAACCCATACGTAAGTATTTGTTGATGATTTAAATTTGATAAATATATAATAATATTAATTATCAAACATATCAATTTAAAAATTTATAAAAATTAAAGGATCAATATAAAGTGATTTTAAACCATATTGAATATCCAACTTAATTTGATTAAATTTTTAATTTTTTTAAAGTAAAAATAAATATGGTATGTTTTTAAAACTCAAAGAAAGATCTATAAAATAATCTAAGAGATAAATACTAAGTTAACATTTTTTCTTCTAAATAAAATTATTTTGATATTAACAATAAAATAATTAATAAATATTATTTTAAATATAAATTATTTTATTATTAATATTATACAATCAAACATTATTCAACAAAAAAAATATATTTATCATATATTATAATATTATATCAATTATAAATTAAAAAAATATTATATTATATTATTTTAATTAATAATTATTTATTATATTAATTATAATATTTATACATTAATTATAATTTAATTTAATATAATTTATCTACTATGATCGTACGTACTTATCTTGTTAGATAAGTTATACCAAATATGTCAAACTGTTATAACAGTTAGGTGTAATCCTTCTCACATAAGATCTCTCGAACCATCTTTAATCCATTGCTCTTTTAAAGCAAAATTTGCACTATTTTTTTTCATTTTTATTACATTATATTAAATATCAAATTATAAATATATATTTTTTATTTTTTATTAATTAAATCATTGATTAATTATATATTAATTAATAATAATAATAATAATAATTTTAAAATTATACTTTTAAAAAAAATTACAAATATATTAATTAAAATATTATATCTAAACTAAATATTATATTTAATTGTTATAAACATACCAATTAAAATATATATGTACAAATATTAATTCTTTAAACTAGTACATTGATCGAATTAATACATTATATTTAATTGATTTAAAATCAGTTGAAAAATTAACTTTAATGACCCGTTTTATAGTTAAGATATCTCACAATAAATGTAATGTGAGTTTTTTTATTTTTAATTTATCTATATCGAATAAGAAATTTTAGAAATTGAATATTTTTATCTATTATCATTTCAACTTTTAAAATTGGTGCTTTCATTCGTTCTTTAGTTGGTGTATAAACTTTAGATTCATTCTTTCTTCAATTGCAAATTTATAGTATATTTTTAATTATAATATTATTAAGTTTTTAATTCGTAAATGTTAATGTTTTTTAATTTTTTATATATATTTAATTTTAATAAAAAATATAATTAAAATAAATTTTAATTAAATATATATATAATAAAGATAAATAGAAAATAAAATAATATATTTTTTATTTTTTATTTTTTTAATATTAAAAAAACAAAAAAAAAAACAGTTCAATAAATAATATCATCAAATATAGCATTGTAATATTTATAGTATTATGTGCCAAAATTCATAACTTTTTTAAAAGAATTTTTTATGTAATTTCTTTTTATTTTTACGAGGCAGAGTCTATTTGAAATGATGAAAAGTTTATTTTGAAGTATATATATTAGGTAAAAGAATTTAATTTATTATTTTTATTATAATTGAATAGATATGTTATTATAATCTCTTTCAATCAATTACTTCATTAAAAAAATATTTTTTTTCTACTCATACGATTTTTTTCTTTTATCATAACTCAAATTCTAACGAAAAATTAAATGGGTGTTAAGAATTTTTTAAATTGTTTTTGAATGAAGAAATTTATTAAAGATATTATAATAATATAATTAAAATAAAAATATTACAAAAATAATTTAGATTAAAAACAATATTATTTAGTGTCTTAGCTTTATAAAAGATGACTTATTAAAGAAAAATTATTTTATTTTAATAATTTTATTAAAATATTATTATTTTTTATCAAATAATTAAATGTAATTAAAATATCAATATTTAATAATAATAAAATTACATTCAATATAATAAAAATTAACAATATATTTATTTTTAATATTTATCAATTGCTATACATTTTATATTAACGTTTTATTAATTTTTAACTTTTACTATAAATTACAATATATATTTAATTAATTTTTATTAAATTTTATTATTATTTATTTTTCTTAAACTATTTTATATTAAATTAAATTTTTATATTTATTAATATTTGTATTTTAATTATATTTTAAATAAAAAATAATAATATTTAAAATATTATTATTATTATTTAAAATAAAATTAAAAGATTATATAATATTATTAAATAATATAAATAATTTAATTTAAAAATACGTGACACCCCATTAGAGATATGTACGGATATGAGCGTGGATGGTTATTGATATAAATGTCCCTAAATTAAATTTAAAATCTGTATTTAAAATCGTCGAAAAATTGTTACAATTTGGAAACGACGGATAATAATTCAAGACAATTATTAAAAAATATTAAAAAATCGTTTTTATTTTATTTTAAAAAAAATTTCTGCGTACCTACACAAAAAATAAATAAATACTAATTATTAATTAATATATAAATTAATTGAATAAATATAATTAATTTCGAGTATAAACGAATATAATTATCAATATAATCATAATTATTATTCTATGTTTAACTTTTTATTTGAAATCATACTTAGTTTTTAAAATTTTTTGAATGAAAATTAAACTTACGATCTAGAGAACCATATACCTACTTTTCTCTCATTCCTAACCCCACCATATAAATAATCAATTATAATAAATCAAAATTTTTCACATTTTCACATTTTCACGATCAACGTTTGGCCAATTAAAATTGCATTCATTGTCTAACGTATTACGCGAACGAAATTTGCACACTACTGTTGTAAATTAGAATTTTCATTGACTAATGAGCCCACACCGATCACTGTATTAATTTTTAATTAGGTGAACAGGTGAACAAAGGAACAAGTGTTTCAGTCACACACTTCTTCTTACTATTGTACTCGTTTACGTGTATTTTCCTTAAAAAAAAAGTCAAAAAAATATTTTAAAATTTATAATTATAAAAATAATAACCTTAAAATTTATAATTATAAAAGATCATATTTATATCCACCTTATATATTTTAATTATTAAAAATCAAATTTTACATATTATTTTTATTTTAGAGAAGTCCCATGGGTTACAATGTCTAAGGTTTTAAGACCTAATGGCTTGAACTTTTATCTATTTATACAACAAATCGAGTTCACGTGACTAAATCTAATTACTTTAGATACAAAACTTTCGATGCTTACTCAGTTATAGATACGATTAATATGTTAATTTAACCTCCTAAAGCTAAGAATATTCGAGTAATCTTGACCATACAAGATAGGGATGAGTAAATTGGGAAATAATGCGTCAATTTGATCTATTAATTGGATTGCAAGCTTATTGGTTTGATCATCGGGTTAGGTCTTACACTCGTTGGTCTGGTCTTCGAGCTGGGTCATAGGATCATTGTGTTGGGTCTTCAGACTGGTTGGTTTGGTCTCCGAGCTGGATAACAAGCTCATTGGTTTGGTTTTCGGGTTAGGTCGTAGGATCATTGGTTTTGTCTTCAGGTTGGGTTGCAAGCTTATTGGTTTGCACTATGTTTAAACAATTTTGTTTTAAATTTTGTTTAATTAAATGTCATTTAAATTGAATTAAAATCATTTAAATTCATTTAATATTAAACGTCGTTATATTAGATATCTTTCAATGTTATGTGGTATTATTTTATCATTATAAGTTTAGGATTTTTTTTTAATTCTCAAAAAAGTTTAACAAATTATTTTATATTGAATGTAGTATAATTAGAAGTCATTTGAATTAAGATCTATTAATATTAAGTGACGTCGAATTAGATCTTATTTAATATTATTAAGTTGTTATTTTTATTATTATAAGTTTTAGAAATTTTTATTTTATTTTTTAATATGAGTACGTGGAGAGAATATTATATAAAGCAAGATATCTTAATATTGACGCTATAAATTAAATTTATCTTTAATATTTATTTTTATAAAATGAAAAAAAAATTATAAGAAATGGTAATGGAGTAACAAACCTATGATATCTAAAGTTTTCTCAAATTTGTGACTCCGTTTATATTAAGCTGGTTTTAAAGAATGGAATGTGACTTGAGTATTGTTGTGTTGAAGTCTTAGGTGGAAGGCTTGTCCGAGTAATCGTGATTCTGTTGATACTGGTTATTCTGTTAATGCTCATTTTATTGGACCAATATTTGACGTTTGTTATCTAGAAGAATGAAGGTATATTCAATTACTAAACCCAAAAATTCTAAATAAGACGGCGGATATTCTTAGAATTTTTTCAAGATTCTTTAAATTTATAATTATTAAAATAATATTATTTATGATTAATTTATAAATTTTTACTATTAAAAAAATCTAATATATTATTTTATAATTAAACATAACTCAAACTTAATTACAATTATTTAAAATTAATTAATATTAAACGTTATCTAATAATTTTTTTTAATATTATTAAAATATTATTTTTAAGATAGAATACCACGTTAATTTCTTAATTTATATAAAATGTGTCATTTAATTATCTAATTTTAAGAATGTAACATTAGTATCTTTATTTATAAAAATGATAACAAAAAATATTTAATAATTTTAAATTTTAAATTTTAAAAAAATAATAATGTTTTTTTAGAATATTTTAGTCATAGAGTATGGATAAAAGACAGTGATATTCTCACTAGTTATATTTATAATTTTTTTGGTTTGATAAGATGGAGATAAATGAAAAACAATACACTAAATTTTTTTATAATAAAAATCTTTTTTATCTCTTTTTTTATAAATAAAAAGACTAATAAGTATAATTTTTATAAGTAAAATTATCAATAGACATATTTTTTATAAATAAAAGGACAAAAAAATACTTTTTTAAAGTTAAAAGATTAAACAATACTTTTACAAAAAAAAATATGCCCTCGTCATATTTTTTGTTTATTTTTATTATTATAAATTTTAAAAATTATATTTTATATAATCTCTTTTTATATATTATTATTTCTAAAGTAAATAAATGAGCTATTTACTATACATGCAAATAGAAATATTAATAGTACACTGCAGCGTTAAGAAACTCATTTTAATAGTTTTTTAAAAATAATATTTTTAAAATTTATAACCATTGTATTTTTTATATCTATTTTTTTATATTTTTATTATTAAAAAAATTCATATATTAATTTATTTTGAGTATGAATATTATTTAAATTAAATTATAATTATTTATATTAGTTGGATATTAAAATTGATCTAATTTTATACAATTCAATGTTTGGGGGATGAGGTTGATGCATGTGTGCCTGGCCGTATAGACAATTAATATGTGCCGGAGATACGCATGCATGCAGTTTTAGATATTGCTGATTAGACAATGGATTTTGTTATTTCTTTTGTTTCTCTTGCCCGTAAATTGCTTTATTTTTACTGCAATTTTAAACTTTTCCCTTTTAATACATAACAGGAGGTGGAAGGTTTCGTAGATCGATCGTGAGTCTGAGCGACCGGCCCTTGGTCCAAATGATTTTGTTCCATTACCAATGATTATTTCTACCACAATGTGGATCATACTACAGAAGACGCTAGTAAGTTAAGGTACGGGGATGGAACACTTGACTCTATAGTTGTTCTTTTTTGATACAGTATGATTGTTTTTCTTGTGTATATTTACTGACATTACATGATTTGACCCATTGTTTGCAGAGGATCTCTTTTTCTTTGTCGAAGTTTATGTAATACTACCGTTTTTAAATGTTTAAGTTTCAGTGTACTTTTTTTTAATGTGTAAGTTCGTACCTTTGTCTATTTTTACTGTACTTCTAATATTTTTTCTCATGTTTAATTTCAAAATGCAGAAAAAAATTCAAAGAATAGGAGATTCAAGAAACAAAAGGCTGCAAAATTTAAGCTGCCTAAAAAGAATAGTCAAATTTATGATCACTCGTATGCTAGGAGGAAGTATGTAAAAGCACCAAGTAGACGGAATTAAGAAATGTACTGGACATGATGAGAACATCGGCCATCTTGAGTTGCATCATGGAAGTTTGGATTTCAGACCTAATAATGAGAGTGCTGGGACTCATGTTGGGAGTGATACTATAACTCTAAAGGGAAGACTAGTAAGGTGCAAAGTAGAAGGAAGAAGAGTACAACAAAATCAGGAGAACATTGGCATTCTGCAGGACTTTCTAGGAAATCACCATTACTTGAAGCTGCTAATGATGCCAGATTTCAACGTGATAATATATTTTGTTTGGATCTTACGCAATCATCCAAGGCGGATGGATGATGAGCCACCCAATCCATTTAGCACTGTACCTGTCATACCTGTCGTAGCAGCAATGTATCAAGAGTATAGAGACTAGAAGAATAAATATTAAAGGATAAAACATTCAAGTGCTATTCAAACTTTGATATGAAGAAATGTTAAAGGATAACTTCCCAAATGTAGCAATTACACTCAAATCAGGTAATGGTGATCTTGAGATTCTCACTTGGTGTAAAGAACGTCCTCCGATGGGTGACGATATAGTGGCTACTTTAATATCTTCTGGTCGAAAGTGTGCCTGCGTGTTTTAATGGAGACAAATTAGTCAAATGGAAATATATATTCTAGTATAAATTATTATTGAAATCACAAGATATTTAGAGCAAAAGAGGGTATCTTTTTAGTTATTTGAACAACTATTGGGTTAGTTCTTTCTACTGTCCTCCACCTTCCACCCAAGCCCAAACAAAGAAAAGAGAGAACCCACAATCAATTATTCTACCCTCCATGTCCAAGTCGAATATATGACACTAACTATATTGTTCCTAGTCCCTACAAGGTTATTTTATCAATGAAGATGACCATTAAGGACCATATAAATCACAAGCCTATATCGTTGGAGATAAATAATAATAGGCTATATAGTCATGAAATTAATATTGATGAGTCTTTATCAAAGATTTGCATGTAACATAATTTCTAACATAGAAACATAATCCATATATAAATATTTGGATAAGAGAAATTAAGTATTATCTAACTCACCCAAGGGAGTGAGCCAACATAAAAAGTCCATTAAGATAGCCAATCTCAACAATCTCGTCAATTTCTTGTTTGGTGAACATTCCACTACCAACAAACAAGTCCAAAAAAGGGGACCCAATAGCACCATCTACGTTAAGGACCAAACTATTTTCATTTGAAAGGGTATAGGTTTCGACTTGAACAACATATTTCATATACTTGACTGAAGGGAAATGTGTGCGTGTGAATTTCCATAACAACTTCACTCTCTTATCTCTATTGTCATGACTCTTGATCCTTTTAACAAACAAAAGATTCCAAAACTCAACTAATCATTGCCTTTATTGAAAGGAAGAAGGAAGAAACAAATATGTCCATTTTACAAAAGTAGAATTAAACATTAGACCAACTCAATAAAAAATTGTTAGATTTGATCAATACCTCTGTCATCTGACATGGTGGATATAATATGGGTTATAGTTCAAACCTTTCCACTCTTAATAGCACTCTTAATAGCATAGACGAGGACATTGACACACATAGAGCGACAAAGAGGGTGAATTCTGAATCTAATGTAAAAACCTTAAAATGATAACCAATGCGAGGGTGAGGGGAAGAAAAGAAAAAAAAGGAGGAAAGGAAAAAAAAAAGAGAAAAACAATTGTAGAGAAATTTGGTGTGTGGTGTAAAAGAGAAAAAAATACATAAAATTAAATTAATAGAGAAATGAAAAAAAATTAAAGTAATTATTGTATTTTTTAAAATGAATAACCACATAATATATTATTTGATTTGGGTTTTAAAAACACTAACAATTCTATTATTTTAATTAGACCATCGTTATTTAATAATCGTGATTATATAAATTTGTTTATAATTAAGTAAATTTTGTAGTATAACTTAAAGTCATGATTACTAATAAAAATCGAGACTATATGTATACACTATAGCTTCAATTTTTATTAGATTGTGGCCAAAACCATATGGTTTCGATTTTTAAAAAAATTGAGGCTAAAGTTTCGATACAAAAAAAACTTAGGCTAAATTTTTCAATGCTAAAAATCACTATTTTATTAGTGTTTTAACATTTCTAAGATCTCATTCACAAAAGTATATTTTTATTTCCTTTGACGGATGATGATAATGCATGAATATTTTTTTTTTGGCATTACAATAAGACCATATCCTATGTCATTTAGCTTAATCTCCTAATTTTTTTTATTTATCAAAAAAGAATTATTTCTGTTAAAATATACAGAAAAAATGACATGCTCTTTAAGTCATTTTTTTGTATTATTAGGATATTTTGGTTACATAAATTATACAAGAAACATATAACTTTAAAGTTATGTGATTAAAATTTCATAATTTTAAAAATCAATTGATTTATGTGTTTTTTATAAAATTCATATGATCAAAGTATCCTATTAGTATAAATAAAGTGACTTCTAAAATACTTTTTCCAAGAAACAAATCCTGTAAAGCATTCTTGATATGCATTTTTAAAACCCTAACTACATATTAGCATGGATTAAATTTTTTTGAAACATTACAATATATCTTGAATTGTATGTGTATTCATTTTCCTTGATAATGTGTTTTGAGCTTCCTAGATTAATTTTTTAAACTTGTAGCACATTATTTTCACTTACATTAGTATTTTATTTTTAATAAAAAATAAGATAGTATTTTATTTGACATTAAACTATTAGTTTATTGAAAAGATTGTTGCACATGTAATATTATCTAAGCAAAAATAATTTCCTAAAAAAATGCAATATTGAATTTTTACATTATTTTTATTTTAAAAAAAAGATAAGGAAAATTATTTTGATTAAGTTGCAAATTTTCTAGATTAGTGGCTAGCTTTGATATTTTTATTCTATTGATGCCATTTTTTGAGTAAAATTTTTATTAATGTTGTATCATTATAACAATAAATAGATTTTGGGATGGTTCTAAATATGAGAAAAAGCTCAACCATCCTTAAAAGGGTGATTTAGGGATGGTTGTGGGCAAAACTTTATGAAATTTTTTTGGACAATTATAACTGTTCCTAAAACTTTTTTCTAAACTCTTTTGGGAAGGTTAATAACCATCCCTAATACTTTTTCACATTTTAAAAAATAACTCTCTTTTTTTTCTCACATTTATCCTAACTATTACATACACACAATTTTCCAACAGTTGCCTCCCTCAACCATCGTTGTCGACAAAGTGTCACCTAGGATTGACCAACCCACCAGGATGCCACCATTAGCGAACTAACTTGGATCGACGTATACCACCAGACCCTTCAACTACTAGCCTTTCCAATCTAGCCTCCAACCTTAGTCACTTGTGCATGAATATAGATTATAGGTAAGAGTTTATAAGATACACACCTAATTAACCTAGAGGAGTAAATCTGTTATTTTTAATTTTTATTAATTTATAATTTAATAACCTAAACAAAGTGGCTAGGTATGCAATCATATGTAAGAATAAAGTGCAGAAATAAAATAATAATACACGATATTTTTAGGTGGAAACAACCTAGGCTACAACCATGATGTAAAAGAAAAACCACTGATCCACCGGACCACTTAACTTTCCACTATGAAAAATAAATGTTCAAGTATAAACTCGATCTTATACTATCCTCTCTAGGATTCTACCCTAATGTACCTTACTTATGAGTCACTGCTCTGTTTTCATAGTTTCTAATATTAGCATGAGCGATATCCAGATCAACGTTCCAATAAGCTTCCCGTCAATCAGATCATTCACGAATCAATTGTAAAAGGGTTAGCATAAAAAAACAAGTGTCCGTGTGTGTTCTGAAATGGATTTAATAATGAATAATCTTAACTAGATGATTCAAAACATATGTCACTTAAATCAAATCAGCTAGCAAATTCTAGAGTAAAAACATTAAGCACAATTTCAATAAAAATAGATTTTTTAAAGATTAATAATCAAATCAAATGGTTATGATATAATACACATAATTATTTGATCTAACAATTCAAAAACAAAAATAAAGAAGAAGTTATAAGAACATATGATCAAAATATCATTAAACTAATTAGGCTTATCAATCAATCAAACATAACCATTAATATTTGATAGATTTATGTTTGATTGATTAACTAAATAAAGAAGCTTAAAGAATTATAATCTTATATTTGTAAAACAAGAGAGAGAGATTAAGAAGAAGAGAATAATGCTCTTATGTGATTGATTGAAATAATAAGCAATGAGTTTTATTTATAGGAAAAATTAAAACCATTAATCCTATGTAATTGATAAATATATTTTCTATTACAAATAGAATTAGTAATACTCATTAATCAAGAAGACTCTCATTTAATAAATAGTTCTTTTAAAGTACTCATTAATTAAGAAGACTCCTATCTAAAATAAAGTTATTTTAAAATAAACTTATTAATAAAAAAGACTTCTATTTAAATAAGAGTTATTTTTAAAGTATATTTTAAGCTATATTTTGGGTTAAGATTTAGCCTATAATTTAGGCTATATATTATCTAATATTTTAGCATATATCTTATTTTCTATTTTAGTAGCAAAAATAATTCTAGATTTTTCAATATGTGCTATTAAATGCATGAGTGCAATCCAATGTGTTATAGTTATAACAAATATACCTGAAGTATGATTATCTGAAATTCTGACGTTTCTTTGACTTTACTTGATAGACTTGATAGCGAACTTAAAAACAAGTTTACATACAAATATTTTATCCATGAAAATAACCAACACTTATAATCCTTACAAACTCCCCCTTTGGTATTTTCGTGTGACAAAAATTCTCTCTCATTACATGACACTTATAGGAATAAGATAAAAATACAATGATATCCTAGACTCTATAGTGGAACTATCCTATGGTCCGATGAATTCATATTCACTGTAACTTAACAAGTTTGTAAGTAATTGAAATGACATTAAGCATACAATAATTTGACTTAAAAGCCTCATTGTACATTAGTTCAGTTTACATATAAATAAAGAAAATGTAAAAAATAGCTATATAATGCATACATTCATATTAATCAAGCTTAATATAAGATAAAATGATGGAAAACAAATTTTTATCCTAAATATGTTCTCTCCTATATACATAACAAAATAAACATGAAAGTAAAACACATTCTCTTCTTTTTGTTACGTGAATCACACGAGATAAATAAGAATATTGGTGTATATTTAAGTGATAGATTTAAACAAATAATATAATTCTTTTATTTTTTTTAACTTAAAAAGGTTGCGTAAATGTTTTTAATTATATATTAAAATTTTAAATTTTATTATTTTAATTAATAATTATTTAATAAAATTATAATAGTAAACAACTTCTGATATAAAAAATTGTTAAATAAAAATCATGGTAGATTAAGAGGTAAAGGCACTCTTAGACCCCGAAAAAATAAAGGTAACGACACGAAAGGCATTTAGGCGTTTGTGGGGCTGCTGAAACAAAGGAAGGACGAAGCCGCGAGAAGGGTTTAACGTTTAAGGTGTTGTGGAGCATAGGGCCATATCGACGAAGCCGAAGAGTTGCCACGCTAAGCTTGAGTAGTAGTAGGGGTTGGTGGGAAAAATGGGAAGGAGAATACTGAATGATGCACTTAGATCGATTGTCAATGCCGAGAAAAGAGGCAAATCTCTAGTGGAGCTGCAGCCCATCTCCACTGTCATGTCTTCTTTCCTCAAAATCATGAAAGATCGAGGTAATTTCACCTTTTTTATTCTTCTTCATCTTTTGAATTCCGGATTATTTATCAAATGGGAAAAATTCCTTCTTTTTTTGAGTTCGTTGTTACTACATTTAAATTCTTAGTTTGTCTTTTCTTTTTTATTTTCAAGTTATTTAATTTTGCTTTGGATTCTTTCTTGTGTATTTTTGTTATTATTGTTAATGTTCGACTATTTATCAGATTGGTTAACTCCATATGTTGTCTGGAGGAATTGCCTATTAGATGTTTGATACTATGCCAATATGAGGTTGGAGGTGGTTGGTTGACATTTGTAATGGAAGTGCTTCCATCTGTATGTAAAATTTCCTCATGTGTGCGAGTAATTCTATATGATCATTCTTCTGCCACATTTCATATATAACTGTCTAGTTCCTTTTGAATTTGTATAGAAGTTGTTGTGAACTTTTTTTTTCCATTGCTTTCGAATGTTACATTCACTTGAACCATGAGAGCATTACCATTACGATTTTCCATTTCCCCTCACTGCTTTTTCTGTTGCTTATCCCTCAAGATTTTTCGTTTCTCTTTGTTGGAGGTAATGTTCCACACATGATTGAAGATAACACTATGGTAGAGTTTATAAGGATTATGGGTGTCTATCTATTAGGTTAACCATTTGGGATTCAAAAGCCCATAGTTCTTATTTACTTTGACACTCTTATCGGTCCCCTTAATAAATGACCATGCATCCCTTGAAAATCACCTTTCTTCGCCATTGGACATTTTTTACATGGCCTTAAAGTTGCTTTTTCAAAGGAAATGTGAAAATTTTCAAGACGTTGGACTAAATGAAAAAGGAGCGAACCTGATGGAGTCAAATGAATTTACCCTTAAAAATTTCAACTAATCAATTATAAACATGGTTTTAAATTACTATTTTGAGTCTCCTTATTAGTTTCACCTTAGTAAGTCTCATCAATCTAACGAGTTAAAGTGTAGCCTTAAATGATTTATTTGAAGCTTATGCTTTTTTCGATTGAGGCTTACGCAATTAGGTGTTGTGCAATGAGGCTATTGAACCTATAAGCCTCAACATTTCTCTGTTTATGGTATTATTTTTTCTTGGGTGGATCAAAAATCCATGGTGACACAATACCAATTCTTACTAGGCTAAGAACTAGTTTTTAGAAAGTAAAACAACAACAAAAATAAGTAGACATTTTTTTCCGTTAATATTCCCAAAATCATATTTTGATTTTTTTTCATGACCATTTTAATATCGAATTATAACTATATTATTATATAGATATTTTATTTTATGAATGCTATCTTGTTAGTGTTTGCATATTCATTGTCAATAATAATTAAATTAGGCTTATATAACTTACAATTTGTGTGAAAATTGTCTCAAGACTCTTAAAATGAAACTTACGTCTCATACTTTCTTAAGGTTTATGCCTTGTCTCATGCAATAAAAACCCATCAAAGCATAAAACTGCCTTTTAAAACCTTGATTATAAATACATATGTACCGGCTTAGTTTTTTTCTAGTTATCGGAATACAATTGCTAAGAAGATGGAAAATGATAGTTGTAAGATCAAGTTTTATGCCACATTCTGCAATTACCATTTGCAATGTCCCTGACTTGGATGTTTACTTTTTTAGGTTATATCAAAGACTTTCAAGTTTATGATCCACACAGAGTTGGGAAGATAACAGTTCAACTACAAGGTAGGGTTAACGATTGTCGTGCTCTCACTTACAGGCAGGATATAAAGGCCACTGATATTGAGGAATACAAGATACGTATGCTACCAACACGCCAGGTATTGTTTTTTCTCTTTGTGTGAAAATTGTTAACTATCATTGTGCTCTCGTCATGGAAAGGCTGCCTATACGCATGGCTATTAGTTTTGCTTACTGGACTGTATCTCATAAAAGGATGACGATGTACTTCTTTCCTAACCTCCAACTTTCTCCATGCAGTGGGGTTATATTGTGATTACGACTCCTGATGGCGTTTTGGATCATGAAGAGGCTATGAGACGTAATGTCGGTGGTCAGGTTCTTGGCTATTTTCATTGACATTCATCTCATATCTATATATATTTTCATCAATAAGAGGATCAAGTGGAGTATTTCGGACCGTGATAGTCACCGTAATGTGTCCATTGATGACTTAGGTAAATGTTAGATGATGCTTTTGGATTTTGATGTTATAAACGTATCTTTATTTGAAAGGATTAGTTGACCAATTTTAATTTGGAATTTGTGGTTCCATAAATTGTTGCTCTAGTTGACTGGATGCTAAAAGTCAAGCAATGTAATCACCTAGTCAAATTACTTAGTCTCTTTGGACTTTTGTTGAGTCCCCAATCTTTCTCTAGCAGCTAGGGGATACCAAATAATCTAATCGATTTTATGAAATCAAGCAATCTGATTCAGTTGGAGAGTTTGAATGACCATCACTCATATGATTGATGAAAAGCATATGAGAGGCTAGAGTCCTAATCTTGATCATAATAGAGGAGACGCAACAAGTGGTATCTGATGTACAAAAAACTTAGCACTAATTCGATGCTTAGAAGGGACTTCAACAGACCCATATCAGTCTCATACAATTGAACTTTGATTTCTCCACACTCGATGTTTCGGAGTTTGAGAAGTAGGCTTGCACCAGTTTGATCGATTACGAAATCAAATACACCAAATCAAAGTATTGGAAAATTGTATGTAGCTCTTGAGATTTATGAGAGATATGTGAGAGAAAATCTAATATATATATATATATATATATATATATATATATATATATATATATATATATATAGAGAGAGAGAGAGAGAGAGAGAGAGAGAGAGAGAGAGAGAGAGAGAAGTGTCATTGAGGTTTTTTAGGATTGGTTAGTAGTATTATTTAATTAATTTGTTTATAACTAGTATCATTTAATTTTTTTAATTATATAAAACGTGTTAATTAAGGGCATAAGTATTATTTTAATATATAAATTCAAAACATTATTATTTTAGAATAAAGTAATTTGGTGTGGTTAAATTTGAAACAAACATATTTAGAAAAAAATTGTATCATTCGGGTTGCTCTTCATGGAGGGAATAAAAATGATTAAAGTAACTCTACTAAAAAAAAATAAAATATTACCTTAATAGCATTAGTTGTCATTATTTGGTATCTCGTTGGGAAGATACGTCCTTAAGGAAGAGTTCTCTCTCCAATAGATATTTTCTTTTTCTTTATTTTCTTGCTTGACACTCTTTAGTTGAAAGTTTATGTTTCATAAATAATCCATTGTCATTATTACAGTGATTTAGTTTGTTAGATTTGACTCTATAAATATCAGATCTAATGTGTTTCTTTTACATCTCATGAGTTTTGTTAAATATGATGTCTTTTTTAGACATATGTTTATATATTTTTATAACTCTAAGATCTGTAAAGATGAAGTAAGTTGCAAATATTTTGTTCATAATGAAGTTTTTATTCATGTTTAAGCAACTATGATTGATAGAGGAGATACCTAAAGATGAGTAAGAGAAAAAAAGCTCAAGATTTGATTATACTCTTAACAAACCATCATTCTCAATATATATGCTTTTATTATTTAGTTTTTTTTTTTTTACTATATGAATAAATAATAATATTATTGTATTATTTAAATCAGAGTTTGAATGAAATATCTCTACCATATTATAAAGTTTCAAAATTCAGCTATTCTGTACACAGCATACATGTTTTTACTAAAGAAGAGTAGATTCATAGACATTAGAACAATCCCCTAGAAGTTGGGACATCAATCCATTGCAACTGAAGCTCAATTTCACCACATTCCACATTTCTAAGTCTAAGAACCATGTTTTGTACAACTTTGCCATCTGACCAAATAATACAACTCTCTTCTGCCAAGCAATTATTTCTGGTTGGTTGAACCTTTGTAATTATGGCTCCATCTGAAAGACCCTCCAATCTCATCTTTAACACTTTAAAAAATGTACCAACTTCAAACTCTGCATCCCCCATTTTGTCATCAAATGTGAATGTGTCTCTATCGTATACATACTGTCATATATATATTCACAACAATTTGTTATCAAAATATTCTTTTAATTATTTCCATTAAATATCACTAATTCAAATTAGAAAAGCATTAATTTTGCAGAAAATAATATTTATCTTTTTTTTATAAATATTTTTTTACGGGTAGGAGTTTGAAATACTAATTGTATTAGAAAGCAACTGACTCATAAATAAGATTTATCTTAATTATTGTGATTTAGTAATTACCAGTTTGACTGGAAGATTAGGATCTGTAATGGAAAGTGTTAAATCTTCATTCCATTCAGGATTCAAATTCTTCTCCACCACACAAGTCTTCAACTTCTGCAATATCAAATAATTAATTGATCAATAAATTAAATTTCGCCATAAATCAGTTTTTGGAATTAATTAAGACGAATTAACCAATAGCAAACAATTGACTTACTTATTTTTTGCTGATTTTGGTATTCTTTATTCAAATCAGTTGTTATTTAAGACTATGTCAAGAACAATAATCTCAATTAGTTTACTTTAGTTAGGGAGGCCAGGGTGCGTTATCGGTTAGAGAATATTTTACTATTTATGTTGATTTGATAATTTTTTTTCGTGGTTTAGAATTATTTATTTTTAAGTGAATGTAAATAATTTACTTTACCAATAATAGTTAGATTAATAAATAAGATATAATTTAATTAAAAAAATTATATATTAACATTTAAATTATAACTACCAATAAATTTTCAACTAGAAAGAACAAAAACTAATTTTGATTTTTTATTACATATAATAAATTTTTTTAAAATAAACTTAAGAAAGGAATAATATAAATTGTTTTATTTTTATTTAATAACATAAAAAACTAACTAAATTTTGAAAAATTGAAAATATATCATTTTTGGAAATTATAAATTCATAATAGAAGCCATATAAATTAAGGAAAACACTTTACTGACTTGAATGCTATAATTCTTTACTTAAATAATTTTTGTGACTGACTGATACCATATACAACAACTACTCAGATGAACACAATGATTTACAAAACACAAAAACGTCAAAATTAATTAAACCCAGAAAAGAAAGAAGAAAAGGAAATAGAGAGAAGCGATTCATGATTTCAAAGACGAAGAAATAAAAGAAAAGAAAAGGGGGGTTTAGTTAATAAAATTACCTGATTGCCCATCCTTACAACAACATAGGGGTCGCTGCTTCTCAAGTCTCTGACAGCAAGGTTGATTCCTCTTTGAATGTGAATTCTCAAAAGACCCAAATAATTCTCCATTTTTTTTTCCTTTTCTAGAAGATAAATAGAAGAAGGAAGAGATTCACAGCAGATTTACTAACTTTTAGGGTATCAAAATCTTTGATCTCGATAAGCTTTGGTGGCTCACTCGTTTTCTCTTTCTCTCTTAGAACTCTCTAGGTTTTTGAGGTATTTGAAACAGAACTAAAGGCAGTGTCTGAAATGAAAGCTTAGCTATGGTTTCAGCACCTATAAGTCTGTCTACCTTATATATACATTCACGTGCGTCCAATTGTCAATATTATTAAATTGACTAATTTCTTACACTTTTCTGTTTGACTTTCAAGTTTTATTTATTGTACAAATAAAAATAATTCTTTAAAGATAAAAATATTTTAAAATCTAAGCGTTTTACTTATTACTAAAATTATTAATTTTATATTGATTTAATATTAAAATATTTTTTTCAACTTACAAATAAAATTATATAATTTTATTTCATCTTGGTATTCCATTAATTTAGGTGTTTAAAAAAATAGAAAAATCATGTGATCATATTATGATTATTTTAATAATTTATATATATAAAGTAAAAAAATAAAAAAAAACACAAACATATTTCAAGAAAATGAAATTAAAAGAAAATAACTTGAAGAATATAGGATTAGAAATATGAAATATAATGGTTGGAAAAGAAAATGGATATGGAAGAAAATAGCGATAAGGTTTTCGTATTTGTAATAAATGGATTGACTGATAGTGTTGTTGTCTTTAATAAATGAGGCTAGGTATCATGTGATTATGTTGCTTTGCTCGTTGCTCGTTGCTCGTTGCTCTATATTGAGGTTAGGTTGCGGAGAGGTGCAATTGTGGTTACTATTGGACGTGATAACAAGGCAAGGCAAAATGACATTGCAACAATTATTCTAGTGAATGGTCTGCTCCTTCTCATCCTCACACCTTCTACCTTGTTATTATTTTTGTTGATTTTTTTTACATTGTATATGAAAATTAATAAAATAAAATAAAATTATATAGTTTTAATACTAAGTTGGCACAAAATTAATAGTTTTAATATTAAATTAAACGTTTTCTCATTATTTTTTAACAAATAAGTACATTATTAGTATTATAATTATTAGATTAAGTACACTAAGTCTCATGATTTTTTAAAATGAATATTTTAATTCTATAATTTATAGATTAAGTATTATTAATCATATTATTATTATGACAAATAAATATTTTTAATTCTATAATTATTAAATTGAGTATTTATAATCTATCAAAAATATTAAAAATAAGTACTTATGGATGAGTACAATAATATATAAAAGATAATATAGAATTTTATTGAAAATATAATAATAAAACAGTGCAATAAATAATATCTTATCAAATATAGCATTGTAATATTCATTGTATTATTTTAATGTCAAAATTAAAAACTTCTTTATTGGATGCAAAAATTATTTTATTTTAATAAGGTAGAGTCTCTCTGCTCAAAAATATCATTTTGACATTTATATTATGTAAAAAAACTAAATTTATTATTTTTAATATAATTGAGTATTTGTATTATTATAATATTTTTTCGTTCGATTAATATTTCATTAAAAAATTAAAAATAACTTTTGTTTATGTGCATGTATTTTTTCTTTCACTCTATTATAACTCAAATCTCAACATCCATTTAAAATTTTAAAATTCATGTTTCTATTAGAAAGAGAGAAATTAGATGAGTGTTAGGGTTTTTATTTTTATTTTTTTGAATAAAATAATTGATTGAAATATATTATAATAATATAAGTAAGGGAAAAATGTCATAAAAATTTATTAGATTAAGTTATTTAATTACTTAGATTAAAAAAGTGTCATTTAATTCCTTAACTTTGTAAAAAATATCAATTAAAAATAAATTATATTATTTTAATAATTTGTTATCAAAATAAATTATATTATTTTAATAATTTGTTATCAAAATAATATTATTTTTCTATAAATTAATTAAACACGATTAAAATATGAGTATATAACAATGATAAAGTTACAATCAATATGAAAAAATTTACAATATTTATTTTTAATATATATTATTGATCTTAATTTATTTTAATATTAAAATATATATTTAACAAACTTTTTATTTGAATTTCATCATTATTTATTTTTTAAAAATTATTTCATATTAAGTTTTAATATTGTACTCGTTAAAAACTCGTATTTTAATTACGTTATAATTTCTTAATATAAAATAATAATTTTTTTAAATAAAAAATTATTAAAACACTATAATTAAGGATCTAAAAAATTAAATAATAAAAATAATTTAATCTAAAATATTTCTAAATCACTTCACAATATAAATAATCAACTATAATAAAAAATAATAAAAATAATAAATTCAAATTTTCCACCGTAATAACGTTTGCAAATTTGAAATTGCACTCAGTGTGTCACATATTACGCGGACGAAATTTACACGCTAACGTTGAAAGTCAGATTTTCATTGACAAATGTGCCCACACCGATCACTATATTAATTTTTAACTAGGTGAGCAAATGAACAAATGTTTTGGTCACGCGCTTCTTGTTGTTCTTGTACTCGTTTTGGTGAATTTTTCTTAAAAAAAACAGTTAAAATATTATTTTTAAAATTTATAATTATTAAAATAATAAATTATTATATTTATTTTTTACGTTTTAATTATTAAAAAAATAATATTTTTAAAATATTATATTTATATTAAACTAATATATTTTCAAATTTAAAAAAACCGATATAATTTAAATTTATTTAATATTAAATGTTATCTAATTAAATATTATTTAACATTATATAATGTTATTTTTGTTATAAGTTTACTATTGTTATTTTTTTATTCTCAAATTTTTTTAACAAATTAATTTACATTGAATATCATTTAATTAAAAGTTTAAATTAAATTATAATTATTTATATTTTTTAATATTAAATGTTGTTAAAGATTTTATTTTATTTTTTTGAAAAATTTCAATTTCTTTTTTAACACGAGTATGTAGAGGGAATCTGATATTTAGCAAGATATCTGAAAATTGATGCATGGTATAATAAATTTATCTTTAATATTTTTATTTTTATAAATGAGAAAAATTATAAGAAATGGTAATGGATGCAAAAACCTATAATATCTAATATTTTCTCTCCGATCTGTGACTCCATTTACATGGAATTTGACTTAAGTATTGTCATGTTGAGTTCTTAGGTGACGGGCACGTCGGCCATGTCTTATTGACTAGTATTTGACATTTATTATCTAGAAGAATGAAGATATATTATATTTAAATAGGACGGCGGATAGTGAAATATTCTAAATAAGACAGCGGATATATATATACATATTATTTTTTAAAATTTATATTCATAAAACAGTATTTTTTAATGTCTTTATTATCAAATAATTTTAATATATTATTTTATTTCAAATACCATTTACTTAAATATTTTTCAAATTACATTATGATTATTTAGATTTATTTAATGTTAAATGCTATCTAATTTAATCACATTTATTATATATTATTTTTGTTATTATAAACTATAATAGTGTTATTTTTTTAATATTTTTTAACAATGTAATGCAATTTTGACCAAATAAGTTTTGTTATGATAAATACCATAAAAATAACCTTTATAAACTTATCATCATCAAAATAATATGTTTTTTTATATTATGTTCATATATTTTTATTAAAAAATGAATTTAAATATTTTAGATTGAATTCTATTTAAATTAAATTCTAATCATTTTAATCTGTTAAATATTAAACTTTATTCAATTTGATATGATTCAATGTTATCAAATATAAATTTTATTATTATAAGTTTTAAAATATTATTTAATGTAATTTTTTAAACATTTTTAATCATGCATAAGTCCATATTTCACACTATAATTAGCCTGTGTTAATATGTAGTTTCATAATTATTTTAATATCTTATTTTTCTATTTAAAGATCTAATCTATCAGTAATACGTAGCTTAATATGAATAATAATTTAATGCATATATTATTATTATTTAATAATCTTGTATCAATTTGTTTGGTGTATCTACTTTGTTTTTTGTTCTTCTTCAATATTTAGGACCCATTGTTATCATTTTTGTGCCTTTTAAGTGAAGACTTGTACATTTTCTTTCATCTTTGGATATGAGTTCATACATATTGGTAAAATAGTGTGATATTGGGCGATTTAGTTTAGATTTTTTTTCATTTGATCACTATTTGAAGTTTAACAATAAACCAATTTCTTGACTTGTTAGCTTTGACTCCTAATGGTTAGGTTTTATTTCCTATATTGTGATTATGTATTGTTATTAGTGTTATCTTGTTATTGTAACATTTAGATGTATAAAGACAAGTGAATTCTCATTTAGTCATTTGTAATAAAACTATTGAATTTGAACGTATGTTGTTTAGTTGTTAGTGATTTAGTTCTCTGAATTAAAGAATTAATTTGTTGCATTGGCTTTTTATACGCAATTATTTTGAAGTTAGTCACAATTTGATTAATGCTTAGTACTAATATTTTCTCAAAATATGTTATTTTGTCTGCATAGTCAACCTTATAGATTAGTTTGAGTAAACACCACATCATTTATAGAAGAAAATCTTATAAATCACAAGTATGCCTCTATTGATATTAATAGTCAAGTTAGTTCTCAAATTTTTTGTTGTTGTAAAAATAAAGAGTTAAAATAAAATTGTTCCACCACTTGTGAATGTGTAGTAAGATTTATTTTGCTTATTTCAGACTTTTTCTATCATCGAGTAATTTTATAGAGAAAATCTTTTTATCTCAACTTGTGTTGAGATATCAAGTGAAGCATCAATATTTGATTGAATAATCAACTTAAGAGGTATAGATATTCATATGACGTTAATTATTTTACATTCAATATATATATTTGGATTGTATAATAAATTAATACCACTTTTAATCTCATTTCATTATTAATTTGAAAAATATTATGTATTGAATCTGATATGTACTCATCTATATATAGGTGATGATGTTTTATATGAGTTTATTAGACCAAGTTAATTTCTAGATTGTACTATGATTGAAGACATTGAACCTGAAATTCATCAAGAGAAAATGGAAAAATTATCATAGAATTTAAATGACTCGTCTTCAAAAAGAGGAATAAAAGTAAGTAATGTTGACCCCGATAACAAATCTAATATGAAGAAATTAAAAAATTTCAGATCAGAAATATGGAATCATTTTTCATTTACTTTACCGTACGATGTGAAAAATCCTATAACTATATGTCATTATTGTAATGAAAGTTATACTGCTCATCCCATAAGAAATGAAACTACTTTAATAATATATCACTTGAAAAATTTATGTAAGAAGACAAAAGATGTTAAGTTTTCAAACACAAAAAGAAGAGAGTGATACAACAACTCATAAATTAGTTATTGTATCATTTGATGCAAATCTTGCTAGAATTGTTTTGACAAAAATGATTATTATTGATGAATTATCTTTTAGGTTTGTTGAGGGTGAGATATTTAAAGATTTTATAGCTGAATTTTATCCTAAGTTTTATGTGTCATCTCGTCAAACAATTTCTAGGCATGCGTTTCAACTTTATATAGATGAGAAAAAAAATTGAGAAACTTTTTCATAAGTGAAAAGTAAAGAGTTTGTCTTACTAGTGATTGTTGGACTTCAATTCAAAATGTTTATTATATTTGTGTAACCACTAATTATATTGACAAAGATTAAAAATTACAAAAGAGAATTATAAACTTTTGTCAAGTTGAGAATCATAAAGGTGATACAATTGATAGAATAGAGTTTGCGTGATTAAGGTATATGTAAGATATTTACCGTAACTCTTGATAATGCTTCCTCAAATGATATTGTTGTGTCATACTTGAAAAGCAAGCTAAACAATTGGAATGATGGACTTGTTATGAGTAGAGAGTTCTTTCATTTGCGATGTTATGCTCACATTTGAACTTGGTTGTAAAAGAAGGACTTAAATATCTTCACAATACTATTATGAGTATTCCTTGTGTAGTGAAATATGTTAGATCTTCTCCTTTGAGATTACAAAAGTTTAAAATGTGTTTTGTTAAGGAAAATATTGAGTTCAAAGGAAGTATCGTGCTAGACGTGCCTACAAGATAAAACTCCACATATCTAATGTTAAAATCTTCTTTAGATTTTCAAAAACTTTTGATCGTCTCAAAGAAGAAGAAAGAATAAAATTTATTTCTTATTTTCATGAGGAGTGATCGAGTGTTGGGCTTCCAAAATTAGATGATTTTAAGAATGTTATTATTTTTGTCAAGTTTTTGAAGACCTTTTATGACTCTACATTAACATTCAGTGCATATTTATGTACCATATCAAATTTATATTTTATAGAATTGTATAACATTCAATCTCAAATACTTACATGGTGTGATTCTGATGATGAGTTGTTGAAAAATATGGTTGCTAACATGAAAATAAAATTTTAGAAGTATTGGAGAAATGTAGAAAATACTAATAAGATGTTGTATGTTGCATTTGTACTTTATCCAAGGTATAAATTGGAGTATTTAGAATTCCTATTTGAAGAGATTTATGATTTAGAAACTGTTAAAAAATTAAGAGATAATGTCAAAAATACTTTCATAGATGTGTTCAAAGCTTACTATAAGTTAGTGCATAGGAAGGATTGTCAATCTAATGTAACTCAACCACAAGATGTAATAGGAATGATTCCCTCATCTGAGGAAGCAAGAAATATGAAATTTCTTAAACGCTTAGAGGAGAAAAATAGTTTGGAGTTGAAAATTGAGGTTGAGAAATATTTGAACACCTCATGTGAAAATTTCATGTTGGATAAGTTTGATATCCTGAAATGATGGAAGGAAAATTCTTTTAGGTTTCTTATCATCTCTTTCATTGCATGCGATGTGTTAATAATTCAAGTTTCAACTGTTGCATCAGAATCAGCTTTTAGCACATAAGGGTATATTCCCGATCCATTTAGGAGTTCGTTGAATCCTAAAATGATAGAGGCATTAGTATATACTCAAAATTGGTTTTGTTCCTCCATTAATAATGACTATGTCACCTTATTGAAATACATTGATGACCTCGAGATTTATGAAGATATTGATTTAGGTAATTGATTATTTTTAATTTTATTTTTTAAATATTATTATATAATGATATATGATTTTATTTGCTTGTAGAGTTCATTAAAGACACTACATTGATCTTTGATGATTAATAATGGATAAGTTTCTTCCTATTGGTCAAATAATTAAATGTAAGCTTATGAATGTAATAAAAAATATTATTAAATTTATGTAAGTTTATGATTTCAATCAAAAATATTATTAAAAGTTTTTTTTTCTGTAGGTCTTAGTTACGACGGAGTAGGTGGTCTGTATAGATAGGTACTTTATCATACCTTCTAGAGATTTCCTATCAAGGAGGCTTTGTTTGATCAAAAGAGACCTATTAAACTATATCTTCTTTTGTATGGCTTAGACAATTTTCGTAGATTGATTAAGCTAGTGTTTAGTCCTATACTGTATCATATTTATGTATGATGAGCAGGACATTTGATGATAGTAATGTCCATGAATAATGACATATGAGAGTTGTGTTCTATTAGGACTAGTACTAGTAGATATTAATAATTGCTGGAAAAGAATAATAATAGGAATGTGAGTAGTAACCATAGGCACAATTTCATCTTTATTTTACATATATCGTAGTGTTTGTAATATTAATAATCGGGCCGTTGAAAATTGTTAACCAAATTGGATTGGACCATTCAATTACAACACTTTTATTAGTCAAACGGTTCAATCCAGTTTGGTTTCGTTAAATTATTTTTACTAAAAATCGGATCGGACTAGAACACGAACACTATTTAATTTTTGTTTTCGAATGTTGCCACATTTCTTACAAGGATACGAAACATCATTTAAATTGGTTTCATTTTTTCAAATTACTTCTAAGAAACTATTTAACCCACTTAAAAATTGGGTGGGTGGATCCTGAAGTCACTTTTCTTATGTTAAGTAGATATTTTAGTCATTTCACTTTCATAAGAGAAACTTAGGCCACTCTGTAAATAAAAATATAACATATTAGTCACTTTTTCAACAATTAAATATTATTTTGATAAAATAATAAAGTACATTTAATGGGAAAAAATGTTATTTTAAAATTTTTCCTCTTTATACCATTTTCTCCTTTTATTGTTCAATTTTGGGGTTACTTTTAACTATAAAGCTAAAAATATCAGTATTTTAAGCTATATTTTCTATTTTTTTATAGATTTTTTTTTATCAATTCTCTCTATTCTATTCATAATTAAAAAATAAAATGAACTACACTATACTAACTCTAAATTATTTGGAATAACAACTAGAAGAATTATAGTTTAAGAGGATAAATTATATATGTAAACTAATTTAAATATCATATCAATAATACACAAACTAAACAATATTATCATTTATTAGTCTAGGACTTTGGAGTTCTCACTTTCCAATCCAATCTTGTGGAAATTAACAAGTTTAGGCAAAATCTATGGACATTTTCTCTCATATTTCTCTCTAATTGTTCTATTACTCTCAATGCATCTTAATCTTTTAGGTTTTCTTTATCAAACAGATAACTCTTCTTCTTTTAAAGTTAGCTCTCTCTACGTAAGTTTTATTTTTATTTATTTTTTGTTAAATAAAAACAATGATGATTTATGGTTGTTTTTCATCTAGATCTAAATTTAAGTGAAATTTCTTTGCATAAATTTTCTCTAGTGTAATTTTTTGACACATTTTGCATTTTTGTTTTTGCACTTATTTTGTTTGAATATAATCTTAAATGTAGATATGTTACTTTATTTTTTAAAAGTGATGATACTTTGGAGGCCAAATAATGTAAGAAATAAGAGTAAACTCTGAGCTAATAAGCTGCAGAGAGGAAGAAACAATTATTTGATTGTTCTTTGTTTGTGGAACTAAGAAAAACAATTCTCTTATTGAGAATTGAGGTACAATATTGTCAAATTTAACAAAAGTGATCAATCTACACTATACGTGCACTTTCTATAGTCAGCATTAGCACCTTCACGCACTAACATAATGTCATAGAATAATAAACTCTTGCCTAATCATACTAATTCCAAAAAGAATCAATACTCTAGCTTCCTTTGCACATTAGGGAATCGAATAAAACAACTAATGTAAATGACATATAAATGCAACAAATGATAATTAAACAAAATAAACTAAGTCTTCACTTAGATGCTCTTACATCAGAGCCTCGCTCCTGAAAAGAATTCAACTCTAAATTTAATGGAATGGATACTTCATCCTTTGATGGACGATAAACATTTATTTATTGTATTTTGAAGTTGGAGGAGATATTACTATATAATGGTAATTCAATGATGTAGGAATTAGTGTTTATTTTCTTCTTGATTTTGAACGAGCTATATTTTTTAGGTTGTAGCTTGGAACAATACTATGAAGGTAGCCTTTGTTTGTTGAGATGATTCATTATTGATTCTTTTTCTAAAAATTCTTGAAACCTCTTGTGTTTATTAGCTTAATGTTTGTATTAGGAATTCATCTTCTCTATATGAGATTTAATCTCTTAGTGAAACTTGATAATCTTTAGTCAAAAAGTTAGAAAGTTTTATCCTAGGGTTAATGGAGCATAAATCAAGTGTAAAATTAGGAAATTTGGTATAAACAATAACAAAAGGAGAATTCCATGTTGTCTAATTTGAAACACTATTGAGAGAAAATTCCACCCAAGATAGCAAGAGGTCCTACTATTTTGGTTTTTTTAGCCAGATATCTTAACATACTCTCAATTAATCTATTAATCATTTCTATCTCACTATCAAACTAAGGATCATAGGCATTAAAAGTTAAGTGTAGTTGAGATTTGTTTCTATAGTTCTTTCCAAAAGTGGCCCATAAACTTCACATCCCTATTAGAGGTGAATATCTTAAGCAACCTATATAATCTCACTAGTTCTTTGAAGAAAATAAAGGTTATATGGCTTGTATAATAATTTTTTTACAAGGGAAAAAATGTGACATCTTAGAAAACTTGTCAATAATGACTAAGATAGAGTCAACATTTATTTATGTCTTGGGTATGGACCTTATAGGTAGCCCTAGGATAAGGTTCATACCCAAAATTTTCCAAATTTTTGGGAGACAGGTAGAGGCATATACATGCCTATATTTTGCATTCCACCTTTGGACCTTTGACAAATAGAACATTTTGAAGTGTTCTTAGCTACCTTATTTTTAAGATGGGGGCATTAATACCTCGATTCCAAAATGGTGATGATTCTTTCTCTATCTGAATGTGCCATTAACCCACTAGCATGTACTTCATGGAAGAGTTTATCCTCAAGGGAATTTTAAGAATGCTTAACCTATTCCTACAAAACAAGTACCCATCCTAAGCATGGAACTCACTAGATTCTTCTTTGATAACACATTTCTTTGAAATAACTACAAAATCTTCATCATTAGCATAGAGTTTAGATAAACTTTCAAAGCTTGTAATTTCATTGGAAAACATTATTAGTAATTTATGTCTTCTACTAAGGGCATTTGCTACCTTATTATATTGCTTAGCTTTGTGTTTAAACACAAATGAACTTTTAAAAATAAATAACCCATCTAACATACATCTTAGAAATTTTTTTTAGAGTTTAACCATTAAAAGGCTAGGTGGTCAATGTGGAGAATGAATTCCCTCTAAAATAGATAGTATTCATAGTGATGTAAAACTTTGAAAATGACAAAAAAATTATGGTCATAAGTAGACCATTTTTTGTCTAGTTAAGCTCAGTTTTTCACTAAAACACTTTATAGGTCGTCCTCTTTAGATAATACAATCACTACAAGCATTTGTTTTCACTTCAAAAACCTTGTCAAAATCAAGTAAGGATAACATAGGTGCACTATATTTTCTCTTTAACTAGTTGAAAACTATGTTCTTGTTCCTCATCATGTAAATTATCCCTTTTTTAAACAATTTGTTATTGGGACTATAAGATACCTAAACCATTTTACAAATTCTCTGTAGAATGTAACTAAATCATGAAAACTTATAACTTTAGAAATTGACCTAGGAGTAGGTCAGTTCATAATTTATAGATACCATTTCAATTCTTATATTGAATCCAAGAGAAGTGATGAACTCACACTTCTTTAAGTTAAGGTACAAGTTGTTATCCCTTTAAGAATTGTAAAATAGAGCTTCTTCTTTGGTCTTGGTGCATACAAGAATGTCACTAAAGTAAAAAAAAACACTTCTCATTGAATGGTTTGAGGAATTGGTTCATAAGTCTCATAAAAGCACTTCGAAAATTACAAAGCTCAAATGGAATCAAAAGCCATTCATAGAGACCCTCGCTAGTCTTTAATGAAGTTTGTCACTCATCTCTAACCTTATCCCGATTTGATGATATCCATTTTAAAGTTCAACCTAAAAAAGATTTGTGAATCTTTATAACTTGTCTGGTATATATTCTAACCTTGGTATAGGAATTTATACTTAATGACAATCTTATTTCTGGCTATAATGTCCACACATATAAGCATTGTATCTTCTTTTTTGGCAACCAATAGGGCTGGCACTACACATGGGCTTTTTCTCTCTTGTATGAGGTTCTTGTGAAGCAAATCTTCAATTATCTCTTATAGAAATTGGTGTTTTAAAGGACTCATCCTATAATGAGGCAAGTTTGGTAAGTTGGACATTGGGAAAAAGTCTATATGATGCTGCTTATCCCTTGTAAGTGGTAATTGATTATGTAGCTCATTAAGTGATAAGTCTTCATATTCATTCAATTGTGGAGTCACTTTTAAGGGAATAGTTTCATGACTGATAGATTATTATTTAGCAAGGATGGTTCGGATGAAATGGCTTCATTTAATCTCTTTCTTAAATTCTTTTAGATTTACACTAGGAATGGTTTCTTAACTGGTGGGTTGTTATTTGGCAAGAATGGTTAGGATGAGGTTTCTCCTTTAAACATTTTTCTCAAATTCTTTTAGATTTTCACTAAGTAGAACCTTTTGCTTGATCTCTGTTCTTTCTTTAGGTTGAGGAGATCATTGATAGGAATGAGTACTACTTTCTTCCCTTTCCACATAAGCACATATATATTTTACATATATGCATATTTTTCATAGCATATTGCCAAGACCTTCTTAGCAAAAGTTGACATGCATCCATTTTAACTATATCACACTGAACCTCATTTAAATAAAACTTTCCAATTGAAAATGGAGCTACATACTTCCTATACTTTAACTTCCTTTCCCTTTCTTATCAATCCAATTCTATAAGGGAATGCCTTTGAGACACTTTGGTTATTTTGGAGCTACAATATCTTTTGGAAAATGTAAACTAGTGCACTTTCTCCTTAATCTCCCTTATGGGTTCATCACCTTCAAGATCAATCTATTGGCCATCACATTCTTCCTCTAAATAGTCTTGGTCCTCAATTAAGTTTGTAGTTCTTTTCTTTGGACATTTAAAAGCATTTGATATTTTGAGGTTTTCTAGTAAGATTGGGATGGTGAATTGGGTTGATAGGTTTAGGGGACTTTAATGCTAGAATATTATCAAGGGCCTATCTTTGAGGAAATAGAATATAGTTAAGTTTTGGCTTATCTAGTGAGGGCTTATAGTAGTGTTTTTTGAAAGAGGAAGGTTTCTTGCCTCTAGACAGCTGATTTTGAATTTTTAAGGCTATGTTGGTAGCTTGCTTGATAGTCCAAACTATCTGGCTTAATTCTAATCTCTCTTTGATAGGAGAAATGAAGCCTTGCTCATATTTGTATACCTTTTGAGACTCTTTTTCCCATATATTAGCTCGAATACCCAACCTTATAAATTCCTCAATGTATTCATTGATATTCTTATTTCCTTGATTTCATTAATGATAACATTAATATAAGATGTTTTCATGGTCAGCCAATAAAAACTATTAGATCATCAATATCTTCATTTTTTCCCAACTCACTACAAGTAGCTTGTTGATTAATTCCCTTTCATAGTACATATGTTCCTACTATGACAAGGCTCCCTCTTGAGCTTATAAGCATCAAATTAGACTTTCTTTTTTCTGGAAGTTCTATGTAGTAGAAGAATTTGTCTAATGCACTAACCCAATCAATGAAGTCTTTAATGTGGGTATGGCTAGTAAAATTGGGTAAATCAATGTTAAGTTTGTAGTTATGTCTTTTGTGATCGAGGAAAGGTGGGTTGGCCAAACTTTTCTTCTTTTACATCTGGAGTGTATTCTCTATACCCAATGTGAGTTTGAATGGTGTGAGTAGAGAGTAGTGTTCTTCATCATAGTCAATCAACTCTGGTGGATCGATGGAGCTTTGCGAGTTTAAGGAGGTGGTTTTGATGGTGTGGGGGGATGAACTTTGACAAATTTCCTTGCCTTTCTTCCTTAAGCTATGTTGTACGTTAGCAAGTTGCTTAGTGATTTGTTGAGTCAACCGCGAAAGTCTCACGACACTTCATCAATCCTTCTATTGACTCTATTTTTCAAAGCATCATAGAAACCCTAATCTTTTATAGAAATCATTTTCAAATAAGCTTTTAGATATTCGCTAGACACGTGGCACCTATATTGGCATATATCTGATAGCTTTTTTGAAAATGGACTAACGATCCCTTTTTTGTAAAGATATCCCGCTAAATAGGTACTAGTTTAAAGTGTATTTTTTGTGATTTAAAAAAATATAATTTCATTAAATATAACGTTCTTGTGCTACTTTTTTTTTGAATAATAAACTTTTGCCTAGTCATGTTAAATGGAAAATAAGGAATTGAATAAACAACTAATACAAACAACATATAAATGCAACAAATAACTATTAGACAAAATAAACTAAGTCTTTACTGAGATGATTCTACATCACCAAATTCATGAGATTGATCGAAAATATTGACTTATTTCTTGTAATAATTTAAACAAGTAAAAAGTTATTCAATAAGATAAATATTGCTATTGTTAATACTGAAACAATCCAAAAGAGTGTTCGAGTTGTCATATGTTTGTACATTGTAATTGATTATGTAATGTGATTTTTAATTTTAATTAATAAAAATTATTTATGTTTTTTTTAAATCCAATCTTGTGGATTGAAAGAAAAATTCTAAATATTATTATTATTTTATCCCATTCTATCCCACTCAAAAATAAAATATTTTCATTAATTATTATGGGTTAAATATGATTTAAAAGTGAACTTCATTTATGACAATCAATAAAAAAATTAAATATATTGGTGGAATACAAACTCATCGTGTATATATAATTAAGAATGAATAATAGATCAAAATTGTTTATTTTTTAGTAATTTAAATCTAATCCAATCTGAATCAAATTTGAATATTTTAAATTCAAATTCGATACGATGATGTAATTAATACGAACCAATATAAATTTAAATAGATAGGATTTTTCAGATAGGATAAGTTTGAATTGATGTTAAATTTATTTATAAATTATTGTCATATATAAAATACGATATATCCAATATTTAAATTTTAAATTAAAATATTTCTAGTAAAATTTATTATTTATAATTAAAATTAAGAAAATAAAAATAATAAAAAATATGTTTAAATAATTATTAAATTATTATAGAGATTTAATATTTATATTTATTTTTAAACTGAAATAATAATTTAATATGATTATAATATATATATTATTTAAAAATAATATATAATAAAAAATATATATTTATAATTTTAATAGTAATTTGATAAATAATATATTATATATTTTTAAATTTAAATTTAATTTAATTGTAAAATATTTTAATCCAATCTAATTTTTAATTTAAATGTAGTGATCGAATTATTTGTAAATTCATTCGGATATAAAATTTCAACCTCTTATTTTTTACACCACGTGGAAAGCAATATCTCGACACGTGCTACTTTTTGCAGGAGCCGCAGCCTCTTTGGAGCGCAGGGAAGTTAAAACTCCTCATGCTTCACGGAAATTTTCTGAGGATGCTTCGGTAGCTGAAACCACCAACAATGGCAAACATCCAATAATTAGGTCGCTCAATTTGCAAAGCTGCTTTGTAAGTACCCAAAACCCAAATCAAATTATTCTTATTTTTTTCTAGTACAAAATCCAATTTGATTCCTTTCATTTCTAATTGATTGTAAATACGTAAGGCCTTCAAAGTACGGTTAATGGCTATCAAAATTTCCATGCTCGCGAGTTCAATTGTTGTACCTGATATAAGGTTTATTTATTTTTTATTCTTTTTAAGTTTTGATTTAGAGAATTGGGCGGAAAATGAGTCATTTCATTGGTTATTATTTGATGTGGATGTCTTTATCTGTAATGGAGATTCGGGTTAAGAGTGAAACAATTCTTTTTGAAATGGTCCTTCTTCATTTTTTGCCCATACTTGTCAATGGTTGGTTTTGATGGGCACGGTTTAATTGGTTGATTACTTCTATAATCACGATGCTTAGTCTCTGAATCCGTCAAATCATTTAGCGGAAATAAATTATTAGAGGGGGATCAAAATCATGCAATATTTCTCGAGGGTTGTGGAAAATATGGCTACCCCTCTTATTAATTATTATTATACGCTAAAGGTGCATCATAATATGTTTCTCAGAGTATTGCTCCCGTGTGTTTTCCTCGATTTTTTTTGGGGTCAAGAATAGAAATGCCATAGTTGATTGGCTAAGATTGTAAAGCTGCAATATTTTCTGATAATGAACGATTGATAAAAGCTAAACATCTTTATCATATTTGACATGTAATATTTTTTTGTTGATTTTTTTATTTTTCTATAAACGATGAGCATAACGGATAAAAAGTTTGACTCTTCTTAATCCGAATATTATCTGATTCATTGTCTCAATTGTTGGACAAGTTTAAGAGTGCATTTGTTTGTGTTTCTGTTAAAATTGGTTTCCATCTGAGATGGTTTTAGAAGAAAGCGTTGGAAGAGCACATTATTTGTGCTTCCATCATAAAGCATAAAATGTGTTTTCTGAGGTGTGAAAGCACTTACGGTAAAAATTTATATTTGGTTTAAAAGTGCTTTTACGCAATTTAGAAGCAAAAACAAATGGACCCAAATTATCTTTTGATTTGTTTCCAGTTCAGAAGTATACAACAATTTCTTTAGCTCACAATTTTTTCATGAAAATTCTAGTCTATGTACACTAAGTGTATTCATTGAGTTGAAAAACCCTCTCATCAATGCTTCATCGTTTATAAAGAACATTTGGATGGGCATGTTTTGGACAACATTTCAGATGATGATATTCTTCCTAATAGAAGACTTCATTTATGTTTTTCTTGTTATTGTTCAATGCAGGTTTGATATTATATAATATCTGGTTTATGAGATATTATTTCATTATTTTATACAGGAGATTATCTGACTAATCAATCTTATGCTGGTGCAACTATAAGTTTAGGCCCAGTGTACTTGCATCATTTAGCATGGAAATAGGTTCCACAAGGTAAGCTTTTTACACATTCACTTTGCACACAGCTTTGTGCTCTTTTACAAAGTAGTAACTTTTTTTCCAAGCGAAAACTCTTCTATAAATATTTTGGCTAATGAGAGACTGATTATCTCACTCTCTGTCTGTCTCATTTATCTTCTGTTCATATCAATCAAAAGCATCTTGGTTCACAGTTTCTTTCCATAGCAAAAGAAAACTTTTCCATCTATATATGTCGTAGTTATTACCCTTTCTAATATAATCTTGACAGATGCTCTCTTGGAAAACAAATTCCATGGCTTTCAAGGAATAAAAAAACTTTATGGTTGGAAAATGTTAGCCAACTGCCGTATAATTTTACTACCTCAAAATTGAGGGAGGCCTGCCAGAGGTTGACACTTTTTCAGACTTCTGCTAGGGACCATCCCATCAGAAGTGTAATTTGCAGAGCTCATTCTTTTCCTCTCAGTTTGGTGGAAGCTTCTGTTTCACAGTTGGAAAACTATCCTAGTAATGATGAGTCTGAACCACAGGATTCACAAGAGGATATTCTTGCTCAGCCATTAGGCAACGATGAGGTACTTACAATGTAACCCATTAGTTTGTGTTTTTCTAATCAGCAGAAAATATGTTTTATATTGTTTTTTTTAATTGTATAGTAGCATCCCTTAACTCATTACATGCCCTTTTCGTAAATAGGATTTCTTCTATACGTATGTTCATTCAGTTAATAAGTTTTTTTAATGATGATTAAAAGACAGTTTAGCTGCACTAATTTAAATTTTGCTCATTAATACCAATCTCTTGTGACGTTTCTGCATCTATGACTGTGGCTGTGGGCTGTGTCCGACAATAATGATCGGCTACTTGGCTATTTAGGAAATGGAACCATGTATGTGCCGTCTTTGTACAATATTACTTTATTTTTATATTTCTATAGGGTATAAAAATGAGGAGTCAGACAAATTACATTTTGTTAGGAAATTCTATCAAGAGATCACAGAATAAGAAGCATCAATGTTCTACAAAATACCATAAAGTGAAAGCTAAGGAAAGATTGCTAAAAAATTGCTAAAAAATTAAACAAAGATCCATCCAATTGAAATGTGAAGCTAAGGAAAGAGAACCATAATCCATCTTAGTGACTGTGGGCTGTGGCTATGAGAAGGTATACTTCGTAACTATTAGACTTAATTAATCATCATTGACAGTTTGGTTCTGTATCAAATAATATGTCAACAGTTATTATTTTTCTGACACTAGCCCAATCTGAGTTTTTTCTTGCCATTTTTTTTTGTGGATAGTTATGTTTATCTTTGTCTTATTTCAACTTGGAATTTATTTTTTTTAATAAGAGGTTCAACTTGTTAATTAAGGAACATGCTTTCAGTGGGGTAAACTGTGGTGATATTATAGCAATTTGAGGATGCAGAATAAAGGATAAATAGATAATGGGCATTGGTCTGTTTTTTACTCAATCAAATTATGAATTCGGAAACATAGGTTGTTAATCTTGTCATTTTCCCAATCATAATTGTTAAAATATATGTTCCAATGAAAAACTGTCTACCAGTTACAATTTCTTATGATTATATTTGCCTTAATGAGATAATAACAAGGGGATGTTCATACACCAAATATTTTTTCTTCGACTACTTATGTTGAAACTTATCTCAGCTTAAGTCACTGCTGGCTGATTCTGAAAGAGCTAAGCTAATTAAGAAACTAAGCCAAGCTAATCAACAGAATCGGTTTCTCAAACGCCAGGTCTGTACTTATGCAGTTTGTTGTTTATTTTTTTCCTCCAATTCTGACATTCTATCTTGGTGCCATCTTTATTATTTTCAAAGGAATTTGATTGAGTCATGCTCCATCATAACACTGTCTTGCAGCTATTCCCTGTATGTTGCAGTTTGTACTTTTAATTTACAAATTTGGTGAATATGTTCTTTTTCATCTTAGGATGTGGCTTTTCAGTCCTTTTCTTGATTTGCAAGCCCCGTATATAGCATTCGGAGTTTCAATAAGGTTTTTAGCATAAATTCTCACATGATAAGTTGCTTCCATTTACAACTAACTTTTTGAGCTGAAATTTCTGTAATTATGTCATTAGCTGGTTGATTGAAAGATGAAATGTTCACGACAAAAGACAGATGGTGCACTTATTGAAATCCTAAAGAGAAACAGTTTGGCTGACTGACTTGATTTATAATTACCCAGAGACTGATATTGTTTATGGACTAATTCCTGCAGTTGCAAATAAAGGAGGATGCTTTGGTTAATTTCAAAAGTGAACTTTCTGTAATGGAACTTGAAATTCAGGTTAGTAGACTTTCTGTTGAAATTCAGACCTGAGAAATTTTGTTAACATCAACAACTAGGCCTTTTCATGTATCGTTGTGCAGAATAATGTCTAATCTTCTGATTGAATGATTCCTTTAGCTGTACTCTACTGGCAGGCATTGGCCACACTAGCAGAAGAAATTGCAAATTCTTCCATTCCGCAAGGTTCAAGAAAGATCAATGGAAAATATATTCAATCCCACCTTTTTTCTCGATTACAAGGTACAATTATGGAGCTATTTTTATGTCAAATGAATTCTATCTTCTGCTTGGGTTAGTCTAGTCAGTTTCTGTTGCTGATTTTCCATATGATTGTTCTGATGTCTACTTTTTCTCATCCTTGGCTTGCCTTTAAACAGCATAATTATTTCTTATAAAAGCTACTATATTACTTCATTATTTAATAGCAGTTCATGATCCAATGATTTATATGTAGGATTTCGCTTGATGGCAGAAGAATTGACTTTTAATTAGTGATTTTGCCTTTCATAGTTGTGTATTCTATGTGATGGACTAATTCTATAAGAGCGTTCTTCAAGAAATAGGAAGTTGTAGGAAATGGAAAAAGCTTTTTGAAACTGAAGTGATAAAGCACAACGCTAGGATGGATAGGAAAGGTACTAACCTGTCACAAGATAACACATAATGGATAAATTAAATTTACATGCTAGAAAGATCAGCCAAATCAGCAAGGATCAGAAACACAAAGCCCTTGAAACTCATTAGTAACTATAACCTAAAAAGAAACCAAAAGCTTGATCATAAACCAGATGTTTTCACTTAAACAAACTTGCTCCAAATATTCTGTTTTTCATTTCTAATAAATCCAAAAAGAACAGCCATTGCTGTAGCAGCTGCAGTGAGATTGGATATATACCCTGAAATCCTTATGAAGTAAGCCCTGCACATGAAGCTGAAACCCAATCAAAAGAAATGATATTTCTTAGCTTATGCTAAGGAATGTAAAACAAGATGATTGGGCAATTAGGTATTAGCTGTTTCGTCCCCCATTTTGATCACATAACACTAAATTGGGCAGTGAATACATCTGATGAACCACACTACATTATTACTTATTGGACTTACTACGAAATACACTCAAAGGAAACCATGGTCATTAGAAGATTAAAGCAATAACATTTACGGGGGCTTTTTGCAATGTACTAACAGAAACCCTTTTGCTTGTGTGAAGCTGTACTTAAAAAAGTAAAAGTACAAATAAAGGACGTTGAGGCTACTCATCCGAAGGAGGTTCCCATATTCTGGTTTGGCATGGCTGAGGTAAGTTGCTAAGTTGTCTTCTTTGGTTATAAACATGCAGTGTGGTTTGTTATGCATACTTATAATCAGAATTATCAGAATACTTCTGCAAAATCTTCATTAAAATGTTAAGGGTATCTTCCAGCTTCTGAAACAGCCTCTACCTGTTGCTTTTTGACGTTAAAGAACACTTTTTTGTTTGAAATGATTTTTGTTTGATAGCTTTAAGCCGCAACATTTTTAAACTGAAGTTGAAATGGAAAAATAAAGCACCACAATGGTAGGAGCCAGGAGGTTTTCCTTTCATTTAAATCCGAAAACCTTCCTTTCATATGTTATTGTTTATCATTTCATCTGAAATTTTCTTTGAACGATTTGACACATGTATAGTTACTTCTGGGTGCAAAGCACTGCTTTGTGTTAGACAGGATAGATTTCTTTAAAATCAAGAGTGAACATTGAAATGTGACTTTATTAGATATATACATTAGTTGAATATTCCTTTCATTTTTTTCCTCTTATGCATAAATTTGATCAGTGTTTGATATGAAATAATCGATCTCATTAATCCCAAAGGGAGTCCTTAACAAAACTTCATGTAAGCCCTCCAATAGGAACATGGATTAGGCCCCACAAAGTCGTAAAGTCTACCAGTGTTCTTTCAAAACACCCAGTATTAGTCCACATTGCAGACCAATGTATGAAGCTTCTGTTTTAACAAAGTTAGTTCCTTGCAGCTAGTTATGAAAAACTCCCTCATCTCATTGTAACCCACTTTTTTGGATTCAAAACATTTCTTTTATGTTGGGAAAACGGAAAACGCGAATTTTTGGTGTTTTGGAACCTTTAAATAGCAAATATTGATGCTTTGCAGCGCACATCTTCTTATAGCGAAGTGTTCAAGCTATTGTTTCAAAATCTCTATCTTTCTCCTTTATCAGAGTGTTCAAGTTATGGGCACATTCGATGGGTGGAGCCAAGGAGAGCACTTATCATCAGAGTATACTGGTTCTTTTACCAAGTTCTCAACAACCTTAATGCTGAGACCTGGAAGGTATATATCTTTAGTTTGACCTATGACCATTTCTTTCTTCCTTCCTTTCATCATTCTCTTTAATTTTTGATCAAATGAAGCTAATATTATGAAGGTATGAGATCAAGTTCTTGGTGGATGGAGAGTGGAAATTATCTCCAGAATTTCCAACTGTTGGTGAAGGATTAATGAAAAACAACTTGTTAGTTGTGGAATGAAGCTCTATTCTATCATGTTGAGATTTGTTGGTGAAGGATTAATGAAAAACAACTTGTTAGTTGTGGAATGAAGCTCTAGATGTCTGGTCTTGGTCATGTCTGATGTATATGTTTCTCATGTTCATGCAAAAATGTTACTATTCTATCATGTTGAGATTTGTTTGGAAGCTAAATTAGAATGCTTTATGAACATGGATTGTTATTCTTTTAAATGATGCACTTTAGTTCCACATATAAAGGTTGCACTTTAAAATATAGGGTATTTGTAAAAAAGTATGGGACTGCCAACGACCTTCTCCCATTAAAGTGCAATATGCCATCTTGAAAATTGGAATATATACGAGGACTAATGCTTTGAATATTTGGGAGGACAAGCTTTACGTTAAGAGCATGCAAAAATTGCTTGGGTATTTTTTAATTGTGTATTTAAGAAATGGGAACAGAATATTTCTCTTTACAGTTTTGCTTCATACTAGAAGGTAACCCCTTATTTCAATGCACTTTTAAAAAGGGTTAGCAATTGGATTGAAAATGTTTTGCTTACTTGGTCTATTCTCTCTAAAAGCTTTCTTTTAGTACGAAGCTATTCTCATTGTCCATGACCGAACATAACGAGTTAGATACAGTTATATATACTTGTCACGTTTTGAGACCAATGATAATTACGAATGGGAAGATTCCAACTCCTTTGGGAAGGAGTTAAAGGTCTTTAAACACCTCAACTTGAGGTTTTTTTTTAAACCCTCTACTTTGAGATATTTTAAGATCATAACCGTTATATGAAAGGAAAATTTTTTATACAGTAATTATATCATTTATTAGTTATTGTGTCACGATATAAATGACATTATGGTTTTAAAATTATGGGAAAAATTTAAAGGTATTTCTCATTGATTTAATTCCCATCTCTTTCATGTTTTCTTTTAAAATAAAAATTATGATTTTTTTTATCACTTATTAATGTCAATGTAAAAATCTCTTAATAATTTATTAAACATCTTACATTTTTAACATTACATTTAATTTAACACTAATATGTAATTTGATGCATACTCTATCTAAAATATGTCATTGCAAACTTCAACTACCGCATTGTTGATTCAGTGAAGATAATTATGAAATTGTTCTGATGAATCATTATAAATTGTTAAACAAAAAAACCATCACAACTTGATTTTCTAAAGCTACAGGGTAATATATAATTGTTCATTAAAAATTTAAATGATTTTAGTTCAATTAAGGGTGAGACTTAGTCTTCTTTCCAAGTTCCAAATACACCAAATATCATTTATTTAAAAATATTAAATAATTATTTGATAATATTTATCATTAAATAATTGTCTGTTGTGTGCTATTCTTTTGTAAATATATATAGTAAATGTTTCACAAATTTTTTAACTATTTGGTTTTTAAGAAAAGTAAAAAATAATAATTATTTTTAGAAAAAATATCATAATTTCATTTAATAAAAATGAGGCGTATAATTTAAATCAAAATTCATCCATTTAAATACATCAATAATAAAACTCGTTAAACTAAAACTAAAAACATTATTAAGTACATGAAAAAAAAAATTTTATCTTCCCCTCGATTGTAATTTAGAAGACACTGGAACCAATTATTTGATTGTTTCACTTGATATAATAAATATTCTTGGTAGAGATATTGATATCATATTACAATCTTTAAAATCTTATATATACCATATATTAAATGAAGATTAAAATGACGAGAAGACAAAAACAAAATAAGGATAAACATAAATAAAAAAGTCTTTAGATGGAAAAAGATTAGTGAATAAAAACAAATATATATTTTATTTAAAATAATTAATATGATACAATAATATATGTATTTATCTATATGGAGTTTAGTATTTTTTTTTATACCCATATTATTTTTTGATACACATTGTTGTCAACGTTTTTAAGAGATACTTTAAAAGTATCTAAATTCTTAAAAAAATATCCATTTGATCAAAAATGAATTATGTTTATGAAAAATAAAAATGAATTATGTTTATGAAAAATAAAGGATAATTTTTGTTCTTCTATTTATGCGAATAAAGAGAGGTGAGAGAGATGAGAGAAGATGAGAGAGAAGAAAAAAGATTAAAAAAAGAAAATAAAGGAAAGAAAAATTGAAATAGGAAAATCAAAAGTCCTAAATAATTACCTTTCATTTTAGCGCACATAATTTATCTTTAATCAAATGGGTGTTTTATTTTTATTTTTATTTTGAAGATTACTCAAATAGTTAAGTAACAATAATTACCCAAGAAAGAAAAAATTAACATCACTAATAAATTACCATATTTGAAATAAACTAAAACAACCGATAATTTAGAATGAAGATGTATTCCATTTAAAAAAAAAAAATGAATATATACGAACATCATCATCCAGTGAAACCAATGGCTTTTATGAGTTGGTTATTATGTTGTAGATACGTGTTTCAAGTATAGAGGTTCAGCTCTTCAAGCAGGAATCGGCATGCTTCATGTTAATTAACTTCTATTTATTAATAATTTACAAAAAAAAAAAAAATTCCAATTTTTTCTATCCATACAATCTATTTTAAAATACATATTCACTTACTAACTATTTTAAATTATCTAGAAAAACTCATAACCAAATCTTAAAAAAATATGAATCACCACCTGTGTTAAGCTGATAGCTGCTTTTTCTTTTATTCTTTCTATTATATCTTAATTGTTTTAACAATGTATGATTTTTTCATTTCAAAAATATTAATTGCATATCTCATTAATATGAAATATTACACCAATATTAGAGGAACAATTAATAGTTTATGGTTGATAATTTGATATGACAATTAAAACTACAAACAATAAAATAACAACTTTATTTTGAATTATTGTGGCTTCATTACATACTAAGATTTGGGATTTGTTTAAATATGATCAAGCTTTTCCTAATGCTTCTTAGCATCTTACTGTTCTGAACATTAGTGGTTTATTTATTTGATTTTGTTATTCTTTTGGATTGAATTGCTTTGTTCATACATTGTATTGCTACTACTCAACTTATTAGGTGTGAATGATCAATAAAAGTTTGAAGTAATTAGTTTTTGGGAAATAAAAAAAAATACCATTAAAAATAATAATAATAAAAATAATAATAATAAAAATAATATTATAATATATTTGATAGGGATTAATTAAATAATATTTAATGTAAAATAATGATATGTATTTTTTAATAATGTGCATGAACACAATAGAACTAATACTTTTTTACCAATTTAGATGTTATGTTCTGTTTCCGATTAAAGAATGGTAATATATTTCCAAAGAAAAACTTTAAATTGCAGTATTATTGTAATTGATTTGCTGAAGTTAATTAAAAATATATTTTACTGTATTAATTAATAATTATTTATAATATTAATTATGATTATATTATAATTTATAATATAAAAAGTGATGATTTCCAAATACATTGATATTCAATCATATATTCTTTTTTCCCAAAACAAACCCAACTCTACAAGAACCCTAAATTCCCATCTACTCTTCCTTCAATTTCCCCTTTCTTCCTTTCTGGAATTAGTACACAAACTTTCTTTCTTTCATGCACTTTCTCTACTCCCCTAAGAGGAGTACTGCGCGTACCCTCCACGCGCTTTCCTCTTCTTCTTCTTCTACCACCTATGGTTCTTGCAAACAAGTCTGGTACTATCGCTGTCTTGGCCTTGATCCCTAGATCTTTTCATCGTTGTTTTTCTCTATTTTAATAAGACCCCTTTTTTTTGGGTTTGGGTTCGTTTCGAAGAATTACAGAGAAAAAAAAAAGTTTGTAAAAAAAATTTAGAAAAATAAATGGCTAACCGAACGATTTCTGAGAAAATAACACGGCAGAAGCAAAAGAAGAAGGTGAATAATAATAACAAGAGTCAGGAAGTGAAGAAGAGCAGGTTCTTGATAACAGTGAATGTTGTTGGAAGCCCAGGACCAATAAAGTTAGTGGTGAATGAAGATTCACTTGTTGTTGAGGTTATTGATACTGTTCTCAAAACTTATGCCCGTGAAGAAAGGCTCCCGATTTTGGGTTCAAATCCCAACAATTTCCTTCTCTATTGTGCTAATGCTGGAATTGATGGTACCATACTATTTCCTATTACTCATTTTCTCAATCTTTTTCATATTTATTTTTGGGTTTTGGATTTCAATTAAACTAGTTTTGATTTGATCTTGAATATAACTTCTGCTTTACTAATTGTTCTGTTATGATTCATGGGTGCCTACTCAATCGATGGAATGCCTTTACTTACATTACATATATGTTTTCAGTCAGAATATTGTTGTTCATTTCAATTGTTAATGTAGAGCTATACTAATTTGTGTAATTGAGGGTATGTTTGTTTCTTATTCTTAGATTTTATAAAAGCACTTTTGATAGAAAACAAACTTTTTTTAAAATCAAATAACACTATTACAAAACATACATACGGTCTCGGTTTTTAACCGTGACCGTAGGTCTATAGCCACAATTATAAGAACCGATGCCTAAATGAGAGAGACCATAAGTAATGACCTATGACCTCGGTTATATGCTAACCGAGGTCATAGGGTGTATCTATGGCCTCGGTTATATGCTAACTGAGGCCATAGGGTGTATCTATGGTCTCGGTTATTAGATAACCGAGGCCATAGGGTGTACCTATGACCTCGGTTATTAAATAACCAAGGTCATAGGATGTATCTATGGCCTCGGTTAGCATATAACCAAGGTCATAGGGTATACATAAATTAAAAAAAAATACCATATAGCCTCGGTTTTCTAATAACCGAGGTCATAGGGTATACATAAATTACAAAAAAAATACAATTAGTAATTACAATATAAATTACAATATTAAAAATCAATATAAATTACAATATTAAAAATAAATATAAATTACAATATTAAAAATCATATTATATTAAAATTAAAAGTATAATTACATTTGAGAGTTTATTATACACAAAAAAAACTTAGTATTACAAACTAACTTTTTAGTACTAATTACAAACATGAAAAAAAAACTTAGTATTAATTACCAACACCAGCAGCACCAATGCACTAGCATAGTGCCATCGGCAACACCAGTAGCACAACGCACCAGCAGCACCAACACAATGCCATCACCAGCACCAGTAGAACCAACAACGCAGCACCAGTAGTAGGGAGATTTAAATCAATTTAACAACAATAGTACCAACAACAATCAAGTGTTTTAATGCTTACCAATAAATAACTAAGGGAGGGTCAAAGAAAGTTGAAGTATTTGGGAGAGAGAACCCATTGCACATTAAGGAAAAAACTAAAAACAAACATAAAAGCCAAGGGAGGGACACACCAATAATACATAGTCCAATATTGAACAATTGATCACTAACAAAGTTATTTATACGCAAATCATTTAGAAATTGAATAACAGTGAATAAGCATTTCACAACCCCAAAGAACATACCTTATTGTATAATATTACTCCGGATGAAAGTATAATGTAGATCAATAGGTAGAAATAAGTCAAAACAAGTGGTTTGTTGATCCACAAATGCGATTATAATGAAAACCACAAATGAAGACTAAAATAGCAAAATATATAACAGAAGCTGAAACCTAGCAAGAAGAAAAGCACAACCCTTTTGTTATAAAATAAAATACATGAGTACAATTAGCAGAGATGTACAAGAAGCAATAAGTACCAAAGACAGGGCGTAGCACCAAGATCGATGCAACAGACCAAGACAAAGACACCAAAGACCAAAGACACCGTGCATCAAAGACTAAAGAATCAAAGATTCAACGCAGTCATACAGAGCACCAACACCAACATCTAGCGTCCAGTAGGCTTGTTAATACAGAAGCTTTCTCTGTCACCCAATTAAGCTATCAAGTTACTAGGTGATTCATATAGTACTGTTTATTGGATAAAAAAGATGGAAACTGATTGATTAAAATAGATTTTAATACAAGCCGACTAGAAAACTATTCGATTTTTAAAAACAATATGATAGTAACCTGGAAAGTTTTATAATACATCTTATATGTGTGTATATATATATATATTATTTTTAAAATCAATTATGTGGATGAGTTTGTTTTAAAAAATCTAATGGTTGATAAGTGTTAGATGTATATTATAAGAGGTGTATGATGGAATCTATTAAACTAATTCTAATATTAGTCTTGTGGTGCCTGCCTGTTTCATAACTTTTTCTTTTTCCATTTTTTTTGGTTTCGTTTCCTCTCCAAGAAACAAGAAAATAGAGAAAGCATATATCAAGTAGCTCAAACCTAAACAAAGATTTTTCATTTAAAAAAAAGGAAAAAAACCTAAAAAAAGTTTTAAAAAGCTTAACATAAAACTGAAAAAGAAACAAAAAATGTAGATTGTGATAGCATAATGCAGTAGAGAAACAGTTAGGTAATCAGGGACTCAGGATATTATCATAAATCTCTAAGTTTTATCTTTCATCAAATATATTCCCAAATTTATAACTTAACAAGAAAACTCATAACCTTTTATATATTGTAACTCATATCCTTAAATTATTAACTTTGTTAATAATTATATTTAAATTATCAGAAATACTTTTGAGTTTTAATTTTGTTACATATATCCTCACCATTTATAACTTGATCACATATATGATTTTATATAGTAAAAAAAGAGGGTATTACACTTACCCGGAGCTGAGTCGCTATCAACGACAGTAGAAACGGTCGGGCGTCGAGTTGTAAAGAGGGGAATATGAACAGAAACAAAATGAGAGAAAAGAAGAAGAGAGGTTAGGGAAAAGAGTTCTTGTAAATGTTGAGCGAGGTGCTGGAAAGGAAGAGTTGTTGGAGGAGTTCGTTGACAATATCTTAAGGCATGGTGCGACGTAGTGCTGTTTAGTGAGAAATCGAGTTATGCGAGCTCCTGGATCTGATGGACGCCGAAAACAATTTTGGAGATTAGGGTTGGGATAATTGGGTGGATAACTAATATTATATATATATATATATATATATATATATTATAACTTAACGCATGGCAATATTATATATATATATTACTTAACCGGATTGGTAATCAATATTATATATATATATATATATATATATATATATATATATATATATATATATTACTTAAGTGTGCTGCACTACTATAATATATGTTTTTGGTCTCGAGATTTTAGCCTCGATTATTTTAAAAACTGAGGCCATAGGGTTTTGGCCACGGTTTGATAAAAATCGAGGCTATAAGTTAAATTACAAAAATTATTTAAATATATATATAAATATTTATATAACAACAATTATTAAATAACTATGATTATAATTAAAATAATAGAGTTTTTAATATTAAAATACTATATGTCATTCATTTAAAAAAATATAAAAATTATTTTATAATTTTTTTTATTTTTCTCTATTATTAATCTTTTTTTCTTTTATAATATATATATATATATATATCAAATTTTTCCATCAAAATTTTTTTCACTCTTTTTTTTTTTACTTTTTTTTCTAATTTTTTAATTAATTTCGTTTGGCGCTAATCTTGCACCTGCAAATTAAATAATATATATATATAATATTAATAACATTCCCCGGCACACTCTAGTAATATATATATATATATAATATTAATTATCCCATCCCACTTAACTAATATATATATAATATTAATTATCCCATCCCACTTAACTAATATATATATAATATTAATTACCAATCTAGTTAAGTAATATATATATATATATATATAATATTATCATGCGTTAAGTTATAATATATATATAATATTAGTTATCCACCTAATGACCCCATCCTTAATCTCCAAAATTATTTTCGGTGTCTATCAGATCCAGGAGCTCGCGTAACTCGATTTCTCACTAAGCAGCACCACGCCTCAAGATATTGTCGACGAACTCCTCCAACAGCTCTTCCTTTCCAACACCTCGCTCAACATTTACAGGAGCTCTTTTCCCTAACCTCTCTTCTTCTTTTCTCTCTGTTTTGTTTCTGTTCATATTCCCCTCTTCGCAACTCGATGCCTGACCGTTTCTACTGTCGTTGTTGGCGACTCAGCTCCGGGTAAGTGTAATACCCTCTTTTTTTACTATATAAAATCATATATGTGATCAAGTTATAAATGGTGAGGATATATGTAACAAAATAAAAACTCAAAAGTATTTCTGATAATTTAAATATAATTATTAACAAAGTTAATAATTTAAGGATATCAGTTACAATGTATAAATGGTTATGAGTTTTCTTGTTAAGTTATAAATTTGGGAATATATTTGATGAAAGATAAAACTTAAAGATTTGTGATAATATCCTGAGTCCCTGATTACCTAACTGTTTCTCTACTACATTATGCTATCACAATCTATATTTTCTGTTTCTTTTTCAGTTTTATGTTGAGCTTTTTAAAACCTTTTTTAGGTTTTTTTCTTCTTTTTTAAATGAAAAATCTTTGTTTAGGTTTGAGCTACTTGATATATGCTTTCTCTGTTTTCGTGTTTCTTGGAGAGGAAACAAAACCAAAAAAATGGAAAAAGAAAAAGTTATGAAACAGGCAAGCATAACAAGACCAATATCAGAATTAGTTTAATAGGTTTCATCATACACCTCCTATAATATACATCTAACACTTATCAACCATTAGATTTTTTAAAGCAATCTCATCCACATAATTGATTTTAAAAATAATATATATATACACACATATAAGATGTATTATAAAACTTTCCAGGTTATTATCATAATGCTTTTAAAAATCGAATAATCTTCTAGTCAGTTTGTATTAAAATCTATTTTAATCAATCAGTTTCCATCTTTTTTTATCCAATAGACAGTACTCCATGAATCACCTAGTAACTTGGTAGCTTAATTGGGTGACAAAGAAAGCTTCTGTATTAACAAGCCTACTGGTGCTGGTGCTCTGCCTTAGTACTGGTACGGTGCGCTGCATCGGTGTTGGTGTTGGTGCTCTGCCCTAGTGCTTATTGCTTCTTGTGCATCTATGCTAATTGTACTCATGTATTTTATTTTATTATAAAAGGGTTGTGCTTTTCTTCTTGCTAGGTTTCAGCTTCTGTTATATATTTTAGTCTTCATTTGAGGTTTTCATTATAATCGTATTTGTGGATCAACAAACCACTTGTTTTGACTTATTTCTACCTATTAATCTACATTATACTTTCATCCGGAGTAATATTGTACAATAAGGTATGTTCTTTGGGGTTGTGAAATGCTTATACACTGTTATTCAATTTCTGAATGATCTGCGTATGGATAACTTTGTTAGTGATCAATTGTTCAATATTGGACTATGTATTATTGGTGTCACCTTTCCTTGGCTTTTATGTTTGTTTTTAGTTTTTTCCTTGATGTGTAGTGGGTTCTCTCTCCCAAATACTTCAACTTTCCTTGACCCCCCCTAGTTATTTATTGGTAAGCATTAAAACACTTGATTGTTGTTGGTACTGTTGTTGTTAAATTGATTTAAATCTCCCTACTACTGGTGATGCACTGTTGGTTCTACTGGTGTTGGTGATGACACTATGCTGGTGCATTGGCGCTGCTGGTGTTGGTAATTAATACTAAGTTTTTTTTTTCATGTTTGTAATTAGTACTAAAACGTTAGTTTGTAATACTAAGTTTTTTTTGTGTATAATAAACTCTCAAATATAATTATACTTTTAATTTTAATATAATATGATTTTTAATATTGTAATTTATATTGATTTTTAATATTGTAATTACTAATTGTATTTTTTTTGTAATTTATGTATATCCTATGACCTCAGTTATTAGAAAATCGAGACCATAGGGTATTTTTTTTAATTTATGTATACCCTATGGCCTTGGTTATATGCTAACCGAGGTCATAGATACATCCTATGACCTTGGTTATTTAATAATCGAGGTCATATCCTATGGTCTCGGTTATCTAATAATCGAGACCATAGATACATCCTATGGCCTCAATTAGCATATAATCGAGACCATAGATACACCCTATGGTCTCGGTTAAAAACCGAGGTCATAGGTCATTACCTATGGTTTATCTCACGTAGGTCTCGGTTCTTATAACTGTGGTTATAGACCTACGATCACGGTTAAAAACTGAGGTCATATGTATGTATGTTTTGTAGTAATGTGGGGAATGTTATTAATATTATATATATATTATTTAATTTGCACGCGCAAGATTAGCGCCAAACGAAATTAATTAGAAAAAAAAATAGGAAAAAAAAAGAGTGAAAAAAATTTTGATGGAAAAATTTGATATATATATATATATATATATATATTATAAAAGAAAAAAAAAGATTAATAATAGAGAAAAATAAAAAAATTGTAAAATAATTTTTGTATTTTTTTTAAATGAATGACATATAGTATTTTAATATTGAAAACTCTGTTATTTTAATTTAATTATAATTATAGTTATTTAATAATTGTTGTTATATAAATATTTTTATATATATTTAGATAATTTTTGTAATTTAATTTATAACTACGATTACTGATAAAACTGAGGCTATATGTATACACTATAACTTCGGTTTTTATATCAAACCGTGATCAAAACCTTATGTTCTCGATTTTTAAAATAATTGAGGCTAAAATCCCGATAACAAAAGCATATAGTAGTAGTGTAAGTAATTTTAGAGCACAGAAACCAAATTTTATGAAATCTAACAGAAGCACAACTTGTTTCTAAACTAAAACGAAAAGTACTTTTTGAAGAAGTATAATATCATTATTTTATACCCTTATTTATCACTGTTTAAGTTTTATCTGTCTCTCTCTCTATTTTTTTTAAATAATAAAAAAAGTTCACTTTTTCCTGTCAGCTTTTGTACGTACGTTGTATATTTTGTATAATAATAATATCTTATATCATAATTATACACATTATTTGAAATACAAAATACATATCAAATTTGATATATATAGAATTTGAGTTATGTAAGAGACATAAATTTGCACCGATCCTACTTAAATTTTATTACATATCAATATTATCTTAAAAAAATTAAATCATAATTTTGTTTTGTGTAGCATTGAATCCCTATGAGTCAATAGGATCCAATGGAGGAAGGATCTTTGTGCTTTTCAACAAACAGAGAACACAAGTGCCCAAGACAGAAATCATTGATCACCAAAAGGGTAACAATAGCAATAGCAATATTGGGTGGAGGGCATGGCTGAGAAGATCTTTTGCTTTCAACATATTACCTCACTAATTTAAGAAAACTATTACCAGTACTTAATTATGAGTTTGTTGTTAGTTTGGGCTTGTCATCGATATCATTATCCATAATGTGCCCTATATGTACTGTGTTTGTTGTAACTATGAAAGCTCTCATATATAAGTTCTATTCTAAGCAAATGAGAGAGCTATGAATAATTAAAGGATCTGTTCCTCGTTAATAATAATACTATTGTGTCTTATTGTCTCTTTTTGGCATTTTTAATAAGAAATATGTTGCTCATGTCTTCATGCTTTGATAATCGTAAGATTGTAATGTTATTGATCAAAAGTTCAAGGTTCAATTCTCAAAATGGGTGTTTTTGGAAGAAAAAAAAGGAAAAAAAAGAGATACAAATTATGTTCATGAAGTTGTGTAAGTGGAGAAATCATCTTGCAATAGGGGAAGGGTACTAACAGGTATATTAGTTTTAAAAAAATTACATAGGTTCCTATAACTCTAATATATGACCTAATCCCAAAAAGACAAAAAAAATCATGTATTGGAGCAGTACTTATTTATTTTTAGCAAATTCAAAATTATTTGAATTTTATAATCTTTAATTACTTGGTAAACAATCCAAAACAATTTGATTATAATTCAATTAATAATGATTATAAGTAGAAAGTTCATATTCTTTAATCATTGATAAATAATTTGTTAGACAATACTCAATGTAGTTACTATAAAATATATAGATCCCTAAATCAATATTATAATTAAGAAATTATTTCTTGTCAATATCCATTTCCAATTTCTAATCAATAATGGGTAGGTTTATAGGATATACACGAACACATACTTCACAGGCAATACATTTATCAAATTCAAAATCAATTCGACATTAGAAACGCTACACGATGATTGATTTTTCATAAGAGTATTGAATAATTACAGGTAAACGATTTGCATGGGATAAGAAAATCATGAAACTTTGATCAATGTACTTTCTCGCTCATACTGTCTATTGATCATAATTCATGAATCCTGTTACCATAGGGAACATGTGTGTATATATATATATATATTAAGAATTAAATGTTTATTTTTATTGTGTAAGCTAAGTTATGAATGTAAAATAGTATATTCCTTTACAAGAAAAAGAGTTAAAAAGAAGTTATTAATAACAGATTTCCGAGAGATATAGGTAAAAGAAATTTCCATCCAAGATTCAACATTTGGTCCATTCTTAATCTAGGTAAAGTCCATCTTATTGCGATAGAAATAAACAAGAACAAATAAGTTTTAGTTAATGTAATAAAGATACCGATTGTTGCTCTAAAAACTCCATAGTTTGTGTTTATTTTAAAAATATAAAAAACAAATAGATATAGAATAGAGAGATTTCAACTTCCCAAGTACAGAATAGTTACAAATAATGAAGAAACTAATAGGTTTAGATAAGAAGAAACGTAAAATAAATCAAATTTGATACCTGAGTATTCGATTTGATAACCTGCCACTAGTTCTTCTTTTGCTTTTGGTAAATCAAAAGGTAATCTCTCACATTCTGTTAGGAAGAAAATAAAAAAAATGATAAATCCTATAAGTTGATGCCATAAATTTCATCCCAAAAAATCGTACTAAGATTGTGCCTCAACTATATCAACTATACTTGAAATATTAGATACTCATAATCGGTGATATTGTTACTATTATCATCATTATTACAGGATCGTACATAAGATTTTCATCTAATACGGCTCCTTGAGGACCATAAATAAATTTAAGGGCCAGTTGAGATTATTTTATCTCGATATGGTTATAAAGTAATATACAAATAGATCTTGCGGCGTTGAATTAGATCAATTGAATTCTACCTATTATGTTTTAATTTATTATTTTTCATCCTATTTTATTTTTAATTAAATTCTAATAAAAAGTAAAACCATAAATAATTAGAAAAATTATTTTTGAATTCTTTAATAATAAAGAAATTCTTTCATGAATTCTGATATAAATTGTATAAATGGATATAGGAAAGAAAGAATTTAAGGAAAGAATAATTTTTTTATTGTATTTGTATTCTTTTCTATAATATATTTTTATTTTTTTGTTACCATTTTTCTTTATATTTCTAAGAAAGAGGGGATTTATAAAAGAAAAGAGGATTATTTCATTTCTAATAGTCATGTAGTCAATCGATTGGTAGGAGTATACTCTCGATTGAAATTATGGGGAGTACTTCTTGATTATTTCTACAAATTTAAAGCCTTAGTTAGTACTTTTTCTATATTGTGCAACTATGCAAAAAATTCTTTTTGGGATAATTTTCACAATCTCCATTACTAATCCTTTATGTGACTTAGTGTTTCTAACCATCCGTTCATTTTTGTTCAATCACTTATTATGGTAATACATGTATGAAAATACATCCAAACAATAACGAAAACTCAATAAGATTGATCTTTTAAGCCCACTTCAAGTCAGGATGATTAATAAACTAATCTTGGGGAATGATATCTTCTACATATGTTTATTCGACTTAATGCTCTAACTCTTATAAATAGAAAATGAGACTCAAAACTTTGACTACTTATTTCTATATAAGCTATGAGCCATTTTTTTCACTCATATAACTATCTTATTTAGTTCATCAATTTGAATAATGAATAAAAAAATCTACTCAAGTCATTCTGTCTCTTTTTAGAAAGGAAGGAATGTAAAAAATTTTATGTCTCAACGAATCACACGTAGAGATATTGAGATGTGAGAGCCTTTCTACAATTTATAGATTAAAGCATCTGGAACTCTGATTTATGGCTGAAAATCACCTATGGTTACCAAAAATAATATATTCATCCCTAAGCCTTGGAACGAATGAACCAATCAAAATAAAATTGGTAGTAATTGGAATAAAAAAGCTATTAATTTTATTTTCAATGTTGTGTCTGCTAACGAGTTTCTTCATATTGCTCATGTTGAAATTGCTAAGCATGCTTAGGTTATTTTGAAGGTTATCCATGAGGGTACCTCGTAAGTTAAGCGAACGAAAATTCGCATGCTTAGTACTCAATTTGGGATAATTATGATGAAAAAAGATGAGACTTTTCTGAATTTTATATTAAATTATGTGATATTACTAACACTTCTGTCAATCTTGGAGAAAAAATTGATGATTTCAAGTTAGTTCAAAAGATTTTCTACTCATTACTAGATTACTTCCATACAAAGGTCAGTTGCATTGATGAAAACAAGGATATGGACACCATCAAGATAGAAGAATTCATTGGCTTACTTCAAACCTTTGAGATGAGCTTTCGAAAAGCTCCAAAGAACAAAGGTATTGCACTCTTAACCTTAAGATTGAACAAAATTCTCAACAAAATCCTCAAAATAAAGGACAATCAAGTTGTTAAAAGGACGAGAATTTAAGAGAACTCAAATCTGTGAGTTTTGATGGTAGGAAATCTAAACCCATTGGACTTCAATGTTTTGAATGTATGGGTTTTGGTCACTTTGAAGTTGACTATGCAAACAAGAACAACCAAACTGGAAGAGCTTTCAAAGTTATAGTTATTGACTCTAAAAGTGATAACGATAATCTAGCTGAATTTAGCACTAACCACTTGGCATTTGCTATAATTGATGGTGAACAATCCATTAAGTCTGAAATTGATTCAGATGATGAGAATGTAATGTTGAATTTTTACTCATCAAATTTAATGTCACTAGTATTTATGAAGTGTTCATAGAATATGTAAGATGCAAAAGGGAAGTAGCTAAATTAAATGACAAAATTAAATCGGTTGAAATAAATTCCTCATTTATAGAAAAAGAAAAAAATTTGAATTATTTGAATGTGCTAATGTTTAAATTCAAGTCTTACAAATGTTAAATAAGAAAACAAAAATCTTATGCAAGAACTTGAACAATCAAAGGAAGCAGTAAGAAGGTTAACAATTGGAGATGAAAGGTTATAGAAAATTTTGGATTATGGAAAACCTGTTAGAGACAAGATAGAGTAGCTATGTAGATGAGGATTTTACACTATCATTTTAAAAAACAATTGTGTTTCTAAAATTGTCCTACCCTTATTCCTTACATAATACATATAACATTGGTTATAAGTATGAGAGCTACACTCCTTCAACATCAAAAACTACATCTGTAAGGCCTTCTAACCCTACTCCTAATGTTACTCATTATACACAAAGAATAGTTGCACCTATGATTAAAATATTTGTTAAGTTTGTGCATGTATACCATTATTATGGTAGGAAAAGTCATATTAGGCCAAAGTGTATATTTTTGATGAATACTTCTAAATTTAATAATATTTTTCATACTTCACATAGTAGGACTCATAAGGATGAAAAGAATTATAGGAACATGTTCAAAAATTATACTAGAAAACATGAAGTTGTTGGTTCAAAGAGGCATGTAAAGTTCAACATTCGTAATTTTAGGACTAATTACCATCATCCTATCATGCATGCTGTATTTTCATTTAGGATGAATGAGAAATCTAAAAATAAGTCCAAGAATATGCCTATGATGATTTCCAACCCAAAGATATAAAGAAACCAAATTTCAAGAAAGTATGGGTTAAAAAAGATTGTCTCATTTTGGTCACCTAAACGTCATTTATTATTCTCCTAAATAATTTTGTTTGAATGCTTAATTGACCCTAGGTGGGCATCTTTAGTTTTTTTGTTTATTGTTATTTTTATTGATGTTTCTTTAGTTTCTAAAAAGAAGGATAAAAATAAAAAAGAGGAAAGTAGACATGCTTTAACATTGACATGATCATTACATACTCTATTTATAATTATTTATTTTTGACTATGCATTGTGCAAATGGATATTATGACTTGTGTATTTACATATTTCTCACATCTGGTGATCGATGTAATTTGAACCTATTCACATACTCACTAGATTCATAAGTATCTTGTGCTAGAAGTTTATAATTAATTATGAGATTTTAGGACATGAGATAACTTTACTATGAAAATTATGAGATAACCTAGTTTTAGCTCTCTGTTTTGATGATTCTCATCTTTTCAGAATGTGTACTTCTCTTTTCAGTCATTAAATACAATGTTTACTTGCTCAACCTATTGTCATTCGTTCATGATTATATTGTTTATTCGTATGACTCAAAAGGGGGAGAAAAATTGAAACTTTAATTAAAAATCTACAATAAAGAGAAAGCTAACACAAGGGGAGAATTACTTTGAAAATCCTTTTTAGAGATACTATACATAGGGGTAGTTGTGTTTTTAATGTATATCTATTGATTACTCACTCTTATAAATATTCTTCACATTCCTACTATTATATGTATTGAACTAATGAACAATAAGTCTTTCGGGACAAGTTGTTTGGTTATTTATGTTTTTGTTTTTCAGTGTAAACATGAGCATTTGAGATTCAACCAAAGATTTTTTCACTAGATCATAGAATAATACCACTATGTAAAAACTTAATATTCCTATAAGTGTTATGTAATGAGAGAGAAGTTTTATCACATGAATATGCCAAAAAGGGAGATTGTAAGGTTTATGTGAGTGTTGACAATATTCGTGAGGTTTCTAGGTGTGTCTTAGAAGAATATTTTCAAGCCGAAGAAACTATCGAGCCTTAAAAATCACATCTTAGATATATCTCTGTTCCCGTACACATTAGATTGCATGTTAGACAAATATGAACAATATGAAAATAGGCAAGTCGATCAATCGAGTAGTGATTAGATCCATCGAGTTATTTACCAATTGAATTAATTATTTATATGACTAGATCGATTGAGAAATTAATATTCGATCAATCGAGATTAATGACTAGATTGATTCACATTTTTGAGAATTAATTAATTAATACACTGGATCGATCGAGCAGTAAGAGATTTGACTTTAGAACATATTTCTAATACAAATTGGATTGACTTTTTACTATATTATCTTTATTTCTTAAAACTCATTTAATTGATTTTATGGACAATATAGAATTTTACTTTGACCTAAAGTGCTTCAAAACATTCTATAAATATAAACTTAAGTACACAATTGAAACTAACCACATAAGAGCTTAATTGTGCCTATTCTCTTCATCATTTATTCTCTCTCTTGCTTTGCTAAAAGTTTTCAAGCAGGTTTTTTCATGAAGTTAACTATCAAATATTTGTGGTTGTATTTAAAGGTTAACAAGCCTACAATAATAATTGTGTTATTGTGTTTTTAACTCATTGTTCTAAAGTTGCTTGTTGTTCTCATTTCATTTGAAATATTATTTAGATCAACTAATTAGGGTTGTTCATTGTTGAATTTACTATAAGACATATACTTGCATTTGTGTTTATGTGCTAACTTTTCAAGTGACAACGGTGTGTGTTCGATTAACTCGTGGGATTTGAGTTTGTCAGAACACTAGTTTGGATACAAATGTCTTTCTTGTAGACTATGATGAAAGTAGCAGTTTGTAAGTAAGTTACTTGGAGGCATTACATAGGTGGATAATTTGAGTCCTAGCCTTATAACTGGATACTTATTTTTATAGTCGATAATTAGGTGGTTCGGTGGGTCGGTGGTTTTCCTCTTAGATCATTGATCTTTATTTTCCATATTACTTTATTTAACCATGATTGCATACTTATCCGCTAATGAAATTTTAATTTGTCATACTTCCACTGATATTCTACTGATTAGATCTTGTTGATAAAATCGGATATATTTTTTCTATTCTAAGTAATTATTATTCACGTATGATTTAAATGAATAGAACTCAAACTAGCTCGAAAAAATAATGCTAAAAAAACTAAAGCAGAAAAATAAAAACACTAGAAATTTAATGAGGTTCGGTAAAAATGTTACCTATGTCTTCGGGCATCATTGACCACTTCCACTATCTCCAAATAGATGAACTCCAAAATTACAACTAATTGGATAAAATTGAGTTAATCAATTACCCTTACAAAAGAGGATTTACAAATTTTGGGATTTTTAGAAGTGAAGGAGGAGGCTTTATTTATAGCCCAAAATATAACACCCACCTTCATTTCTAATTAATGTGAGACTTTTTCAATTTACTCACCAATGAGCCATACAAAAAATCTCCACCTTTGTGACTTAGTGATTCTTAAATGATTTCTTTAATCTTTATATCAGTGATGCCATTGCTAATTCAAATTATTAGGATGTTAATAAAGTCCAGACAATGTTTGAACTTGATTGTCGTTACCACCTTGGTCATCATATTTGGGGAATTCTCTGTAGTATTGATCTTCTGAACTAATACTCTACCTTCTTTAATAATCTCTTGCATGAAATGGTAATGAACATCAATATGCTTTGTACATGCATGGTAGACTTGGTTCTTTGCTAAATGAATATCACTCTGATTGTCACAAAACACCTTAATATGTTTTTGACCAACTCTCAAGTCTTCAAGCAAACCTCGTAACCAAATAGCTTCCTTCACAGCCTCTATAAGTGCCATATATTCTGCCTCTATAGTAGACAAAGAAATTGTGGACTGCAAGATAGACTTCCAACTGACTGGTGCTTTAGCAAGAGTAAACATATAACCAATAGTTCACCGACGCTTATCTAAATTTCCTACATAGTCAGAATTACAATATCTGACTACACATTGACCAACAATATTAACCTACTAAAATACTAAACCAACATCTACAGTATTTAAAATGTTAGGTCTCATCCATATCATTGCATACATCAAAATACCAACCGTATTTGCATACGGTAACTTTGCCATGTATTCTCATTCAACATCATTCTTAAGAGATAATTCAAAACTAAGCTTGAAATGAGAAACAAGCAGAGTAGTTACAGGTTTTGTCTATTCATTCATACCAAAACATTGTAATACCTTCTTCAAATATTGACTCTGGGTCAAACTAAGCTTTCCTTTCTTCTTGTCTCTACTTATCTCCATGCTGAGAATCTTCATGTTTTCTCACAGATCTTTCATCTCGAACTACTGACTTAGTTAACCCTTCAACTTCTCAATTTATTCTTGGCTCTTCGATGCAATTAACATATTATCGACGTATAATAAGAGATAGATGAAAGACACATCTTGTAGCTTGCAAAAATACACACAATGATCATGTGTACTTCTAGTATACTTTTGCTGCAACATAAACTGATCAAATCATTTATACCATGATTGCCACATACGAAGTGTGTGCAGTGAATACGTAAGTATACATATCGCAACAAGTAATATAATGATAAGAAAATATCGTTTCCATGGAGATTATTTTATTAAAGACTAATTTTTAAAACTAAAAAAATTAAAAATAAATATTTTTGTCTTTTTATATTTTAAGGAAGCAAAATTAAAAATAACTAAAAGTAAATAGAAATAATTAATTAAATCATATTTGGTAACTAAGAAGATATATGAGAAAATATCTAAGAATATTTAATCTCTCAGTTTTCTAAACATGTGAATCGGTAAAATCTCTCTAATATAATTATCAATTAATTACGTGATCAATTGAATCTAACCTAACATGTATTCCTTTTTCAAGTAGACTATACACCATATAATAATTAATTTAATCACACTCTCATACTAATTAAATTGCATACTACTCATTAAGTTCATCAATTATGGATCACATACATAAGAATCATACATTTTTGTCTAAAAACTATGCATGTTATTTAATCAAGATAAACAATTAAATAATTTTCTCAAATATATTTAATTGTCTTTATATATAAATTGTTGGCTAAACAATTAATAACATACAAATCAAATTAAATAATATAATTAAATTATAATTGAGGTAAAATATTAAATCATCACATGGTGAAAATTTGGGTTCATAAGATTCCTAGATTAATAAATTAACTACATATAATTGTGTTCATAAAGCTCATATTTTTCATAAAAGAAGACATAAAAATTGATAAAGAAAAGAGTAGAAGAAGAAATTGAATCAATCTCTTGAATTGTAGAATTAATCTCCTCTTGAATCTCTATTAAAATTGTACCCTCTCTTGTATTTTTCTCTATTTTTAGCTCCAAAAATTGACCAAAATTATGCTAATGATGGCCCCTTAGGATTTATTGAGTGAATAGGGGCTTAAATATAGCTAATGTGTAATCTGAATTGTCAAATCAGCTTCATATCAAGGGCTACGATCAAAACAAGCAAAAATGATAGTGCTAGCTAATCACAGCGCGACATGTGGCATCAAAAATTCACTAGGCGAATCCGAGCGTGATGAGTGGTAGGGGAGACCGGTCAGAGTCAATGCTCGTTGATTCAATGCCACGTGGCGAAATGTCATTTGTAGAAAAGGATGGCGTGGTGCACGGGTGGAACGCGTAGAACAATGGTATAGAAACACGTGGCAAGGTGGTTTGACCAATCTCTAAACTTGGATTGAATGTCGTGTTGACACGTGGCGTGCAGTCGCCCTCCTCACACGTGGTGTAACATGATTCGTTATCCCTACTTACGTGGCATCTATTAGGCTTACCCAATCAGCTTCTCTACTTGCATGGCATGCCACGTGGTAGTTTCTGATTGGCCCTACGTTAAAAATTCATAACAAATCCAGAAAAATCCCAAAACCTAATTTTCTTCAATCCATACAACTATTTGTTCAACTTGCAAATCCAATTTTTTTTACCAGTAACATTAAACCCTTCTAGCTGAGACATATAGATTTCCTCTTCCAAGTCACCGTGTAAAAACATAGTTTTCACATCAATTTGAACTAGTTCCAAATCCAAATATGCTACCAAGGTCAACAAAACTCTAATGGAGTAATGTTTTACAACTCGAGAAAATACCTCATTATAATCGATTCTTTCCTTTTGAGCGTAGTCCTTAGCCACTAACCTTTCCTTGTAGAGAACACCATCATTATTAGGAAATCCTTCTTTCTTTAGATACACTCATTTGCAACCAATTTCCTTCTTTCCCTTAGGTAGTTGTGTCAATTTTCATGTCTTATTCTTCTAAAGGGATAGAATTTCTCCATCCGTGACTTCCTTCCATCTTTCAACTTCAAGGCTTCTGATTACTTCTTTATATATGGAAGGAACATCATTATGTACAACTAAAAGTGCACATGTCACCATATTCTTAAATTGAGCAGGTAGATCTTCCATATCTTTAAATCGAGTAGGCACCTTGACATTTTGTCATTGTGGCCTATCAACTGCAGTTTCTTCTTATTTCTATGGAGATTCTTGGTTAAAACCTCTTCTTCATCTGATTCATTTTCTTCCAATAAAGGATCAGTTTTTATCTTATCTCTACCCACTGGATTAACAATTGTACTTTCAAACTCTAACTGCTTTGGAGTTTGCTCCACCTATTGCAAGATCTATCAATCTTCTCAGTTACCTTTCTCAACAAGATAGATTCATCAAAGGTAACATCTTTGCTAAAGATTATCTTTTTTGTTTCAAGGTACCATAGTCGATATCCCTTAGAATCAGAGGGGATCAACAAAAAATAGCTTTCTTAGCTCTTGGATCCAACTTTGATTCCGTTATATGGTAGTATATAATAGAATAAAACATATGTAAGACATCGTAATCTCTAGTAGTGAAGGCTTTTTATTCTAAGAATCCCACATCAATGAGATTCTTCTACATATCTGGGACATAATGAACATCTTTCAAGACTCTGGTTGAACCATCTTGATTCTTCAAACGAATTGTACCAATCCCTAAAACTTTACATGGATAATCATTACCCATGAAAACAACTCCACTATTTAGTTATTCAAAGTTAAAGAACCACTCCTTATTAGGAGATATATGGATGGTGCATGTTGAATCAAAAATCCAATCACCAAGATGGGATGCTATTGATGAACCAACCAATGCAAAATCTAAATCTGAGTTGCTTTCAGCTACATATACATCAAGCTTCAGCTTTTCCTTTCTTCCATAGCTTCAGACAATTTTTCTTCCAATGGCCTTTTTCATGACAAAAAGCATATTCATCTTTACCAAGCCTTCCTTTAGAAAGAGATCTACCTCTCCTTCCTTTCTGTTGTGTTTGCAGATGCCCTCTTACAGAAAGTGCCTCTGCTGCTTCACTCCTGCTTTCTTTTTTATCTTTCTTTCTAATTTCATAACTATACAAAGCAGTACAAACTTCCTCAAAAGACATTTCATCCTTTCCAATGAGTAAGCTCATAATAAGATGATCAAACTCATCAGGAATAGAGGCTAACAATATCAAGGCTAAATCTTCATCTTTAAAATTTTCATCCATATTTAACAAATCTGTTACTAATCGATTAAAAGCAATAATATGGTCGTTTATTGTGGTACTTGAAAGGTAATCAAAATGGAACAACTTCTTCTTCACATAGAGCCAATTATGTTCGCTCTTTTTCTGGAACTTGTTCTCCAACGCCTTCCACAACTTACTTACGGATGTTTCATTCATGAATGTGTACTTGTGTTCTCTTGAGAGACACAAACAAATTGTATCACATGTTAATCAATTGATATTTTTCCACTTGACTTCATCTACTTCATCTGGCTTTTATTCTTCAATGACAATGTCTAGACCTTGTTGAAATAGAGCATTAGAACTTAGTCTTGCCACATGTCGAAATAATCGGTTTCATTAAACTTCTCCACCTCGAACCTTGCATTAATCACTATTATTCTACCTAACGTGGATGATTAGCCTCTGTTTGAGGGAGATTTTTCTTCCTCCATTTATTCATATTACAACAATTAAAAACTATATTTCAATAGCAAACAGACAGAATACAAACAAATTCCTAAATAGAAACCTTTGGTTCTAATACCAGTTCCATAACTAAATAAACGAAATTTCACTTCCAAATCAGGTCTTTTCTTATATACTACTCATGTAATTGTTCCTACACTTTTTCACATTTGTCCTTATCAACTATATTAAACTGACCCTATTGTAATCTTAAGATTTACTGTCCAGTTGTTGTATTTTATCATGGCACATTCTAAAATATTATTTGTTCCAAAATATGAGTTTATGTGCGATTATTCTTAGTTTTTTATATAACCTTGTTGAGTTTATACGTACCACATGAAATGTCTATGCTTATTCCACAACCAATCTACAAGTTGGATCTCTAGTCCAAGCTTCAAAAAACCTAAATGGTCTTGGAAGGAACTCATTTTCTTTGATAAGGCACATTATAATAGGATAATGGTCTGAGGTTGAAAATGGTTTGTTTACTACAAATGCAGAAGGATATTTTAGCAGCCAACTAGTATTGGAGATAGCTCGATCTAATCTATTTTTAAGAATATTAGTGTCACAACTTTTGTTCCTCCATGTAAACTGATATCCAGTGGCACCTAAATCCAAGGCTCTAAAAGAGTTCATAAGTCCCTTAAGTTAACTCTTATGAGCATGAACTTATCTACCTCTAGATTGTTAAGAAGAATCAAGAATCTCATTAAGATCATCTATCATTAGCCAACTATATATTTTCATATTGTGAGATAATATCAGCTAAGTACAACCAAAATAGTTGTTTTTTCCTTAATCCTTAATATATGTTTTCCATACACAAAACAAGCCCACCATTTGGTTATGTAATTTACATTTACATTACAAAAATCGATAGCCAATAGAATACCACTTTGTCCTATGATATTAAAAGTGAAACCAACTTTCACATAGAATGCAAAACCACCCCCAAAATTGACAAAAAGACTAACAACCATATTTCTAAATCCTAAACTAGTAGCCAGAATTAAAAAAATGCACATAAGAGGACTTCTTCTACATCTGCTACTGCTTCTTCTTTAATTTATCTTTGTAAAAAAATAAGATTGGATTGAAGACATTAAAGAAAGAAAACACCCACTAAAGCACAAGTTCTACCCAAAACTAAATAATTCCACGTGATCTTCCTAAGCAGATGAATAACAAGAGAGCAGATTTTTCAATGGAATGAAAATGGCTAGAAAATGGCCAGAAATATTCAAAAAGATATAACAAAAAAATTTGATATAATGAAGATCAAAGAAAATTAGAAACATGGAAATGTTGATGAAGTTATGCTGAATTTATTGGTACCACAAAATTAATGATCAGTTTGAAAAATTACCAGCATACGAGTAGAAGAAGATGTCCATGACTGTTAAGAACCATTCTCTTCAAAAAAAAAAAAATTATTACTTTTGAGACTCTCTCTCTCTGTGGGTATTAGACCACCTAATTGTAGTAGAGAGGAAAATGTTGCACATGTAAGCTACATTAAATCAAAATGGTTATTTAATCCCTTATGGGGAAAAAATGTAATTGGGTTATTTTCTTTCGTAAAAAAGAAGTCAAAGAAGGATAAAAAAATTTATTAATATTTTTTTTTAATATTTTATTTTATTGATAAATAAGTAAAATAAAAATAAGTTTTTACTAAGATATTTACCTGAAAACTATTAAAATATTAAATAAATAGTAAAATTTTCATAACAATTATTAAAATATTAAATGAATAATAAAATTTTATCATAAAAATCATTAAAATATTAATTGAATAGTAAATTTTTTCATTCTTTTATAACTTTTATAAAATATATGAAATTAAATAACATATTTTATACAAATAGTTTAATATAAAAGACTTTTAGGTTACCTCATAACATGTTTAAACATTTAGTACAAAAATTAAATAAAGAAAAGATATGACTAATGAAAGATACTTAAAGTAGTTTTTAATCTTTTTTTAATTGAAAAAAAAACATAAAAGTAAAGAAAGATACTTATAGATTTATTTTAAATAATAAGCATAAATTTTGTTACATGCATCGTGAATTAATTTCATTTTATTTTCTAAAAATTAATAATAAATCAACAAAGTGAATAAAAATTAAATATCCAAAATAAAATAATAATAAATAAATCCATTCAACATATATTTAATTTTTCTACCGGTTGAACATTTAATAATAATGAAAATTAAATAAAGACAAGTAAAATCGACCATTCAAAAAAACTGTAATTTCTTGAATTCATATATGATGGGTTTTTATTTTTTTATTTTTTTAATAAGTCACATTGATTTCACATTAAGAAAATGTATGTTTTACTCTTTCACTTTTTAAAATATTTTAATTTGTAATAATTTCAAAGAAAGGTATACTGCTTAAATTTTATTAAATCATGTGGGCAAGAGATTCAAATGAATGAACTCTGAAGAATGAATGTCAAATATTTATCCATTGTATTAGAAAGCAGCTACATACCTTTAGTATGTCAATAAAATTTAAATTAAAAATATATCGAATTATTAAAATTATCATAAAAACCATTATTGATTTGTAGTCTAAAGAATAATTTTTTTTAAGTATTCTTTTTTAGTTTTTGGTGGTCTAATCTAAGTTTTGTTATTCTAATTGAAAATATAATAAATTTTTAATAAAACTTTATATTTTATGACTTAAGTTCTTTAATTTTTAAAGTGTAATAAAACTTCAAATAAGAATACTAAATTTAGATTTATAAGTGAGGAAAAAACTTAATAAAAAATACCAAAACATGTCTATCGTTGCTATAAATTAGATACAGGTGAAAATTATCACATTAAATCTACTAAATATAAATCTATATTGAATGAAAAATTATATAATAACTCTTATGATATTTAAAAATAAATAAATAATGAATATTTTTAATAGTTAAATTTTTTTATATAAAATGAATTTATTTTACCAAAAGAAAAGAATAAATGCTAGAGCTTTCAGAAGAAAGAAAAAAGAGGTAATCGAGTGGGGTTTGTTATCTAGTAGTAATACAATTTTATTTTTGTTATTTTTTTTACCAATATTTTTCAAATAGTATATACTCCATTTAAAAAAAATATTAATTAATTTAGTATAATTTGTATATGTATAGTGATACAAGTGTGAGATTAAGAGAGAATTTTATTTTCAATTAAATCAACAGTTTGTTAAAGAAAAAGGAAAAAAAATAATAAAACAAGGAACCCTAATCACTCACGCACACGAGAAAGAAGATAACCCTAATCACCCAATGATCCCAAATATTAAGTAATTCATTTTTCTTTCTATCTGTTATGTTTCTATCTTGATACCAGTGGCAGCTTTTTCCCTTTTGGATTCTATTTTTAGACAATTGCGTACAAGTTGTTTGCTAATTAAAATGCTTAACTAGATTATTAATTAATTCTACTAATTTTATTTATTTATTTTTGGTTTCACAGCTCTAATCTTTTGCTTCTTTTCATTATCTGTTGGAAAAAAAAACACTTACATATGATTGCAGTTATTACTTATATTATCGTGGAGATTGTGGATTTTGTGGAAAAGAAATTCATAGAAAGTGCAAATGGTAGCAAGGAAGCCTGGTAGGCGTGTTATGTTCCATGTTGATGGAATTATTAGATTATAAGAAACATATTTTTCCCTTTATACATTGTTTTATTCGTTATATATAAGTATATATTACTTTATTCCATTTGAATTATTATCAATTTTGTAACTTTTTATGTCTGCTTCAATTGTTTTATGATGGATTTAACTCCCAGATTTAATTATATATATATATCTACATTTCTTGAATCAGTAAAGGTGCTTATAATAAATCTTTTTGAAGTGCAATTTGGAACTACTTTATCCTTTGCAATACAAAGACATGGTAATGGAATGCATGGTTCTCTCATTCTGGTAAAACAAGGAGCTAAAGCTATAAGTCAAGCTATATATGATGTATATTAATGACCATGAGCTAAAATGCATGAAGATAACCCTAATTTTGGGTTAGGAACGAAGGGTAACCTATACATCATTCTTCTTCTTTTTTCTTTCTTTCTTTCTTTTTTGCTGAAATGACCTATGCATCCATTCAGTTCCAAACAATAAAGGTAGAAGATCAAGAAGTACTAGACATAAATTTGGTCCAGAAAATAATATGTACAGAAAGAAAATGTTGAAAAAATGTGGAAAATATAACTGTTAGAAGTCCTTGGGCAGGAAAAGCCAAAAATTCCAAAATATCCTATAAAAAGCACACATGCTGGTTATTTATTAAAATTGCACCAAATTAATATATATATATATTTTAAATGAAAAATATGGTAAAAATGATACCAAAAATAGAATTATGGTACTATAAGATAACAAAACTCTCAAATGAATCATAAGGTAAAATAATTTGTACATATGATTTTCATTTTTCAAGAAAATAAGCACTTAGGATATATTTTGTTATGTATATGGATATTCTACTCTTTTAAAAAAAATTAATGTGTACATTTAAAAAGGGAAAATATTCTATTGTGCAAAAATACTCTTTAGTTTCATAATTTTTGGATTATATACTTCTATTTTTATTAATTATGAAAGTTAGTCACTTTAATATAAAAATTAATTAATTATGGACCATATTTAATCAATTTTCATAATAATAATACTAATAGTATATAATATAAAAATTACATGAATAAATTGTATTTTTCTGAAAAAAATTCCTGAAACATGTTTAAAATGTGTGTTAATGGAGAGAGATTTGAATTTTTTATTTTTTTTGGTTCAATAGAGATTGAATTTTTAGTTATGAAACAATTGTATTTAACTATTTATTCTGTGTGGACCGGACAGATATTTGAGGTTCATTATGGCCTATTGATAAAGTTGTACTAAATTGGCCCATATATATTTCTTTTTAAGTAACCCACATGCAAGTAGATGCTTAAGTATGAACATGTGAGCTAAGTTGGTAGAAATATGGGATAGTTTAGTAGATACTTTTTTTTTTAAACATCCAACTTTATAACCTTGACCATCTTTTAAATTTTAATATTATATTTAATGTATTAATGACCAATTTTCCATACATTAACATTTAACATGTATATACAAAATTTCAAAAACTTCTACCTCCCAAAATTCAATACTAATTCTTCAAACCCAAAACCCTAATATCTTCAACCACCGTTGCTGCTACCTCCTCCTCCTCCTTGACTACCGACACCATCACAAACCTTTCATTTCCAAACCTAATGTGATTTAAAAAAAAATATAACAATTAGATACCAATCCAATCATTGAAATTGAACGACCTTCTTTATCTACTATTGGTAAGATTATTTCCTCCATCTTCAATAAGTAAATTAGATTAACACTATCTTAACATTTAGTTTTTTAAATTTTAAGACTATTTAGAGTTTATTTTAATGAAATAATGAAGAAGTTGATGTAGCTTGAATTTTTATTTTACTTATTTTTGGTTAAAATTAGGTAGCTTGAATTTTTTATTTACTTATTTAAAGCTTACCTCAACTCAATTGCTAGTTAACCAGAAAAAAAACCATGTCAGTTTTTTTTTTTATAAAAAATTTAACAAATTATACTAATTATCATTTGATTTATAAATAAAATGATGCTCTAACCCATATTCTCTTAGTTTTACTCAAAAAATAGGTTTTTAACCTATTGTTAAATATCATTTTTATGTATTATTTTAAGTGGGACTTACTTAGTATAAATATGGTTGTGATCGATTTAGATTCTTCTTCGCAATGTCTTTAAAATCCTATATTTATATAGTTAAAATGATTTTAGGATGAATGAAAAATTAAGTTAAAAATTCATTAATTGATAAAAAAATATGGTTGTTTTGTATTTATCCCACATGAAAAAAATTAATAACACATTAAAAGCTTCATATATCATTTGTTCCTAAAGGTTGTAAGTTAGCATAACAAGAAAGCTCTCTCTACATGCACATGAGATTTTTCTTATATGTTCTGAAACATCGTTGTAAGGGAAATAATTTATCTTAAGGAGACCATCGAATATGAGACTTGATATTTCTTTAATTTTTTGTTTGTTTAGTTTACTGTAAATTACAGTTTATTTCAATAATGTAATTTTGAATAGTAAATAGGAAAAGATATATTATTTTTATTATCAATTTTTTTCATTACCGTTTTTGGTCCCAAATCTTTGGGGTTATTTTTTCCAATAAATATTGGTTACATTTCTTTATGTTATTTGTACCAGTAACCAATTTATGGATGAGTGCTTTTAGAGTAGTCAATCTAACCCTGAATCTACGTGCCTAAAATGGAGAGTTATTTAATCAAAATATTTTTTATTTTAATTTTTTTTCTATATCTAAAATATTATCTTCGAATAGATAATTATCGATAGAAATACCCTCTAGTATATTATCTAATTTTCATTTATGTTCATTGTAATTATAAAAGATTTCTTGATTATGATTTTCCTGTAATGGTAATTCATAAATAGACTAATTCTTTTGATCTTCATAATTAATAAATTCATATGATATAAATCGATACAATAAGCGATCATATTTATAATTTTTATAATTTTCTTTTTAATTTCATAATAAATCCACCTTAAAATTATATTTTTGTTCTTGATTAATTAATTGATTTTTTCATATGAATTATATTTGTTTAAATGTTTACTTTTTATATAGAGTATTGATTAACTATATTTATCCATGGTAGATTAATCTAAACTTTAATCTTAGATAAATCATATTGATAATGACTATTTGATCAATTTTTTCATTGATTTGTTCTAGAATTATGAATGTTCTTACGTCTTCATTCAGAGGGAAATATTTCCTACGATCCAACAAAAAAATCTTTTTTTTCGTTTTTAATAAAATGAGATGATCCATTATATTCAAAAGTCGATCTTAACTTATATAAGTCTGAGTTAAAAATCAAAGGTTGTGATAATTTGTAAAATACATATGTTTGTGGTAGGTAGGATAAACAAAAAAAAGTTTATGATCTATTAGAAGACGAATCGATTCGATAATCAAAATTTCTTTTTTCATCAATTATGTAAAAGTTAATTTTTTTTAATCATTACAATATTCAAACTCATTTTTCCCTTTTGAATAGAAGATATAGTTATTTCTTATGTATTTATTAGTATAAATAAGAGATAGTACACCTTAACGTTATTCATGATTTTTTTGATTGAAAATACTGCCCCATTTCAATTGAAAATGCAAATATATTTTTAGGGAAATTCAACTCTATTTCTGTGTTATTTTTATATTGATTTTTATTTTTCTCTTTTTTGATTTTTGATTCGACATAATTTTCTATTACTTATTTTTCTGGGTTGACGAGAGATGAGTCAAAATATACTTGACCTATGGATTCTGTTTTAAATTCTTTTTCTCCATTGTTTATGTTTTCTAAATCGATAGTTTTTTTATTTCCCATAATACTTTTATTTTCACTAGCATTTTCATATATTTTTAAATTTAAAAGAAGTAATTTGATTAATATTTCCAAGGGTTTAATCTTATACATATTATAAGTATCACAAATTCTTAGAAGAGACAAAGTTCTAGATTCGATACGGGACAACTTAATATTTCATTATTCATTCACATCTAATTTAAAAGTTTTTTTTACATAAAAAGAATAGCTTATTCCTCTGTATCTCATGAGTTTCATAATTATAAGAATAGGTTTTATAAGTGATACATGACTCAATGGAGCTATTTTACAAATAATTTCTCATGAATTTATTAGAGTTGTGTTTTTTTTGTAGGAATGAGTTATGATTGATACGTCTCGTTTATCTCAACAAAATGGGTGAAATGGTTATCAAAATTCTAAAAATATTCATAAATTTTATTATATTGTTTATGGCTTTTCTTGCATTACGAGTGGTTTTGTTGCAGAATTGATCATCTTTTTTGGAATACTTACCATCACTAAAATACCTTTTAATGACAAAAATATTAATTATTTTTGTAATGACAATAAGAATAATATTAATTTCTATTTATTTACTATCTATGTTATGTTAGATGTTTTATGGATACAATTTTTTTAGTACATGAATTCTAATTTTTTTTTATTATGGATTCTGATAGTTATTCATTTCTATTTCTATACTTGTACTTATAATAGCTATTAGTATTTATCTAGAATTTTTTCGCATTATTCATTGACAAAGTAAAAGGTGTTCAATCTAATTTTTTTCTCAATAATTTTCGTGAGTAAACCAAAACATTAAACGAAAATTTTATGATTTTCAAATTAAAAATCGTTGATTATACAGTGAAAAAGAAGACTTTTTTTTCTCTTACGCTTAAATAAAATAAAGAATAAAAATTAATTAAAATTCTACTTTAAACAATCGTGTAAACCATAAAAAAAACATTACTTGATAAGACAACAAGTCATTGAGTATTGCTTATTTAGTGTAGAAATTATTAGTTGTGATGGATCATTAATAATATGATATTTTAAGTTAATTAAATGAAAAATAATTACAATAATTTTTTAATTATCTTTCATTTAATTAGTGACAAGTACAATATTATTTACTACTATATAAATTCTCTATTTAGTATTAGCAGTAGCTTTCTTAAGGAATAAGATCATCCACTTGTTTTTTATTTTTATTTATCAAATATAAGTTATATGTTTTAAATTTAAGGATTAATTTAATTTTTTTTAGTAATAGCTTCAAGCTATTATATGTAATAATAGAGGTAAAATATACACTTAAAATTAAAAAAAAAAGTAGAGTATCCACTCCCTTAACTAATTACTACTATGAAATGTATTAATTATTTTGAAGGTTTTCTCATTTCGGCTTGAACTTTTTAGTTTGATCAATCAACACTCTTATCTCTTCGGAAAAATAAATATATATACACTCTTATCTCTCACGACCCTTTTGAAAAAAAGGTCCAAACATTAAGGAAAGCTTTGATTATCATAAATTGTCCTTAGCATTTCGTTACTTTCCAAAGGAAACAAGTAAAACAAAGAAAAGCTTGGATTATCATATATTTAAAAAGAAACATAGCAAACAACTCGAGACGAAGAAATCGAACCAAACATTTCGATATACGAAAACACTTTCAATAAAAACTTCTCTCTCACATAATATACATAAAAAGTGAGTCCCTTTGTTTAGACTTAATAACTATTTAATATTTTTATTTGAAAAATAAGTTTTTAAGTGTCTTTATTTATAAAAATATATAAGGTAACGATTAAATTAACTTTATATTTAATTTTTAATTAAATATATTGAAATAAAATATATGACATATGTGAATTTATATTTTTTGATAAATATATATTTAGTAAAAAATTAATTATAAAATTTATTCAAATTTTTTTGATCAAATTTAAATATTTTTTTTTATTTTCACTAAAGAAGAAGTATGTGGAGGTTTCCGAGTGAGTTCGGGAAGTTGAATAATTTTTTTATTATCTAATATCTTACATTGATATTAAACAATAAATTTTTTGTTTAAATTTAAATAAAAAAATATAATTAATTATTTATTTTTTATGTATACATATGATAGAATGAGTATAAGTAGTTATTGTATATTTTTAGAAAAAATAATATTAATCACTCTTTAAAATTTGTAACTATAAAAATAATATTTTTTTATATTTAACTCATATAATTTTATTATTAAAAAAATCATCCTAAATTTATTTTCATAATTTTGATATTTATATATTTATAATAGTTAATACAATTATATAATTTATTTAGTTATTTCAAACGTTTTCACAAAAAATCTAAAACAAATGTGAGAAAGAAAAATCAAATGCTTGATTAAAGAAAATATACTACACAAGACCTATATGGGCAGCTTATATAGCAATTGCACGTCAAGATAAGACAACCCTTACACATGTGTCTATAGGTGATAGAATAAATCCTAATAACCCAAGTAATTAACTACATCTCATACATGTTTAACAGTTCCCTCACAAACTGATTGTTGGTAGCAATCAAAACCATCAGTTTGAATCTCAAACCGGTGAACATGGGATCTGTAAGTGGCTTTATCAAACAGTCTGCTAACTAATCAATAGATGAAATATGCATAACCTGCAATAGCCTTTGAACTTCCTGATCCCGTATGAAGCAGTGATCGATTTCAATTTGTTTTGTATATGCATGGAACATTTGATTGCGAGCAAGAGCCTCAACACTTATGTTATCAGTAAAAAAAATAGGCACAGACTACAAACATAATCGTAGTTCAATAAGAAGAGCTTGCAACCAGGTGAGTTCAGTACTAGTTAGAGCCACAACCCTATATTCACTTTATGTGCTACTTTGTGAAACAACCTTTTACCTCGAGGAATGTCAAGACATAAGTGATTCACCCAAGAACACACAATAGGCATTGGTGTTTCGTCTATCATCAGATGCAACCGCCCAATTAGTATCACAATAGATTATTAGATCAAGCTGAGATGCCTTTGATAGAGTTATACCATAGCATAGGTACCTTTCAAGTACCTAAGCACATACTTAACAGAAGTTGGTGTTCATTAGAAAGGTAAGTCATAAACTGACACAATTTACTAACACAAAATACTATATTAGATCTAATAAGAGTTAAATATTGGAAATAACCTATTATTCTTCATACTCAATAGGATAAGCCAAAGGTACACCATCAAATTTTTTAAGCACCTTGCATGCACACCGAGACACACTTACTGGCTCGAAATCTATGAGACCAGTGACATCTAGCATATCCAAGATATACTTGGGTTACACGAGACACATTATATCATTGCCATAGATCACTCAATACCAAAAAGTAGTACAGAACCCCTAAATTCTTAAGAAAGGATCAAAGATGCAATTACTAAATCAAATGATCAACATGAACCCTGTGTGACCCTATAATCGATATATCATTAACATAAAATAAGACCACCAAATAGAATTTATCACAAATTTGTATAAATAAAGAGGTATCACTCCTAACAACCAAGAATCCCAAGCCTAGCAAAGAATTACACAATTTTGTGTACCAAGCATTAAGGGTTTGTTTAAGGTCATAAAGTGTCTCCTTCAATTTGAAAACTAAAGACTTATCAGTATGTTCAAAGGTAAGAGGTTGTGTCATGTACACATCTTCAGTCAAATCTCCATTTAGAAATGCATTATTAATTAACATCCACTTGCCTCACAATCCATCCTTTTGACAGTGCTAAGATTAGAAAAATTCAAATTGTTATAGTCTTAATGATTGGGCTATAGGTTTCAAAATAACCTATTCCAAAAGCTTGCAAGAAACCTCAAGTAACCAACCTGACCTTATATTTTTCCAACGTGCCATCAACAAGTAATTTGACACGAAAAACCCACTTATAGTTTATAACTACATGACCAATTGGAAAAGTGACTAACTCCTAAGTATCATTGGCATTTAAAACATCTAATTACTTTTGCATTGTTGATTTCCATTCTAGGCACTTTGATCCTTTCTTATAGCTCTTTGGTTTGAGATACATAACCATGTGAGGATAAAGTAGCAACCCAGAATGTAGATTTCTACACACTAGATTAAGACCTTGTGACCATTGGATGTTTACTAACTAAAGGCAACTCATATATGATAGGAGAAGAAATGGGTAAATGAACTTCAAGATTCAAGGAATTTGAAGGAGTAAGAGGAATAAAAATAAATGGAACAATAGAATCATTATAGACAACCATCTCATTGCTAAGTTTAATGTAGCCAATTACGATTAATTATTTATGGATTGTATATATGTTAAGAAAAAGAGATGAACTACTTGTAGAAGTAAGTAAACTTAATGATACTATCAATATTCATAAAATAAATTCCTGTAGTTTAGAAAAAGATAAAAAGAAATTGTATGAACATATTAATGCCCTGAATTTGAGAAATCAATGAATAAAACAAAAAGCTTAGACAAGAACTTAGTATTGCTAAAGAGACGATGAGGAATTTGACCATAGGTGCTAAAAATTGACCAAAGTCCTAAACTATGGAAAGCTACACGGAGATAAGAAAGGTATTGGATACATATATGAACAATAAACACCTTCAACATCAAATACCACATTTGTAAGGTCCTTAAATTATATTTCTACTATTACTACTTATGCACAAAGAACTTTTGTACCTGTGGTAGAAAAGGTTATTAAGTTTGTGCATGTTTGTCATCATTGTGGTAGGAAAGATCATATGAAACCAAAATGTAGATTTTTGATGAATGCTCCTGAACTTAATCATTATTTTCATGTTTCACATATTAAGACCCATAAGAATCATTCATCTATGCATCATATATCATATTCAAGAATGAATGAAAATTATAATAATGTGTTCAAAAATTCTACTAGGAAGCATAAAATCTTAGATTCAAAAAAGCAAGTAAAATTTAGTATTTTTAATGCTATGAATCACTATTATCATCCTATTATGCATAATGCATCTTAATTTGGGATGAATGAAAAAAGTACAGTTAAGTTCAAGAACACGCCTATGAAACCTAAGTTAGTTAAGTCTCAACCCAATGATATAGAAAAACTAAAATGCAAGAAAATGTAGGTTATAAAAGGTTTTTTTTGGTCACCTTCCTATTTTTGTTCCTTCATCTAGGCATTTTTGTTAGAGTGCTTAAATAACCTAGGTGAGCAATCTTTATTATCTTTATTTTATTTATTAGTTAAACTTAAAAAAATAGAAGTAGAATCCTTATCTAACCAATACGATATTGGACTTATTTAATACTTACATATATATAACCGCATTTTAGTGACTCAACTCATTTTGATATTTATTGTATAAATTATTCTACAATTTTGACTTATTCACACACTCACGAACGCACATATATGTTATGCTTTAAGTTTACGAATTCTCTTGAAAACTTCTAGGACTTCAACTAATCTTAAATGTAAAATTCTGTTGAGTTATATTTTTTTTCTTTCTAAAATTTTACCATATGGAGGCACCTAGTATTGAGAGGCCTACCTACTGTGTTGTATGAATCTACCGTAGTGAGCTGAGGGCTACCTCACAACTAGTGTGAAAGTTATCATGTTAGGTTTATGGCTTATGCAAAAAAAAATGAAAGATTATGCAAAAAGTAACTACTTATAAAACTTGTATTTGAAATGTACAAAAAGAAAAGGCCAATAAAGGTTAAATAAAAAAAATTAAATCTTCTTTTGATAGATATATTTTATTTTGTGAGATTGAAGACTCGATTATAATTTTATATGATAGGTGATATTTTTTTCTTTTAAGTCGTTTTTGATTGGTCATAAATGAATTAATTGGTATATTTGTCAAGTTTAAACATATACACTACTTTTATATAAATGTCAATATGTCATTATATATAAAAAGTGTGTTTGTGTGCCTCTTCTACTCTACTTGCTTATTTATACAATAGATAGTTAAAATTTGAGTTAAAAATAATAATGATAAGTTTTCAATTGGTTGTGTTTTCATTTGTGATTAAATGAGTTTAATACCTTATGTGGCTATTTATAAAAATTTAAATAAAAAAATAAAAAAAAAATCATATTTTTATTCCTTTACATCTTCTTTTTATTTATTACCTTTTTAATAGGTTTTTAAGTTAGAGAATCATAGAACTTAGGGAGAGTTTAAACCACATTGCACTTCTGCATTAGTCTTCTTTTACATTTCTCTATCTGTAAGGAATGTTTAGCTTTATTTCTTTGTCCAATGCTTTGTCTTTCTCATATGTCAAAAAAGGAGAGAGTGGTATCAGTATGTTTCACTTTCATGTTTTATTTTGTTATTTATATAAGTGTTATGTAGTGAAAAAGAGGTTTTGCTATATGAAAATACAAAAGGGAGAATTCGTAAGGATTATAAGTGTTGGTTATTTTCGCGGATAAAATATTTGCATGTAAACTTATTTTAAAGCTCACTATTAAGTTTATCGAGAAAAGCCGAAGAAACGTCAGAATTTAAAATAGTCATACATCAAGTATATATTTTATAATTATAACACATATGATTGTACTCATACATTTAATAGCATATATTCATAAATCTGAAATTATTTTTGTTGCTAAAATATAAAATAAGATATATGCTAAAATATTAAATAAAATATAGCTTAAATTATAGCCTAAAATATATTATAAAAAATACTTTAAAAGAACTCTTTTTTTAAATAGGAGTATTCATAATAAATGAGTCTATTTTAAAATAACTTTTCTTTAAATAAGAGTTTTCTTAATTAGTGAGCATTGTTAATCATATTTGTAATAGAAAATATATTTATCAATTACATATGAGTCTTCTTAATTAGTGATTATTACTAATCATATTTGTAATAGAAAATATATTTATCAATTACATAGGATTAAGGGTTTTAATTTTTTCTATAAATAAAATTCATTGCTCATTATTTCAATCAACCACACAAGAGTATTATTTTTTTATTCTAAAATTTTCTCTCTTGTTTTGTAAATATAATATTATAATTCTTTAGGCTTTTTTATTTAGTTAATCTATCAAATATTTATGGTTGTGTTTGATTGATTAATAAGCCTAATTAGTTTATGATATTTTGATCATATGTTCTTATGGCTTCTTCTTTATTTTTATTCTTGAATTGTTAGATCAAATAATTATGTTTATCATATCATAATTATTCGATTTGATTATTAATCTTTAAAGAAGCTATTTTTATTGAATTTGTGCTTAATATTTTTGTTCTAGAATTTTCTAGTTGATTTGATTTAAGTGACATATATTTTGAATAATCTAGTTAGGATTGTTTATTATTAAATCCATTCTATAACACAATAATGACACTTGTGTTTTTGTGCTAATCCATTCTAAAAATTGTTCACGCTAATATTATAAACTGTGAAAACCGAGAAGAGTCTCGTATGTAAAGTACATTGAGGCAATATCCTAGGGAGGGTAGTATAAGACTGAGTTTGTATTTGAATATTTGATTTTCATAGTGAAAATTTAGATGGTCTGGTGGACCGGTGGTTTTCCTCTTAGGTCATGGTTATGGCCTAGGTTGTTTCTACCTAAAAATATTTTATGTTATTTCTTTATTTTTCCACTTTATTCTTACACGCGATTGCATGCCCGTTTGCTAGGGGTGTCCACGATTTATTTTGGTCCGATTTTGAGTAGAAAAAATTAAAAAGACCGGATCATTCATATTGCTCAATCCAAACCGGATCGGACCGTTTGGTTATTAAAAATGTTGTAACCGAACGGTTTAATTTGTTTTGGTTAACAATTTTCAACTATTTGGTCCGATTAAAAATACATAAATATGATACACCTAATAATATATCTTTGATTAAAATATGTGAATTTTAATCAACGGTTTGTGAGAAGTGATATGAGAAATTTAATATATTATTAAGATCGATCTAGACCGATATGACCGGTTTAAAAATAAATATAACCTAACCGAACCATTTGAAAAATTGTTTTTATTAATACAAACTGGACCAGACCATTTGATTTATAAAACTGTTTGGATCGATCCGATTCTGTCTGATTTTCCAGTTTAATTCAGTTCGATCCTATTTTTGAACACCCTTACCGTCCACTTTGTTTAGGTTATTATATTATAAATTGATAAAATATAAAAATAACATATTTACTCCCTCTAGGTTAATTAGCTCTGTATTTTATAAACTTTCAAGATTAACTATCTTGAATGAATTGTTTCAAATTCCAACATGAAGAATTTGATTTAGATTCTAAATTCTTGGACTATTGCACCTTATAACCTCCACTACAACCATTCTTGGAATGAAAATGAGCAACATTTTCCAAATAGAGAGAATCTTGAACATCATTACACTGCTTCTTTAAATATATCTCTTACCCTTCAAACAAACTATGCAAATTATTAATGGGAGGATGAATTTCCCTTATATTGATATTAATGACAAAAGATTGATAACGATAGCCCAACCCTTCTTTAAATATATCTTTTTCATATATAGGTTCCCCAACTAAGGACAGATGACCAAAGATGTTCTTTACCTTAAGCATATACTAAGACACATGCACATTATCTTTCCTTAAATTATGCAACTAATCATTAATATCCATCACTTTTGATTGCACATTGATGGAGTAGGTATCTTCAATAGCATCCCACTATTGTCTTGTTGTCATACCATTACTCAAATAACCCAACATCGAAATATAAATATATCCATAGATCCACCCTTTTACAATAAAATTTAAACCTATTCCAATTAAGAAAAGCTATGTTTGGATTAATTGATCCAGCAAGAAACATGGATGGAATTATCAAATAACCATGAATTACTCCTTTTATTCCATACACAATCACATATGTAAGTAACTGATCCCTCCAAATCAAGTAATTATTATCATCATGTTTAACGGGCAAAGAAACAGCCATTAAAGATGTAGATGATAAGCTTGGTGCGAGACTGTTAATCATATTTTTACCATATTGAAAATTGTGATTTAAAGGGTTCGATCGGGGATTACCTACAAACTCTAGTGGAACAACATGAGAAGATGAATGAAGACTAACACTAAGTAGAGTTGTTAGTGAAGAATGCAGAGACAGTGAAGTGGTTATAACATCTCTATACAATGCACCATTAGCTCCCTTAGATGTCATTGATAAGTTTAAAACTCAATTTTGATACCATACAAGAAATCAAGAACAAGAGTAGAAAGAAAGATCAAATGCTTGATTAAAGAAAAGATACTACACAAGACTTATATGGGTAGCTTATATAGCAACTGCACACCAAATAGGATAACATAAAAACTAACTACTTAACAACCATTACACACACCATATAGGTGATATAATAAATTCTAATAACCCTACTAATTAAATATATCTCATACATGTTTAACACTTTTAATTACTTATTCTACAATATTTTACAAAAAAAGAATATATATTTTATTATATAATATTTTAATTAATTGATTAATATAAATATTTAAAAATATATGTATTAAATAAAAAAATAATTTAAAATATAAGTGATTATTTAGATATTTTATAAAGTTTTATAAAAAAATCCATATTTTTGTTAGAATTTTTACAATTTTCATGATTTATTTTTCAAAGTTTTCATTAACAATAATAATATCTTTCATATTTTTGTAAAAATTATATATTAACATCTTAAACAACATTTACATTCAAACCTTGTTTGTATGTGACCATGGTCTAGGTGTGAGCCAATAAATCAATACAACTTTGTGAAAAATAACAATTCCTAAATTAATAAGGATTAACGGACAAGAAGAATAAATATTAGGAAAAAAATAGCTCAAAAAACACTCTTATAATTTATAATAATAAAAATAACACAATTTTTTTAAAATTAAAAAAAAATACGGGTTAGTGTTAAGAGTGATATTTTTTTGTTTTATGAATTTTAAAAGGTATTAAATTTATCATTTAAAAAAATAGAGTTGATAAAAATTAAGTAATGTTTGTTATTAAAATTAAAAAATAAAATATATTTATGTACATAGAAACTAAAACTTCATTTTCGTCTATTACTATTATAAGGAAATAATTTCATATAAAGAATCCAGAGCAAGTAGAATCTAGTTTTTTATTTATTTATTTATGTACATCTTACATATTCACACTGTTATTTATATTAGATAAAATTTGAACATATATGCTATTAATGTTTATTAATTAATTTAAAGCATATATCATCGAAGACATATAAATATTAAAATCTAGTTTTGGTAGTCATATATGTTTATTGAAGTATGTAATCATTTTGAATTAGTACACTACAATAACTTGTTTAAAGTCCATAAAGCATAAAAAAAAATGTTAGACTTAGTGTTAGTTAGTATGATATTATCGAACCAAAGAATAATTCTTGCCGGATTCGACCTTTGACTGCATATTCTTATTTTCCTGATTGAAGATCTATTTTATTTTATTTTATGAGGAAGAAAATGTAAGCACGTAATTCATTTTGTTTTTTATTTTATTTTTTATGTTTGACGTTTATTTATTTGTAAATTTCATATATAAAGAAAATGACGGCAGTTGTTTATTATTATTATTATTATTTTATGTTTTTTTTATTTTATTTTTTATGTTTGACGTTTATTTATTTGTAAATTTCATATATAAAGAAAATGACGCTGTTGTTTATTATTATTATTATTATTTTATCTTTTTATTTAATAATTATTTTTCATGTTATTTATATTTTTATCATAACTTATAATATAAAGAAATGTTAATAAATACATGTATTAAATTATATAGACGAAAAAGGATTATTGAATTATTTGTACTTGTTACGGGGAATTATATTTTAAAAAAAAGGAAGAGAGTGATGAAATTATGTTAATTATTTGATTTATTTTATATTCAAATAGCAAGCCATATTAGAAAGACGGTGAAAAGATAGACTCTTTATAATGTGGGTTAAAATTGTCAAACTTGTAATAATATATATATTCTTTAGTTCCAATATGCAAAGAAGAATAGAAAACCTATAGTTCATTGAATTGGTGGAAACTTGTGTCGACTTTGCCCTTTTTAATTTGTAAGTATAAAAAAAATTATTATAATTTCCAAATTTTTTAATAAATATAATTTATAAATAAGAAGAAATAGAAAAGATAGCAACTTTCCATGCAGCAAGTTGCAAATTAAAAATAATAATTAAACAGTAAATAAAACTCATGAATCATGTGATATAGTGGTTACTAAATAATAAGCAGCTAGAACAAATTCCGCTATTATAAACTAATTTTGGGTTAATGACTAAGTGACTAACCCACCGATAATTTTGTTCAAATCAAATAAGCTAATCTCATAATTTTAAAATTAAAGAATTTAATATCATACATTTGTAAAAGAATATTCATTTGTTTGAAGTTAATAGAGAAAATTGCCTAACTTTATAGCATTATTATTTTAAAGATAATAATCAATTTTTAAGTTTGAGATTAAACCAGGATTTATACATTAAATTTAATTAGTAAAAATATCACAATCTTACAAACAAATAAAGTCAAATAGGTGAGGACATTTAAAAGAATTTGGATATGTATTATAATATTTAATTATTGTTACTATTTTATAAACATGATTTACTTTTTGAAATCTTATACTAGTGATCATGGCTTTACTATTTGTAAATAGTAATGTGTGATATAACACCTTGAGAAAAAGTAGACAACAGTAACATAATTGTATACTTTAAAAATCCAAGAGTAGAAGATCTTAATTTTTAGAGTATTAAAGTCAAAATTAATGAACCCTTTCGTCTAATCGAAAGGATCAACTTCATTTCATTGATATATATAGAAGAATAATAGTAATGGTGGGGGAAAGCATTTTACTTATCATCTGTGATGATGAAAAAGAAAAAGAAATAACTTTTATATGATCAATCAGTGGTTATTGAAAAGACTTTCCACTTGATGAAAGTGGGAAATGAGTAAATAAAAACTTTCTTAATGCTTTAAGGGACCCCTGTGCATGTAAAAGACTATATGTAAAAGCATAGAATATAAAGTAATTGCTTGTTGTGCTCAAGCTAAAAGCTAGCTAGGGTTGTCAAAATCAAGGAAGCACTTATAACACTAGCTTATGTCAAGGCCTCCCTACACTATCTTTCCTCAGCTTATCTATTTTAGAGATAATGACTCTAGAACCACTTAACAAGTTGATTTGTTGAAAATTATTGGATTAATTAGATAAAGTGAATCTAGCTAGCTATTTAACTTATCTACTCTTACTATATATATTGAAAAGAAAAGCCTTTGTAATTAATTAAGGTTAATTTTTACTAATTAATCATCATTATATACAATATTATTTTCTTAATTTGGTGGCTTTTAGCATCGTTGCAAAGCTCAGTAAGATCACCATTTGTCTTATTTTGACTTGGCCTCTTTAATTTATAATAGTAGCTAGTGTTGTAATGTGAATACAACTTACGAAGAAAGCAACGTTCATTGAATTAATCCATAATTTTAAAATATTCATTAATTCATATGCAACCTATTAGCATCCTTAGATTATTCTTTGTTACCAAATTAGTATTTTAATGATCACACTTGAAACAACAATAGGGTCATATTAACAATATCTCAAAAAGTATATCTCTTACATGTCTCTAGTTTTGAAAATATGTACTTACTTATTTGAAAACAAAATTCATAAATATATCTTATCAATTTTTTTTTTTTACATTAAATATCAAAAAAAATTATTAATTTTTTCATTTTTTTTCTCTCTTTTTTCCCTTTTTTCCTATCTTTCTTTCCCTCTCTCTCTCCCTCTCCTCCTCTTTTTTCCCTTTCTCGTTTCTTTTTCCCAACCATGCACCCTATCTTTTTTGTTTCCCTTTCATCCTCTCTCTAGTTGCCTTATCTTTTTCCTTTCAACACGAGGGCAAGCACACCAAAATTAGGGTTTGACTCTATGAGCGCGAGAGCTATTGATTCAAAGAGAACTAGAGAAAGCATGTTGCAATTTGTAAATATCTCAGAATGTGGGTGACGAAAGATGGACGATTACACAAGGGAGATGATGGACCTTAAAACCCTCGTCACTCGAACCCTTTAGAAGAAAAGTGTCCTTGCCAAGATCCGGGTATAATTATGGATGAACAACACATGCTTAGACAACCTTATCAGCAACAGGTTCTAATGATGTTAAAGTCATGACGAGGAAGAGTATGGATGATACAGGCAGGCCTCTTGGCATCATGCTTAGTGCTACTACTTCTTTTTGGCTTTCTATTCTTCCTAAGAGTGTTTTTTTATTTCCTCTATGATGATTACTCTAGAACTCAAGTACTAGATCTCTATTCAATCTATGTTCACTACAATAATAATAATACTCATCATCTGTTTGTATCTATATCTCAATGAAAATATATTTTCTTTGCAAATCTATTACTCAGTTACTTAAGAAATTATACATATTACAGTAGGATATCCTTTCAAATGGTGGCCTAGTTCAAGAGATAGCACATATAGCTAACGATCATGATCCAAGCAATTGTGTTTCTTTATTTCGCATAAATGTAAGTCTATTGCAAAATCAAATGTCTTAACGTATATTGATATATAATGTTAACTTAACAGTTTCATTTAGAAAATATAGAATACAAATTCGAATCAAAGCAATATGTTGATGCTTCAGGAGAGTAGTAATGATTCAACATGATTATACGTGACATATGCACCACTTGATAGTGGCTATGAATGTGGTATTAAGTGGTGGAGCTCCAGACACATTGATTAAAATTGTAAGAAGCATTGTGTATCATGTTTGATTCATATTATTGATGTACAAATTTTCATGGTTTGAGCAACAGTGTTTCGATACTGATTTACCTATTCGCCTAACTGATGCTCCTAATGGATTCATTTTCCAGGAGTTGGGAGAGATCATGTCATATCTTAAATTTTAGAACCAATAAGATAGCATTGATCAAAGCTTGAAGCTGGAAAAGTCAAGTGCTTTTGGGGTAAAGTCAAAGTCTAGCTCACATTTTGCTCCTTTTTCAAGAATTTCTAATCCATTGGTTAGTAATGACATATCTTCATCTTTGCCAAAGTTCAGCAGCCTCTCAACTCAGCTCGCTCAGTCAAGAATCTTTGAACTCGTATGTTCAATTGAAATTTCATACTACATGGGTCAAAGCTTTCATGATTTCAAGGCATAAGATGAAGGTTTATATTCGTACATAAATGTTTTTTGTTGTACTTAGAAAGGTTTCTTCTCATTTTCTAACCTAATAGTTCAAGGTTTTTCCATAAATTAATTTTGTAAGAAAACTTGTAAATAGTGGTTGTCTAGCTACTGTAGAGTCTTCTCATATAGATAAGTGAAGATGAGAATGATGGAGGTCATGTTTGCAATTTTTGTGTTTTTGAACTGAGTCATATATCTTTATCTTTAGGAATCCCCTCTATTTACTAAATAATAGTTTTGTCAATTCAAGATATGATTTTCTCTTACACTAAGATATTTTCTTTAGCATTTTTTTAACATTATGTACATTCAATGTCACATTTATTTGATTACTATTTAGGTTGGAATTGAATGAGGCAAATATTTTTATATCACTACTTGAAGATAGGTCTTTGACAGTTGAAGATGAAGCAATGTTTTCTATTTCTACTTCTCTTGCTAAGGACGCGGCCTTGCATTTTTAGTCGTGCAAATACGCCTAGTGTGTTAAGGTCTTGAAACAACTCTTACAGAAGAAGCTAGGAAATCTCAAGGTAATTCTCATGGTTTTTAAATTATGGTTATAAATAGTGACTAGTGATTGTTATATTGTATTTTAGCTGGCAACATTCATGCAGATAAGGATTCGATAGTTTTGACAACTTTGGAATTTTGGTGTCTTAAGTTACAAATGAAGCTTTGATTAATTTAAATGGTCAAGTTCGAAGTTATGAAGGATTATCGATTGCTATCTATGTGGGTGGTGCTATAATTTTCATTCTCTTAACCAATTGCATTGCATTTAGCAAAAGATGACAAGGTGTAATCGATGACATTTAGGGTGACTTCTTCTTGTAACATCCGTAACTTTTACATCAATTGCTTGATTTATTCATGATAAACTAGTGAATTCTATGATATATCAAGGTCACTGCATAAACTGTCTTTGGAAAATAGAGGGGTCAATTTTAGTGTTTGGTAGCACCTAGGAATTCACTGGTAATCTGTTTTTGGTTACCATTGAATGTTTAAATTATTTATATTTTAAATTTAGTTAATCATCTTATAGAATTAGCATAAATTGCACTATGTTATTTGTTACTAAAGTTATAACAAATGTCATTTTATGTAATAGTTCTTGAAAAATAATAGAATTCTTATGACTGATTAATGATGGAATTAAGATTTTATCTCATGTTCACTTGAATGTTTACTTACATGCAACTTATATTTTCCTTCACATTGCTTATGGTTGTTATCACACATGTTCTTTTTTTGTGCTACTTTTATACATTTTATATTTTTGGATATTTACACCTTTCAGGTTCTCCATAATATCTCAATTGTAGAGTACTTTTGGGATGGTTATTTTGATCCAAAGAGATTGCTTGAAGAACTTAATAGAGTCAAAGTATGTTTCCCTTTTAATTTGTTATGTATTTGCTTGTGTGCAGTTAGTTATGTCCTAGAGTTTATGCTCTTATCCAAAGAGATCGTTGCTCTCATCCAAAAAGATTCCTACAGTTAGTTATGTCCTAGAGTTTATGCTCTACTAAATAGTTTTTTAATTGTTTGATTGCATATTCTTTTTGATAATGGATTTCTCTAGTGTATTATTTAAGTAGTACTTTGTAAATCTTATGTAGAGCATACAATTGTTGACTTAATAGTATGAAACCCTAGTATAACTGCACTTGAAACTGGAAAATTGAATTAAAAGGTTTGTTTATTTTGACTTAAGACTAAAGTAATGAATTTTAATTAATATTACTAATTAAGAAGCTTTGATTTCTTGGCGTGTTTCTACCAAACAACTTTGGAGCTACAATGATAAAGTCAAGCCACATGTGGTTTTGGTTATTGTATTTCTACTATTTCCTATTCAACTTGTTATCTTTTTATGCACTTGAGTGAGAACTAATTTGTTGACGTGATTTTTATGTCTTTTTAGTATCCTCCTCAAGACTCAAATGTCATCGTATGCAGAGTTGGAAGAACAATTCAGATGGATAGGAAAGGAAGTGAAATTGTATTTTTGTTGCCAAAGGTATACTACTTGCCTCCATATCCATGCCATTTATAGTTTGTTTGTGAATTGAATAATAATGGATTCTATTTACAATTATTCGTATCATATAGATCTTTCTTTTCCATTTTCTTATTACTCCTAATTTTTTGTTATATATTTCGTTCTAATATGTTATGGTGTAAAAAATGACGATGATATCATGCAAAATGGTCTTAAGGCATTTGTTTCTTTTTTTATGTGCCTACAAAGAACGGCACTACTCTTTTTTCTAGACAATCTTAGTGTATTCAAGTTTTTTTACATATATTTCATATTTTGGAATATTTTAATTAGCTCACTTAAACCTTGGTTCTTATAACTATGGCCATAAACCTACGATTACGGTTAAAAATTGAGACAATATGTATATATTGTAACAGTGTTAAAAAATATTTGAACCCTTTGATCAAAATTATGACATGTCTTGAAAGATTGTATCACTATGTGTTAAATAAGTTTTCTCATGAACCTAGAGAAGATTGTTTGTGATGTTGTGCAAACAACTTTGCTACTATAGTAACTCTACATCTAGCTCACTTATCTGTTAATTAGAAAGTGCTTGCAATTTGTAATATCTAATAGTACTCTTTGTCTGTTATAGAAATTAGGTAAAAGCATCTTAAGTTAGCCCATCATTTCACGATGAATGTCTTTTAATTAAACATTGTTAAATTTAAACTACGTACAATTATTTAGATTTGTTCAACGTTAAATTACATCCAATTCAACTCTACTTAATATTATTGAATATTAATTTTGGTATTATAAATTCAAAGAGTTCATAGAGAGATGAATAATAAATTGTTCATTTTATATAAATTAAATTAGGTAATATACTTCTTATATACTCAAAGATAACAAGCTATGATTGGTAGATATGAGTACCTAAGCTCTAACTACCTAGGTAACTTTACAATGCTACAATCTCATACAATACTATACACGCCATTATGGTGGTCATGCACATATTAGAACACAATTTACTAACAGATAAGAAATTATATGAAACTTGAGGGATATGAAGAACATGACCAAGAGAGATAGAAAGGTTGAATCAAAGCATATGGTAAAAAGCATGAAAGACTATGACTCATAATAGAAAGAGATTGACTATTACCAATAATAACAAAAGAATTACAGTTATAAAATGAAGGATTATGCACATTTATTGATTATTACCAACAACAAAAGAAGAATTACAAGGATAAGATGAAGGATTAAGCACATTTATTGACTATTACCAACAATAACAAAATAATTACAAGGATAAGATTAGTGATTATGCACATTTTCACTAGAACTGGTCAAGTGATGAGTAGTACCAAAGTAAAGAAGCCAATTAAAGAAGGAGGTTTTATTGTTGAATGTGGAAACCATCATAGAAGGTGAGTATGAGCTTGCAAAATATCTCTCAATTTAAATCATTTATCTATTGTATGGTATCTGGCATTGAATATGTGAAGGACTTGAAGAACCTCTTGAATTACTAGATTATTGATAGGCTTCTTGTCTTTTTAGACATTGTTCTCAAACTTCTTTGCTTGATAAGATTGATTCATTTGCAAAAAAAAAAACATGCATACTCTATTGTTTGGATGAGAAACCTTGAGGTGGAGCGTGATTAGAACTTTGAGACAAATATTCTTTACCAAATTTGAAAGAAAAATCAACAATATTTTGCTTGCAACTTGTGAAAATTTATCAACAAACCCTGTGATTCTGAGTGACATTTGGCAAGTAAAAGATTATGAACTTCATCAAAGGATACATCAATAGTTATCATTGTGATTGATGAGATAAAGGAGTTGTAATTAGAATCAAGACCACTACAAACATATTAGATATGATCACGTTTATAAATTGACTCATAAATAGCAACTAAGTGATCAAATATAAACTTGATTAGTAGAATATAATCATCAACAATCAAATCGTCTTTTTTTATAGTTTGTAATTAAAGAGGAAGATCCATCACATTTGCATGAGATGAGAAAAGAAGGTTCTCTCAAAAAAAATTCATATCTCAATTACTATTGCTCTACGTACTAAATTTTCTTAAACACTTGAACTAAGTGAAATAAATATCCAACTATGAACCAAATTGCTTAAGCAATGCCATTAAACATAATCTAGATGACTACACACTAGTGGAGCAACAATGCAATCAATAATCTCATCAAAGTCATAGGCAGAGATTACAACAAGAATTTGATCTCGTCATAATAAATAATTTTTGCAATCAAGTTTGATGCTAAAACTAAGATTCACAAGTGGTGTAGCAATAACTAAAAATCTAGATTCTTGAAGTGTATCCATCACTTTCTTATCACAATCAGATAATTTGGTTGAATTTAGAGAAAATTGAGTAGAGGAATCATTCATGATTACGACACTCAATTAGAGAAAACAAACAAAGAATTCAAGAAGATGAAGAATGAATTGTTCATTATATATAGATAAGTTAGACATTACACTTCTTATATACTCTAAGATAACAAATTATGACTAGTAGACATGAGTAACAAAGCTCTAATAACCTAACTAACTTTACATTTGAAAATGCATTATTTTATGTAATTTTCTAACCATTAATCTATTTAGTTTTCATTTAGGAAAGACTACGTTTATGTTACAAACAAACATGCACATGTTGGATACAACTAAGTTTCCTTAAGTGTAATATCTAATCGTACTGTACTTTAAGTTTTTGATATTTGGAGTTTTAATTTTATTAGAAAAATACCTTTTATTACTAGTTTATGAGTTGGGTGAAATTATTTGTGAACTATTATTGGTCGAGGTAACAGCAGAAACCAAAAGAATTAATTAGGTATTGTTTTTATTGTAAATAATTGAAGTTTTTATTGATTGAGATTTATAAAATAAAATAAAAAATAATAATTGCTCTTGTTTCATCTACCTTTCCCTTCTTAAACATTACATCTTAAATCACAATTTAATAAATATATTTAATTAAATAATATTTGATATAATTTAAAATAAAAGAAAATGATAAAACTTATCTTTTGATTATTCATGTAAAAGCATGGCTCATATAACTTAAAAGCATTCAAATTAGTGTGGTCCAATGCAACTAGGTTACTATTATGTCCACAGATTTCCATCAAATTTGGTCCCTTGAAAAACGGAATTTGTATATGGAGAAAAACAAATGTAAATTATAAGTAGGATTGAGAAGAGTGTAGAGACGATAATACTGAGTTAAATATAAAAATATTTATTTCTCTCATCAAAAATTATCAGTAGGTCAATATTCTTCAAATATTTAAAATAATTTCCTAATAAAAAAGTTTGGCAAGCTAACCCAAGGACACATCTGTATCCCTGAATCGACTTTCTTTTTATGCATAGACAGTAGTCCCCTCAGTTGATCAAGTCGAGCATCTACTTTAGCCCCTAAAACCTCCAAAAATTATCAAAAATGAAGTACTCTAATTAAATGGTATCTTGTGTTATAATTATATATTGAGTTTATAAATAATAACATTTTTTTATAGTCATGTTTTTCATTAAAACATTGACATCTGTTATCAACTTTAATTATAACCAACGAGATTTTCAATGACAAAAATGTTTGAACCATTAAATGATTCGTTAAAAAAAATAAAAATTGAAAATGGAGAACGAACGAATCTGTTACATTCTTCCACTTGGTCCGAACATTCAACTTAATCGCATCGATTATCTTTCTTAAGAAATAAACACATGAATCCTGGCGATAGTCTTTAAAGAGCAAGTATTATCTTCCAAGTATTACAATGTATTTAGTTTTTCAAGTATTATAATTTATGTGGTAATAAAACTTAATTAATAAATCCTTTATTTATGTTTGGTCTAATACAAAATATATTTTTTCAAATAAATTAAGGTACACATGAATATGAGAGAATATGATAATATATAAGAGTTTTAGTAATAAACTATATATATATTTTTACAAAATGGAACCAATTCTCATTTTCTCTACATGATCCTTAAATTTCAGTGGCGGCATGCCCTTAATCAAAGGATCGTCAATCATCAACTCAGTACTAACGTGCTCAATGATCATTTTCTTTTCCTTAACACGTTCTCTTATGGCCAAGTATTTGGTGTCGATGTGCTTACTACGACTATCACTTTTTTTATTCTTAGTCATAAACACAGTAGCTAAGTTATCATAGTATAATTTCAATGGCCTAGAAATATAGTCAACTACTCTAAGCTTGGAAATGAAACTCTTTAACCATATACTATATAATGTGGCCTCAAAACATGACACGAACTCGACCTTCATATTGGAAGTAGCAGTAAAAGACTACTTCGCACTCTTCCAAGACACTGCACCATCGATAAGTATGAAAATGTAATCAGATATTGATTTGCGTGAATCAACACAGTCAACAAGTTCCGTATTAGAGTATCGAATAACTTCCAGATCGTCGGTTTGTCTATACATTAGCATATAGTCCTTGGTTCCTTAAAGGTACCTAATCACTTTCTTAGCAGCTCTCTAGTGGTCCAAACCTGAATTACTCTAATATTATCCTAATATTTCAACAACAAATGTAATGTCAGGCCTTGTGCAAACTTGAGCATACATCATGCTTTTGACTGTAGAAGCATATGGAATGTTTTTCATTTGTTCTCTTTCAAAATCATTCATTGGGCATTGATCCAAATGGAAATTATCGCCCGTCACAATAGGAGCAAGACTTGGTGAACAATCTTTTATTCGAAATTTCTCTAAAAATGTATTGATATAGTTTTCCTGAGATAAACCCATGATGCCTCGAAGTCTGTCTCTATAGATCTTAATTCAATTGACATAAGATGTCTCACCCATATCTTTCATATCAATTTTTTTAGAGAGGAATTGTTTTACCTCGTGTAGCAAACTCTTATCATTGGTTGCAAGAAAAATGCAATCCAAGTATAAAATTAGAAAACATATCTTATTCTTACTAACCTTCTGGTATATACATTGATCCATGAGGTTTTCAACAAATTTGAATAAAGAAATTACTCCATGGAATTTATAATACCATTGGCAGAATGCGTGTTTTAGTATGTATATGGATTTATTAAGCTTACAAACCAAATGCTTATTATTAATAAAAAGAAATCTTTCAGTTTTTTTCATATAAACCTCTTCTTCTAGATCTCTGTTAAGAATTTTTTTTTTCACATCCATATGTTGCATCTCAAGTTCAAAATGGGCTACTAGTGCCAATATAATGTGCAAGGAAACTTTCTTAGATACAGGGGAGGAAGTCTTTGTATAATCAATTCCTTCTTTCTGAGTGAATCCCTTAGCAACTAATCTAGCCTTGTATCTCTCAATGTTTCCCAACGAGTCTTTCTTTATCTTAAAGACCCATTTATATCCAATGGCTTTTGCACCATTAGGCAACTCAACAAGATTCCACACTCCATTACTCTTCATGGAACTCATCTCATCCCTCGTAGCATTGTACCACAATTCAAATTATTTGCAACTCATGATTTATGAAAAGGATTTAGGATCATTCTCAGCTTCAATGTTACAATCATATTCTTGTAGATATATAACATAATCACTAGAAATTGTTGACCTTTTAGTTCTAGTAGATCTTCTTAATGTTACACCATCATCTTCTTGGGAAGTATGAGGTTCAACTTGTTGTTCAAAAGTTTCAAGAATCTCCTTAACAGTCTGATCTATTGGAATGTTGTCAACAACTTATGAAATTTCAATGATTGATTGTTCAACACCAGCGTGCACTTAAGGGGTGTTGGGAACAACAATCAATCTCCTGAAGTGGAAGGTTGAGACTCTAAATTATCAGTCTCAAAAACAATTTTCCTAATTTGATCGCTCCCACTAATCAAGTCATACTCAAGAAACTTTGCATTTCTTGATTCTATAAACTTAGTGCTATGAAATGAACGATAAAATTTATAGCCTTAGACCATTCGACATATCCAAAGAAATACACATTAATGGTCCTTAGGTCTAGCTTATTCTCTTATGGATTATAAATCCTCACTTCAGACGAGAATCCCCAAAAACGTATATGTCGCAAACTCAGTTTCCAACCTTTCCATAATACAAATGGCATCTTTGAGACATCCTTGGTTGGAAAACGGTTTAATATATACACGATCATCTTTAAAGCATCAATCCACAAGTATTTAGGAAGATTGGAATAGCTAAGCATACTTTGTACCTTGTCCAATAGTGTTCGGTTTCTCCTTTCTACTACATCATTCTGGTCTGGTGAACCAAACATAGTATATGGGGCAATTATCCTATGCTCTTGAAGAAACTTAGCAAACGAACCTAACGCTTCTCCATTCTTAGTATATCTACCATAATATTCATCACATCTATATGATCTCACGAGCTTTATTTGCACTCTACATTACTTCTCTACTTTATCCTTAAAGATCTTGAAGACATCTAATGTTTCGCTCTTATTATGAAGCATGCAGAGATACATCTATCGAGAAAAATAATCAATAAAGGTAATAAAATATTTTTGACATTACATGTCTATGTCTGGACAATATATATCAGTATGTATGATTTCTAATATGCATGAACTTATATTGACACCTTTCTTTGACTTATTAGTCTACTTTTCCTTAATGTAGTCCACACATGTCTCAAAATCAGTAAAATCTAGAGTACTAAGTACCTCATCTTTCACTAATCTCTTAATTATTTCTATGGAGATTTGTCCTAATCTCCTATGCCATAATGTAAAAAATTCATCATCATTAATACACCTTTTAATGCGAGCTTGAACATTCATAGCGTTATGAGTGATATTATTTCGTAAATTAGTACAGTAAAGACTATGAGACAAAATATCATTCCCAACACAATCAGTTTTTTAAATAAATTGAAAGATGTTTCTGAAAAGTAGAAGAAATAACCAAAAGATACAAATCTTGAAATCTAATTCAAGTTTTTAAAGAAACTTGGAACATAAAAGGTCTTTTCTAATTCTAAAACAAAACCACTACTTAAAATCAAATCGCATGTTCCTATAACCTCTACATGTGAGCCCATCTTGTTTCTAGATAAGATGTATTGCTCACTTCCCACTGGCTTCCTTAGTTTTCACATACCCTGTAAGGAGTTTACAACATGGATTGTAGATCCATGATCAATCCACCAGGTGTTAATATTAACATAAGTCATATTAGATTCATAACAAACAAATGAGGTTGGATTAATTTTTCCCTCAAGCCTTTTATGGAATTTGATACATTCCTTCTTCATGTGTCCTTTCTTTTTATAGAAGAAATACCTAGCTTCTTTCTTAATATCAGCTTGAGGTGGAACTATCATTTTCCTTTTATGTTTGTTTTGAGATTTACCTTTCTCATTGATGAGTCTTAAGGAAAAGAACTTTATAATAAGGGTGCTTGCTAAAGCCTTATCTGAAGTGATGAACTAATCATCAATGGCTTTTAGCAGGTCCTGAACATTGTTATACTAATCAACAGAACCACGAATACCAATAGAGATCTTAGTCTTAATGAACATCATGCTAAAAAGGTTAGATTGCTTCCATTGTTTATAAAGTGTGATATTCGTTAGAATGTTGGTTTCAGTAATTTTAGGTGGTTCATTTTTTCTAATAATATAGTCAATATCCATCCACCTTAGATGAAGGAGAATTCTTTCCTTCCATACTTTATAATTATCCCCTTTCAATTCGAGAATGTCACAACGAATATTAGAGAAATTCACAGATTGTAAAGTTGTGATTAAAGATTATATGCTTATTAAAATTTAAGACCTAAATTAAAGTCATTCTCTACCTATGTAAATCATGAAAATATGAATCTAGTGACATAAAACTTGCATATGGGCTAAAGTTTTAATTTAATTATATTCATCTTAACTTTACGATAAAACTATCAAATTATTTTTATTTTATTAATCTTTGTGGGTAAATTAGAAAATATAATGTGATATTCTGTCCTAATTAATCACACTAAATATAATAAAAATTTATATGAGATAAAATTTATTATATCACATATGATTAATCATAATTAATATTTATTTTTCTAAATGTGATCCTAAATAAACATTATTATAGTTTTAATTAATTAAAGATGTTGTGTCTACTCCCTAATTAATTAAACTATATGAATCATATAAATATTAACTAAATCTTTAGGTTCAATTATTGCATAAAACCACGAGTAATATTAATTTAATTACAAACATACAAATATTATCTATCTTAAGAATGCATGTATAAATACATGATAATAAATTATATAAGCAAATAAATAATATAAACACAAATTAAATTCATAAAGAGAAATTAATAATTAATTCTATTATGCATAAATTATTTAACTAAATTTCATTTGTATAGTTTATACATACAAATACCAAAACAAATAATTTAAGCATAATGTATTTAATCATAAATAAATTTTAATGTGTCAAAATTATTTAAATAAATATCACATGTATAATAAATATTCTACACATAACAAACCAAAATTAAATAAATTAATCAGCATTAAAATTGTATTTTTAATTCAGTATTAATATTAGCCAAAATTAAAAATCAAATTTTGAATATATATAATAATAATAAACCTTGTATACAAAATGACACAAATTCGTTGTAGCCTAGTGGTCTAGAAGCTTGGCTCTCAACCAGGAGGCTCGAGTTTGATTCACGTGAACAACAAATTTTTTTCCCTGACTTCGTCTTCAACCTCCAATTGGATCAGAACGACCAGGTTTTAACCCGATCATATCCCGCAATTTTGAAGACGAAAATCACCATTCTTTTTATTAAAATTCTAAGAATTGAATTTTTCAATGATTCATAGTCTCAGTTTGAATCAAAAATATCATTTTAAATAAAAAGATAATTAATACATTCCAATGAACGCAAACAAGAAATTGGAATGATGTTCTTCATGGTTTGTTAACGTTTTAATTTACAAAATAATTGGAATATCAATAATGAAATCATTTATAATTGTTATATGCATCAAAACCATGTCTTTCAAAAAACTCAATTTCAAGGTGCTCGGTGAAATATAGCAAAATAGAGATCATTTTAAACTGATCAAGATATAGGTAATATGGATTCTAATATTAAATATAAGCATAAATTAATCGACCTAAATGTTGAATAAACAAACTAAAAGGATCGAAAATAAGTAAAGTAAGAATCTTATCTTCAACCATTGAATTGTTCTTCAAGCTCCAAAACTGAAGTGTTTTCTGTGTTTAGAACTTCTAAGTTTTCAACAACACTCAAATTGAATAATATATTGCGTTGAAATTATGTGTTAAACTTAGGTATCATAAAACATTATTTATAACTATGTTTCTCATCAAAATATTAACATCCGTTACCAACCTCAATCATAATAGATAAACTCTTTAATAACAAAAATGTATAGAACACTAAATGTTCGTTAAAGAAAAACATAAATAAAAATTGAAAATGAAAAACAAATTGGTTACAAAATTGCGTAAGATCACTCCTTCAGCTTGCTTCTTTAGAAAGAGGTGATACCCTTTTCTTATTATTCCTCTTATTTCTTTACAAGGTGTTCCACTTTATCATTTTGAAAATACATCGGTCTTATTATCATCAAGTACATATACTTTACTGTCCTTTTTCTTTTTCTTTTTTCGGCTAGAAACACTATCAAAACTTGTAACATTTTCATCTTGAATATTGAACGTAAATTAACTTTATAATCCTTAGTTTATAGATAAATTAATAAACTAGTATTTCAATTGAGTTGATCACATGATTTTATTGACTCTTAAATATAACATTGTTTAAAATAATGTAAAATCTACTAAAACTTTCACTGAACTATAGATATAAAAAGTAGCCCTTAATCATGTTCTGGTCTCAAGCTTGTGCATTTGGGACACTAATCATACATCTTGTTTATTCAACAGGAGAGAGAGAGAGAGTTCATGCCCATATTGTGATGGATCTCTGACTCTCATGAGATAAAAGCAGATAAGCTTTAGACACACTAAAAACACAAAACTTCCATCTTAATAAATAATATTAATAATAATAACTCACACTTGAAGTTTAGACCAACGTTATTGAAAACTCGTTGCAAGTAATGAATAGTACCTTTATCGTGACGCCAATAATATTTTCAACTACATAATTCCAAGACAAACTTGGTTTCACTCCAATAAATGTTTACCAATTAGCTAGCATGATCATAAAACCATTGGAATGTATAAAATTAATTAATTTGTACCTATAATCCATATTCATAATTAGATGCTTTGGGGACAAGTGGCACTTGAAGCTTGATTTCAACGTGTCCAGTAGCAATATGATACTCTGCATTTACAAGATAAATGAAATCGCTTTCTATCCTGTTGGGAGAGAGAAAAAAAAATAAGTACATGAGTCATTGATTGTGAGCTATCGACCCCTTTAATATGTGATAAATAGGTGAAAGTATTATATTTATTATAAAAATAATATTTTTATATTTATATTTGTGAAAATTTAATAACATTGTTATAAAAAAAATTATTTTTTTATTTTTAAATATATTAAATAATTTTTTTTTAATTTGAATAAAATGCGATCAAAAGAATAAAAATAATAAATAAATAAAATAAAAAAATAATCATTTATTCTTATCCATATTTTTTTATAATAATAAAATTAAATTATCACAAAAAATAAACATATTATCTTAATATTATTTTTAAAATAAGTATAAAACCACCTTCACTTATATTTTAGACTAATAATAATTTAAAAAAAATCCGATAAAGGATGAGAAAAAATCTAATTAATAAAAAGTATGCTACAATAATAATAATAATGAATTACAATTATGTTTATTGCTCATCTTCAAGAAGACTACTTTTTTTTTTGTTAATTAAGCCAAGACTTTACTTGATATACAATATTGATCGCTTATTAAATTCCTTGTATTTACCATTCAATCTTTTAAGAGAAAATAAGTTAGCTTGAAGCTTTGAACTATATATTGAGCTACAAAGATTAGTTTGACTTCTAAATCCATTAACTACTCTCTTTCGATAACTTAAATACACACACTAAAAACCCATTTGAGACTTCTCAATGTAATATATTTTTCTTGCTAAATGAGTAAAGAAGAAAATATTTTTCATTTTACATGTTCTTTCAAGCTAATTAAGGCTAATAGAACAACAAAGGAAACCATTCAATATTGTCATAATCTAACAAGGTAAAGATAAACATGTACTCAAACTCAGTTTTATAAAAGAAGCATTCAACATTTATAGACATAAATTTGATAAGCTATGTACCACTCAAATTACGTAAATTGGGCATATCATTGATACAAAAGTACATAACTCGCAGGCCCATAGCAATATGAAAAGGCAAACAAGCGTAAGAAGATGGAAAAGCATATTAAGTACATAAATAAAAATTACTAAGAAAATTACATTAAAAGAAGTCTATGACCAAAATTAAAATGAAGGGAAAAAAAAGAAAGAAAAAAAGTGACTAATTAAAAAAAGATGAAGAATTACACCCTTTGACTTGATTGGTATTGGCTTGATACTGTTGTTCCCGTTCTCTCTCTCTGTCGAACCCATATAACTCAGCAAAGCACTGCCATCACATGAGGTCCTTCGAGTTGAATCCATGTAACCATGAAATCAGTTAGAAACGAGTCGACTTGTTTCAACTCAGCTCAGCTTGTAGAAACAGCGAGTTGCCAAGCGGAGGTAGCAATGAGAGGCCTAGTGTGCCACCCAAGCATGAGACTTCCGTTGTTCTCCTCCACTTTATACCCATCACCACCCGCCGAGTAAGCTAATAACATACTGGCCTGTTTGTAGGCGTTAGACCCCAAGTGAACAGGATCAAATCCGGCCGAGCTCATCCGATTCCGCCACTGAGTCAGCCTCTCATGTCTCTCCACTCGGTCCGCTCCTTCACAAGCGACCACGTTGCATATCTGTTTCCCCAAATACACTTCAGACATAACAAAATCCTGACTCGGAGCCGCTAAGCCATTTGAAGAAGACGAACCTTCCAACGAGTCAAACAAACTCGAGTAGTAATGCAAAGCCTCCGTGAACCGGTCCACGAAAACCGGTCCATTATGGTTCGCTTCTTGCTCAACAATGGTTACAATCTTAGGCTTCATAGCTGTAATGGAAGACAATACCTTTTCTACAGCGCCAGGTCGGGCCAAAAGTCGGTGAAGCTCGAATATAGAGTTCACAGCAACGGTCTCAACTTCCGCTGGTCGAATCTCAAGCATGGCGGGTTCCAGATCAGCTAAACTACTAGCTACAAATCCACGAAACTCGAACTCAATCCCGATAGTTTCAGCCAACTGAGCAAGTTTCCAACCCACTTGTTGAAGAGCATCAGTGTTGTCTGATTGAGGCGGCCCAATTCCGGTTAATCTAAAAGCCGGAGGTCCACCGGGTCTTAAAGCTAGAGCTTGCATCAGAGCCGGCCATTGCATACCTTGTTTGAGACCAAAATCGATAACATGGACTCTGCTTGCAGTTTCAAAAGCTTCGAGAATGGCTTGATTGGCTGTAAAATGAGCGAATTTGAGATATGGGCAAGTCTCATAAAAGTGCATCTGAAGAATATCAGTGTAAGACGAATCGAGAGACTCTTGTGGGTAAATTCTGTAAATTCGACGAGCCAGGGCGTCGGCAAAGTAGCTAGCGACTTTTCTCATAGCACCAGCCTGAGAAGCAGCTAGCAAACTTATGTGTTTGACCAGTACATCAGCGAGCTTGATATTGTCCTGTTGAATAGCTTCAGCACAAGCCATTAGAGTATGAACTAGACGAACCCCAGTTTCTTGTGAATCAACTACGACAACCGGTCGGATCGGTTCCAAAACAGACCCTCCTGGAGTTGGTGGATCTTCAATCGTGGAAGAAGATGTCATCAATGGAGGGGAAGAAGACGACCCAATTAAGGTTTTCAAACGCTTATTGCTATTTTCACTTTCTGATCGAGACTGGCTAGGTGGGTAAGCAGCAACTCCAGGGATCGCTCTCAGATCGTACTCGGAATCATCGTTGAAAACCCGAGATTGGTTTCCAATCTGTTGGTGTTGGGAATTAGAGAAATGGACGGAGCTTACAGTGGAAGATTCTGCCGGAGTGAGAAGTGAATCGTCCATTGCCCGATTTTGAAGCACAGAATCAAGATTTGTAGGTGGGTTGTGAAGCTCAGAGAGCATACTTTGAACCCAACCAGAGAGATCAGATGGGTTATAGTGAATAGTATCAGAGAGCTGAGAAATTCCATCTTCTTGAGCCGAGCCCATAACCATCTCGAGCTGTTCAAGTTTCTGAGCCACATCGGCCATGTCCGATGACCTAACCTTGTAACCTAAAACGGCGAGCAACTCATCCATACCTCCAGTGTCTGCTTCGTCCCAAATCGCCGTTTTGCAATTTGACAAAGTCTTGCATCGACTCTCAAGAATAGCGCCTCTAGACCCAACACCTCCACCGCCATAGCCATTAACACCACTACAACCAGTGGCTGAACTAGCACCAAGACCACCACAACTTTCTGTATGCTCCCTCTTCATTTTCTTTCTTTCTTTCTCTTTTTGTATGGTTGATGGACAAAAGCACTGAAACAAAGAAACCACTAGAAAATTTCCATGGTGGTCAAATGAGGTTTTTACTCATCTGTTTGGCTTCTTGTATTCCTGAATCTGATTTTTTCCTTTCTCTCTTTTTTTCCTTTCTCTCTTCTTTTCCTTTCTCTCTTCTTTCGCTTATTACATTGAAAGGGTACGATTAGAGAGAGAGAGCTGAGAATGGGGTTTTTTAGGGTGAGAGGTCCAATGAAGGAACAGGAGAGACTGAGTGATAGAAGAGATAAGGAACAAATGGGGACCACAATTTATTAAATTATGGGGTATTAATTTTGGTAGCCATACATACTATTGTAATAATAATTGGAATATTTTATTAATAATAATAATATATAATTAATATTAAAAATAAAATTAATATTTTATATTTTATATTTTTTTATAACAATAATAAAATTATCGTACAAACGTCGTTACCCTTAATTTCCTCTACCCTTCCTCAAATATTTAAGAATTTTTATTTTTATAGTTAAGTTATTTTTGTACTCAATTTTTAATATCATAAAAATATAAATATTTTTTCTATCCTCCTTTAACAGTAACAAAATTTTATCACTCAAAATATACTGTTTACTTTTTAACCAAAGAATTTTTATTTTAAAAAAAAATAAATAGAGTTGAAAAAATACTTTTTTATTAAAAGGTTAATTTTAACACTTTTTATTAAAAATTATAAAAAATAAAAATAATTAAATTTATACCTGTAAAAAATAAATAGTATAAATAAATAATAAAAATTATAATATTTTAATAATTTTATTAATTTTATTAAAATTTAGTATAAATATTTTTTAATAACTAACTAATAATGATAACGATAAAAATATTTTTAATGAATAATTAGTTAAAAATAATTGTATTATTAATAATATAAAAAAATATTTTGAAAATTAATAATTTTTATTTTTTTTATTTTAATTAATTATCAAAAATATTATTTATAAAAATATCAAAAGTTTATTTTAGGTAAAAATATTAATTATTATTTAAAAGATAAAAAAAGTATCCATTTTATATTATGATATTAAAAAATTAATAATATAAAATATTTAAAATAACAATATATCGCACTCCATAATTGGCATCTAAGAATATTTTTTTCTCAATATACTTTAGTATTTGTAATTTAAACTTTCAACATTTTACCTAAAATTTGTTACCATACAAAAACGGATGTTAATCTATCTATTCCTTTTATATATTATATTATTTTCTTATAAGATTTTATATGTTATATTATTAAAAAATTTATTCTAATATCTAAATTTAAATAACAGTATATTTTATAATTATTTTAAATAATATTTTATATTTTTAATTAAAGTATATCACGTAGATCTATATAGCAAATTTTACAACAAAAATTTAAGAAATAAAAAATTAATATTACAATTATGGTTATTAGGATTGTCGTTTCAATCTCCAACTACATTATCCAAAACATTGCATTTTTCGTTGGCATTAAGGTTGATAATTAGTAAACATTTTATGATTTTTGGGCTTGATTTACAACTAAAGACCCAAATTTGATCATTTTTATTATGTGAATAATAATTAAATTAATTTCACTAATTTTACTTATTAACAATTCAGTTTATGTATAGACTCGTTTTTGGTACCTTTTATATTAAATTTTCACAATATTTTTGTAAAAATTACCAAATAGGGGTCATGTGATATATTTTGACAAAAAATGGTTCAAAAAAATAAAATAGGATATTAATACTTGAATTAAAATACTAAAATAAAGTTTTTTTTAATTTCATAAGATATAAAGAATAATAATGCATTAACATAGATACCTTTAAGACACTGTATCCTTCAATGTATACAAATGAAGTTAAATACATTTTCGAAATCTAATTTATGATTAAAAGTAATATTATGGTTATATAAATTTGTACTCATATTTATAATCATATTAATTATAATGTGATATTTGATTAAATAATTTAGAAAATTATAAAAAAAACATCGTATCACAACAAAAATAGTACTATAATAACATAAATGAGTTTAATTAGACAACGTTTGATACGAAATGAGTCTAAATGATTTTGATTCAATTTAAATTGCGTATAATTGAATGACATTTAATTTAAAATGATATCATTATTTTTTTAATAGTAAAAAATATAAATAAAAGATATTATTTTTATAGTTATAAGTCTTAAAAACGAAATTAAATCTTAAACATCATGTCACGATATTTTAATTTGTGTTTTTTAATCTAATAACATAAAAAAAATAAAACATAGATATAGATTCAATAAACAATAACACAAATTTTTATCATTCATAACAGTGAAGCATTTATGAATATAATAATTAAATTAATTATATTTACTCGTATTATTTAAGTTATTAAATATATAAATTAATATTTATTGATTATCTCTTTTTTATATAAATATTACTTTTGATAGGATTAGCTATTCTTTATTAATTAAACTAATCAATTATCACTTATGGGAGAGATCGATAATTAATTTGATTAATTAAATTAATTTTTTTTAAGATTGAAAATGAACAATTTAAATGCTACATTTGGTGAGGTTAGGCATTTAAAACTTTATTTAAGGTGTCTAAATTAAACCTAATAATTTAATTATCTAAGTACTAACTTTCAAGTTTTTAAATCATTACTGAAAATATGTTGTCAATACATTTCCGAATAATAGTTCTTATGAAAATTTTTGAAATAAAGTTTTACTCTAACTACCGTATGATCGTGCTATCAAATAAAATAGCACTATATTAAATCAGACTAGATAATTAAATCTTAAAATCTAATTTTTAGATTTAAATTTGTAATGAAAAATAATATATTTCTCTCTAACATCATTAATATAAAATTTTGAATAAAAAATCAATTTATTTTATAAAAATGTTATATGTATTTAATATTTCACAAGCATAACACCTTTATCTTTATATCATATTTACAAATAGTAATTGATGTTAAATTTAATTACATACAAATTAAATAACATATAAAACATAAAACATAAAAATAAAACTATAAAAAATTTATTGTAAAATTGTATTTCAAAAGAATTTTTACAGAATCTTGAAGCTAATTCTATTTCTATTAAGCCTCCAAACGGATTTACATTTCTATTTATATAATCAAAAATTAAAAATCTACAAAAACATAGCTTGTTCTTTTCAAAAAGAGAAGAACGTTAAAACTAAAAAAAATAAAGAAAACTTTATAGAGAGATAAAGTTAAAGAGAAGATGGGTTTTTAGGATGATTTTTACAATGAAAAATAGGGTCATTTTATATATACGAAGAAAAGATAAAAAAAAGTAAAAATATCTCAAAAATTGATTTTAGATGCGTTTGAATAGGTTGGTACGCATTTAGAGTGTAAGATTTGCGACAAACAGAATTGACACTCGTGGGATATGTGTGCGCAAATGGTGGCGTGCGTAAGACTCAACATAGGCGTGTGCTAGTACGCATGGGACTTAGAGTAGGCATGTGCTTACTACATATGAGACTCGATATTTTTGATATTTTTTTACCATTTTAACCTATTTTGTTCGTTTTTTTTGTTTTTATCAATATATTTGTGATGTATTGTCTCTTGTAATTTTTTTTTTAAGTTTTTAAGTTATTTTTTAACGAAAATACCTAAAAAGTACTCATAATTTTGAAAAGATAAATTTATATAAAAATATGATAAAATTATACAAATATAAATATATTTAATTAATTAAAATACATTAAATCATTATAATTTTAATATTTGTTAAACACTAATTAATATTTTATCGATATATTTATACTATTAGTAAATATTTTATCAATATATTTTCAACATTCATATTTTATCAATTTATTATAAATAATGTAAATTAATATAAAAAAAATAAAAATAGGAATAATGTACATTTTGTTTATTAGCATGGCCGTGCTGCCACGGCTCTTCGATGCTTTTAAGCAAGGATTCGATATTTTAGGGATGATTGGGTTGATGTCTAGTAAGTCGACATTTAGTTACTATTATAAAAATTTCATTCGTTTTTCATTTTCTTTTTTCTTTTATATGAAAGTACGCAACATTTTTGAAAAGTTGGTTATATTCTCGTAAAAGGCATGCTGTACGGATTACATGGGTTAATTTATCCCTTATAAAAGTAGAATAAACTATTTGATTAATATAATGTCTAAAATTACATTATATATATAAAGTCTAAATCTTAAAATAGATATCGATTATGATAATTTCACATAAATTATAAAGAAAATATTAAACAACCAATTTCATAAGAATCAAAATTATTTGTTTTATTTAATTTTATTATTACTTATTAATTTAAAAATGTGAATTTATAAAAAAAAATATTTATACTAAAATTGGTTATAATTATTATATTATCATTTGAAAATAATTTTGTAAAGTATTATTACATTTATTAATTATAAATTTATAAAATAAAATAAAAAATAAATTAAAATTAGTGTGTTATGTGTCAAAATTTTTTAAATAAATAATTTTATTATTTTGAAAATTATTTTATCAGATATCAAACGAAAATTAATATTTGAGAAATTTATTTTTTTAATAACATTGTTGTATGGCAATCGCTCAATGCCAACCGTATGATTCAGAATCGATTGTCCGATCCATCAATGAAAGGGGCTTTTGAGACTATTAATCTTCCCACTCAGAATGATAAGTGGGTCCAGATAGAATACCCTGCTTTATGTACTAAGTATCTAGCTAATTTCCCTATCACATTTTGTTGGCGCGTCTATACACGCTCGTTTGGGTATGCTATTACCTATTAAAATATTGAAAGATGGAGGGTAGAAATTACACAAATTATGAATTTAGTATAGTTTTATTTTTTATATATTTAATTTTAAAAAATAATTAATTAAAAATAAATAATTTTATTGTAATAATTTTTTATTATAATGTGATAAAACATAAATTATTAATAAGAAATAAGGTAAAATTTAATATGAAATTATTTTAAAAAATTAATATTAATTATATTTTAATAAAAAATTATTTAAATATGTATTTTTATTTTTTAAAAATATAATATTAAACATAAAAATTTGTGAAAAAATTTGAAATCAATTATCTTTTTATTATTATTAAATGATTGAATATTAAAATAAAGTAATGATAATGATCAAATATTAAAACATAAAAATTTATGAAAAAAATTCACATTAATTATAATTTTATCATTATTAAATGATCGTGCTTTAATCAATTTAATATTCTATTATTTAATTGATTTTATTTTTAATTTTTAATAAAAAAATATATTTATTTTTTTCTAATACGTTAAAAGTAAAATTTTTTATATGAAAATATTTATGTTATGCAATTAAACTCATTTTAATAATATTTTATTTACAACTTGAGGTAATAATATTTTAATAAAACATAATTAAAATAATATTATTTATTTTAATTTATTTACTTTTAAAAAATTGAATAACTAGAAAATATATCTAAGAGACTAAATACACACTAACACTTAGTATGAATGATTTGAATGATACTTTTCTTTATGATGTTTTTAGATATATTTGATAATTATTTTGACTCATTATTTTTAATATTTTAACTAGATATATTTGAAATTGGTTTTTATTTTTTCATTTTTATAAAATTAATGTCAAAAAGGTGATTTATAAATTTTTAAAAATAATATTTTTAATTAAATTTATAAATTTTATTAAATTTTTTTAAAGAGTAAACAAAGTTTTAAATTTTTTCATAATTATTAAAAACAATAAATTTGTATATAATAACTAAATTTTTTATTAATTTTTAAGTTTTTTTTAAATAAAATAAAATAAAAAATTATTATCAAACAACACTTAGATAATTTTTTTTAATTTTTTAAATCAATAAGTAAAAATTACTATAAATACATTAATAATTATTTTTATAATAAAAATTATAAATCATAAAATCAATTATTTAATCTAAAATTATAAAATAAATTATAATAATTATTAAATATTATCCTAATATTCAAGAAACTATGTTGTAATTTATTGTTTAGGATTCTTAATTTTTTCAATTGTTTTTTTAATATTTAACTTTTTTAAGATAAATGATATTTAGTATTTCTTTAAAAATAACTATCTCAGGTACCCAGATCCCACAATAATATATTTTTTTTCAAACGATCAGTTTTTAATTGAATATAACTTAATTAATTTAAAAAAAAATAATGAAAAAATTTAAACTTCGCTTATAAGAAGAACATCCACATAGTCATCTCAACTGGAGGGGCATGGGAACCACAACTATTACAACTTTTTTAACGAAAGGACATATTATTTGACATGTCGGGCATAATTAAAATTAAAAAATACACCAAAATATTTAAGAATATCATGATATTCTTATCATTTATATCTTTAATTATTTTTTTTAAAAAATTATATATTTTAATTATCATATTTTTATAAATTTAAACATTTTAATTTTTTTTTATATTTTTGAATCATAATTTTGTAGAAAAAACTTAAGTGATTGAATTTAATCTTACAATTACAAATGTAATATTTTAAAAAATTAAAAAATATATAAATTATTAAAGTAATTTAATAAAATTTATTTAAAATAAATAAAATATTTTTAAATATAATAATAAAATAATTAAAATATATTAAATTAATATAAAATAAATAATGTATCTAATTTATAAAAATAAAAACTAATCAAAATGTATAAGTTCGGTAACGCATTCGCTAACGAGCACTAATAGTCAAAAATGTGGTTAACAATTAATTAAAATCGGATAGGAATGTTTACATTTTGGCATTACAATTGAATATTTTCTACTCTATAAATAAATGTTATAAGAAAATAAGAATTTATACTTTTTTAGGGAAAAAAAAAGCAATTTACAAAATTTATAAACAAATGTTAGAGAATATATTTCTGGAGTTCTAGATTTTAAAATATGTATGTTAAAATTCATTAAAAAAATAGAAAAAAAGCACTAAATCTATAACTAATTGGAACGTTACAAAATAAAATATATAAAAAAATTTGATGGTCTGCTCTTTACTTTACCTTTTTCTTTCACAACAAAATACAGTTACTAGTCATATTCTATTTTTTAAAATAGAGGAAAAGAAATTTGCCCTTTACTCTTAAGCAATAAAAGCTTATATTTTAGTTTAAGTATTCTTGCTTTACTGCTCTTCTTTGTTTGACATTTTTTTTTCTCTTTTCAATCTTTGTTTCATTTTGAAGGATGTAAATTATGAAGTACTTATGTTAGAATTTGAAATTTAGAGAGATAGTCTCAATTAGTATTATTTAAAAAAAAATATTTCATTTTTAATTAAAATTATGTCTTGGGATGATTTACTACTAAAACTTTTTTTTTTTGGGTAAACTTATTATTAAAAAAATCTAATTTTATTTCAGTTTGTAGCAATAAAAAATCTAATTTTATTTCAGTTTGATATTCAGTTAGTTTAGACATCCAAACTAAGAACATTTTTAAAAGGGTTAATCCTATGTTAGTCACGTGACCACAATTAAGGGTATTTTAGTAATTTTTTGTATTTAATGTAAAAAAAACATAAACCAATTCATCTTTTCTGAGCTTAATTAAACTAGCCACCAAGCCTCTCGACTCCGACCAGTGTTCTTCTAGATAAAAACATGTTCTTCTAAAAATAATGTTAGTTTGGATGTCTAACTAACATAATATACAATTGAAATAAAATTAGATACTTTTAGTAATAAGTTGACAAACAAATGTTTTAATTGATATCAATTTTTATCAACATCGATGATTGATTTTACCTATTTTTGTTGTAAACTTGAGGACAGAGAATATGTCGTTAAAATCTCAAACCATTATTAAGTGCGGTGGTTTTTGGTTTTTTAATGTTTAAATAAGTCTGAATTGTTAACAATAAAGAATAAGAATACTATCTATTTTTATGATCTAGAGAGATTAAGGAAGATTTAAGGAGGGAGATATTTTTACCTATAATATTAGTTAGATATCAAAAGGTCCTTTTTTGATGTATTAGATCTCATATGTACGCTTGAATTCATCAAGTCATCTAAGCATTTGGTGTTTATACTCATAAAATCTATGTAACATTTGGTGCATTATTTCATTCTATCATGAGTGTCGTTTCACTTTGTTCATTTCTGGTGGTGTTCTTTAATAGCTAGGTTTGAGACCCAAGGTCCCCAACATACACAAACCTTAGTTTATGTGAGATTGGGTGCTAGAATTGTAGCAATTTCTAGACCTAAAAGTTGTTATTGCCTATTTGTAGTCAATTAGAGCCTATTTCCAAGATCTATTGTCCTAGAATATAGATAACTTGTCAAGCTGCTCGTTGCATTTATTTTAGTATGGATTGTATAGTCGATACTTATGATGCATCATATCTATAACCAAAGGTGCCAACTTCTATAAGTGGTGATGAACCCTTGTCCCAAGGATGTATAGCGCAACTGTAGTGTAGCTTTGGTCTCTGTTCTTTTAAATATATAAACTTGAGGATACTAGTAATGCTACCTATAAGGTGGCGGTCTGTCATGTCCGTTGCTTCCTAAACTATTTCGACTAAGTGTGGAACTAACACAACTTTTGGTATAAATTAGGACTTTGTAGAGATTGTTAGGTCTGGGAGTCTATGCTCTATTCAACCTTTTTTGTATCTTTGGTAGTTGGACTGTTAATCCATCAATGGTAGGATGGAGAACTGTTGGTACATCTATAAACTAGCCTAGATAGAATGACATTGTATATGGACTTTAAGTAGCTCATGCAAGTTAGTTTGGGTGGGCCCTAAGTAATCCAAGATGGATGGACGGAAAGGAAGGGTCTTGGCTTCTGTGATTGAACGGCTCTGGACTATATGGAAGGATTCTCTCTAGTTTCCCTATTGGCTTGGATCCCATTAGCATGGGTTGTGTCTCCGATTCGAACCTTTCTAATTGTGGTTCAGATCACGTGCACTTTGGAAATTGGAAAATGTTGCAGGGATGCTTTCTAGTTCGAGGGCTTGTGGCCCTAGCAAACATTTGCACAACTTGTTAAACTTTGGGTGGGACTTCATTATCCCTTGTAGAAGTTTGGCTATTGAAACCAAAAGGCTAATTTAGCTTTGAAAGACATAAGTCCGACCTCTCAAAGACTGTGTAGTCTTAGGTGATAGAAGGTTGGCCTTTTAGAGACTATGTAGAGTATCAACTTCTTTTTGGAGAAGTTTACTAGACTTTGAAGGTCCTTTTCTCAGAGATCGTACAACTCAAGGATGTGAGAAACACCACAAATATCTTTTTTTAATCTAGTTTTCATTTACTTAGCAAAATACAATCGTATCTAACAGATGGTGTCAAATATTGATGTCGATTTTCGTCAACATCGATGATTGGATGCACATCTTCCTTACTATGGAATTAAGAACAAAGAACACACTGTTAAAACCTCAGATCATCACAGGGTGTGGTGGCTTTTGGCCCTCAAATGCATAAATAAGTACAAATAGTTAACAATAAAACAGAAGACTAGTGTCTTTCCTTATGATTTAAAGAGATTTAGGAAGAAATTAGATAGATTTAGTGATGAATTGTTTATCTGTAATGTTTGTCAAACATTAGGTGATCCTATTTTTGATGTATTAGATCTTCTATGTGAAGTAGTCCTACTTGATAATGACTCTCACCCATTATGATATACATATATTAATGTCAGAATTTATCTCACTGTAATTGTCTCTTTGTTGATTAATAAGGAAATAATTATTGGATACTATATTGTTTTATATTTATCTAATATTGATATTCATTTACCGACTCAATATTTACTGGACTAATCTTTGAGTTATCTATTGACTAAGGTCTCTCATGTCATGCCATATAACATGAGTTAGATTATACCCAATAAGTTATAAATCAACACAAAATTGATAGTTTAAATACAAAATAAAATATTTGCTAAAAAAACACATTTATTTTTTTCTTTTACTTTCTATACAACCACTTCTATCTCATTTTCATATTCAACACATTTCTTTAGTCTCCGGTCCTTACCTCTCCAACAAATATTTCTCTCCGAAGGAAAGATCCTTTACTTTAAAAGAGCTCACTTTTTAAGATGCCATTTTTAGTAATTTTTTCTTCATTTTATTTTGATTTAATTACTTTATAGACTTCATGGTGTGTTGCACACCATTTAGGTGTTGTGTCCCATTCAAGTGTTGGGTCAGGTATGTCATCTTTGTGCGATGGTAGCATGATAGCTTTTTGGTGTATCGAGGTACATAAAAATTCAAAATTGGTTCTAATGAGTTACACTTAGAAATATAAAGCGGGTTATATCATCTCATCTCATCTCATATTTTATTAGTATCCTTAATGAGCTCATGATTCGGTCATGTCTCATCCCATTGAAATATCATCACTTCACATCCTATTTAGATTGTAACCTTAATATGCCTCATTTTAAACATAAATTCTTTTTTTCTTTATTTAACTTTCACATTATGAATTATTAGAATCATGTTTTATATTTTTTATTGTTTTTATATTTAGCTTATCTCATTTATATCTATTTAGGATAAATAAGATATCTTAAATAATATCGACTTATTACTATATCATCTTATCAAAAATTATATAGGACAAGATTGGATGAGTTTATAACATTAATAGGATTTACCTTGGATTAATAAGATATCACATTTTAATTTACACCTTAATGAGTGCTTAAAAAGTATTAAAATTATCATATTTAATACATTTTAATTGATTAAATAGATTTATATTTATACGATTTTATCATATTTTTATATAAATTTATCTTTTCAGAATTATATGTATTTTTATTGTTTTTTAGATATTTTCATTCAAAAATAATTTAAAGACTCGAAGAAAAATACTAAAGGTAATACATCATAAATATGTTGAGAAAAATGAATAAAAGTAAAAAAAAACATGAAAAAATAGACGCTCGCGCACAGCCAACACATGTCTACGTGCACTAGCACCCGTCTACTACAAATCCTTTACGCTTTAGCGCCCATCTACCGCAAATCCTATGTAGGCCTGTCCCACTGCAAATCTCGCCCCACATTCGTTTCAGCCTATCAAAACGCGTCTAAAACCAACTTTAGAGATATTTTCTCACTTTTTTAACATTTTCCTCACCTATAAAAGGACTATCCCTCCAATCTCAAAACACAATTTCTCAGTTCTCTCTTTCTAGAAAGCTTTTTTAGTTTTAAAGTTCTCTTTTTAAAAAGAACTTGTTATGTTTTTGTAAATTTTTAGTTTTTAATTCAATAAACGAAAATGAAAATCTGTTTGGAGGTTTTTCAGAAACAGAATTAGCATCAAAAGTCTGTGAGGATTCTTTTGAGATTTAATTTTAAAATGAATTATTTACATTTATTTTTATGTTTTATTCTTATATGTTATATTTAATTTGTTTATAGTTAAATTTAACATGATTTGTTGTTTGTAAATATGATATAATAATAACGTTGGTATGCTTACGAAATGTTAAATAGGTAAAATATTTATATAAAATAAATTACTTTTATTTTTATTCAAGATTTTACATTAAGGATATTAGAGAGAAATATATTATTGTTCGTTACAAACTTAAATCTGAAAATTAGATTTTAAGGTTTAATTATCTAGTCTGATTTAGAGTAGTGTTATTTTATTTGTTGGTACAATCACCCGGTAGTTAGAATGAAGCTCTATATTAAAAATTTTTATAAGATCTATTATTCGAAAATACATTGACAATATATTTTCAATAATGGTTTTAAAATCTGAAAGTTAGTGCTAGGATAATTAAATTCTTAGATTTAATTTGGACACATTGAATAAAATTTAAAATGTCTAGCCACACCAAATATGACATTTAAATGGTTCATTTTTAATCTCTTAAAAAAAGAATTAATTTAAATAACTAAATTAATTATCGACTCCATCCATAAGTTTTAATTGATTTGTTTAATTAACAAAAAATATTTACAAATATACTTGCGAGAGTTTCACAAATATAAAACCAAAATATCTACAAAATCGATATTGTTAACCCGATGACGATTTTATCTCATCAAATTTTTAACGTCGTTAACGGAGACTTAATTTTTTTCATCACACATCTATATACAACAATACTCAAACATTTAAGAATGGATGTATTTTCTTTTATCTCAAAGCTTCCTCTTTAGATTCAGATTGTTTAGATATATGGTCTTTTTGTTTTTTTTTATGGTTTCAAAAAAGGATTATTTCACTTAATTTTACAAGGTTATTAGATATTAAAATATTATGTTGTATTTTCTTAAATCCATAAGACTTATTAGGTTATCATCTTGAGATTAAGCATATCTTAAGATGTAGTTAGTATCTTTTTGGTTTAATGTTTAGATTGACATTGTTTGCATAATATAAGTTATTTTACGTTTTTAAACGACATAAAAAATTAACTAAAATTAGATTATTATAAATATTTATGATATTTGTACTATAAATATATAAAATTAAAAAAATATATGTATATTAATAATATGTAGATTGGTTCGATAAATATGAGTTTGTAAATTTTAAAACCTTAATCGATCCAACATGTTTTTTTTACATTTTTAAAATCAAAACCAATTTATTTGAATATATAAAACATAAAACTTAGTTTGGTTTGATTCAGAATGATAGATTGATTCACCAATTATTATGTCCTTTTCAAGAAAAAAGAGTTAAACTTTTTTTCTAACCTAAAACTTAAGGACAAATTTCATGTATAATATTTAATAGGTTAAATATAATTATATTTAATTCAAATATATTAAATTGTATTATCATTATTCAATACATTATTTAATGATAACTTGTATAATAAAATCGGATAAAATTGATGATAATTATTTTAATAAAATTTATTTTTAGAATAATATTTAATTTTTTATCTATTAAAATAATTTCATTATAAAATTTTATTTCAATTAATTTTTATATTTTAAAAATAATTTTAAAACTATTTTTAACTTAGATAAAAGAAAAAATCCAAATAAATAATTTTAGGAACAAAATTTCAAATAAATTACATAAATTTTTTAACATGATTGAGATTCACACTTATTATACTAAATTTTTATATAAAATTATATAATTAAAATATTTAATATTATAAAATAAAAAATATATTTATTATAAATTATAAATAATTAGATATAATATTAATAATTATAATTATATAATAGTAGATAAGATATAATTGCAAATGGACCAATAACAGTAAACTTAGTCTCTCAAGCAACACATGGCTAAGGCAGCTGAGAAAACCTACAACACGCGATAAATTTTGCGACTTTGTTACTACAATACTCACGGTAATAAGGTTCACAAGAAGTTGATCCATTCAGACGTCAACATCGGCTTTTGGACCATCAAACAGACTGTGTGGCCCAGTGCAATGGGAATTGTATTTTTTAAAAAAATAATAATAATGTTAGAATAATTTAAAGTCTATGTTTATAATTTAATATTAAGTGTTTATAAAATTAAAAACTTTATTTAAATAATAATAATATCTCTTATAATATGATTATTCAATACAAAATATCAAATATTATTTTTAAGAATAAATAAAAAAGAATTTTTTTAACAATGATGATATAACTGACGGTAGCAATTTAACGATGTTGATAAAGGAACGGTCGCTGTTGTTGCTTTTATCTGCATTTTTATGTGTAAAGTGCGGGGCGTCTCCTTCATACAGCCTAAAAATGACGTTTTTTTTTCTTCCTTTTATTATTATTATTATTATTATTATTATTATTATTATTATTATTATTATTATTATTATTATTTTTAAGCAGTTTATGTTCTCTAAATGATTTTCCAGTTTTTTTTTCTTTATATTTTTGAATTTTTAAATTTGTTTTATAAGTTTTAGGGTACGGGAGATGGAAAAAAGGAGTAGAAGTACTGACAACTCCCACACAAAAAAATGCAAAAGTCCAGTACACGTGATTATGCCACGTTAGTAGATTCTTTTTATTTGTTGAATTATGATGTATTGACAATTGACTTTAATTTATAAATGATTTATTTCAGTCAATTTTTTAAGTGACTCGTCTGAATTTATTTTGTTATTAAAAATATCAAATTTTTTTCATTTTGATTTTTTTTTAAATCAATCAATTCATTTAAGTTATTTTTAAAACAAATTTAATAAATTTAAAAAGGTGAATAAATTATTTTTAATTTTTTAAATTATAATTTCGTAATATAATCATAAAGATTGAAAAAGTAATTATATATCAAAAAAAAAAAAATTACACACACGATTTTTAGACATAAATAATATAAATCACAACCATGATTTAAAAAAAATAATATGTTTATTAATTACTTAACTTTTTTACTGTAAAATTTAAATATATAAGTATAAGCTCAGTCTTATGTTACTCTGTCTAAGATATTACCATAATGTACTTTATTTTACTTACAAATACTTGTTATATTTTCACAATTTATATGACTAATATGAGTAGTTTTCAAACTAATATACTAATTAACTAATCATTAATTAGATACATTGATCGATTAACATACAAACAAGATTAACACAAAAAATGTACTTTATTTTACTTACAAATACTTGTTATATTTTCACAATTTATATGACTAATATGAGTAGTTTTCAAACTAATATACTAATTAACTAATCATTAATTAGATACATTGATTGATTAACATACAAACAAGATTAACACAAAAGAATATAAGTGTATATGTGTTATAAAATTGATTTAATAATAAATAATCATAACTAGATAATTTAAAATATATATCAAATAAATTAGTAAATATTAAAACTTCAATTAAATACAAGTTCAATAAATATGCTCAGATCTATAGTAGCAAAATCATATGAAATCAAAGATTTAAAATCAATGAATAGGCTCGCATCTAAACTAATATAATCACATGAATATATTAGATGAAATAATGAAGCTCAATTTGAATAAAAAAAGCAAAATGATAAGGATATCTAACTTTAAAAACGTCATCTTAAAATTACTTTATCATTATGTGTATGAATGATAAGAAACAAATGATGTATTTGAAGAAAACCTAGATAGAAAAATATCACTTATCTTACATGACAAAATATAATAGGAAGTTTGCAGCACACTAAGATTTAAAAAAAAACATAAAACAAGACAAAATAATCAATTTTTTTGGGGTATCTATCTATCTATCTATAAGGGGATATATCTCTCTCAAAATAAAAGTTACATCAACAAAATAAGAAATGAATCTATTTTAGGTAAGAATTGATGATACATAAAAACTTGATTATAAAATTTTATATTTATAAGAATTTCACAAATGCATGAGTTACTTATAGTAAGCGATCAATATACTCTCAATATCGTCTTTTAAAGATTTACGATGATTTTTTAAAAAATTCTAATTAAGAAAAGAAACAAATCCTAGGTATTTTAAGAATTTGTTTGAAGATGAATAGAATTATAACACCTAAACTATATTATATCTAAAAAAGCATATAAATTAAAGTAATAAAATTAATAATAACTGAAATTAAGGATGATGAATGTATACGAGATTTTAGCTGCACGATCCTTAATGAATAGAACAAATTAAATGATTTAAATATAAGTTAAATTTATTGATTTAATTTTTTAAAAATAAAACTTCCTATAATGATGATAAATTTTCAATAATAATCAATTAATAAAATTTTTTTTGGTCAAGGTTGAAATTAATTAAATGGTAAATTAAATAAATATATGTACTAATTTTTTTAATTAATTAATAGTTTTTTTTTGTTGGATTTGAGATTAAAAACTGATAAACTTAAGGTATATATATTTTTTAATTATAAATAAAAATTTAATCCATCTCTAATTTATAATTAAAATTATATTTTTCATCATTTAAATTAATACAAATCAATAAAATTAAAATAAATTCTTACTCATTATGTACAATTAAACACAGATAATATCTAACGTTTAATTTTAAAATATTTCTTTTAATCATAAATTAAGACTTAATCGAACATAATTTATGAGTAATGATCTAAAAATTATGAATAAGAAATAAATCTAATTTTTTATTTATTTAAATCCCAAAACTATTTTTCCGTTCATCGAATTATAAATGATTTTAGAGCCGGCCACTTTGATTCGTTAATTCAAAAATAAAAATAAAAAATATCATATATCCCATATAAAAAAATAAAAATGAATGGGTATTTCAAAATAAAAAATTGTTCAACCCAAGAAATCAAGAGCAGTAGATTTCTCATATTTTTCAAATTTTTCCCACAATACAAATGCCTTTATATGCAAACTCTATAAAACCTGAAAGCCAAACAACATAATCGATGATCTCTGTTTTTGTAATCCATCTTCAATGTGTCTATGTGCCTCGCACCTAGAACCAAGAACCGACTACCTCACCCAGACCTATCATTGAAACACTCAACGAAGGAAAATCCATTCCACCCCGTCCCGTCCTTGTTGCTTGTCGTTGAAGAAGACCCACTCCTACCCATTTCGCCTCATCTGCTTGCTTCTAGTTAGTTCACTCCATATATTTTCTCTCTAAATAGAATTTATCTTTTTTTTTTTGTTTTAATTTCATTCATTTTCGGTTTCATTTGATTTTTTTTTATTATTATTAAGTTTGCCTTTGGAAAAAAAAAGGAAAAAACCAAAAAGAAGGAATGAAAAAAAATAATAATCATCTAAAATTAAATAATTTTACTTTGTATTTCATTTTGAAGGATTTTTTAATACAAAGATTGAATCAAATTATAACATATGGTTTCAAGTAAAAGGACAAGCAATGGTTATTAATATCTTATACATTCGTGGCAAGACTAAGCTATATTATGATGTATGTTACGAAAAATAGTATGTTGAAAACCAAAAGGACAAGCAATGGTTATTAATATCTATATCTCTAAAAATTATGAGATATTATTTATGCTTATCTACTATTTGTGACATTTGAAGTGTTTTTTTAAAAAACATTCTACGATAAAAGTGATGAATTATAAGTCTTTATTTTGAATTATAATGTTTTTTTATATCAAACAAAATGGGAGAATCCTCTCTATGTATTACAGAGAATTTTAAATTTTTTCAAGAGTTGTACCATCATGATACGATGGTTATAAAAAATCTAGATGATGTCAAATCCCATTGCAAATTTGTTTGAATGATTAAGATTTCACATACTTTTAATTGGATTGGATAAGGACTTTGATTCAATTCGAGAAGAGATTTTGTGTAAAGACTAAGTGCCAAACTTGAATGAGTGTTACTCTTTGGTTCGACGAGAAGTTGTACAAAGTACCACCTTAAAAAGTGATTATGAAACATCTGAGTCTAGTGTCATGATTGCTCTAAATCGATCTATATAGGGTCAACAAGATCGAGCACGACCCAACAATGGTAGACAAAATAATGGTATTGACGATCCTTCCTACATATGCATTCCTTGCAATAAGATTGATCTTACCAAAAGTTATCATTTTAAACTAGTTGGATATTCAAAATGGTGAGATCCCAATTGAGTAAAGAAAAATCAATTAGTATTATCCGTTGTAATAGCTATTCGAATGAGGACAAAAGATGAAGCTATTGAAAAAACCTCAACATTGGTAATATATGTAGACAATGGTGGTAAAATTTTAAATATTTATATACTTATTTTAAATAGTGCATAAATAATTGATTAAGGTACAATAGATAACATCACATATGATTATAGACAAAAAATTTCTCTTAATTCCTTTACCCAAAAATTTGTATCTACTATACCCAATTGGGGAATGTTCTTTAACTCTAATTGATGAATTGATTTTAGATTCTATTTTGGTTTTTTCATCTTTAAATTATAATCTTTTTTGTTAATTTCTCAAATAACTACTAAATTATCTTTTATTGTAATTTTCTTGCTTTATTTTGTGTGTATAAAGACATTAAAACCAGGAAGATGATTGATAGTGGTAATGGACTTGAAATCAAAAAGTATGGAAAGCCTATAAGATTTGGCAATGGATGGTTTTGAAGACCAAAAAAGAGAAGAAACAAGGTTATGGCATTGTTGTTTTCAAAAGTTGATGTTTCAAATTTTTAGTGTAATGTTTACGAACTTTTAAAAAACCATCATGCTTCATTTCTATAATGATTAAATAAAAGTTCACTTTCTTTTATGATTATTCATTATAATGTTTAGGGTCCATCCAAAATCACTATGTTGGGTGGATCACGTTGGTTTGTAACGTTTTTTTTATTATTATACCAAGATGACATGACTTTACTTGGTGAAAGTCAAAAGTGAAGTGAGCTTGATATTCCAAAAGTTTCATAAAAAGGTGAAAACTCAATACAATAGAAGGATTCAAGTTCTTCGTAGTGATAATAGTGGAGAATATCATAATATTGAATTTCAATCCTATTTGGAAGAACAAAAAATAATTCAACAGATAACTTTCCTCAATACACCCTAATAGAATGGGTGGATGAGTGAAGAAATTGACCTTTTTTGGAAATTTTTTGAGCTTTGTTAATCGAAGCCCATATACCATTATCTTATTAGGGAGAAACGCTCACTTCTGTAACATATTTAATCAATTAAGTACCGTCAATTACTATCAATTTTAAAACACTATTCCAAACTTTTAATGATGCAATTGTTGCCCCATTATCTCAAATTTAGCTCCACATGTCTTAGGTTGTGTGGAGTTTGTACACCTACACAAGTATCAATGTACTAAGTTAACTTCTCAAGCATTACAATGTGTTTTTTATATGCTACTCATAAAAAAGGATATCGATATTACCATCATCCACACATCAATTATTTATCACAATGGATGTTTTTTATGAAGATATAATGTACTTTTTAAAGTCTGAATTTTAGGAGTACCAAAAGAAAATTCACGCTCTAGATTATAACGAGAGTGATAATTAAGATGTGGACAACTTCTATATAAGTGGCATAATATTGGATTCTACTCCCATACTAAAAACAATCAACAAATGAGTGAATTAGATTCAAGTGATATGTCATTAGAACAAAGTGGTGAGAAGAACCCAATAACTGAAGAATTGGGTATATTTCCAACTCACCATAGAACCAAGTCTTTGGAAAATATGGATTTACCTCTTATTGACATATCATACTAATCGATTAGTGAAGATATTCCCAAGCCATACAAAAGAAGGTTACCATAGTGTTATACAAGAAATATTATTAAACCTACATACGAACATGAATTTTCTAGTATAGTAAAATATCTTATGAGTCATTATGTGTCTAACCATCGTTTGTCAAAATTAAACATATAATTTATAAATAAATTAGTTGTTGTATCTATTCTTAATTGTGTGTAATAGGCCTTCGTTGATCCTAGGTGAAAAATAGTTATGAATGAGGAGATGAAATCTTTGAAAAAAAATGAAACATAGGAACTAATTGATCCTCTACCAGAGAATAAACGAGTTGAACGTTAGTGGATTTGAACATTGAAGTAGAATGTTGACAACATAGCTGAATATGTTAAGGTAAGATTGATAGCAAAGGGATACACTCAAACCTATGGAATTGATTACACTGAAATATTTGCACCTATAGCCAAAATCAATATGTTTTATGTCCTACTGTTTTTAGCTACAAACTTGCATTCTCCATTACAATAATTTGAGGTTAAGAATACTTTTTTACATGGTGAATTATCCAAAGAAGTATATATGGATCTCCTATGGGGATGCATGATACCAAAAAAGTATAGCTATAAGGTATACAGACTGTAGAAATCATTGTATGGGCTAAAATAATTTCTAAGAGCAAGGTTTAGAAGGTTCAAAAAATCTATGATTACCTTCGACTATCATTAGAGCAACTCATATCATACTATTTTCCTTAAAAAATAGCACGATAAGATCATTGCACTCATTCTTTGTGTGGATGACATGGTGATTATAAGGAATGACCCCAAACAAATGAAGGTCTTTCATAATTACTTGTCCAAAGAGTTTGAAATGAAAGATCTAATCTATTTAAAATATTTTAATAGGATTGAAATATCTTAATCTTAAAGGAACATTTTTATCTCAAATAAAATATGCTTTAGATCTTTTACAAGATATTGATATATCAACATATCAACAAGTTAATACACTAGAAGAAAATGTATAAAATTGTGTGTTGAGTTCAACTAAGTACCAATTAACAAAGGAAAATATCAAATATTTGTAGGGAAATTAATGTAGTTATCTTATACTAGACCAAATCAAGCTTATGATTTGAGTATTGTAAGTTAGTTTATGCATAATCCTGTAGAACAAGATATGAATGTAGTTATTCATATTTTGAGATATTTGAAGTCTAGTCCAGGAAAATGAGTATTATTTATTAAAAACAAAAACTATCAAAAGTATAGAAGCATATACTATGTCAATTGAGTTGGTAATAAGGATGACAAACGATCTATTTTTGGTTACTTTACCTTTGTAGGAGGTAATCTTGTGACAAATAGAAGTAAGAAATAAAATATTGTATCCCGCTTAAGTGCAGAAGCTGAACTAAGAGATTTGATAAACATACTTTTTAAGACCTTATGGCTAAGACTACTCCTACAAGATTTGAATTTTCTATCTGAATAAACTATTTGACATTTTTTAATAATAAGGCAGTGTAACATTGTATATAATCTAGTTTAATATGATTGTATAAAATATATTGAGGTAAATAGATTTTTCATTAAGAAAATTTGGATATAAAGATTGTGAAATTACTTAAGATTTGTTTGTAAGGACTATGAGTATTGGCTATTTTCGTGGATAAAATATTTATCTGTAAATTTGTTTTTAGACCTGCTATCAAGTCTATCAAAAAAATCCAAACAAATGCTAGAATTCTAGATAATTATACTTCATGTATATCTTTGATAACTACGACACATAGGATTACATTTATGCATTTAATAGCACATGTTTATAAATCTAAAATTATTTTTAGTGCTAAAATATGGAATAAGATATGCTAAAAGATATTAGATAAGATATACTCTAAATTATAGTGAAAATCTTTAACATAAAAGATAGGATAAAATCTATTTTTAAAAGATATTAGATAAGATATACTCTAAATTATAGTTGAAATCTTTAGTATAAAAGATATCATAAAATCTATTTTAAAAGAATTCTTTTTAAAATAAGAGTTTTCTTAATTAATGAGTATTACTAATCATATTTGTAATACAAAAGATATTTATCAATTACATAGGATTAAAAGTTTTAATTTTTCCTATAAATAAAACTCATTACTCATTGTTTCAATCAACCATACAAGATCATTATTTTAATCTTCTTAATTTCTCTCTCTTATTTTACAAATATAAGATCATAATTCTTTAGGTTTCTTTATTTAGTTAATCTATCAAATATTGATGGTTATGTTTGATTGATTAATAAGCCGAACTATTTTATGATATTTTGATAATACACTTTTATGGCTTCTTCTTTATTTTTGTTCTTAAATAGTTAGATCAAATAATTATTTTTGTTATATCATAGTTATTTGATTTGATTATTAATCTCTAAAGAAGCTATTTTTATTGAACTTGTGCTTGATCCTTTTGCTCTAAGATTTCCTAGTTGATTTGATTTAAGTGACATATGTTTTGAATCATTTAGTTAGAATTATTCATTATTAAATCCGTTCTAGAACACACACGGACACTTGTGTTTTTTGTGCAAACTATTTTATAGATAATTCGGGAACGTATCTGATTGGTGAGAAGCTTATTGAAACGTTGGTTTGGAAATTGTTCACGCTAATATTGAAAACTGTGAAAATAGAGTAGGGGTTCATAAGTAAAGTACATTAGGGCAGTATCCTAGGAAAGGTAGCATAAAACCGAGTTTGTGCTTGACCATTTGATTTTCATAGTGAAAAGTTAAGTGGTCCAGTGGACCGGTGGTTTTCCTCTTAGACCATGGTTATGGCCTAGGTTGTTTCCACCTAAAATATCGTGTGTTATTTTTTTATATCATACTTATTTTTACACACGATTGCATGTCTGGCTACTTTGTTTAGGTTATTAAATTATAAATTGGTAAAAATTAAAAATAACATATTCACCCCCTCTAAGTTAATTAGGTTTATATATTATAAACTTTTAGTTCAGATAATCAATTGGCTCATATGTTCAACAAAAAATTTTCAAATAAAGTATTCTTAAAGTTTTTAAATAAGTTATACATGTAAAACATTTATGTACTAATTTGAGGAAGAATGTTAAGTTATGTTGTCATAGCTATCATTAGTTATAGAGAATAATGTTATTTCTACCTTCTTATTTTGGAAGATTTCTTTTAACTATAAGAGATTATAAAGCTATAATTGAGATATCATTTCCTTGTATAGTTTCGTTATAGAGATTTATAACTAGAGTGCTCTATATATATACTATGTACATATTTAAAAGTAGAATAAAAAAATTAAAACTATATAATTCATCAAATTAAAGATTATTATAATGGTCTCCCAATCTTTACCATTCTACTTAGTATTTCATTTAGAAAACTCCTTGTATCTGTGCTATTCAATATATAATCATATTTAGTTGATAATATTAAAAATGAGAATGAAAATGATTCTTAATATTTATGTGTTTGATTTGATTATTAATCTAGAATAAAATTTAAACCATTTTAGTAGTATTAAGAATCCTCATTTCTTTCATACTCCTCAAAAATATGCTAAAATGTTTTATTTTTCTTACATATTTATATAATTATTTATTATTATTATTATTTTTATTTTATTTTATTTAAAAAAATATTTTTAATTTTGCTTCATTTATAATTTTACTTTAATATTTATTATTATTTTGATTACACTGTTCAAACAAACATAATAATAATAATATTATATCTATTGAATTTAATTCATATTATCATTTATATTCCTATTATGTTTTTATTCTACGAACCAAACACAACTTAAATTGATCTTATGTTTTATCATATGTAATATTATAATCTTTTTTTTTTTGTAATATTAAGTTCATTATCTTTTACATTTAACGCACTTAGATAAAATTTAAAAATTAGATTAAAATACACTTAATTTTTTTAATATATTTTGAATAGTTGGTTTAACAATGATTTATATTTATATATTTTTAATTTAATATTAAATTAAAAATTAACTTATCATTTTACATGTAAAAAAACTTTAAAATATTTCTTATTCAATGTTCACTCATGTATGATAAATTTTAATTAAAAAATAAACTATTAGGTCTTATATAATTTGAAAGCTAATGGGTCAATTGAACTATTAATTACTATTTAACTAAGTTGACGTAGCGATTCTACTAATTAACATACTAGAAGGAAAATCATCGAAAATGGTAAGATATATAAATTTACTTAATTTCCTCTCTTTTTTTTTTTTTTTTTTTGCTTCTCATTGTATTCTCTTGATTGACATGAGTTTTATGTTAACTTGATTCAAAATAATTCTCGCCAAGAATTATACTTAGGATTAATTATATATTCTAATTTTTTTATATATGATTTTATAATATATATATCATTTTTTTAATAATATAAACAATGCATGTTATTATTTTTATTTTTATTTTGTTAAAAGTGAAACTTTAAATGTGAAGAAAGAAACATCATATTTTTTTTTAATTGATTAAAAGTGAAATTATTTAAATAAATATATTATATCTCTAAATTTTTGTTTCTTACACATAAATGTTGACAAAATTTGTATAAATATTCACAAAATTTAAAATTTAATATTTTTGTCGTCAAAGTATTAACTTTTAATTAAATTGTATCGTTTATTATAGTATTCTATTAACGTTTAAAGTTCATTTGAAACTCATCTGATCAAAGTAGAACGAGTTACGTACATCTTTTTTTTTAATAATAAAATGTAAATAAAATGCTAATCCCAAGAATTGATATAATTTGTAAAGTAGGCGCATTATTAAATTAGTTATAGTTTAGAATTAGTCGTCTTTCTGATTCGCCTCATAATTTCTCTTTATTATATATATTTTCTTTCAAATTGTAACAATTAATTTATGGTTTTAAATTATTTGAGAATTAATAAAATAGTTAATTAGCAGGCAGGCAAGAAGCATTTGAGCACGTGCTATCAGATTTGCATGGGATAGTTAAAAACCACGTGGACCGAAGGAAAGTGAACTTGTGATAAGAATGACGGAGTCAAGTTTAACACTAAAAAGCTTTGTTTGTAAGACGGAATGATCATATCATTTGTTTATTAATTATAACAGATATATTTATTTTAAATTAACAGAGAGACAGAGCATCGTTTAGAAGCTCCATATGTCATGACCATATCCATATGTAGCTCGTGGCTTAATATGTACATGTCATTTATATTAATTTATTATTATTAACAAATTTGAGATTATATAGAAATAATAACTCATAGTAATTGGATCTTAGTATATATTTTTATTATAATAATTAAAATATATAAAATATCTATTTAAAGTAATAAATTTATTAATGATAATTAAATTTAATGAGAATAATATAAAATCATAAAATCATAAAAGAAATATACTTGTGGCATAATATTAATTTACTATTTAAAAAAATTGTTCTTTCTTTAAGTATACGTACTGCAGGTATTTTCTTATAAAATAAAGTGATAGAAAATAAGAAACTAATTATCTGCACATGCAGCGTATACACGTGCACATTTTTCATCCACCAAGAAAAATTTGTCAAAGCGTCTTAGCATTTTGATACACGCATATTTATTTCTACATGCGTGCGTGCGTGCATATATTGATATAATTAATCTTTAAGAAGATAAGATCAAAAGTTGAGGTGTTTAATTTATTTTTATTTTTATTTTATTAAAATGTATAATTAATTCCTAAATATTAATTAAAATTAGATATATATCTTAAAATTTTAAAATATAAGATTTAATTTTTATATATCATTATAATTAATTATAATTAATACTACTCTAGTTAAATAATATTTGTCATTATGAAGTATATATTAATGTGATAATAATAAATTTGATTGTGATGATATCATAATTCTTTTAAAAATAAAATTATTATTGCATAAGAAAAAATTGACTATCCAAGTAAATAATTATAATTATAAAGATTTAACTAACTTTTTGAAAACTTTAACACCAAAATCGACCAAATACAAATCAAAATTTTTTTAAACTCATATTTAGACTTATAAGACAAGTTTAATTGAGGTCAATTACGATTAAAAGAGTCAAGTTATCCGTTATCTCAAAAATAGATAGAGCCACGGGCATATTTGGAAATTATTATTATTATTATTATTATTATTATTATTATTATTATTATTATTATTATTATTATTATTATTATTATTATTTTGCTAAGAATTAATATTCGGTGCTTTAACTGACCTTTGAGTAATATTCCCCGTACGTCTTTATCATGACTTGTACAATTATTATACGTAGACTAAAATGTTTTGAATTGGACTCGACTTATTTCATGGCTAACATTAGCTGCGTGATTTAGTAGGACTTTTAAGAAGATTTGAAAGAGAACTAAACCCATCATTTCATGATTTAATGATCCATGTATTCGATAATTCGTTAGTTTCACAATTCCTGATTAGTTAAGAACATATTAGTTTCATTGAATTTAAATGGATAAACCTCCAAACTTTACCTCTAATTGTAAGTTTAAAAAAAACAATAAAAATAACATTTTTAACGTTTATAACTACAAATTCTCGTTATTTTTAAAAAAAAGTTTTCAAAAAAATTCTCTTTTCTTCTTCTCCATCTTTTCTTTGACTTCATATCTTCCTTTTTCTTCTTCGGTTGTGAGCTTTTCTACTAGAAAGCTAGAAAGCTATCTATTCAATATTTTTTTTATCTACATGTGTACATAAATAATATGTTATTTATAATCTTAGACCTTAACTTTTTACTATACATAATTGTATGAAAATGAAATCGGATATTATAAAAAGTTTTATATACTTTCGTGACTCTTAATTAAATCTATAAAATTTTATCAAAATGTAGATATTTTATTAGATTTAAAGATTTTTTGATATATCTTTTCAAGAAATCATGAGTCATAAGAAGCATTTATGTGAAGAATTTCAAGTTTTTTTAAAAGATGAAATCAACTAGATATCTTGTTTTCATATTATCTAGAATTATATGTCTTTGTATCAATTTTTATGACTAAAAACTAAAGTGACAAAAAATATAGAGTGAACATTGAAGGTTCTAAAGTATTCTCTCACATATCTATTAAATGTGTTGCTAACTAGTTTAAGTTTTTAATTTGATACTTTGATGTATCTAAAAAAAATAAAAATTCATATTTATCGTATATTATTTTTATCTTTAATGAAATTCTTCAGTATTTATAAAAAAAAAATGTAATTACAAAAATATTAGTTCTTATGTTTGCATTGCTAGAAAATATATGTTACATTATTTTACATTAAATATTATTTAAATTAAATTATGATAATTTATATGCTATTTTTTATTTTTATAAAATTTATGTTTTTTTTTAATTTCTCAATTAATAAGTATAAGCTACTACATTAGTAAGTCATGGAATACATCTTGACACAATAGAGTTTTAGTAGGGGTATTTGATGCATGTGAACCCCTCGGATTGCTCAAACTAGTTTTGTTTGAGTCAACGTCATTTGTATATATAGTTTTTAATTTACATTATATTATTAGTCTATTACTAATTAATCATTAGCTTAATTTCTTTCTTGAAATTAATTTTGCAAATATCTCGATCGACATGTTGATCAATTAATCAGTCTCTTTCGTGACATTCATGAGAAGAATCACGAGGAAATTAAATGAATCTTCCTACTTATATTTTCAAATGAAAATAATAATAATAATATATATAACAATGATTACTATTTTTTTAATAAATGAAATTTGGTAAAAATTTTGATGTACTTCAACTTACTCTTTAAATTTTTTTCTCATTAATTTTAGTAATTTATATATTGAGTTTCATATCAATTATCAATTTTAATTGATATTTATTTTAAAATTAGACGACTATTCTATCATATTTGATAAAAATTTATAATCTTTTATTAATTCAATTCTTTAAAGTGATTTTTTCTTCAAAATTTAATATCAATATTAATTAAAAATACTAAATTGATATACAAATATATCATAAAATATCAAATTGATAAGAAAAAATATAAGGTGGTAAATTAATTAAAAATAATTTAAAACATATAGTAGAAGATACAACATTTATCAAAAAAAAAAAAAAGTTTTACCAATTGAAAGGAACTTCAAAATTCAAAATTAAGTTGATCCATTTAGGAAATTTGGATAGTTTAAAAAGAGGAAATTTGATGAATCAGTTACACATATTAATATATGCAATGAATTACTAATTTTCAATAATTTCCTTGAATAATCTTTGGTGTAAACTAGCTTATATGTATATGTGTTTATTTATGTTTTAATTGCAATTATTGACATTTTTTTGTCCCAATTAATTCTCAACTCTCAATTCCCACAAATTGGGAAAAAACAGTTTTTAGAGTTTTGAAAGTTGACCTAACTCCATTTTCATGTTAAATTTTAATGGCCATTTGTTTTGTTTTTTTTTTAATGGAAATATCAGTGGCTAGATATATATATAGATAATAATTAAGTACTATAAACATGAATAACATAAAATTGAAAGACCAAAAATTTATTATTATTTTGGTCCAGCTTGTCCACAAATTCAAATTAATGATGAAATTCTATATTCACATTGTTGTCCACATCACATACTTTTAAAAAAAAATCTTATACATTATAATTTTTTACTTATCTATTAAGATTTAGGTTTTTCAATCATATCAATCAACTACAAAAATAATTGTGCTAAATCATGTGGGTTCACATTACATGTATGTCTTGATTTTTTTATTTTTTGCATTTATGATAGCAGCACCGTATTCATTTATAGTCATATTTTTTAATTATTATTATTATTATTATTTGTTATTTTTATAAAATCTTCAATGTATTGGGACATAATTTTTCGTTAAAATACAAAATGGTTCAATAAGATTCCTAAATTGCAAATTGCGAACCATTGAATGGGTACCATATTGTCTCGTTATGTAGACGCTCAATTATTTTAACGATAATATATTATAAAGAAAGAGATAATAATTGCCTTAATATTACAAATTAACAAGAACGACGTCGCTTTATATAGAGATTATAATACTAGGTACGTTAAACAATAATTAGATTAAAATTAATGGTTTAATCACTGACGTCGTTAAGCATGCCTAGTCTATATTAATTACTGTTGGTTAACTATGTGTGCCGTCCGTAAATAATACAAACAAGTAAATGCAAACAAAGTGATTAAGATATAAATTATATTATTATATATATTTTTCAATAACATTACATAATTAAAAAGATTAAATCCGTGATCTTTCGTTCAAATAATAAGAGGTTTTTGGTGTCACTGAACTACAATTATTCAAACGTAATTAATAATAATATTTTTTATTAAGATTATATTAACAATCACTAAATTAAACATTTCAAGATGATTACATCACTTAGAAATTTAGAATTAGATTGGTCCCTACCACTAACATAAGTGATAAATGAAACACATTCAATAAAATTGAGAATTTGAGACATATCAATGAATTAATATTAATAATTAGGATAATGAGAGTTATAATTAGGTACACTACTTATAACCAAACACTTTTGTTTCTCAATACATTGCAGTTAAATTAAAATTTTGCTGCAATTCTTGTTACTCCATTTGGTGACTTTTTTTTATTGGTTAGAGAATATATTTAATTTTAATTTTAAAAATGATAAAATATTTTTAAATATATTTTTAATTGAAATGAAATCAATAAATTTTTTAAAAAATGTTTTTATCAATTTAAAAAATTCATTAAATATGATAATGAAAGAAAAAAAAAGAGTGTTAATAACCCAACCATTTTTTATTATTATGAAGCAATAATTAAAGATGGATGAGACCGAAAGACAGAATTGAATTATCGTTTGATGTCAAGTCTTACCGACTTATATCATATAATAATACCTGGTACTATACGTATTAATTATGTGAAATATTTTAACCATATATTTAATCATTAAGTATGGTTATAATGCATTGATTAAGAAATTGTTATATAAATTAAATGATAAGTCATTATTAATTTAGACGTGAAAATGTGGTCATTATAGATATAAAAATATTAATAAATATGTATTTAAATTATAAAAAAATATAAATATATAATTTAATTGTATTGAATGATAAAAATAATACTAAATTATAATTGGTGGTCTAGTTGTACCAACACATTATTTTTTGGTGGTTGTATTGTATTTTTGGTGATAGATGTATATAATTAATAAAAAAATTGGTGATAAATATATATTAATAATAAAAAAATTGATGAAATATTTATATCATTTGTATCAATAATAAAAAATTTAATAATAAATTTATTACAATAGTGATAGATTTATATCATTAGTAATACTTCAATGTTATCTTTATCACTTGATAAAATTAAATAATATATTTATAATTTTTATAATATTTCAACAATATATTTGTTATTAGATTTTTTAAGTTCATTTCACAAGCTCTAAAAATTAAATTTGAGTTATTAAATTTAATTATTGATATATTTAAATTAATAAATTTTAATTTAAATTGTATCTTTTATCTTTATTAACAAAATTTAATTTTATTTCACTAAAAAAATATATTATATTTTATACCGTCCTTATAGTCTATTTTATTCTAACGTGATATTCAGAACAAATTCTCCAAGGATTACACAGAGGGAGCAATCATTCCCTTCCATATCATCTTGTGTGACTTAACAGCGAAAAATATATATCAATATATCAAATTTTTTGAGCTTTCATTTTACAAGTGCATTATGTAACATTTTATGCTTTTTCATTGAAAGGAGGTCACGTAATGACTCTTCAATCCTTGACCTATGCACAATCATAATGGTAACAAAATTTGTATCTTAGCTTGGAAATTTATGAAAACCAAGGATTATTTATGTTATCTGGATAATATGAAAATAAAAAATGATTGTCGATTTAAGAACACTGAGATGACTCTAAGTTTTATATTTGTCATAGTCTGTCAATTTAATCATGAGGTTGTCCTATCATAATGAGAATCCATATGAAATAAACTTTAGGTGTTCAGGCCAATGTGTCCCATCGTGGGCTCCACAAATTATAAAGGTTATTTAGAGGACAACATCATTCGGATGAACAAAGGTTATTAAATACAAATGATGCTTCTTTTGGATTGTCAAGTTTGTTTGGGTATGTATGGCATTTTTCAGACCTCTAGATCATTTTTAAGAAATGTTTATGCATCACACTTAGAAATCTCATATGCTTTTTAGACAAAACTTGCGGTGATTATTTACGTTGTGATGTATGCTTATAACTTTAAGTGAAGGAAACTTTGATCAGACTCAAACTCAACTTATATTGTTACTTTTTTTAGACTATACCACTCTAAGTGCCATGGATGTGTTACTTTGTTTGGTCTGACTATTTAAAAAAAGTTACTCACATGGAGTTTTATTGTTCTCAAATTTATAGAAGGTATTGTGTACTTGATAGTATAGTATCTTTAACACCTAATATTTGCATAACAACTTGGTGCTGGGATGTCTCATCATTCGTTAGGTCTTTCTTTTATTGGATGTTAGCAACAAATCTAATTATATGTTTTGTTAAGACTTATTTTGTATATATTCTTTCTATTTATTTAATAATATTTACAGTTGATGAACTAAATGAAAAAGGTATTAAAAAGATGTCAACTTAACTGTGATGTCTCGGGACACCTATTGAGATCTATCAATTGTAATCTTTCATTTAAAAAAAAAGTAAATATATTTTTCTATAATCAAACTTTAGGAATTGTTACAAAAATATCATATATTTTTTATTTTTTATTTTTCATAACATTAAACTTTACAATAGTTAAAAAAATATCATCAACTTTTTTTATTTCAATACAATTAAATTTTATAAAATATTACAAAAATAACATTAAAGTTAATCAGTTAATGAAAATTAATGATAAGTTATACATATTTTGATAATATTTTTGTTATATTTATAAAGTTTAATTGTATGAAAATAAAAAAAATTTGATGATATTTTTATAATATTTATTTAATTTAAAGGTATAAAAATAATAAATTAAAATTTGATATATTTTTATAATAATTTTTAAATTTTGGTGATAAAAAAATCTATTTATTATTTAAAAAATAAAAAAAATATTTAGTTTGAATAATATTGGGGATCGAAACGATAGTAAAATTTGGTAACAAACCAAATTGTTTGAGTTTAAATAAAGAAATACGATTGAAAAAAAATAAATAAATATAAATATCTAAAAGTAACGTAATATTTTAAAGTATTTTATTGCTAGTAGATGAAAACAGTATTATAATTGATTCTTTTTAATTCTCTCCTTAAAATCAAACCAAACACGAATATCAAATTGTTTTAATTATTACATCCCAATTCCCAACCAAACTTAATACATTCATTATTTTTCTTTAAAATACACCAATCGTCAATTTCATAATGCAACTATGTATTTTAAAATAATGCAACTATGTATTTTATCTAACACCAGTTGTCTTTTAACGTAACAATATGTGTCTTCTAAGACTACTTTAAAATCCATCAAACAACTATATATTCTTTTATAAATAATTGTGTAATTTTTTATTTAAAAAAACTAACAATTTCATATAATTAGATATCTCAAATTAATTAAAATTATAAATAAAATCTTTCAATTATACATTAAAAGTGACTTTTCATTTCGCACGTGCATCACATGTGCTATATTCCTCACTTTTTTTTTCCTTCCCTAATTTACATTCATGTACAGACTATACCAATAGATTTTATTATTATTTTTCTTTAAAAGAGTGATAAAATAAAATAAAATAAAATAAAAACTATGTCAATAGAAAATTCAGGTAAGTACTCTTGAATGACCCACAGAGTTCAATCATGGCGTCGTTTATTTCTCTATACATTATTACTAGACAAAAATAAAAATAAAAATCAAGAACAGAAAATCTTTTATGATCAAATCACGTCGGCATTCGGACAGAGTCACGCCAAGAACACGTCGTCCTGCTGGCAGAGCGGGATCGCCACTCGCTGGACCCTCACCCCGAAAGACAACAACCGGCAGACCATCGCTCATTCCGTCGCCGATGGATTCCCACCGACCAGCCACCCAACCCTCGCATCAGAGCTCCGCCTCAAACCTAGTAGCCGACGGGCCGACCAACCAACCGACAGGCCGTCCGTCAGTCAGTCAAACCTAGGTGATTGTTTTTAAATATTTTATTGAATAATATTTAATATAATTCGAAAATTTAATTGAAAAAGGGCATATAATTTGTATGCTAAATCAAACAAGTACCTATATGCATTTATGTTTATGACAGTATTCGAACCTGTGCCCTTAACACCAATTTATCAACTAAATTGAGGGTAAAAAAGCTAAAGGAAAATGATCCTTGTAATTGAACATTTATATAATTATGTGACTAAATATATAAGAATATAGCATATAATGCATTAGGGTTTGGTAGGGTCCTAGAAAAAGGGAGAATGAATGCTACCCTTCTCTCCCATCCCATGTGCAAATGTTCTCAATATTCCGGTACAAAACCCAATCTCTACGTATCTGGGGCTCAGATTATTGGGTCCCAATCCCAAACAACAGGATCAAGAAAGATGTTACTACTCTTTCTATATTGCATAAAAGCTTTTCTTGCCTCCTTTGTACTTCACTTACTAAAAATACGGCTAATATTGGATGATCAGTAAAACTAACAAGCAACAACTCCCATACCCACATGCTTTTTACATGTGATTTTGAAGATTAATTGAGGGGTAATTTTCTGCACATTGTTATTAACAAATGAAACTTTGGGAAGCTAGCTGTGATGAAATGAAAGCACTTAGATGTAACATGGGCTATCCTATCTGGACCACCCCTGGTCCACTATTTCTGAGCTGTCTGGTTGGTAGTCACATGCGAGTAAAGGATACCTGGCCCCCTAAAACTTAGCAGTACCTACCCGACATTCATCTCCTTTCAATCCATGGTTTGGCTTAGAAAGAGACAGCTTCATTCATCATTGGTACGTTCTACTATGGAATTTGTATATTGAGATGTCATCATTTGAATTGCACAGTGAAGTTTAGTGTGCTTGGACAAGCCCAGTAAATTATTTCGCCAAGAGAGATTCATAAATTTCTTTTTCATGAAGGTAGTTTTTACCCACAACTGTGGAGAGAATAGTTCTTTTTTAATAAAGAATTACACATGCATGCGTACACACTTCACATCGGATGATACTCAAATCTGTTATGCTCATTTGGAATATATATCATTGAATTACACATTTTTTAAAATTATTAGTGTTACTCAAAATTATTATCATTATCTTAAAACCACTTATAAGATAAACACATCCAAGTAAACCCAATGTTAAATCGAATAAACATGCACTTAGTGCAAACATAATGAAGTTCTATGTAAGTGACACCCCTCCATTGTGTAAAACTTGTTTACTCTCAAATCTGATGAAACAATTTTTTCTTTTTTGGAAGTAAATCTGATGAAATACAAATGTATACACATCTAGTAATCTTTAAGATAAATAAAGTATACAATTTAAACAGATGCATTTGAATTCAAATCAACAATACATTGAACTCCCAAGTACACACCATTAATTAACCTTCTTTTCTGTTTGTACAATAAAGAAGAAACAACTTCAGGGCAAAAAAAAAACTAAACAAAAACCGACATCACATTAAAAAAATTAATAAAAAATAAACAATAACTAACTTGGTTTATCAAGTCATGCTGCAAAACTTGGAGAAAAATCGATTTGTTAACCCACAGGGACCACCAGAGTCCAAGTTGTCTCAAAGTTCATCATATGATTAAGACCACCACAGAATGGATGATTAACTTAGCTGTGTTTGTTTTTGGTCAATAATTAACTTAGCTGTATGGGCAGATAAGATTTTCGTTCTTATTTCAAATTACATATCACATATTCGTACCATCACAAATACATTGATCTAAAACAAATATATGCAGAATATGATTTCCTACCATCACTTTTCACATGTGCAGATAAAACAAATTTTAATCCAATAAAAACTAACATTCCTGTATAAGCTCTCACATTTGACCACATAAGAAAGCAACTTAAGTAATAACTATGGTTCAAAACTTTCCATTTCATTGCAATACCATTTTTGCATTACTCTTAGTGATTTTGATCAATTAGAAGACAACAAACCACAAAAACATGCAACACAGCATTTAGAAATAAGAACGATGCCAACACAGCATCGAAACCTAACATATTCGCCAAATACACATATTTTGACATTGAACTGAGTTCTAGTCACATGTTTGTACCTCTAGTCACATTTCACTGATGAATGGAAGATCCAGATTGTTCTCCAATGATATGCTTTCTGAAACACTTTGACATACTGAATTTGGTATTTCTCAAATTTTTTTGGTTGATTTGATACAAACTCAATTCAAGCATCGAACACTAACATTGTCATTGCTAATAGAGATGTAGGAAGATTCTAAGTCTTGAGTAATCATGAACAAAAAAAATAGTTTGAGAAGATCACCTCTGCTCCAAGAGGCCTAATGGTGACAGGAATCAGTATTTGGTCTATTCCCTAAAAATGAGAAACTATACGTAAATTAATCAGTAACAGTGATGGAACATTAACATCTCATATAGATCGGGATTGCTTCAATGCTGGTATAAATAAATAATTTGCCACCCCCCCCAAAAAAAAAAAAAAAAACTAGTATAAATAAAAGTGCCGACCAGCCACTGCGTGCAAGTTTTATTTTTATCAATTGATGATGCATCTGCCACGGGATATGAATGAATTTATTGCTTGATACATCCGATAGATGACAAGTAGCCCCATATAGTGATCAACTGTTATCAGTTGTTCAATTTGCAGTAAGATATCCAATGGTCTGAAATCAAGAAATACAGAAATGCTGATCAGCAAGTAGATATCTCAGGCCAAAATAAAGCCATACGAGAAGTCAGGATCTGAAGCAATGTGAATGGTCACAGATGAGCCTCTTTTGAAACAAGAAGTGTTGATTTGAGGAAAGCTAGACGGTTTTTGGTGAGAATAATCTTCTCTTTTGTTTCTGCTGCTTTTTCTCTGACTCCACGGACAATATCCTCGGGAGCTTTCTCTACAAACTGCACAGAATTGGAAAACATCATCAAATGCCACATGTTTATTACATAGAGAAAGGGAACACAGAACTTCATCAATAATATCAGAAGTGTACATGTTAAGTATTCATTTGCAAAGCTAATATTAACATCAAACAACTACCACATGTAACTTCATCGGGCATCAAGACCCCTAACTAATGCATTGCCCGCGAGAATATCAAAAAGATGGATTGGCATGGGAACAATCAATTATATCTGTGTTAATAATTCAAGTTGAATGCTCTCACTGAAAGCAAACTCTATCTTCTTTCAAGGAAGTGGTGAAAGAACTAGCATCAAATATTTCTTGCTATGGAACACAGAATTTCTTGAAAATTCATGAAAATGGAACGTACTTTAGGAGAACTGAGACGAGCAGTTACTCCATCATATTCTGCCTGCATCTTGGAAAGCCGCTTAGAAAGTCGCTCAACTTCAGCATTGACATCAACCATATCAGCAAGAGGAAGATATGCCTCTAGGCCTTCTCCAGCTACAAGGTGTATGGATTGATCCGCATTCCCTGGAGTAATCACATCCAAATAATTGCTACCATAAGTCTTATCACCAATTTTATTAAAAAAAATTAAACACAGAAACCTCTAAAATATACTTGCTACGACTTGTGACTGGCTGAAAGAAACATGATGGTGAAGACAGCATACCTGGAGCAGAATTCGTAAACTGGACACCCTCTAAATCAAGCCTGGAGAGAAGAGATAAGACCTCTTTCTCTTTCTATAAAAAAAGAGAAAAAAAAAATTGAAAAACATGGAAGTGAGCAACATTCATTAAATTTTTACACTATAATGTAAAGCCATGACCAAATATGCATCTAAGGTATTATACATTCAAAGCAATTAAAGGAGCAAAGCCAGATTCTGATTCTGCAATTAAACAATTAACATGAAAGCATATTATGAGGTTTACTTCTACCTCCATACTCAGAACTTGGATTCAGTACACTTTTGGTTGACTACTAATGATAAGTACCACAAAGACATGGATTTCTGAACAAGCAAATGAATACAATTTCCAGAATTACTTCTAAATCATCCCTAATAGGATCGACTAATAATGGATACAAGTTATACAATTGCAATAATGCTTTATGTGCAAACACTGCTTGTACATAAATCTATCAAGAAACTCATCTAAAATCCCGATAGAGGTTATGAAGGTAAGCCTTTACAAGCAACAATGAGGGCTCGATCCTCATTTATCTTCATCTCAAATGACCTACTATTCATTTTACTTAATTATCTGTTTTCTTCTTTCACATTCATTAGAAGATGATGCAATCTGTAAGATTTTTTGTTTCCAAAAAATGCCGTTGCAATGTTTCATATGATACCAGAACAAATAACGTGTTTAAATTTTCCCTCCAACTCTTAGTTGTCCACATATGGGCCTTCTAGATCATGTCTGGCCCAAAGACGAAAGACTGTTATATGTTCTTAACTTCTTATACAGTACTAAAACTTTAGCACTAGGTGACTTGTTACAGCTCTAAGATCGTATATAAAAGGATAAGAACTGATACAAAGTAACAAGCAGCTTGGATAAAAGAAACCGGGGGGAACTCACAAAATAGGATTGAATTATACCAATATTCACCATTTAATTTGAGTTAGCTTTATTTAACGATCTGTTTCAATCACTATTTATTTTAGTGTTCACTTTCCCAGTTTTCATTTCCGCACCACTTGCATATATTTGTGTGAAAACTCCACACTTGTAATACGTTACATGTCGTAATACGTTACATGTCAGTGTGGAATTTTCACACAGGTATGTGAAAATGCAACAAACCCATTTAACTCCCCTTTTCACACGGGTATGTGAAAATTTCACGCACCCAAACACTAAATTAAAACTTTCGCTTAACTTGTCAACATTTGTCAAATGCATTAAATCTGCAGCCCAAAATGGATGACTTCCGAAAGAAATTCATACAAGTAAAGCCATATCATGCTTGTCTTTCTCTCTTAATTGTGCATGGCTGCCATCATACGAGTCTGGCCAGACAGCATGGGACCATAATTATAATTATGACATAGGAGTGACCTGAACATTATTCACACACCATACCACTTCTACCCAAACAAAATATATCTCAGGAAAGATCTATTTGGGCTGCTTTCTATTTTCCATGGAAAAATAAATTTGAGCTTAACGAAGATTGTAGCCAGCATTTCATTATACGATTTAGAATGTAGTATACTTACAGATATATATTGGATGACCTCTTCATTTGCAACAATGGATGCTGATATACGCTTTGCTGGCTCAACTGAATATTCTGCTCTAGCATTCCTGATTGATTTAATCTATAAGGTAAACAAAAATGTTATTCAGCTTTCCTGTCATGGTTTTTAAGGGGAAAAATGAGTTTATAAAGCAAGAGATACATCTCATGGACTCACCAAGGCTTGTAAATTTTCAAACTTTTTTATTGAGTTGGTATGCCTCGGAAGTGAATTATGTGGCCAGGGAGAAATAATGAGAGCTTCTTGCCGATTCGGAAGTGCCTGTTTCAAAACAAGAGACGTCAGCAATGACTATAATAAAACAAGCTCCACAGATTACAAGTGACTGGGTGCAACATTAAATATAACTCACTGAAAAAAAATAACATATCTTATTGCAAAATAATAAAATAAAAATTCGACGATTCACAAAAACAATAAAGTAACAGCGGCTAGCAAAGTTAAAAACGAATCTTAAGATATAGGGTAGAAGCTTACCTGCCAAAGCTCCTCGGTCACGAAAGGCATGAAAGGATGCAACAATTTCAGTATGTTCTCAAAAACATACAATAGAACTGCTTGTGTCATAGAAGCTACTGAATCACCTCCAGAGTTATAAAGCCGAGCTTTACTGGCCTCAATGTACCTGAAAATGTGACAAAGCAAAGGATTAAAAAAAAATTAAAAGAGATTAAATGTCAGGAATAGTAGAAGAAAGCAGAAACATGTCATACAACTAGAACTAGTTCATGGTAGGTGAAACTTAAAAGAACAGAAAAGGAACGCGCACAAATTAAAGAAATCAATGATCACCTTTCCAGCAAAACAAATTTTTCCAGAAGCAAATCCTAACCTACTAGAATCCCTTTTCTAACATAGCTATACATGCTCAAGCAGTTTTTATCTTTATTGAACAAAATGATAATACAAATAAATGATAATTGATATAGGTTTAGCAAAACCAGCAAACGTACCAATCAGCAAAATCACCCCAAAAAAAATCATATATCTCCCTTCCAACATCTCCAAAGAAAAATTTGTCATAGCTTGTGGTGACTGTGTCAATAAGCAAATGAAGTTTTGAGATCTGGATAATAGAAAGGGAACAAAAAATAAAAAAAAAAGTCAATTAGCAGCAGTTAAAAATAAGGATTCTGAAATTTTTGTTTAATCATATAAATAGATTGCACATACACGTGCATAGAGCACACATATAAAGAAAATGGTACCCTAGCTTTAGCATTCTCCCTAAAACCAGAGTATACACTCTCAATATGTATCTCTAGCATAAAGGATAAAGTCGGTTGTTGGTAACAATTATCTGCTAGTTGATTTTCATACAGATTGTGTCACAACATCATCCATTACTACTTTCCAAAAGAGATGGAAATCCAACTAAAACTCTTTAGTAAGTTCAGGGAAAACAGACTACTGCAGATGGCCTCCCCTCCTTCCCTCCCTCCCACATGGCGTGCACAGACACATGGCATATAAAGATGTTGCAGCCATATAAAGTCAACAGCAGCATGACTCGTGGCAAAATACCCTGCATCAACCTAGATTTTGCTAGAAGAAAAAATCAGGGTGATTAGATTAGATTTGACCCCTCTAAAAAATGTGCAGTAGTCTCAAGTCACCTATTAAACCAATAGTAGCCCAGCCAAAATCTGCTTGTATTTACAATATCAACTCCTGACCCCTTTCTCGTACAAAATTCCCTATGTGTCAATATCAAAAACGGCAACCAAGGAAACCACAGGGTGGTAGCAGTTGGAAAAGTAAAGCAAATAAAATTGAATTGATGTGGCTAGTATTAATGCTGGACTGGTAAGACACCATGTTAAAATGTTGAGAGAATTATTCAATATTGAGTAGACAGCACAGACTCAAATATAAATAGTGCAAAAGCACTGAAAACAGCATTGATAGCCTTGGTTTATATTTACTTATTAATGTAAACCTATAATGCAAAGAACTCAATGAAGCAAATCACTTACCACCCAACATTCTGGTAAGGGTAGCATGCGTAGAGTCTCCTCTTTGTCAAACTGAAAAATGCAATTGTTGTTCAGTACACATAACAAGTTCTGTCTAAAACCTAAGAATCTGTGCATTGCACCTGGTAAATTATTATATATATTCTGTTATCAAGATACTGACTTAACTCGTGATCACAGAGATAAGCAACTGTAACACGTAATAAAGTGCTCAAGTTCAGAGCAAGACACTAATCAAAACACTACCCGGTAAAAGAGTATATTTTCCCAAACACATGCATCATTTGGACTAGGCAAATTCTGAAGTACAAACTTTCCAGCATTCCATAGCTTGTTGGTGAATGCCTTGTTGGAGGTCAATCTCTCATTGGATAAATTAAGGTCCTGAAAAAGACATGGTAAAACATCAGTTGAAAAGGTGGTAAGTGTGCCGGTAGTAAAATTGACAATTACAGCATAGCAGACCTGTCCTGCAGTTCCTAAAGCAAGTGTGAATCGTAATGCATCTGTGCCGAATTCCTTAATTGTATCAACTGGATCTATCACATTCCCCAATGTTTTAGACATCTTCCGTCCCTGATAATATAATGTTTTCAGTTATAGATAAGAAAGGTAAAGGAAAGATTATCAACTGTGCATAAAGACTAGATATACATAAATACTTTTAACAAATAAAGTTGATCGAGAGCAAGGAATGAAAACTATGCTACACCAACAGTGATCCATATACCCCAAAAATGAAGAAAAAGCAAAGGCAACAAATAAAATGACCAAAGACCCCATGCATCTATCATCAATAAAAAGAAAAGAACAACATATAAGTCTCCAATCAAAGTATGCATTTGATAGTTGCAGTAAGAACAAAAGGAGGTGGAAGAAGAGATACACACTTGAGAATCCCGGATAAGACCATGTAGATAAACATAAGAAAATGGGGAAGTGCCCGTGAACTCAATTCCCATCATAACCATCCTTGCAACCCAGAAGAACAATATGTCGTGCCTGCAAACATTATAGTATAAAACTGTCTTTTTACATAATACAGATAACAGAAATGTCAACTCAGAAAAATGTTATTCACAACCAACAAACTCAAAAGCACTTTGACCCGGCAGGGTGGGGGTGACCAGATAAGGATTTGTAGATTTCCTCAATAGTAACTACATAGATAACTAATTTTTAACAGGCAGTATCAGATTTTATAAATTAAAAACAAAAGGTGTACCAGTCCTCAAGTTTATACCAAGAATTCTGCTTCATCATCCTTAAGCCCAAAATTTACTTTGTAGGACAGTAGATGATCAATACAAGTCCTACACACCTAGAATTACCAATTTCATATGATTGAATTTGTTTAAATAATTCAACAAAAAAATTAATAAATTGAAAAGTAAAGCACCGTACAGAATTTTGGGAATAAACTTGAGGACAAATAATACAATTCACCCCAAATTAAATGAAAAACTTAAGATGGATAATTAAACATTACTTTTGTGAATAACTGGTCGATCATATCAATTGTTAGTCTTACCATGGAAGTTTTTATAAATAAAATAAATGTATGAAAAAACTTAATTTTCCATTAACCTAATAGGGTATTTATAGACGAATACATGTCCTAATTATGTTAACACAATAAATGCTAAATATTCACAAAATAATAAAAATAATAATATACATAATTTAACTCTCCCCCTCAAGTTGGAACATAGATATCACACATGCCCAATTTGAATAATAAAATGTGAAAAAATCTTCCTTTAACACCATGAGTCATGATGTCAGCTAATTGTTCACTACTCTTGACATATGGAATTCTAACAACACCCGCATCTAGATTGTCTTTGATATAGAATCTATCCAGTTCAATGTGTTTAAGTCGGTCATGTTGCACTAGATTATTAGAAATTTCAATTGCTAAAATATTATCACAGAATCAAGTTAAACTCTTTAGGACCAAAATTAAATTCACTCAATAAAATCTTTAACCAAGCAAGTTCCGTAATATCATGGTGAGAGAATGGTATTCAACCTCTATACTACGAAATTTCCTCCACGAATACAAGGTACCTTGAAGTAGATTTTCTATTTATCTTGGAGCTCGCAAAATATAAAAAAGCTTAATTTTCCATTAACCCTACTAGGGTATTTATAAACTAATATATGTCCTAATTATGGCAAGCCAACAAATGCTAAATATTCACATAATAATACAAATAATAATATATACACAATTTAACTTTTATAAACTTTAATAAGAAACAAACTAGACTTTGGTAAAAATATCATTAGGGAAAAAATAGCCAAAAGCCCAGCCTAACTTACTGCAAAAGAAAAAGAATTACAAATAAATTGTCAACAAAAAGAAAAATGTACAAAAGTTTTATAGTTATTATTTGTTTCTTCAATGAAAATGAACGATATAGATCTGCATCGTCATTATCTCAACAAATTAATAATTGATGGAAAAGAAAACGAATGATTGTGTCTCCGGCATAAGCTAAGAAATACAGTACTTTTCGGGCACTTACAAAATCATGTAAAGCACTATTTCGTGAGGAAAAATTATTTGAGTTATCTCATAGCTAGCTACATTGGTTGGAAAGGGAAGAATATTTGAAGAACTTTATTTATTTTTTACTTTTGCCAAAGTCGAGCCTAAGCAATATGGGGAAGGGGATCTTCTAAACCACCACTACTGGACTACATCATATACAACAATGAGTTACAAGGAGTGTTGGTGTTTTGAAGCTCACATAAGCTACTAAATACATTCTTTTCTGAGCACCTATAGCATAATTAAAAGTACTACTTCATGAGGATTCAAGTCATGTAGGAAGATTATTTGGGTTACCTCAGTGCTAGCTACAATGGTTGGAAAGGAAAGATTTTTTATTTTTATTTTTATTTTCATCAAAGTTAAGCTAATTTTGGCCTAAAGGGTATAAGGAAGGGGATCATCAAAACCATCCACTATTGAACCACATTATAAACACCAATGAGTTTCAAGGAGTATTGTTTCAATGCTCGCTGATTGGGTTGCAGTTCATATTACATGGGTTAAGTTTTATTTCACTAGTTTTTGTCTTGTTAAAGGTTGTTAAGACTTCTCCATCCTAGCATATGTATGATGATATTTTCTTGAGGAAAGTCTTTCTTCATTTGCTTTAAAAAAAAGGTGAAAAGGAACAAGGAAAAGAGAAGAGGTGATGCAGATGGATGCTATTATACTACCTTACGCAAGACGGAAATGCAAATGCATTATAAAAGTCCTCATATTTGTATTATAATAAACACAAGACAACTAGTTAACTAGACAGACACTAGTAATTCTAAAGTAGGACAAGCCTAAAAACAATTCTTCAAATAGACAAGAACACTAACAACCCTCAAATAGGACTAGCCTAGCTACATTATCTTTATCTCTAGTCGAACACTCTAACAATTCTAGGACTAGTTTAGAGATATTTCTCTATCTAACAGATAAAATGACTCCTACTAATTATTTTGCTTTAGTAAATAAAAAACATTCATGAGGATACAGTTCCATCTGAGAGACACTTTAGCATCATCAACTAAGTTGAACTAGAGAGAAGAAACAAAAAGGCGGAAGGAAAAGATAGACTAAACTAACAAGGAAGCACATACCCAGTTTCAAGCATTGTTGTTGGATAAAACCGCTTAAAATCCTCTGCTGATACATCTGGCCATCCAAGAGTACTGAAAGGCCACAATGCACTAAAAACAAGAAATACAAGAGCTTTGTCAAAATAATGGATTACATCATACAATCAGTTACAGAACTTATTAAGAGCACATAAAGAGAAAACGTGATCTTTAATAGGTTGGCTCATGAACGAAGGTATACCGTTCCAATTTTAACATGCAGCTTCATGAGAGAATAGTTCACATTAATTAACTGGGATAACTAGCAAATTTCCAATGTGCAGTAAATAAAATTGTTATCAATAAAATATGAGAAAAGTGCACTAAATACCCACTTTATAATTGAAACATGACTTTTCCCACGTGTGTCTACTTTATGTCCTCTTATACAACAAAGTAAAATATACAACTAATGTAAAAGCTATATAACTGGTTTAAAGTGAACATATAAGAAAATTTTCATACTGTGATAAAATAATGTCTTAGAAAAAAAAATAAAATAATAAGAATTCATGCCCAATATTACAGTTTGATAACATTTACAGTTTCTAATTTCTGGTTTTCTCATAAGTTATTTATGTTCTATTTTTTCTCCAAAATTACAATCACTACTGCATTCTATAACTACTTATATTTTCTGATTCAAAAACAACTATAACTTTTTGATTAAGTTTCCCGATTTTGAATTTTTTTTCATACCAAAAAGAACATAAACGTTATTTAGTAATCATTTTTAACTTCTAGTCTTTAGTAATTACTGATTCCCCTTAAAATTGTTCGTTTGATTTATTCTCTAACAAAAAATGTAAGTTATAAATTGATAAACATAGAAAACATAAATCCAATTCTGGAAATGACTTATTTTAGATTAAAAATCAATGTTTTGCAATCGGTTTTAAAAAGGTGAAAATAAGAAACATAAATTATCAAATGCACCGTGTACAAAATACTAAAAACAAGAGGAATTAAGAAATCGTCGACTAATCAAAGGCCCCCCTAGATATGACTAATGTTTACATAGAAGGAAAGAGCTCCAAAAGCTATATCATATCTCAAAACTGAAATTCTGATGTAGGATAAGTGCATGCACTATGACCCCATTGATTTTACACAAAATCAAAGCAGTTGCTGGGTAGCTCCATCATAAGCCATTAGGAAGAGGCAGTACAAAATACATATACAAGTTGTAGTCAATAACATCAGTTTCACATGTAATTGAAACATTTTAGGTGGAAAGTGGAAAGTTTTAATAATTACAAATCATTTTAAGTGGCTTACGCTTGAGAAAACAACCAATGCATAAGAGCATTTAAATCATAAGTATCCCTCTGTTAGATCACAGACCTTGAAAACCAAGTGTCAAGCACATCTGGATCTTGAGAGATTTTTACATCTTTTCCATACTTCTTTTGTGCCTTCTCATGAGCTTCACAAGCATTCCTTGCTACTATATATTCTTCTTCTCGATTTTTCCCCTCGATGTACCAAACTGGTATGCGATGTCCCCACCAAAGTTGTCTGCTTATACACCAATCCTTAATGTTTGATAACCAGTGATTATAAATCTGTAAACAAGAGAAAACATGCTTAAGCAAATAAACAACATTCTCTATCAATAATCCACAAATAGAGAAACATAGGTGAATGGATTGCTGCAACCCAAGACACAAAGGTAACCAGTTGATATCTTTTACGTTCTTACATACATGTTTTAATAACAATCAGCTAGTCAAATAAAATACAACAGATAGAGGTTGAAGAAAACTGTAAACCATAAAAGACACGGCAAGAAATCCAGAGCTGCAGCATCAGTATTACTACACGAAAGTCGATGCAAGGATTTCACTTACCTTTTCAAATCTTTCAGGAATGATCTTCAAATCTCCTTTTTCTACCGCTTGCAATGCCTTCTCAGCTAAGGGTTCCATGGTTACAAACCATTGCTTGCTTATCAGCGGCTCTATTACCTGATATATGGAAAGAAATAAAAATAAAATGAGAACAGCAGCATACCAAAAAGGATCTGACATTCGTCAAACTTTATGCACGCAGAATTACTAAGAACAAGTCTAGAAACTCACTTCTCCACCACGCTGTGATCTAGGAACCCGTAAAGTGTGTGACTCCTTTTTTACAGCCAAACCTGTCTCCTCCAGATCTGCCCATACTTTCTTTCGAGCCTCAATCCGATCAAGGCCACTAATATGGTTAAAGGTATAATTGCATGGATCAGAAACAAAATAAAAGCACTTCTTAGTGTAATCAATTTTCAAGAACATATTAAATTTGATGAAAAGTTTTACCAGTATAGTCCAGCAACATCGTTAAGCGTCCCATCTTTGTTCATTACATTAAGTATTGGCAGACCAAGCTTTCTTGCCAGAAAGTAGTCATTATGATCATGCCCAGGGCTGATCTTCAAGACACCAGTTCCAAAGTCCTTATCAACAAGCTGCCATATCAGCAGTGATCAATAAATGAATCAGGTTATTCATTTGTTCATTTGGAAAAGAAAGATTCTAAATATATGATTGAACCAACGGAAAAAAAAATCAAAGGAAAAGAGATGATGCATAATACACTTTTATACAAACCAAATGAGCCATGGCAGGGGAAAGAAAAAAAGGTGGAAAGAAACCAGAGAGAGATGAAAACATTTAAAATATGGGGGTTGGTTGACATTAGTTGCTCTTCTCCCACAACATTTCACTCCAGATTCATTATTGCAATATAGGTCTCTGGCATACTTATTCAAACCATACCAAATGCCTTTTTTGTAATTTTCTTATAGATGGTGACATACTTTTAAACCAATATCCCAAAAAATTTATAATTATAATCAGTAATTCTAAAATGCAAACAGAACCAACTCAACTGAGACTTAAACTTTCTAATCAATTTTCATTACAGTTTCAACCTGTCTCTTTGCTTAATTGGACAGCATGGGATGCCAGTCCTAACGTTAAGGAGTAATTAGCAATTTATAAATATAGTAATAACAACAGAGTAGCCAAACATGCAATGATCTAATCGGCAAGGGAAAAAAACAAAAATATGCAGTGATCTTTTTAGTTTTACGAATAGTATTCTGGATATCTTACCTTATCAGCAATTATAGGTACATGACGACCGTACGTCAAAGGTACAATAGCCATTCCTCCAATATATTTAGAATATCGATCGTCCTGCATAACGAAAGTGTAATAGATAAAACTGGTTATACATTCTCTCCCAGAAGAAGGAGAAGGGAAGAAAGATGAAAAAGAAACCATCAATGTATTTGGCTGCTTTATGGTCTTCTACACTTTGGCAAGGGTTTGGTACTTTCTTGATACCCTTTGCCTCATGTTATTAAAAGGTTCCGTTTTAGTACCTCAATTTAAGTATTCGTACTTTTTTTAACCATTTTAAACAGAATTTGCCCTCCTTTTTGGTCAAAGTTGGTCATATATGTCTTACATGTCAAATTAGACAAGGATATTTGTGAAAATTTAAGAAAAAGAGAAGGCCAATGGCAAAAAATAATAATTTATGACTAACAAAAGTATCAATAATTAAATTAGGGTACCTAAAATGGAATGTTTTAATAACATAGGGCATTAAAAAGACCACTACATTAATTAGGTTATCCAACCTCATATAACAATAACTAAAATATTTCAATTTTAATGTTCTTTGTTTTGTGTCAATACATTTATATTATCATTAATAATTCGAGTTTAAAAAATTTAACAAAATGACATAAAAATTTAAAATAAAAAAGTCATACCATTAAATTTTTTATCTTATGGGAAAATATAATTGTAATTCTTTTTTTACTGTTGTCCCTTTTTTTAACTTTTCATAAATGCCCTTGTCAAATTTGCAACGTAGGACATATGTGATTAACTTTGGCCAAAATGGTTAAAAGGAATACCAATACATGAATTGGGGTACTAAAACGAAATATTTTAATAACATGGGACACACTTTGATTGGAACACACTTTAAAAGACAATGGATTTATCAATAAAAGACAAAAGGCTGCAGGTCAGCCTACCTGAGGGTTCACTGCAACAGCTACATCACCAAACAAAGTCTCTGGTCGAGTTGTTGCAATTGTCAAATAGTCATTTCTAAAAGATTAAGACGATCAGTATGCATAGCATAAAAACCCTAGTATATTTGATGTACTAAAACACAATCATTTGCAAATATTTGTGATATATTTAAGGCACACACATTTGGTAAGAAAACTTTTTTGGGATAGTCAACCTGGATGTCAATGCACTTCTAAGTTAAGTAAAACGGGAGTTCCTAAAACTTTGCTACGTGTATTGCCCAGTGAAACAATATGCCCAACAAACCACGTAGACATATAATTGTTAGACAGAAGACATCTCATCATGTAAACTGAATAAATGAGAAATATTATTTCATTTCTTCTCTAAAACAATGTCCATGGACTCCTATTTTATAGTGTAATTCTGATAATAAGATAATAAATAAAATCTAATGATAAACATAAATATATTTGAATTAGATACAGTTAAATCGTTAACAAATAGGAAGAAATATCCCAACAATTTCGGGATTTCCACAAATCCCCTCAAGTTGGATCATAAATTTTGATCATGTCCAACTTGTAAATGAAATCATCGGTCTAGGAAGCCCTTAGGTGAAGATATTTACCGTTTGTTTTTTTTTGAGAGAACATAAGTCTTGCAAATAATTATCTCTTCAACCTTTTCTTTGATAAAATATTTATCCACTTCTATATGTTTGGTTCGATCATGCTGAATTGAGTTGAGGGAAATGCTGATAATAGCTTTGTTGTCACGATATACTTTAAATGGAGCCTTGGTTTTGATTTGTAGTTTATCCAAGAATTTTCTCATCCATAATCCTTCACATATTTCTTATGTAACAACTCGAAACTCAATTTCAGCGCTACTTCTAACTATTACATTTTGTTTCTTACCCCTCCAATTTGTTAGGTTTTCCATTACAAACGTGCAATATTCGATAGTAGATTTTCTATCTTTTATTGAATCTGTCCAATCTACATCTATAAATACCTCTCTCTCTCTCTCAACTTCACTTTTCTTGAAGAATAATTCCTTTTCTGGAGACCCTTTGAAATATCTAAGAATTATATATATGACATCTAAGTGAACTTCTATTAGTGAATGCATATGTTAACTAACCACACTTATTGTAAATGCAATGTCAGGTCTTGTGTGTGATTCCCAACAAGTCTTTGATATCTTTGTCCACTAGTCTGTTATTAATTTTTATTTTCTTTCTTGCTTTAATTGGAGTGTTACTAAGTTTACTTTCAAGCATACTAGTTTCAGTCAAGAGGTCGAGGACATATTTTCGTTGAGATACACTAATATCATCTTTTGACCTAGTAATTTTGCATACCCAAAAAGTAACGCATTTGTCCAATTCTTTTCAAATTCAATGGCAAGAGTTTTCTTAATTCTCAATCTCGGCTAAATTATCCCCTATTAGGATTATATCATCAACATACACAATCAAAATCGTTTTCAACCTTTCATTAGATTGTTGGAAGAATAAAGTGTGATCTGACTATCCTTCAATTTTTATTACTCTTACAAACCTATCAAAACACACTTTGGATGACTGTTTGAGACCATAGAGAGGCTTCTTAAGTTTGCACGCCATGTTTTCCTCCCCCTGTTTACAAAAACCTGGAAGTATTGTCATGAAGATTTTTTCGTCTAACTTTCCATTGAAAAATGCAATCTTTATGTCAAATTCTTGAAGTGTCCAATCTAGATTTGTTGTTGATGACAATAAAACCCGAACTATATTTAATTTTTCCACAAGTGCGAAAGTATCCATGTAGTCGCATAAGTTTGAATAAACTTCTTAGCAATCAGACGGGCTTTATAACATTCAACTGTCCCATCAACCTTATATTTTACTGTGAAGACCCATTGGTACCCTAAAGATTTTTTTCCTCATGAGAAGTCAACCACCTCCCAAGTTTCATTTTTTATCAAGGCCTGTGGTTCTTACATTACTGCTTCTTTCCACTCAAAAATCTCCCATGCCTTTTGAATATTATTTAGAATTTTTATCCTATCAAGGATAAAAGTAAAAGCATAAAACCTAAAGGATAAAGCATTATAAGATACAAAATTTGAGATGGGCTAGAGCGTACAAGATCGGCGTTGTTTTCTAAAAGCAATAGGTAAATTATCAATAATAGGTTATAATTACCTGTGTTTGAAGGTGACTCAAGGAAACTTGGAGCTATCATCGGTTTGGACTATCTTAGTGTTTCAAGTGTGAAATTTTCCTTGTACTTTGTGTTTAGCCTTCGTGAATAAACAAGTATTTCTTTGTCTTTTTGTGCGCTCGTATTTTTCTCTGAGTTCAAGTTTCTTTCTGTAAATGGCTCATTAAAATGTGGTGCAGTCAGTTCGACAATAGTGTTTGGAACATTGTTAAAAAATGAAAAATCAAATTTAAACAACCAAGTTTCACCGACATTCTTCCCTAGAAGAGAAAGTTTGTGAAAATAAGGTGTTTTTAAAAAAGCTGACATCAAGACTAGTGTAGACTTTTTTTATAGATGGATCATAATATTTGTAGCCTTTTTGAGTGAAAAAATATCCAAAAAATATGCATTTGAGTGCTCTTGGATCTAATTTACTTTGAGAAGTAGATTAGACATAAGACGAGAAGTAGGCAAACTGTGTTCCAATTTTTGGATAGGTGTCTTAAAGGAAAGAGCATAACTAGGCATTTTGTTTATTAGATAGGATATGTCGCAATTACGTTGTCCCAAAACATTTTTTGCACATTAGTGGTAAACATTATAACATGCAACTTTCAAAAGATATATATTTTTCATTCGACAACTCCATTTTGTTGAGGAGTGTCGACAAAGGAACTTTGGTGAATTATTTCATGGTGTAAAAGATAGTTCCTCAAGGTGATATTGAAATATTCGGTAACATTATCGATACGTAAAATTTAAAATTGTGTTTGAATCATAGAATGAAAATTGATAAATACATTATGAACGTCAATTTTGTCGTTTAATAAATAAACCCAACACATCCAGGTGTGATCATCAATAAAAGTACCAAAACACTTAGTATGGATACAATTCGAAGCAAGAGACAAACCCCATAAATCACTGAATTAAAGTAAATGGTTTAGATGATGTATATATGTATTTTGAGAAAGATGTACGATGATGTTTCGCAAGTCATAAATTTCACATTGTAAATCAGATACCATTTTATTCGAAATAAGAGAATGAAACAGTTGTTTTAAATGCAAAAAATTTGGGTGACACATTCTCAAGTGCCATTACATAATTTCACTATCACTAGAAATAGATGCAGATCCACAATCGGCAATTTGATATTGTTCACTCACATTGGATTCCTTAAAATAGTAGAGTCCCTTATATTCTTTAGCATTGTCAATCATCTTCTCCAATGATAGATCCTCAAAAACACAAGATGAAGGGAGAAATTTAGCAAAACAACTAGACTATTTCGTCAACTGACTAATAGACAACAAATTGAATGACAATTTTAGAACATGAAGAATAGATTCAAGAGTTATAGAATTATAAATTTATACTCCCGTTTTCCACAACAAGTGAGAGAGTTCCATCTACAATTTTTATTTTAAGATTTCTAGTACAAGATAAATATGAGAAAAAAAAGTAATACGCATCAGTCATGTGATGTAAAGCATCAAAATCAATAATTCAAAGTTTTAATTCGATAGGTTGTACTTAAAGCTTTTAGGAAATTACCTTTGTAGGATAGTGAAACTGAAGGGATATATGTAAAGAACTGACCAGATGTTTGGAAGCTGAAGACATTTTAAAAAGTTGATCCATTTGTTCGAGATTGAATGTTCCACTGGAAGCGGGTTTTTCCCCTTGAGCTTTTTCTATTTGATACTCAATAGTAGTCTAATAACCTCAACTCCTATTGTTATATTGTCTCAGTTTCCAATCTACAAGTTTTCTGTGTATTTCCCAACAAACATCTTGTGTGTCCATTCTTACAACAATGTTCACATCGAGGGCTTTTTTTTTATTAATTTTGATTAGGACCAATTTGAGGCCCAAATGAGGGCTTATAGCCCAATTAAAATCTAGTATTTTTACATCCACATGAAAGCCCACGACCCAATTGAGATCCAAAACTTTCCATAGGCCCACTGGTCAAATTTTCATGGGTTGACCCATGATAAGATTTATGGTTCTCAGGATAACAAAACCATGGCCTCCAATCTGCATTAACGTCGAGCCACCTATATCGCATGTTTCCTCTTTCAGCATAACCCATCTCCCCTTCTCTTCACAACAAACTTCAACGAACACCTCATGAGTGGATGGAAGGGGACGACGGTCGAGGATCCTCCCTTGCACATCGTCGAGTTCACAATTAAGATCGGTAAGAAATTTGAAAATTCGACTCTCGAGCATCATTTTGTACCGAACATTGTCCTCTTTGCAAACTCAATTCTCATTAGAGCTTAAATCCAACTCTTGCCACAAGGTGATCACCTTTATGTAATACTCAGTCACCTCTCGATTGTCCTGTTTTGATTGCCACAATTGGACTTTGATCTTGAAAATCTGTAAGAAGTTTTTGATGTTTGAGTATATTTCACGAACCGCCTCCCAAATGTCATTCGCCGTTGGCAAGAATAGATATGTTTTCCTAATTGAAGGTTGCATGTAGTGAACCAACCAAGCCCTAACCATCGAATTTTTAGACTTTCATTTTTGGTGGTTGACGAGATGAGTAGGAGCTGGTTCTTCTGTATCGTAAGTGAGGTAACCCAATCTCCCTTTGATGTCAATTATCAATTTGATAGATTGTGCCCACTCATGGTAGTTTTTTCCGTTGAGTTATTGGACTGTGAGTTGGATTATTTGGATGGATGAATTATCAAAATCCTCTAGAGCTCATAGTGGGTGTTTTTGTTGTTTCTTTATCAGAATTCTCGGAGAAAACTGAATCTAGATTATTGCTATTAATCTCAATCATCATTAATAGGAATTAAAAAAAAAGCCGCCCTGATACCATGTAAACTGAATAAATGAAAAATATTATTTTATTTCTTCTATAAAACAATGTATATGGATTCCTATTTTATAGTATAATAATCCTAATAATAAAAAGAATAAATAAAATCTAATGATATCCCTAATAATCAAGAATATATATATTTGAACTATATACATTTAAATCACTAACAAATAGGAAGAAATATCCCAACAATTTCAGGATTTCCACACGTTAACATGAAATTGGGGCCAAAGTGTGGCAACATATACTTTTATAGTCTGACTTATATTTAAAACTATCTTTTGGTCTTAGGAAATGGGAAAAATATCTACCCTTTTACTCTTCCGTATGTTATGGGCTTTATGACCAAAACGAAGCAAATAATTTTTACTCTCATGTACATCCCTAACAAAATAAAATAATATTGACAACCTAAATTGGAACCAATTCCCTAGAGAGCTTTTGTCACATATCTCGAAAGTCACTATGAAGGAACCAAGCACCCTAATTTATTTAAATAATTTTTTTTTTCAAAACAGCTATACATCTTCATTATACTCAAAGATTCTCCTATTCTCAAGCCATACCATCCAAAATAAAAATTCTCCAAACATATCTTACCCAATTTTCATTTCTTGAAGCCCTCAAAATTAAGTGTGAAACTGATTTAAGCAATATCCATTACTGCATAATCAATTTAAAAGAGCCCACTGCACCAATCTTTACAGTCTAAAAAGTTAATAAAACATGATATTACATCTCCTTTTGCATAAAATCCACCATTCAGTTAACAAAATAAGCCTAAGACAACACGTTATCAGTATTTTAGGACTGGTTCGTCATTAAATTAAGTTTTCCATGAGCCAAAGACCAAGTAATTCCACCTTTTTTAGGAGAACTTCAGTAAGTAATTCTACTTCAAAAAATTTCTCACTCGCATATGAAGGAAGGAAATAAGACAGACAGATCACCAATCTAATTAGATTATAAAAGAAAGAACTCCAAAAGAGAACCTGAAAAAATCCCACCACCCGTGTGAGCAAAAACTAAAAAAAAAAAGGTTTAAAAAATTCAACAAAGGAAATGAATAGTGTCCATTGTTTAATAAAATTGCACAAACATTCAAGCAGATAATACCTGTTAACTAAATCATATTCCTGATAATACAGACAAACAAAGTTTTTTTTTTAAAAAATTTGTTTAATAGGAAACAAAAGCCTTCGTTCAATATTGTACAATAATGGAACAAGGGTCCAACCATAGAAGTTAATACATAAAAGGAAGACAGATTTATGCCTTCATCGTTTCTTAGCCTAATCAATTCCATAACTCTTATTGAATTTTCACAAAAAAGTTTCATTTCTCAACTCTGGTAATGAAAAAATTTATAGTTCAACAATGACCAAAGGGTAGATGTTGATTCACAAACAATCCAATTCCACTTTTTATCAAAAAAGAAATCAAAGAACAAAAGCAGACCTACACCAGTGAAGCTATGTTCCAATATCCATAATTCATAATTCATAATAATTTCAAATCCCAAGTAATACTATGCATCAAAAACACCCAAGGCAAAAAAACTCAAGTGAATACTTGAAAAGAAAAACCTAATCACCAGGGACAGAATAACACCACCACCAAGAGTGAATATTTACATTGATCGCAAAGATAAAACAAAACCAGAAAGGAAATCTCTTTTATAAGAACAAATTTTCGTAATGAAACAAGAAATATAGACAATTACTACTACCTTGAACCTCCAGCAACACGATACTTGATATGATATAAGAAACCCGACTCTTCATGATATTCTACTTCCTAGGTGCAAATAATAAGGACACCATCAAATTGTTAACTTATAACATAAAGCCATAAAAGATTGATAGCTCAGAAAACCAAATAAACTCACCAAATCAGAAACAGCAGTTTGAAGATTAGGAGACCAATTTACTAAGTATGACCCTGGGAATGAGACAAAAAGAAAATAAAAGTTCAGATTACAACTTAACTTGGTTGTCAAGTATATTTCCTTGATACTCAAAAGCCTAAATAAATAAATAAATAAAACAAAATAAACATGCAAGAAAAACATGCATTCTTCTCTCTCTGGAGTTTCACAATCTAACTCTTACGGACAGAGGAATGCTTCTTCAAACAAATCTTTTAATTATAAAATACTAGCCTGTTAATATCTAGTACATTGGACAAGTATTCATAGACACCTAGTGAAACTTGTATATACCTGAATGTCTACATATGCTGTACAGCACATTGGACATGGTAATCTAAAGCATATCGAATAGCTATAAATAAAAATCACTTTCAAATAAAAATAGCTTTTAACACTTTCTACTCTACAAGACCAATTTGCATTTCTCCTGATATGTAATTGAAAATTTAATCTTGTTCACTATCTCCAATCAGCTAAATAACATAAACTGACAGTCTCCTTTCTCTACTCAAACAGGGTCATCCAAGCAATGGGTTAACTAACAGGTAAGACGGTACTCTAAGCTGGGAAATATGTCTACTACAGGGCACTGTTGCATTGTATTGCTATTTTGATTAACTTTCCTACTTAAAAATCGACTTTGTCCAATTCTCTCGAACATGAAAACCATTTTAAATTATAGGAAATAGCTTATATTTGGCTATTTGCAATGAAAACTCAGAATGTTACCAAGTTACCAACAACTTTTTGGTCCTAAGTTCATAAAAAATTTGGATGAGCAAGTAAAATAATACCATGACATATGTCCCAATTAAATAAAAAAAATGAAAAGGGAAAGGGAAACAATGCTCCGCAATACATGGACCAACAGATTCAGTGGCAATAACAATTTCTAAGGAAATCCATGGCATGAAACCTTCCCAAATGAAATTATCTCATACCTTGGTAGATAAATCCTTTCTCGTGAAGCCTAACAAAGGCCTCAACTACAGCTCCTGCAAGCAGTATAAAAATGGTATCAGTACGTTAAAACACTCCAAAGGTAAACAAGTTTAAGCCAGAAATGTGTTCATTGTACTTTTTTATAAGAAACAAAAAATTATTAAAAAGAAAAACTGCCATGCGTTACTCTTTTAAGATGAATTTCCCTACACAATTAATAATAAATAAAAATTAAGACTAATTTAGAGAGAGAGAGAGAGATGATCTCCTCCCAAATGGTGTGAAGCCCATCTCGGTCGATGATAGCAGAACATAAATAGTACACATTGTAGTACGTTATATTTCACAAAAAATTAGGTATTTCTTAGTTATATTTTTGTACTTGGTGCAATTCAATTTTTGCTACTGCAAGGGTACAATATGTGTATTTTGCTATTATCTGGCTGGATAAGCTTAGGAAAAAAGGTCATAGCAGTCCTATCACTATGTGTAAATGAACATTTTAATTTGATAATTTTTGAGTTAAGCACTTCTAGTCCCATTATTTGTAAAAATTGAACACTTTAGTGTAAAAATTGATCACTTCTACTGAGACTAAAGTGCTCATTTTCAATAATTTGATGACTAGATGTGCCCATTTTAATAATTGAGGGACTAGAAGTATTTACTTTTCATTATAACGTGAATAATAGTACCTAACCTGTAGACATAAAGTGCTCATTTTTAAAAAAATTGACCTTTAGTGTCTCGCATCCGATGTACTTCCCCATCATTTAGGAGGAGACCAAACCCATATATATATATATGGGATAAGATCAGTAGCTACAATATATTACTTAACTTTTTACACTTTCATGTATCCAATGGTTTAGATTTATAAGGGAAAGAAAAGAGAAAATGACTTAATTACTCAACTGATACATGAGAGTGTAAAATATTATGTAATATTTTGTAATCATTGATCTTACTCTATATATATATAGGATTAAATACCCCAAGAGTCATTTTGTTTGTGTCACTAGAACATTTTAGTCACTAAGTTTTTACAAGGGATACTTAGATCATTCTCTTTGTAAAATGTGACACTTTAATGAAAAAATATTATTTCTTAATAAAAAAAAATTGAAATAATAAAACGAATTTAATGGAAAAAATTGTCATTTTATTTTGATAATTTAAAACAATTTGAACATTACAACATTTTTTTTGGTAAACTATTTTTATAAATTTTATATTTTATGGAATTTTTCTGGCACTTTTTTATATAACGTTTTTTACATATATCGTGTTTAAATCGAAACTGTACACTTTATAATATCAAAAATAGAGATTACACAGGTAAAAAAATTAAAAGATCAATAGCATTGGAATTACACAAATGGGCTCTCTCATGTCCAATATATAAAGGAGACTAGTGCCAAAAGTTGAATGTCGCATCTCCACTTTGTTTATCAGAGTTGGGGCAACGGTTGCACCATCTATGCGATCTTAACGATGGTGGACTATAGAAATCTTATCCGTGTGATTCCAATACCACTTATATTGTAATTTTTTGACCTATGTAACCCCTATTTTTGATATTATAAAGTTTACAATTTTGATCAAAACGCGAAACCTACAAGAAACGCGATACAGAAAATTGCCCAAATAATAAAAAATATAAAACTATATAAAATATAAAATTTACAAAACAGTTAACCAAAAAAATAAAAAAAAATTATTGCACTGTTCAAATAATAAAATAACAATTTTTCCCTCATTAAGTTTATTTTATTATTATTTCATAATTTTTTATTAATGAAATAATATTTTACTGTTCAAAAAGTGACTAAAGTGTTACATTTTTACAAAAAGAGTAACCTAGTCCCTTGTGAAAACAAAGTAACTAAAATATCAACTTGCCAATAGCAAAGTAACTTCCACGAGCCCCCATCCATATATGTGTGTGTTTTTGAGGATGTAAAAGGGAAGAAAAAAATTATGCCTTAACTTCTCACCGTTTCAAAACCAATTCTACATAATCATTTTGGGTTATCTATATGGACGTGTTGTTGAAATATTTCAAATTCAAATGTAAATTGGTTTTGTATTTAGTATAATGATTTTAGTGAGTTGTATATGGTTAAGATATCACTAGAATTATTGAGAGGATATTTTGCCTTTAATTAGTTTTTTTTTCATTTTTATCATTTACTTGTATTATAAATTGAGAGTAGAGTTGTGTACGAATTCATTCAAAAAGTATAATAGAACACATTCGTTCTAACCTCTTTTAGTCCTACAATCTATTCCATATGATATCAGAGCAATGGAAGATCCATTAGTTTCTAATAAATTCGAAACCACCCTTGAAATTTGGATCCAAAATTCAGAATCTATTCCTACCATGAGTTTAAATGATAGTCCATTTCTACAATTTTTTTAAAAAAATTAAATGGAAGAAATTTTAAAGAATAGACCCAATCGACAAAATTAGTTATCGATGGAAAGGGAAACCAATTTGAGTCTGACCCAAATCCGTAGCGAAAAAGAATATTTTGTGAGCTTTGTCAAAAACCCAAACACATAAAGACAATTGTTGGAAAATTCATAGAAAAACCCGTGGATTAAAAATTGAGGCAGAATTGGTCTCTTAACTACCAAGCCTCAGTTGAACCCAAGACAAGAGAAGCTTTTAATCCAACTCATCTACATCAACTTTATGAACTGTTTTCCAATTTTCAAATTACAGGTCAATCATCTACCTCATTAGCTTACAAAAGTAATCACTTAATTACCCTTGTTATCACTTCTCAAAACAAAATCCCTTGGACTATTGATTTTAGAACGTCGGATCATATGACTGATGCATATTATTTATTTACTATTCATGCACCTTGTGCTGGAAATCTTAAAATTAGAATTATAGATAGATCTCTCTCATCTGTTGTTGGAAAAAGGAGCATTCGAATCTTGAATTCTATAACTCTTAATTTTGTACTCTATGTCTCGAACCTGTCTTGTAACTTAATTTCTATTAATCAATTGACAAAAACCTCTAATTGTTCTGTTAATTTTTTCCCATTTTATTGTCTTTCAGTACTTATCATTGGGGACGACTATTGGTAGTGAAGGTTTGTACTAATTTGATTAGGCTAAATTAAGTGGAAGGTTTGTACTAATTTGATTAGGCTAAATTAAGTGAAATTAATCAATTTGCAATTTGTTATGTTATAATAGAATGGGACATCTAAATTTTCAATATTTGAAATTGTTATTTCCTTCCATATTTTCAAATAACAAAACAGTTAAACTTTATTGCGAAATTTGTGAGTTTGCAAAACGTAAGCGGACTTCTTTCCAACCCTTCAAACCCTTTTACTTCCATCCACATTGATGCGTGAAAACCATCTGGTATTCTTAATCATACTCATACTAAGTGGTTTATCACCTTTATTGATGGTCATACTCGTATTTGTTGGGTGTATCTATTACAAGAAAATAACTGAGGTCTCGTGTTTTTTGGGTGTACCTGTTAAAAGAAAAAAACTGAGGTCTCGTGTTTTTTGGGTGTATCTATTAAAAGAAAAAACCGAGGTTTCAAATCTTATTAACTTTCATACAATGATTCAAACTCAGTTTAAAACACAAACATAAATTCTCCGCATAGATAATGACACCGAGTATTTCAATCATATATTACAAGATTATCTTCAAAATCATGGGATAATACATCAGAATTCTTGTGTGAATGCACCCCAACAAAATGGGATAGTTGAACACAAGAATAGACATCTTCTTGTAGTAACACGGGCTTTAATGTTTACCATAAACATACCAAAAAAATTTTGGGAAGATGTAGTTCTCACTTCCACACATCTCATTAATCATATGACAAGTCAAGTTCTCTCCTTTGAAACTCGTCTTAAAAAATTACCAAACTTCTTTAACCTTTCACATCTACAATCTACCCTAATCTTAAAAGTATTTGCTTGTACTGCATTTGTACAAAACCATTTAAAACGTATATCCAAATTAGATCCAAAAGCTATTAAATGCATTTTCATTGGTTATTCTATTACTCAAACGGATTACAAATGCTATAATCCATTTACTTATAAGATTTTTATCAGTCTCGATGTCACATTTTTTTAGAACATCCCTTATTATCAAAAGACCTCTCCTCAAGGAGAGAATGGTATACCAGAGGATAAAACTTTTGATCAATACTTGAACTAAGATCTCTCTTGATCATTTTCATGAAATTACTCAAACAAAATAATGACCCAAATAGAAAATCTAAACCAGATTGGGAGCCAAACACACCTTGTTGTACTATAGAGAGTAACTTGAACTCAAGGGAAGAAACAGATAAACATAATAAGGATATAATTACTTACTCACGGAGGTCAAAATTAATCAATAGGGAGAATTTCACACTTGAAGCATTTCAAGAGTCAAAATCGGTGATAGATCCAAATACCCATGAGTCTACATTGAATCCAGGTAACTCAGAATCCACTAAATCTTATGAGTTACTCATTGCTCTTAGAAAACAAACACGGTCTTATACTCTTCATCCAATTTCTAAATTTGTTTCTTATAAAACACTATCTTATGGATTTCGTACTTTTACCACTAATCTTGACAGAACAAAAATATCCAAAGATATTCATGAGGTCTTGAGAATTCCAAAATGGAATAAGTAAAGGCTCTCGGAAAAAATAGAACTTTAGATGTAACAAAACTACCAAAAGGAAAGATTTTTGTTGGTTGTAAGTGAATTTTTACAATAAAATATAAAGCTGATGGGATAATAGATAGGAAAAAAAAGCTCGTTTGGTTGCAAAAAGATTTACACAAACCTATGGAATTGATTACACTGAAATATTTACACTAGTGGCTAAACTCAACATAGTTAGGGTTCTTTTATTCCTTGCAATAAATTTAGATAGCCACTACCTCATCTCGACATAAAAAATGCATACATTAATAGAGAATCAGAAGAAGTCTCCGTGACTATGCCTCCAGGATTCTGTAAAAGGGATAATATTGTATGCAAACTAAAAAGATCACTCTATGCCTTTACAATCACCTAGAGTTTGATTTGATAAATTTTCAAGAATGATGAAGAAACAATAATATCAACATGGGCAATCATATCACATAACGCTTTTGCGCCACACTGAAAATGGGAGAATAGTTATCTTGATAGTATATATTGATGATATAATCGTGACTAGCGATGATTCAGGTGAAATTGAAAAGTTGAAAAAAACAATGATCACAAAATCCAAAGAGGAATCCTTCCAGTAGTATCGGCCCACTAATAAAAAAAAAGAAAAAAGCGGGGATATGGCGAAATTGGTAGACGCTATGCGCGTAGATCCCAAAAACGCATAGTTTTGAAGTCAAGAATTAAATGAGATATTTTCTAGTGATAGAAGTTGCAAGATCAAAAACAGGAATTATTATGTACCAAAGGAAATACATCCTTGATCTCCTCATCGAAACCGACATGCTTAGTTGTAAACCAAGTGAAACTCTAATAGAGGTTGGGAAAAGAAATGAAAATCAGGAAAAACAAGTAGATATAAACAAATATCAAAGATTAGTAAGAAAGTTGATTTATTTGTCTTACGCCAGGCTTGATGTCGCACTTGCATTTAGTGTCGTAAGCCAACACATGCACTCTCCAAAGGAAATGCACTTGAAAACTATGTACAAAATTCTCCAGTTTCTAAAAGAGTCACCAAGTAGAGGGTTGTTCTTCAACAGACGTGAAACTAGTGATATAAAAACCTTTATTGATGTAGATTGGGTTAGCTTAGTAAAAAATAGAATATCTACTATATGATATTGTACTTTTATTTTCGAAAACTTAATAACCTAGAGAAGTAAAAAAGCAGAACATGGTGGCAACGAACAATGCTGAACCAGAGTTTAGAGCAATTGCACAAGGAATTAGTGAAGTCTTATGGTTTAAAAAAACTTCTGAACAAACTTCGGATCACAATACAATCTCCGATGAAACCCTCCCATGACAACAAAGTCACCACCAATATCTCTCATAATCCAACTCAACATGATAGAACTAAATATGTAGAAGTAGGAAGACATTTCCTCAAAAAGAAGATAGAAGATATAACTATCTACATGACTTATGTTCCCACAAAAGAACAAACATTAGATATATTTACAAAAGAACTTCACCGACCAAACTTCGATGACTTTATCTGTTAGTTGGATATGATTAGCATTCATGATCCAACTTGTGGGAAAGTGTTGAAATATTTGAAATTCAAATATAAATTGATTTTTCATTTAGTTTAATGATTCTAGTAAGTTGTGTATGGTGATATTATTAGAATTATTGAGATGATATTTTACCTCTAATTATTTTTTCCTTTTTTGATCATTTAATTGTATTATAAATTGATATTAGTGTTGCATACAAATTCATTCAGAAAGCATAACAGAACAAATTCGTTCTAATCTCTCTTAGTCCTACAATCTATTCCATATATATATACAAGGTAAGAGAAAAAAATTTATGCCTTATTTTGACCACTTTAAAACCAAATCCACATACTTTTAGGGGTTTTTTACCTCTACCAATGTTAATGCATTGGTAGATTTTACGCTCTATGTTATTAGAAGGTTTTGTTTTAGTACCCAATTCAAGTATTGGTATCCCTTTTAGCTATTTTGAAAAGTGTTTTTTTTTTGTCAAAGTTTGCCATATGTGTCTTATGT